>VDFB02271358.1:1231890765-1232577376 GCA_007258455.2 Sequoia sempervirens
TTGATTAAATAATAAAAATGAGAGATTAAAACTCAAAGGTGCAGTCACACAATGCATAAATGCAAAGTAAATGCATTAAATGGCATCTGGGTGGATGAGAAATTGCTGGAATGGCTTGGGGAACACGTATAGCTAGGCTGCTTTGTTCGTTTATTATATACTTAAGTCACTTGCTAGCCATGACTATTACTCTGTGTAGATTGTTTTTCTATTCTACAAGTCTTTGTTCTAGGAGAGTTTATAGTGACTGAGCAGACTTTGTTATAGTTACAATGTCTAGAACCAAAAACGAGTTACTTGAGGTGATAAATAGTTTTTTCCCAGTTTTCTCTTACTTTAGAGGTTTAAAGCACACAGTGAAATTGGCAATGTGAGCAAAAGAAATTGTGGTTAATGTCATTTTGCATGTAAACAAGACCATGAAAAAATATTGTCTCATGTCTATGAGTAACGTAGTACATCATTCACTGTACTCATGTGCCATGTCAGCTTTTGAAATTAACTTTCTGGTCTTTTTTTGCAATGCAGGAAGAATAATCATATGTTCACTTGCACAGTGCATAGCAACTTGCTAGGGATATAAATAGTCTATTGAACAAAATTGCCTTAAATGCATAGAGGTGAAAACTAGTAGACATAAAACAAAATCTTATGACTTTATAGGCTATTTGAAACTACAAACAGGGTTTGAAAATTGCATTCTAGCAGTTTATTCTATTCTATGGATATTGTATACAAGAAGTATAACTAGTTAACACATAAGCAAAACTTGTTCTATTTTCGAAGACAAATTACTATTGCAATTGTGGAAAATGCATTTTTCTGTTTATATATGTGCAAGCAGCCTTTTAAATCATTTGTGTTCAAAGAAATTAGGAATACAAGATGACAAAATGAAAACATGAAAGAGAACTTTATGCAGTGATTATATTGAAGAATTTCAATTGCATTTCAAGAAAAGCAGAAAAACAATTTGGAAAGCTGACCTTGCAGTCTACTATTGAATGATCAAGTACACTCGCAGCAATTTAGAAATTTTGGCTGTTATTGCAGTCAGAAGTAATTTTTCCTAGTACAATGACAAAATTGAGAGATGAGCAAAGTGTAAAAACATATACTATTTCATCTACAACCATGGGAAATCTTCCCAGAAGCACATATTTGCAAAACTCTGCATTGTATTAAAAAAAAAAAGGAGAAGGTTAATATGACAACCTCACGTTGCAGTTTGTGCGTGATTGTTTAAATAGACTTCAAAGTACTGATCCCTGTAACAAGGACAATCTAGACAAATGAGTATAGTGAGTGACATATACTATGCTATTCATAAAAACAAAACAGAATTCTTATGTAGATTCATTTCGACGGGGAAGAACCTAAGCAAGAACTTTTGTTGCTTATAATGCAAATTGCATTTTATAATTTTAAAATACTTATTGTTATTTGTGTAGCCTATAATAAGCATTGCACCATGTAATAAGCTTTCATTAGAAAATGAAGACCATTTGTTTGTTTTTCTAAAAGAATAGTAATAAAGCTCAAGGAAATGACCAAAATGCAAAGAACTCCCAAAATTACAATTACAATGAATAATGCTCCTAGTGCGGTGGATACTATTAGCCAAAACCAATAAAACACTAGCAAGCATTTTTTAGATTCAAGAGACACAAGTATAAAATGTAAATCAGATTAACCATACAAACTATTTACCACAGGTTCTTGTACTACAAATGTTTTGGCAATGAATTTAACTGCTCTTTTGCATGAAGTTTAAAATTATCTCATCAAGCAATATGACTTAACTGCTTTATGGCAACATTGCAATATGAATTCTAAAACATATTTGAGATAGTTTTTTATAACCCCAAGATACAATTTCCTAACTTGCTAAGCATTCAGTCTAAGTTTTCCAATTACAAAATCTCGAATTGTTGTTTTCTTGGTATGTTTTAGTCATCGGCGAGATCTTTTTGTGGAAAGCCATAGCAATAATTGTCTCATTCTTTGCACTTTGTAAACACAAACAGCAAGCAAAATTATTTCAAGCGAACCATTTTAATCAATTGCACATACACTATCATGACAACAAGACCTGCAAAAATGCATGACAATTTAAAGCCATCACTGGTATTGCCTCATGACCACCAACCTATGCACAAGCACATACTGCCTAACATATTAACATGCACATGGTTTTCTACTGCCACTTTGTTCCTTGAATTTGATCGATAGGTAAAATGTGCACAAGGATAATTGTAATTTTTTCTTTATTTTAATTATTATGTATTTAAAGACTAATTAACAGTTACCTAATTAATTAGTTATCTGATGATACAAGGGTAAAAGAGAAATATGGAATTGACTACATTCACATGAGTGAAATGTCACATGGACCTATTAGCTGACACGCTACATATACTGTGACTTTTGAGTGCTTAATCCATCTACATGCAAATAGAAATCACAACCCATGGCATCCATACACACCTATGCACAAATACATGCTATCTAACATATTATCATGCACATGGTTTTCTACTGCTACTTTGTTAATTGGCTTTCATTAACAGGTGAAATGTCCACAAGGATAATTATAATTATTTCTTTCTTTTTATTATTATGTATTTAAAGACTAATTAACAGCTACCTAATTAATTAGATATGAGATGATAGAAGAGTAAATGAGAGCTAGAAACTCGATAAAAATGCCAAAGTTAACATGTGAAAGTCAAGGTGTCCAAATTAAATACTCATTGCATTCCCTGGAAGCACATTTTCCTAAGGAGTTTTGTAAAATAGTTCACTTGCCTTATAAATGCTTCCGTAAGGCCTTCATACCTCTCATGATCTTTGAAAAAAACTGTAGTGGCCAAGAGCTGTAGCCAGGAACTTCCTATAACTTAAGTCTAGAATTCAGGTTAAGCAAATGGCTTATTAGCCCATGAAACTGGAAGCAGCATTGGAAGAGCTTTAGTGGCTTCAACCCATGGAAGATGATTGGCTTGTGCACGTCATTGATGCAATGAAGATTGTGGAGGAGTGAGTTGTTCCTAGACATGTGCAATGAAAGGAGTGTTCATATGTGCAAGTTCTTCTAATTGTGTTAAGGGTCTTCCGGGTTGATCAAGGATGTTGCTTGAGTTGTTTCTTTCAGTTCATTTTTGGTGGTGCATATTCTGTTTTGTCTAGTTTGTTTTGGGTTTTTGATGTATCTGAGTTCTAAGGACAGAACAAAGTTTTGTATGGGGAGAATTTAACACAATAAATTTAATAGTTTGAATATTGTAATCATGCACCACACATGTATAGGGATAAGATTTCTAGAAGGTGTATTTTGAGCACAAGTGGATGCATGATGTATTTTAACATCATGAGATAGAATTGTGAGTATGCTTTTCAGTTAGTGCATGAAGTAATTATGGATTGTGTAAGTGTAGGTGGTGTTAAGGTAGGTAAGGTTGGGTAGGTAAGATGAGTATTGGTTGCTTCCTTCATCCTTTGGTCCATTATTTTCATGACAATCCACGATAGTTTAGTCAGCGCTGGGGATAAACATTTATATAAACAACACCATTGTTTTGAAATATTACCAATGGATAGAAATAGCAAAAACTCTGCCAATTTCATCATTCAATGTCTTGTGTGCATAATTGCTTGCGAGTTCATTGTATATGTTTGTCTAGCAGCATATAGGTCTTGGGTCAAGTAGAGGATGGACTCAAGTGTGCTCCAGGTGAGCATGGACTGATATTCCAGTGCATGGAAGTCATAATAAGTGTTTTAGCCTAGGTTGATTGCATGTGGTAAGAAGATGGATAACTAAGAGTTGAAAATTTAACTGTTAAGTACCAAAAAACCAAAGATCACAAAAATCGTAATTATTTATGTATCACTGACATTTACCCTATCTTGGCTCCTTCAAAAGTGTTTTCTTTCAAGTCAATTCATCCCATCTCTGTTGCTTATGAAAGCGAAAGTTATCAGGGAACATTTTCTTGTCAAATTTGCTTGTTTTGGAAAGAACATATGGCACTAAACATCTTGTGTGTACCTGGACAATCTTTTACCATGAATACTTAAGTTGCATAGCTACAATCTAGGCTATGAAATCTTGTTAAATTTTCTGGGTTTCTTCTTTTTTAGGGGGTAGTAGTTTGGGGTTTGGTTGTACCTCTCTATAGCCGATTTGAGTTCACATCATTGTCTCAAATTCAGTATAAAATATCTAAGTCTATACCCCAGAAAAGTTGGCATTGAGGATATAGGATTGAATTCCCATCCTCTTGACAGACCCAGTAATAAATTTTTTGATGGGTCGAAAAGGGTATCACTGCTGAGAATGGACCTTTCAACAATAACAAGCTGCAGGAAGCCAATAAGAAAAAAGAGGACAAAACTAAACTTGAAGAAGATGAGGAGGGAGTCCTTCAGGGCTGAAGTGTGGCACACCAAGCAATACTAAGAAGGCAACACCTCCAGCGACTAGGAAGCTTGTGTTGCCAAAATTCAAAGCAAGACTACTGCAGTTTGATTCTAATGAACACAACCATCTGTAGCAGCCAGGAAGTGGTTCATCTTGGTAGGTTTCAAGAAATAAAGAAACTTCATGTTGACCTAAAGTCAAATATTACATGCTTTCCAAAGAATCACAAACTTGTAGGAGAAGTTTGATATTTTAGCTTCAGAGTAGTCTCATTTTCAACCCTCTTATGAATTTGTTGGACCTTCATCTGAGGTAGTGCACGTACTAACTTCTAAGATGTTTAGATATCCTTTGGTTAATCATATGACTACCATTACCGAGATTAACAGTGAGAAAATTTCACATACTAACGATAATGAACTTCTGAGAGAAGATTTCAGTACTAAGTTCTAAGATGTTGAGATTTTCTTTGGTTATACTACTACCAGTTCCAAGATAGGAAATCTCACATACTGACAATAATGAAAGAAAGAAAATCAGGAGTTCATTGGCCAATATAATCATCTTGAAAGAGATTATTGGAGCCTAATCTTCATTTTATCCAAGAGATGGTAGTCAAAGTGTCAAACTACTAGTGCTATCACATGGAAACAGAAATCTGCAAAAAAACCTGATTAATCGCGTTTTAAAAAAAATCTGCAGGCTGGACAATTTTTTCCGCGATTTTTTGAAAAAATCTTTGACCTTTTGGTCAACAATTTTTTCCCATTTAAAACTCCAAAATCACCAAAAAAATGCGTTTAAAACCTACAAAAAACTGCGAATAAAATCGTGTTGATTTTCACGCAAAAAAATAAATGATGAGACCATAGCTTGTTGCTTACTATTATGCTTTGATAAATTTTTTCCAAGCATCCATAGATTGTTCGAAAGCACCTGTTTTAGGCTTTTAGCCATAGCAGCAAGGCAGTGAACTGTTTGATAAAATTCTTTGGTAGACATGTATGAAAAATGTCGTAGCATAGACAAGGCAGTGAACTGTTTGAAAAAATGCCTCAAAGAAATGTGGTCTCATGGAATGCCATGCCAAGCTAATGCAATTGGCAACTACTCCTAGTTATTAGTTATGCAATGTGAAGTAATTGCATAACTGCATAGGTTGACTTTGTAAAAAACTATATTGTAATTGAAATTTTGTCATCTATCAGCATCTAGTTATTAGTTATGCAATGTGAAGTAATGCTTCGAGTTTGAAAGATGTGCAATGCAATGAATGTAATCAGCGATACAAATATAAACTACAAAAATCTATTTTCTACAATTCATTAGTTAAACTCTTTATTTTATTTGCTTGCTATATCTCTATGCTATGCAAATGCCTTTCAATTTCAAAAAAAATAGTTTTTATCTCTTCTACAATTTTTTATGTTTTTTTTTAAATCTGATTTTTTCCCCATTTTTTCAATAACTCTTATACTTTTGGGTTGCCGATTTTTTCCCCAAAAGATTTTTGTTGCTATTTTAATTATTATTCACCCAGCATATTGCATTTCCAGCAAGGGTCATAGTTGTAGCTATTAATGTTTCACGTGGTGCCTTGCTTTAAATTGAACTGGACATCAATGAGCAGAGCTCAGGGTTGTTCCCTTTTGGAAAAATTCAATTTCTATATTATTTTCATGACTGCACATTACAAGTTCAGTAATAACCACTTTAAGAAAATGTAGAAACAGAACCACCAATAAAATGCAAGTGTCAGCAGCATGCCAGTTGACAACAAGGCAATGCAAAGAAAATTCATAGGATCATTAAGAGCTTTGAACATGTTTGGTTGTTTATCTGTCTCTCTATGTTGTCTATCTGTTCATTTGTTTCAGTCTTCTGTCTATCTATGAAGATAACAAAATAGTATGTATTCATGCAACCAATTAATGGGCAAAGATGTAATTATCATTGGAATACCGAATTCATCACAGACTACAAGCAGCCATTTCCAATAGCATGGAATTGAAAACTAGGGAAAAAGGGGCCCCTAGATTTGAATCAAATACATTCCCCTATCCTTTATGATTTCCTAATAGCAAAAAAGGTCAAAGCACTTGCAGAGTTTGGGTTTACTTCTCTACACTGCATTTGCCTGGCAGTTTCCAAATCCTTTTGAACACATTGTCCTCACATTCTTCCAAACCTCTCATTATGGGACACGTTGTCAGCACATTGGTTTCAAAGCACTCATTATGGGATAGCTCTACAGTAATTGAAGATATCTAATCTTTACAGGACTTAAATGCACTAAGTAGAATGGACAGAAGGGTTTCTACATAATGCCTATGAAACCACGTTTCTTTGTCGAGTTTTGTCAAACAGTTCACCTGTCTTCTGTATGCTCCCATATTTTGGATTTATGCCTACGAGGACAATAACTATGACTTTTAACAAAATTCCTCTATCCTCTATGCTTTGATGACAACGGAAAGCCTCAAAGCAACTGCACAGTTTCAATAGAGCAGTTTATCATGTAATGGAGTACTGTGTGTCCATTTTATTTAAAATATATTCTACTTATAATCAATTATAAGGAAATCTATTTAACCATATAAAAATTAATCTATAACTGATTATATAAAAGTGGCATATGGGGTGAGAGAAAACTGTATCCTTATCTAGATTGTTTGAATTTTGTATAATTTGTAGGCATGCAATTTGATGATAAATAATAATGCTACAGACTTATCGATAAAAACTGTCCACTCTCTCTATGACAAGGGATTAGCTAGGCATTCTGTTCATTAATATTCATGGCTTGAAGGATGGTTTTGTAGAGCAGATGAACATGGGTTCTCCCATTACTCTTTCATATTGAGTGTCATTCAAGTTTGACAATGGCGGGTTGTGTCTAATCAATGGCGTTGCAGACAATTAGGTGACCAACTCACAACTACAACACCAGTAATTTATAGGGTCTGTATTTGTGCAGGAGGAGGATGATAAGGCGGTGAACAGTTTTGGCATTGTGGATGAGAATTCTATTGAAATGGGTGTTCATCATGCCAAATTGGCAGTATGTAGGGGCCAGAGATAAATCCTCCTTGCTTTGACAGCAGGAAAGGAGAGAAGTCCCTTAAAATCGATCGTATATGCCTCTGTTTACTGTCAATTGTTGGATCTGGATGGTGCAAGACCAATTATGGTGGTTCCTTGCACATTACCTAGAATGGGCAGAAACCACATAACCAAACCCACCATGATAACTAGCTAACAAACAAAGCGCCAACACTGCTTAAATCTCCATGATAGAAAGAGGCAAAAAGTTCATACTATTCCACATACAAGCAGCAAGAAGCCCTAATAGAGGAACGCCAAACACAACCATCATAGCGGAGCTTGAAAGCAAAAAATTGGGTGATAGCTTAAATAGACACACAAACGAAAAAGATGGAAAAAGATACATGAGACTCACCATATAGAGCAGAGGCGCAACGAGTGATTCTTTATTGCAGTTGTGTTTTCTATGACCTTCGTATATCCTGTTTCAAAAGTACACAATCCATTATCCCCATGATCAAAGCCCCAAATCTTTAAACAAGAAACCCTCTAAATGAAAGGTAAAATCGTACCTGAATAGAATGAATTTAGTTATGTCAAACTTTACAGGACTCACATGTATAAAGTAAAATTGACAAGAGGGTTTCTACATAATTCCTATCAAACGCAGATGAAACCTTCGCATTTGAATGAGAAATTTGAATAGATAATACTTAAACTAGTTTAAAATAAAACCCTATTTGCATTTCTCGTATTAAATAGAAGAAAATAGGAAAAACTTACCTCTTCTAACCTCAAGCAACTCGTTTCTCACTGTCCAGTGCGCAACTCGGCAACTACAAGATCTCTTGCTCGGCCACACGATAGAGCACTATGAAATACAACTTCGTTATGCACTTTAATGGAAAGAAACTATGAAAATTAACAAATTATCACCTCAAGTAACTCATTTCTGGGTCTGGACTCTGCAACTATAACATCTCCTGCTCAGTCACTACAAACTCTTCCTCAGAACACGGGCTTACAGAACACAAAAACAACACACGCAAAGTAATAGAGATGCATAGCAAGTGGCTTAACTCTATATTAAATGACCAAAGTACCCTGGCCATGCGTGGCCACCAAGCCATTCCAGTGCCTTCACCTCCAGCCAAATGCCATTTAATGCATTTAATTTGCATTCATGCATTACGTACGTCTACCCACCAGTTTTATTATAAACTATGCCTTTGCTTAACTTTATTTAATCAATCTATGCGCTTGCATTTTCTTGATATTTTAATGCATTTAATCTGCATTTATGGATTACGTACCTCTAGCCGCCAGTTTTTAAACTATGCCTTTGCTTAAATTTATTTAATCAATCTATGCATTCACATTTTCTCAAATTTTTAAAACGAAAATGATTTATAAAGCTACTCAGACGAATAGAAAAATAGATAAATGATAATTTTCCAATATAAAAAATAGCTCTCCAAATTCAAACTATACAAAAAAATAAGTAATATGTTAAATGGCGAAATGTGATTGGCCGATGCTCCCAGTTAAAAGCATTCCAGGGGAATGCATAAGTATTCCTGCGTGCCGGTAGGAACTAATCAAATATTTGAAATCTTGGGGGCACGGTGAAGATTTTTAGCCTGACAATGTTTAGTAAATGTCTCCATGTTAAAAGCAAAGCACAAGAGAATATTTAATAACCTGGTGTGTAAAAAATCCTTCAGTTGTGGAAAATTAAAAGGACACATGGAGTAAAGTGTTTTTCTTGATAAAATGAAAGATTTTAAATGGCACGTGAAATGGCACAAGGGATAATTTGAAAAAGTGAATAAAATATTCACTAAATTTTTCTTTGCTAGGGAAAAACCATTTCACGGGGAAATGTTTTCTTTAACTGTGAGGAAAAATGAATAGAGATAAAGAAAGGAGAATATTCTCTTTGCTAAAGGTGAATGTTGTAATTTGCAGCTTGATGAAAATAAATCAAAGCCTCACTATTAAAGTTAGAAAACTTTAATTTTTGGAGGTAAAGTATAAAGTGCAGCAAAACAAAAGAGAAAAATAGGCTTTCATGAGCAAAGCCATTTTCAACTATAGGGGTGAAATGGTGCATATTTTTCATGAAGAAGTGATTTTTTCTGTTGCAAGCATGTTTTCAAAGTGGTGCAGGAGCACCTTGTTGCATTCAAGCCTCCATGAGCCCATATTGTATAAATTCCTTAAATTAGGTGTTTTAATGTTGTAATAAGGTTGAATGAGCCATTTTATATATGTTTGAAGTCATTTGGAGTCATTGATGAAGGTTTGGTGTTATTTAGTTGAAAAATAAAAACATTGTCAAAAGTTGTCAAATGTTGTCATAAGGAAAAGTTGCAAATGAAGAGATAAGAGAGATGCTTTTCTCCAATTTCTTGTTGTTGATTAACAGTGGATGAAGCTTCCAGATGTCATCAACAGATCAATTCTTGGGCTTCTTTTGTTTCATCTTATTCTCATTCTCTTCTCATTGTAAAGGGTTCTAAATTTTTGTATGGGTTGGGTAGATAGATAAATGTTGAGTCTAAGTCATGAATTTAGTCTGTAAGCTGTAATTGCTGATTTCATGAGTAAATATCAATCAGTTTATACAAGAAAACCATGAATGTTACCAAATTGTCTCCAAATTTGTATACATTTGATCATATGAATTCAATAATACAAAGTATGTTTGAATTTGTCATCTCAATTTTCCTGAGATTCTGTTATGTGTTCATGGTACTATTTCAAAGAAATAGTTAAATTACTTTGAGCAGATAATTGCAATTTCAAGTTTGTAGGGTGGATCAAATAAGAATAATTTTATTGACAATAGGAGTGGATTTTTTGGTGTGATGCATTAGTAGTTTTAATCCATTGGTTGAATTTTATTTGCTAATGAATTCTTTTTATGATTATGCATTTGACTCCATGTCCAAAAATTAGGCACTGATTTTTCATTCAGCTTAATGCATCTCAGAAACAAGTTAGAAATTCAAAATCATTTTAATTCCTATTGTTTGGTTTAGGTTTAGTGTTGAATTCTTCTTCCCAATTGTTGAGTGATTGTTGAGATACCAAAAATAAAGCCAAATTTAAAGTTGTCAATGCTTTCCTTGGTATATTTCCATTGGGAATTATCTGCTATAAAAAGCAATGTCTATGCATAATTGAATTGAGTCTTTAGACATTGTAAAGGGAGACCCACCTTGGTCCTACAGAGCCAAAAGTGTAGGATATTTCAGTCTTTGAATGAATCTTATCAGTTGGCCAAATCCCTCTTTGAGTCTGAGCATAAGAAATTGGCTATTCTTTAGGACTCATTGGATCAGTCGATTTGGAACACCAACAGATTAGCAACTCCGCTAGGGAGCAATTTGAATCTCCAAGTACAGACAAATAATTATAGTCAGATTATTTTCTAATTTGAATTTGGTTCAAATATTGAAGAAATTCAAACCTGGAGAAAGAAATTGTTGCAGTGAATTTGAAAGTTTCATGATTTGTGGTGCTCTGCTAGTGAAAGGAACTCAAAAGGAGATTTATCTTTGAAAAAACTTCATACTGCTCGAAGTTTAGTCCTCTATGAAGAGAGGTGGTGACTCTGTCAAAAGAACCTATTGAAGATGTGAAGAATGTTAGTCTAATTAATTAATTATTACACTAGCATAAGTTAACTTAGGTCATACATCATTTAGTCCTAGGTTGAATTTTAATAAATCATTTAATAATGGGGTAATGTCCCCTTCCATGTTTGTAGGGATAAGATTCCTTCTAGAAGATGAGTTGTCCTTCTAGAACTTATCTCAACATTTAATAATTTCCTAGATAGGGTTCACATGTGTCGCATGTTGTTAGATCATGACACATGGCAACATCTCATGCATTTTAGGTTTTCTCTCTTAGCTATATAATTAGGTAACTTTTTCATTTGTATCATATCATATCATCAATATAGAATCTCTATTATGCATGCCTAGTTGCAACACTTTCTATGTGGTTGATTATCTTTCCTAGCAAGGGTACTCCATTGAAAATTCCAGAGCTTTAGGGACTGTGCATCCATAATCTCAACATGGTATCAAAGCATGTTTAATTCTAACATGGTATCAGCGCTCGTCCAGTGAAATGTCAACCATCGATCCAGAAAGTTGGTGTGCAAGATTCTTTGTAGGCTTGAAGGTTTCCATTGAAGGCTACTTGACTCCATCCAGGGACCAAGCTGATTTCTAAAGTAGATAGAGTTAGATCTGAGCTCTCCATTGTCTTTAGAAGGCCTCAAAACCATAGGATCGCCTACCCATTCACCAAAATCGGATACATCAACTTGGTAGCCATCAGAGGTATTTAGGGTTTGCAAAATCAACTGGTACAATCCGTACAAATTTGCATTAAAAAAATCCATCCCATCAGTTGTCCTCTGAGGCAAAAAAAATTTAGTCGCAGGCACTTTTTTTTCAAAAAAAAAATTGGGTAATATCTCTATCTAGTTTGGCAAAAAATTTAAATTATTTGGGCTATATTTTTTCTATAGTTGCAGAAAAATCATTGGGCGACCTGCAAATTTATTCATAAGTCGACATCAAATACCTTCATTATTGGCATATATATTAGATTTGTTTTGCAAATTAAATTTCAAAGGAGGTTTTTGATTTTTTAATTTCAAAAAATGAAATATTAAAAATCAATATATATCGGCCCACTTCATATATTTCATCTGTAGAAAATCTTTTGTCGACACTTTATTTCATTTGAGGTACTTTCCCTACTGACGTCATCTCCTCATCGACAACTCGTCCATCGACACCTGCTTTCTGTCGTCGACTGAAGCATCCTCACTGTCCCAACAACCCATTCAACGCCGACCATTGGAGACCACTAGTCATTCATTCATGTCGGTTCTCTCCTGTCGACCATTAAGCCATCCCCGAAAATCACCTTCCGACCTGTCGTTTGGAAGGTCGTGCTCTCTTTTTTGGCATCTTTATTCCTTGGCAGAGCAAGGTACACTGTTGGTCGGTCAACCCATCACATCAGCCAAACCATCCTTAGTATTTTTCGGTGCTCGTAATCTATAAGCCCGACCGTCAGAGTTCTTCCCATTAGTGTTTGTGCCTTCAAGCCTGTCAGCTGAGGACTTGGTCCCATCTATGACCGAGGATACAAGCAATGCCAATTTTGTAGCTCCGCTCGCCCACCACCCTATCCGGGGGCGCATGTTTTTTTTTCCTAAGCACGCATCATGGTCACATCAACGACCAAGTGCCAGCCTAGAGGGGCTTATTTTTGCTCCTCATTAGCCTAGAAAGTGCCTAATCTAGGCATTTTTTTCATTTTATCATAACTTTTCACCAGGGTATAGAAAATATGCAAACGAGATACCATCAGAAATGGAATTCTGAGCACTTTCCAGTGGTGACATTAGTTCTGCAAAATTTTGCTTGTAGAGAATTCTACAGTCAACTGAAGTAAAAACCCTAATTTGGACATAAATGCTCATATCTTCACAACCGTTCATCAGATTTCAGTGATTCTAGTGGCATCAAGAAGATAGTTCAGAGCTTTTTTCATCAGTCTAGACAACTTAATTAGTTTCAACTCCAAGTACTCTTGCATTGATTTTTTCAATTTGGTGCATTTGTTCAATAACTTGGACATCCTGAAGCTCAGGAAAATATTTTTTGATCCGGGTAGCATCATTTTAGTTGCACATCATATTTGGAAGCTTCTATTTGTTATTGAAGGTCATTTGTCTTTGTATTTTTTGGAGAAAGTTCATTATAGGGCTTGCATATACTTCTTCTCTGACTATGTTGCACAAGGGTAACTATAAGCAATGGCGGGATGGGATCACACACCATCTCCAATCACTTGATCTATTACCACATCCAGTTGGTATAGTTCTTCATCCAAGTGAAGGTATTCATGAATTTGCTTGGAGTTGCAGCAGATACACTATCTTGGAGATCATTTCAATGCAAGTTGATTGTGATGTTTTGAATGCTATTGATCATTGTGACTGTCCTCACATCCTTTGGGCTAAGATTTGGGAGATATATGGAGATTCAGATACTTCTCTCTTCCTCGATGATCACGATTCATAATATCATTCTTCAGATCAGGTACCCCATGATGATATTGTTGTGTAGGAAGATGATTGCCTTGAATATTCTGAAGTTGACAAGGTTCCTTCAGGTGCTTCTTCTCTATCAAAGACAGCTGGTATCTCTTCACAATCAATGATTCCTCATCCAGATTCATTGATTAAGGCTTCCACCATCATCATCCATCAGGACACATTTAGTTTTCCAGACTTGGCATCACAAGATGGCTTTGTTTTAGGTATCACTGACTTGTCTACTTCTTCAAGTTTGGAGGACATTCTTGAGGATATATCACTCCTCTATTTAGATTCCACCTTGGAGAGTTTTCTTGAGTCTCCTCATCCCTTTGTCTCAACCTTGATTGGGAATCCAGAGACTATCTTGGAGGCACTTGGTTTCTCTTCAGAAATTTCATGTTTGAGACTTCTTCCCTATCATTCCATTATGGATTTGAGGTTTCTTCAGCATCTACCATTGGATTGGCTTCAAAATTCTTTCAATGGTTTTAAAGAAACTTCATTCAGGGGTAATCAAGTCTCCATCATATTCATCACATCTCAGTCTTTGGATATTGTTCAGCATTAGTTTCCGCATCGTCCTGGTTTGTCACCCTCTTCATTGACTATGTCATCTTCATCTTCAGGCAAGGAGACATTTGAGCAGAGTTCAGAGACATCATCATCCACCTTCATCCTCCCTTCCTCCAATTCCTATCCAAAATGGGAAGCATCTTTGCACTTTCACTTGTTTTTGTTTCTTCTGAAAGGGAGACAAGTTGTTTGTCAACATTGGATCAAGTTTTGTCTTCAGACACTTACCATTTTTGCAGGTGATCACATCTTCTAGTGGGGCTATATAGTCTCTTTATTTCCTCCCTATGGGGGGGCTATTTTATTGTATCCATGTGACAGATGGTGTACTTGGGGGGTATTTGGGAGTCCTCCATCCTTCCCATCCTATCTCACATTTTTTTCTTTTTCATCTCCTTTTAGGAGAGGGGTTTTCTTCCCATTGGGTTTTCCCCTTTTCTCTGGTTGTGAGAGAGATTTTCTACATATTTATGTAAATGGGTACCCAACATGGCCTCATAGTTGGAACCCATCATTGATCATCTATGCATAATCATTGCATTTTCCCCCCTAAGTTGAACTTATGGTGGGGTGTTAGTGTAATTAATTAATTATTACACTAGCATAAGTTAACTTAGGTCATACATCATTTAGTCCTAGGTTGCATTTTGATAAATCATTTAATAATGGGGTAATGTCCCCTTCCATGTTTGTAGGGATAAGATTCCTTCTAGAAGATGAATTGTCCTTCTAGAACTTATCTCAACATTCAATAATTTCCCAGATAGGGTTCACATGTGTCACATGTTGTGAGATCATGACACATGGCAATATCTCATGCATTTTAGGTTTTCTCTCTTGCCTATATAATCAGGCAACTTGTTCATTTGTATCATATCATATCATCAATATAGAATCTCTATTATGCATGCCTAGTTGCAACATTTTCTGTGTGGTTGATTATCTGTCTTGGCAAGGGGCCTCCATTGAAGATTCTGGAGCTTCAGGGACTGTGCATCCATAATCTCAACATGGTATTAGAGCATGTTGAATTCTAACAAAGAAAAATTCTACATCTACAATATTTCTAGTCAGGAATCTAATAATTTGCAATAGCTGCAACATTTCTAGGTATTATTCACTTTTGGTTTTCAAGAAACTTATGTATGAAAACTATATTTGAAGTATGGAATTTTTTTTTGGTTCCCTATTGATTGAATTAGCACTAACAAAGGGAAAGGACAGTAAAATTGAGTTTGCATACTTGCATTTGCTAGCCCTATCGTATTGAATGCAATTGTTGTTCCATTTAAATATTTTATCTAGAATTCAAATATTTCTAGTGTGATGGTTAGAATGAATTTGTATATCCTAGGGATTTCCATCCATTTACATTATATATGTTTCAAGCCTAGGTTATCACCATGTTAGCAATTATCCTAGTGATCCTTCATTTGGTCATGGTTATGATTATGCACAATTGGTTAAGCCTTGATTTGCAAGTATATATGGATCACCAAACTAAAATAGTCATACCATTAGAAACCTTAATACAAATTGTCAAGAAGCTTCAAAAGTCTAATAATCTTAAAACATTTAACACCCCAAAGTACACAAACCCAAGTGTGAACAAGCTTAGGTTTAGCCAGGAATGGAAAGATGTGTTCAAAAGGGGAATTAAAGAGATTAGCAAAAGACATTAGATGTCCCTAGAAGCCCAGTTAAGAGATAATCATACTCTATATACTAGCCAAATTACTACACCTTTTTTCTATTCCTTTGATCTATTATATAATCAATTAGATTTATCATGGGTTGATTACAAGGTTGAAAGTATTCCAACTCAAGTCTATAAAAAAATCCTAGATTTAATGGATACAATGTGTGTGAAGGAGATGCACATGTCCAAAGTTTTTCTAGTTTCATGGAGAAACATTCATTTGGAGATCAGGATATGTGGATGATATTTTTTGTTAGGTCTCTTGAAGCAAGAGCTAGGGATTAGTACTTAAGTTTTCCTAAGAAGTCATTTTCATGTTGGGATAAACTAGTGAATTCTTATAGAAAATAATTTGCAAGAGAACCTTCTGACCTTGTGACAAGGTTAAAGCAGATTAAAAAATGAGATGAAGAGTCAATCATTGCTTTCAATCACATATTTTTTGTCGCTCTTTGACTAATCCCTAAAAATTTCAGACCTAGTACTCTGGATTGCATTCATATGTATTTTGAAGCCTTTGAGAAGGGATCTAGTGCACTGTTAAAGGATTATAAAATATTGAGTATGTAGATAGCTTACACATTTTTAGATGATTTGGATAAAAGGAGGAATGAATATGTGAAAAGTATGTTGTCTTCAATTCTAGGTAAACATGCTGATGAAATTAGTAGCTGAGTAAATACAAATATTGTAGATAATTTCCTAAATGATCATCTCAGTTCAAACTACGCTGATGATATTTTCCCTTCAAGCAACGAGTGTGATGTTGCGAAGAACAATGGGATTCCAAGTTTTTCAGCGAAGAACATGATGAGGGATATGAATTGGATTTACTTTTTGAAGAGGATATGTGTAATCAACACTTTCATGATACACTTTGTCATACCAATCTTATAAGTGTGTGTAGCATTGATGAAAATTTTCATGATGATGAGACAAAGGAGCTTGTTGATTTGAGAAATGCTTCTAAGAATGTCAATATATTAGCTGCAAGTGATAAAGTATGCAATGAACTTCAGTTGGAAAGATCAATCACAAGTAGTTGTAATGAAGAAATCATTGATGGTTTTAAGTTTAATAGTGAAATGTTTGTGTCTATCCTCAAGAGGATGTAAATGACAAACTCAATGATGACACCCAGTTCAATATTGAAGTGCAAAAAGATGTGGATTGCTATTATGAGAACCCATAAGTAAGCAAGAATGAACAAATGGACAACCTATTCTCTGTGACGGATTATGACCATGCTTCTGACAAGGTTGTTAGCAATTCAATCTCCTATGATTGGGGAAACCTACTTTATGATCAGTCCATTGAGTTTTTAGATTTTGATGATGATGACACCATGATATATCCTGATTTACAACTTGGTAATGCATGTAGTTCTAGTGGAAATCAAGGAGAGGAAGTGGTTGAAATAATGGATTAGGGAAATGGTCCATTAAGTAGTGAACAACTTTCAGATCTGTTAACCATTGAATATCAAAAATGTGGACATGTGAATAATTCTCAATTGTTGTGTGATACTCATATTGATTTTGATAGTGATGAAAATCTTCACTATGCAAGGTATGATGTGTTGGCAACTCAAGGGAAGACAACTGAGAGAGCGGGGTGAATCAGTTGTCACTGAATTTCAAACTTATTCAACTTATTAGCTTTATTCTCATATCTGATCATTAATCATGGAAGCATAAATGAACAACACATCATAAGCACACATAACACCAAGATTTTTACGTGGAAACCCTGTTAGGGGAAAAACCATGGTGGAGGTCAGTCCACAAGATTATACCCTATTAAAAGTATAAGAAAATATGAATTGGAAATGCACATGCATTCAAGCACACTACCTAGAGCTCACTACTCAATTACAAAAGAAGATACACTATCTTATATAAAGGTTCTAATTAAATCCATCAGACTTTGAACTGAGAAAATAGCATCTGCTAATGCCTGGTTACAGTTCTGGTTAAGCACATGAACACTTCTTCATTCCCTGCTCTGCCTTCAAATGATCTGAACAATATTCACACACAGGACTTGCACACTTCACACTTGTGCACTCTAGCACACTTCAACACACTTCAAAATGATAAAATAATCACTCTTATATATCTACAACAAGAGATTACATTGCTATAAGTCAGCTTCAACAAAATAATAAAATGAATACAAATAGTCAGCTCAGATCAAATAAAGATTATTCATGCGAATCAAACAAGGTTGGCCACAACATAGTGAAGACCGAAAATAACATTTTCAAACATGAACCACTTCAATTAATTACTCCTCGAACATCCACAACACGCTTCAGCACCTTGTCGGCCAAGAACATGAAAAACATGAACACGCAAGAGAAAATCTCAGATCACGAGCACAACAATCAATGCAGATGTGCAACACAGATAGGCCACAAACTAGAAACATACACAAACATCATGAAACACTAGAGAAGCATCTACAACAACTGAAATTACTGAAATCACATGATCTTCATTCAGGAACACAAATTGAAGTAACTAAAAAATTGTCAGAATACAAATCTTCATAACTTGATCAAATCTTCACGCGGATCTCCAAAACTTGACATGGATAAACTAGATATACTCAACAAGAAATCCTTTAGTCCACAACCTTGAACAACAATGTATTGATCACACTGAAAAAAAGAACTTCACTTCACCACTGACAACCTATAGCACTTCTTATTACAATTTTCTCAATATCCTCGACATATACAATTTCTAATGCAACAATGCTAATAGTGTTGATATCAATGACAACCACATATCAACAACACACCACAACATCCAAAAATCTCCCCATTTTGCATTGATGGAAACACATGATGTGAAAAATACTATCAACACAACTACACTTACTCCCCCTAAGGTTATGATTCTTCTTTCCTCAACTCTTCTCCCCACAAAGATTTTTCACGTTAATCTTCTCCCCCTTTGACATCAATGGAAAATATATCTTCTATTCAAGTTCTAAACCACATATCTAAACACCTGAACATCTAAACATCTAACTACTCCCCCTGAGTAGCAAGCGCCACAACATCAATTTGAATCAAAATATGATCATGAAATGCACGTATTGATGCAAATCAATGTATCCTTAGTTCTGATTAGGAGGGGTAATCACGCCTAACTTTCCTCTGAGATACTCAAAAGTATCCTTAGGCAACAACTTGGTAAATATGTCTGCAATCTACTCCTTAGTAGGAACATACTCCAATCTGACTTCCTTTTCACTTACTTTCTCTCAAAAAGTGAAACTTGATAGATATATGCTTGGTCTTGGAATGCAACACCGAATTCTTAGAAATGTTAATAGCACCTGAGTTATCACAAAATATAACAATAGGTTCTTTATACACAACTCTAATATCCTTCAACATCTACTTCATCCCCAGTACTTGGGTACAATTATTAGCAGCAGTAATGTATTATGCCTCTGTAGTAGATAAAGAAATAGCGTTCTTCTTTATGCTTAACCATGAAATCGACTTCTTTCCCAAGAAAAATGCTCCACCACTAGTACTTTTCCTATCATTCACATCTCCTGCCCAATCAACATCAGTAAAGGCACTCAAAGTAAGATCATCATCTTTCAAATACCATAGACCAAAATCAATAGTTCCCTTCAAGTATCTAAAAATCCTCTTCACAACTGTCACATGAGATTCTTTAGGATTAGCTTGAAATCTTGCAACAATACATACAACATTCATGATATCAAGCCTAGTTTGAGTCAAATACATCAATCCACCAATCATTGATTTGTATCTAGTCTTATTTTCCTTCGAAGAATCATCGTCAATTGTCAACTTGCATCTAGTCACCATGCATGTACCAATTGGCTTTGAATCTTCCATACCAAATTTATTCAGCAATTCTTTCACATACTTGGACTGAGATATAAAAATCCCTTTATCTAACTGAGTAATTTTCAATCCCAAGAAGAATTTGTCTCTCCAATCATTGACATATCAAACTCATTCTGCATCTCATAAGCAAACTTCATGCACAGGCTATCATTTCCTCCAAATATGATATCATCAACAAAAACTTCCACAATCAAATCTTTATCATCATTCTTGAAATACATATTACTATCAACAATACCTTTGTTAAATCCAAGCTTCACCAAATACTTATCCAATCTGGCATACCATGCTTTAGGGGATTGTTTGAGTCCATACAATGATTTCTTCAATTGGCAAACCATATCTCCCTGATCAGTCAACTGGAATCCATCCAGTTGCTCAACATACACTTCTTCTTCCAACTCACCATTTATAAAAGATGACTTGACATCCATCTGATAAACTTTGTAGTCTTTGTAAGCAACATAAGAAAGAAACAATCTCATAGCTTCAATTCTAGCAACAGGGGCAAAGGTTTCTTCAAAATTTATACCTTCCATATTTGAATATCCCTTACATACCAGTCTTTCTTTGTTTCTAACCACTTCACCTTGTTCATCCAGTTTGTTACTAAAGACCCATTTAGTTCCAATTACATTCTTATCCTTAGGTCTGGGAACAAGAATCCATGTATCATTCTTTTCAATTTGTTGTAGTTCCTCTTTCATTTCTTCAATCCAATGTTCATCTTTGCATCCTTCATTCACATTGTTAGGCTCAATTTTTGAAATCAAACAATATTCTTCTACAATTCTTCTCCTAGTTTGGACACCTTTGCTCTTTTCACCTATGATCTAATTCTCTGAATGATTTAATCTCACATACCTCAGAGTCTTCTTAGAGTGTTCTTCAACTTCAGGCTCTTCTAATCTCTCTTTTGTTCTTCCATTGGTTTCTCCTTCCTCTTGATTTTCTTGATTCACCAGAATTATTTGGACTTGACTCGAGTTTTGACCTTTGATTGTATTGTCATTCTGATCATCAAAATCATATCCACAGGTTTTGGATAGTGTACCAAATTCTTCATCAACCTTAACATTTGGACTTTCAACCATTTTCTTCAGTCTTTTATTGTAACACCGGTAGGCCTTACTTTTAGTAGCATAACCCAAAAATATTCCTTCATCACTTCTAGCATCAAACTTTCCTATATTTTCATCTCTTTTGATATAACACTTGCTTCCAAAGATCTTGAAATATCTAATAGTAGGCTTTTGACAAGTCCATAGCTCAAAGGGAGTCTTACCAGTATCACCTTTGATTTGTACCCATTTAAGTGTGTACACAGTAGTACTCACAACTTCTCTCCAGTAGATATGAGGTACATTTCCTTCCAACATCATGGTTCTAGTAGCATCTAGAACTGTTATCTTCTTCCTTTCCACAACTCCATTTTTTTGAGGGGTCCTCGGTGTAGATAACTGTCTCTTTATTCCATGCTCTTCACAAAAAGAATTAAACTCACCAGAAGTGAATTCACCACCTCTATCTGATCTCAGACACTTAATCTTCAGACCTGTCTCTATCTCAACCATAGCCTTAAAGATCTAGAACTTTTCTAGAGCTTTAGATTTATCCCTTAAGAAAGTAGCACACATCATCCTTGAATAGTCATCAGTAAGCAACATGAATTATCCATATCATTTTAAACTTCTATTTCTAGCAGGACCATATAAATTAGTATGCACAAGATCTAACAATCCATTTGAATTTTATTGTTTACTTCGAAATGAAATTCTTGTTTTCTTTCCTAATTGACATTATTTCCATATTGCATTAGTAGGTTTTATCAACTTAGGAAGATCTCTCACAGCCTTAGTGGAACTTATCTTGACAATATTATCAAAGTTAACATGACACATTCTCCTATGCCAAAACCAACTTTCATCAATTTGAGCAATCAAACAACTTTTAGTAGCAACACTTAGGTGGAAAATATTACCTTTTGTTTTTGTACCTAATGCAATCACATTTCTAGAATTTCCCAATATTTTGCACTTATCATCCATGAACTGAAGATTGTATCCCCTATCAACCATCTGTCCAATACTTAAAAGATTATGCTTCAAACCTTCAACATACAAGACATCATCAGTATTATGCTTACCATCAAGAGAAATGCATCCTCTTCCATGGATCACACCAACTTTTTCATCACCAAATATCAGAACACCACCATCATAATTTTCCAAACTGACAAACTTAATTTTATCTCCTATCATATGATGAGAACAACCACTGCCAATTACCCATTCATCTTTCTATTCAACTCGAGCAGTTAGGGCTTTCTCCACATTTGTACAATTAGCAAATTCAATAGACACATGATTATTTTCCTTAATAGCAATAAAAACAAATTCATCTTCACTTGCATTTCCTCTATTAGATTCATCATCTGTCACACCTTCAACAACATAATAGTAACACTTTTTTTGGAATTTAGGCCTGTTAAATCTTGGCTTGGAAACTCTCTCAAGAAACCTTGATGAAAAATGACCTATCTTATTGCAAGAGAAACATTTAATAGGAAACTTCCCCTTATACTTACCTTTTCCTCTAGCTTCTCCTTTCACAATCAATGCTTCAAGTTCTTCTAGTTCTCTTTCTTCTTCATCGAGCTGTTTCATTTCATCCTCATACCTGAATGTCTTTCTTGATGAAATTTCACTCAGATCATATCTCTATTTATCTCTTCTAGAAGTAGTGGCCTTGAATGCAGATTCAAACTTAGGAAGGGCATCACCAAATTCACTCAACTCAAAAGTAGTAAGCTTACCAATCAACATATCTATGGTAACATTTGTCATAGTTCAGAGCTCTTTAATAGAACTAGCCTTGACTTTGTAAGAATCAGGCAAGGATCTAAGAACTTTAGCAACAATATCTGATTCGTTTATCTGTCGACCAGCACATATAATACCACACACAAGTTCATTCACTCTTTGCATGAAATTAATAACATTTTCATCATCACCCATTTTCAAATTTTCATATTTCCCTTTCAAACTTTGTAGCTTAGCAATCTTCACATTAGCATCATCTTCATACAAGGTCTCCAACCTTTTCTAGATCTCATAAGTAGTCTTCAGATCTATCACATTTGTCATCTCAGTATCAGTCAAAGAACTCAACAAAGCCTCCTTAGCCCTGATATTATACTCATCATCCTTGATCTCAACAGTAGTAGTAGGACCATTATGTGGAATAACATATATATTTTTTGTAATGCTCCGGTAGGGTTCAACAATGCATCTCAGATGGCACTCCATTCGAGTCTTCCACAAAGAATAATTTGTTCCATCAAATCTAGGACTATCCTTCTTATAAGTTGCCATCCCGATCACCTCAAGTTGTTAAACTTCTTCCAAGGAATCTACTCTGATACCAATTGTTGTAAACTCAAGGGTAGACAACTGAGAGGGGGGTGAATCAGTTGTCACCGAATTTCAAACTTATTCAACTTATTAGATTTATTCTCAGATCTGATTATTAATCATGAAAGCATAAATGAACAACACATTAGAAGCACACATAGCACCAATATTTTTATGTGGAAACCCTATTAGGGGAAAATCCACAGTGGAGGTCAGTCCTCAAGATTATACCCTGTTAAAAGTATACGAAAATATGAATGGGGAATGCACATGCATTCGGGAACACTGCCTAGAGCTCACTGCTCAATTACAAAGGAAGGCACACTGTCTTACAAAAAGTTTCTAATTAAATCCATCAGACTTTGAACTAAGAAAATAACATCTGCTAATGCCTGGTTACAGTTCCAGTTAAGCACATGAACACTTCTTCACTCTTCTTCACTCTCTTCTCTTCCTTCGAATGATTTGAACAATATTCACACATAGTACTTGCACACTTCACACTTTGCCAACACACTTTAGCACACTTCAAAATGATAAAAAAATATCTCTTATATACCCACAACAAGAGATTACATTAGTATAAGTCGACTTCAACAAAATAATAAAATGAATACAAACAATCGGCTTAGATCAAATAAAGATTATTTTTGCAAATCAACCAAGGTCGGCCACAACATAGTGAAGACCGAAAATAACATTTTCAAACATGAACCACTTCAATTAATTACTCCTCGAAGATCCACAACACACTTCAACACCTTGGGTGCAAAGAACATGAAAAACATGAACATGGAAGAGAAAATCTTATATCACAAGCACAACGATCAATGTAGATGTGCAACACAGATAGATCACAAACTAGAAACATCCACAAACATCATGAAACACTAGAGAAGCATTTGCAACAACTAAACTTTCTGAAATCACATGATCTTCATTCAGGAACACAAATTGAAGTAACAAAGAAATAATTAGAATACAAATCTTCAAGCGGATCTTTGAAACTTGGCATGGATAAACTAGATATACTCAACAAGAAACCCTTTAGTCTACTACCTTTGAATAGCAATGTACTGATCACACCAACAAAAAGAACTTCACTTCACCACTGACAACCAGTAGCACTTCTTATTACAATTTTCTCAATATCCTCGACATATACAACTTCTAATGCAACAATGCTAATAGTTATGGCATCAATGACAACCACATATCAGCAACACATGACAACATCCAACATGATGCATGTGTTTTTGATCTTCCTTCCAGTTATGAACTAGTTGATCAGCATGATGATAATGTAGATGAAGAAAAGCAACTATTTGATTGTAATGATGCACTGTATGATGAATATGAAAGTATGTATGTTGATGCAAGTTCATAAATTTTTTTTGATGAATTTGAAACAACTAATGACCATAATGTTAAAAGGAATAGGACAACTGAGAGGGGGGGTGAATCAGTTGTCACCAAATTCAAACACAAAACTTCAAACACTTATTAACTTCACAACCACACTATTCCGTTATTAAGTATGAACATGAGATGTAGATAAAAAAAAGAAAAATCAACACAATGAACACCTGATTTTACATGGAAAACCCAATGAGGGAAAAACCACGATGAGGATCAACTCACAATATAAAGTGATAGCAAAACTGAATACAAAAAGGCTCACTGCCAAGGGCTCACTGCCCAGAATAGGACTCACTATCTAGATACAAAGGCTCACTACCTACAGAAAGGACTCACTGTCCAATAGGGAGGCTCACTACCTATAGATACAAAAGATAACAAAAAGATCCACCACAACAATTTACACACATCCGCATCCTTGAATAGAAGATTGCAAAAACCTTCAGCTCACTACTTTCAGGAATCTAACACAATGAACTACTACTGCCTCAACTCAATTTTGCACACTTCTACTATTCACTTGTGTCTTACTTCATTACTTGTGTATATGTTAATCCTTCACATCTTAACTTCCATTTATACCATCTCCAACCTTAGAAACTTTCTCCAAGGTCGGCCACATACGCTTCATTTCATAAATTCAAATTAGGTCGGTAGCTCAACATTCCCACGGTGGAAAGAAATGAGAGTGAACCAATTAAAAACTTAACCAAGACCAAAATCAATGTCTTGGATCAAACACGTGCTTCATTAATTAAATTTTAATTCTTCATAAGAAGTGTAAACACCAAGTTGGCCAAACCTAATGAAGACACAAATTAACATTGAAGTACATGCTTCCCAACAAGAATAAAACATGCAGACGAAGCAACACACTTTATTATGTATGATAAAACTTCTTAGGTTTCTTCAGATTCATCTGCAACAAGAATAACAACCTTCGAACAAAAAAATCCTTCCATCAGTCCATCCGGACTGTGAAAACATATACAACAACTTTGAAACTCAACTTTTGGATCACCAAACCACAAACATATTTTCTAGGACTCAGAGAACACCATTACAAGGAATATTCCATATCCACAAGATCTAAAACAAAATAGCAGAGGACTGCAGAGCAGAAATATTTCTCCCAGTCCATAGATAACCAACTCTACCAAACTAGTTCACACACCGGTGAACACAACTTTCACACACCATCAAACCAGAAGCTATAAATTGGGAGGTATCATCATCAGATCATCAACAACAAACCTTCAGATTTGTACAAGCATAGGATCAACACATAAGAAACATGGAGCACATACCAGAGCAAATTTTGAACCCATACATAACTCTGAATTCACTCTTTATTAATTTTCTCAAAAGCACTTGGAAACACATCATTCCAACACATCTGCATCATAAAGATAGCTCCATGTACTCACAACATCTCAACTATATATGCACAATCTACAACATACTAAACTATGTTGACATCAATGACAACATTAATGACAACACCACCAAACTTGATCATACTTGCAACAATCTCCCCCTTTTTCATTGATGGCAACACATGATGTGAAAAACATCAAATACAACACTTTTCCACTTCATGACTCTCTCTCATTCTTTCTTCTACAATTTTTCACATGAATTTCTCTCCCCCTTTGACATCAATGGAAAAGATCAAAAGCTTTGATTACTCCCCCTTAAGAGTACACCCATTCAAATCATACTGCAAGAATGAAAAACTTTTCTACTCCCCCTGCGGAGTAGACCCGTACATCAATCCAGATAAATGAAGAATCTATGAATTCATTGGACTGATGCACCTCCATGTGCACCTAGTTCGGAGGGCCAATGACCCCCAACCTCTCCCTAAGATACTCAAAAGTATCCTTCGCAAGGGCCTTAGTAAATATATTTGCAATTTATTCCTTCATTAACACATACTCCAACCTGACTTTATTCTCCAACACCTTCTCTCTTAGGAAATGATATCTGATAGATATGTGTTTTGTTCTTGAATGCATCATTGGATTCTTTGAAATTTTTATAGTACTTGTGTTGTCACAAAAAATAGGAATAGGCTCATCACATATCACTACAATGTCTTTCAGAGTTTGCTTCATCCACCAAACCTGTGTGTAGCAAGATGTTGCAGCAATATATTCTACCTTTGTCGTGGATAAAGAAACCAAGTCTTGTTTCTTACTCAACAAAGAAACCAATCTTCCACCAAGAAAGAAAACACCTCCATTGGTACTCTTCCATACATCCACACAACTAGCCCAATCTGCATCAATATAAGCACTCAAAGTGAAATCATCATCCTTAGGATACCATAAACCATGATTTGGTGTACCTTTAAGATATATGAATATCCTCTTTATAGTTGTAACATGTGCCTCTTTAGGATATGCTTGAAATATGGCAACTAAACATAAGGCATGCATGATGTCCGGTCTAGTAGCAGTAAGAGACAACAACCCAACAATCATAGATTTGTATTTGCTTTGATCAACTTTAGCAAATTCATCATCTTTCCTCATCTTACATCTGGTCACTATAGGAGTACTAACCGGTTTGGAGTCATCCATTCCAAACTTCTTTCACAACTCTTTCACATACTTAGATTGTGAAATGAATATCCCTTTATCAGTTTGATTTACTTGAAGACCAAGAAAGAAATTCAGTTCACCAATCATGGACATTTCAAATTCTTTTTGAATTTCTTCTACAAATATTTTACACATGCCTTCATTTCCCCCAAAGATGATGTCATCAACATATACTACCACAATCAACATTTTGTTTCCTTGTGTTTTGAAGTAAAGATTGCTATTCGCAGAGCCTTTGCAGAATCCTTGTTGTGTTAGGTATCTATCCAATCTTGCATACCAAGCTCTGGGAGCTTGCTTCAGTCCATACAATGCCTTCTTTAACTTACAAACCATGTCTAGTTTTTCAGATAACTGAAGTCCTTCAGGTTGTTCCATGTATACTTCTTCCAATTAACCATTTAGAAATGTTGACTTGACATCCATTTGATATACTTTGAAATCCTTGTGGGTAGAAATGCCAAAAACATCCTAACAGGGTAAAATGTTTCTTCAAATCTATGCCTTCAACTTGTGAGTATCCCTTGCATACAAGTCTTTCTTTGTTTCTTATAACTTCACCATTTTCATTCAACTTATTCTTGAACACCCATTTTGAACCAATTACATTCTTATTCACAAGTCTAGGAACTAATTCCCATGTCTGATTCTTTTCTATTTGCTGCAACTATTCTTTCATAGCTCTAACCCAACTCTCTTCACATGCTTCACACACAAACTTAGGTTCTATTTTAGAAACTAAATAGTGATTTACCTCAGCTGCTACTTTGCTTCTTGTCTTCACACCTTCACTCTTATCTCCAATTATCTATTCCTCTAGATGATTCTTCTGCACATACTTCAGAGTCTTAGAAATAGGTTCCAATTCATTTTCTTCTTCCTCTTCCTTATTCTCTTCAGGTGCTAGTACACCAATAGGATCATCTAGTTCCACTTCACTTATCTCAATAGGTCTATGCATGTCCTCATCCACCTTTAAATTAGTACTCTCAAGCAATCTTTCTTAATCTTTTATTGAAGCATTTGTATGCTTTGTTGGTAGTTGAGTACCCAAGAAAAATTCCTTCATCACATCTAGCATCAAACTTCCCAATATTTTCATCATATCTTTTTATGTAACATCTACTTCCAAATACCTTAAAGTAATTCATAGTAGGAGTCTTACCAGTGCATAACTCAAAAAGATTCTTTGTGCTATTGCCTCTAATCTGAACTCTATTAAGAACATAAATAGTAGTGTGTATCACCTCTCTCCAGTACACATCAGGTACATTTGATTCTTTCATTATGGTTCTTGTAGCTTCCTTTAATGTCCATTTTTTCCTCTCAACCACTCCATTTTTTTGAGGGGTTCTTGGAGCAGAAAAGTGTCTTTTAATGCCATTCTCTTCACAAAATACATTAAATTCACTAGAAGTAAATTCTCCACCTCTATCAGATCTCAAACATTTGATTCTTAGGTTCACTTCATTTTCCACTCTTGCTTTGAAAAATTTAAACCTATTCAGAGCCCGAGTCTTCTCTCTAAGAAAAGCAACCCATGTCATTCAAGAAAAATCATCAATAAGGAGCATGAAATACATGTCACTATTTAGGCTTCCTGTTCTAGTTGGACCACATAGATCTATATGAATTAGTTCTAGCATTCTGGTAGTAGATTGCTCTTTTCCCTTAAAACTACTTCTTGTATGTTTCCCTAACTAACAACTTTTGCAAATAGTATTAGCAGGCCTTGTGATTTTAGGAAGACCTTAGACAACATCTCTTGAACTAATACTGACCAGATTATCAAAGTTTACATGTCCCATTCTACGGTGCCACAACCAACTTTCATTGACTTGAGATACAAGGTGTTGACAATCAACACCCTTAAGCTGATAGATGTTTCCATGAGTTCTCCTTCCTAGAACAACCATATCTCCAGATCCTCCTTTGATCTCGTAGATATTGTTCTGAAACACAAATTTAAAACCTTTGCTACACATTTGTCCAACACTCAAAAGGTTATGCCTTAAACCATTTACATAATATACATCATCATTGCTATGTATTCCATCAAAGCTAATTGTACCTTTCCCAACAATCTTTGCTCTTGAATCATCACCAAACATGAACAAACCACCATCATATTTTTTAAGTTTAGTAAACTTACTGTTATCTCTAGTTATGTGATTAGAGCATCCACTATCAATCACCCAGTAGTCTTCATCCTCTCAAGCATGAAAGGCGATCACCAAAGTACCTTCCATCTCACTCTTTTTGTTCTCTGAAACATTCTTTCTTGTACATTTTCCAAGGTTAGCAGACACAAATTTATTCTCCAAAGCTAAAAACAAGCATTCACTATTATCACCCCCATAATCAGATTCATCATCAGAGATTTCGGCTTCTTCTTTAACATAATACAACTTCTTATATTTCTTATCCTTTCTATCATTATTTTTTATAATCCTTGTTCTTCTTATGTACAGCTCTATTCGGACATCTTGAAGTATAATGACCAATATTACCGCAACTGAAACATTTAAAGGGAAACATACCTTTATACTTATCGGTACCTTTCTTCAACTTCTTGGTAAAATTTCCTTCCAACTCATCAGAACCATCATTATCTGGATCATTCTTAGTCTTTGTTGCTTTAAATGCAGTTTTTGTCTTTTCCTCCTTTCCAAAATTTCTCATCTCAAATGTTGTCAAGGTTCCAAATAATTGTTCTTTAGTATACTTCTCCATATCATACATCTCTTCAATAATTGAGATCTTATCATTGTAACACTTAGGTATGGTTATTAAAATCTTCTCAATTATATCTTCATCAGTTAGTTTCCCCCCTTGATTCTTAACTTCATTTGCTGCAAGTTCAACTCTATGGAGATAGCTTGCAAAATCTTCCCTTTCTTCCATTTTCAAATTCTCATATCTACGCTTTTCCGTCAACTTCTTTGTTAATTTTACTCTTTCATTTCCTTCATAAAGTTCTTCTAACTTCTTCCAAACTTCATGAGCAATGTCCAAAGAAAGAACCTTAGTTCGCTCAATTTTAGATAGAGCACTGAAGATAGCATATCTTGCTTTCTCATTCTCCTCATAAGTAGAAACCTCATCTACAGTAGTAGGACCACTCACCAAAGCAATATACTTCATCTCAACAGCCTTCCAAGTCTTGCAACCAAGAGAGATAATATATCCTCTCATCTACACTTTCCAGTCACTGTAATCAGATCCATCAAACATAGGGATTGCCAACTTATATGCCATAAGGTCTTCCTTAAGTAGTTAATCTCTACACCAAGGAACCCAAGCTTTGATACCAATTGTTAAAAGGTGCAGGACAACTAAGAGGGGGGAGAATCAGTTGTCACCAAATTCAAACACAAAACTTCAAACACTTATTAACTTCACAACCACACTGTTATGTTATTAAGTATGAACATGAGATGTAGATAACAAAAAGAAAAATCAACACAATGACCACTAGATTTTACGTGGAAAACCCAATGAGGGAAAAACCACGGTGAGCATTAACTCACAATATAAAGTGATAGCAAAACTGAATACAAAAAGGCTCATTGCCAAGGGCTCACTACCCAAAACAAGACTCGCTATCTAGATAAAAAGGCTCACTGCCTATAGAAAGGACTCACTATCCAATAGGGAGGCTCACTGCCTACAGATACAAAATATAACAGAAAGATTCAGCACAAAAATTTACACACATCCGCAGCCTTGAATAGAAGATTGAAAAAACCTTCAGTTTGCTGCTCTAAGGAATCTAACACAATGAAGTATTGCTGCCTCAACTCACTTTCACACACTTCTTCTCTTGACTTGTGGCTTACTTCATTACTTGTGTATATGTTAATCCTTCACATCTCAACCTACATTTATACCATCTTCAACCTTAGAAACTTCTCCAAGGTTAGCCACATACGCTTCATTTCATAAATTCAAATTAGGTCGGTAGCTCAACATTCCTGTGGTGGAAAGAAATGAGAGTGCACCAATTAAACATTGAACCAAGACCAAAAGAAGCATCTTGGATCAACCACTCACACACTTAATTAAATTTTAATTCTTCATAAGAAGTGTAAACACCAGGTAGGCCAAACCTAATGAAGACACAAATGAACATTGAAGTACATGCTTCCTAGCAAGAAAAAAACATGCGAACGACACAACACGCTTCATTATGCATGAGAAAAATTCTAAGGTTCCTTCAGATTCATCTGTAGCAAGTGTAATAACTTTTGTACATAGAACTCCTTCCATCTGTCCATTCGGATTGTGCAAACACATACAACAACTTTGAAACTCAACTTCTGGATCACCAAACCACAAACATCTTTGCCAGAACTCAAAGAACACCATTACAAGGAATATTCTAGATCTGCAAGATCTGAAACAAAACAATGAAGGATTATGGAGCAGAAACATTTATCCTAGTCCATATATAACCAACTTTTCCAAACCAGTTCACACACTAGTGAACACAACTCTCACACACCATCAAACTAGAAGCTATAAATCAGGAGATATCATCATCACATCATCAACAAAAAACCTTCAAATCCGCACAAGCATAGGATCAACACAGAAGAAATGCAGAGCACATACATGAGCACATTCTAAACCCTTACATAACTCTGACTTCACTCTTTATTAATTTTCTCAAAAGTACTTGGAAACACATCATTCTAGCACATCTACAACATCATAAGAATAGCTCCATGTACTCACAACATCTCAACAATATCTCAACTATATATGCACAATCTATAACATACTAAACTATGATGAAATCAATGGAAACATTAATGACAACACCACCAAACTTGCTCATACTTGTAACACATAAGGTATGCATACCCAATGAGCCAAGTCTTGAAAATTTTAATGCAGATTTGGACAAGTTTTTGTTTGCTGATTTAGATGAGCCTAGTCATGAGTCTTTTCATGTGGATGTGTATGTTGATTTCAAAGAAAAATCAGATTATCTTTCTAAACCAGAGTTGTTAATTCCTAAGCAAGCTTGGGACGCTGAAGATGTTGATATGCTATGTTCATAGGATTACAAAGTGAGTAAGGATGAGGATAAGTGTTGGATGTTGTGGTGTGTTGCTGATATGTGGTTTTCATTGATGTCAACACTATTAGCATTATTGCATTAGAAGTTGTATATGTCGAGGATATTGAGAAAATTGTAATAAGTGTTATAGGTTGTCAGAGGTGAATATAAGTTCTTTCTGTCAATGTGTTCAGTTCATTTTTTTCTGAGGTTGTGGACTAAAGGGTTTCTTGTGGAGTATATCTAGTTTATCCACGTCGAATTTTAGAGATCCGCGTGAAGATTTGATCAAGTTATGAAGATTTGTATTCTAACAGTTTTTATGTTACTACAGTTTGTGTTCCTGAATGAAGATCATGTGATTTTAGTAAGTTCAATTGTTGTGGATGATTCTCTGGTGTTTCATGATGCTTATGTGATGCAGAAAAGGTAGAGAAATACAATACCCAACTCAATTTGATCCAATTCACACAAGGAAACAACCTTCAAACACCACTCCCTGAAATTGACCCAAAATAATCACACTAGGCTTCTAGCCTTCCAAACACAACCAATGGACTTATCTTTTAGAAAATGCCACAAAAGACCAATTAAACATCAATTAATCATCCACTCAAACCCCAAATATAATACCCCAACCAATCACACAAGATTTCTTTGGCTCATCACCAAGTTTCTATAGGCTGCCCTGCTCAAAAGGCTACTAGATTAGCCCTATTTTACAAATAAACTACCATTCAAACACCTGCTCTTCACAAAAACAAAACAAATAGTCAAAATTCATGTATCAAAACACCATATTTCATGATTTGTTTCCAGATTCAAGACTTCTTTATTTTTGTTCCAACAAACCCTCAAATTCACATAAACTTAGGGTTTCCTGTGTTTCACAATACTGAGGCTTCCCAAACTTACCTGATGCATCATACAACTTTATTAGGGTCTCTACAAACATTCTACACCATCACACACTCAAATCCATTAGTAATTCACAAAATCCCATCTTGAAACCATCATTTTCACATAAAACACTTCATTGCCTAGCCTAGGGCCTCATTCCAAATCGGGTATTTTGACTTCCCAAGCCTACAAAAAAATTTAGACATATAACCTACCATAATATGTGTCATCCCACTAAAGCATAGGTTTATACAGTAGGTGGGATGACTAGATTATCATTTTACCTTCAAAATAGGGTTCTCTTTGTTTTTTATTAGGCAGTTACAAAGAATGTAAGATATCTTCCTCCAAAGTTAATGAAAAGCTCTCAGAATTGATGCAAATAAAATATAATCAAATTTTCTACTAGCCACAACAAAAATTAGAGCATTTAAGGACTGTACAGGTCCGTACAGAGTTGGAAATGTTCAGAAAACTCAGAAAACACCAAGAATTAGCAGAGTAAACGTGGTTTTCTTCATTCAATCTTCAATACAAACTCTTGTCAACCATCATTCGAGCCTTCTTGAGGCCTTAAGTGCATTTTTGAATCAAAATCTAATGACTAACTTCCTCAACTGTCCCTCAAAATGCTAATCTTTCATAACCCTTAATCTTCTCTTTTAAACAACTTTATTATTTCACTTAACACATTATTGTGCAACTTATGACACTTAGACCTATATGATCCCAAACCACCTTATTACATTATGAATGGTCTTAATTGACCTTATTTAGGATAAAATAACACAAGAAAACCAAAACTTGACATAAACCAATTGTAGGCTAGGTCTAGATGCAACTTCAAAAGTTCAAATTGGTCATTAAGGGTTGGGGTGCTCCTGCACCATTGTGGATGTTTCTAGTTCATTCTCTATCTATGTTGCACGTCCACATTGATTGTTGTGCTTGTGATTTGAGATTTTCTCTTGCGTGTTCATGTTTTTCATGTTCTTGGTCGGCAAAAGTGTTGAAGGGTGTTGTGGATCTTCGAGGAGTAATTAATTGAAGTGGTTCATGTTTGAGGATATTATTTTTAGTCTTCACTATGTTGTGGCTGACCTTGGTTGATTTGCATGAATAATATTTATTTGCTTTGGGCTAACTGTTTGTAATTATTTTATTATTTCTTTGGATCCAACCTATAGCGGTGGAATTTCTTGTTGCGGATATATAAGAGCAATTGTTTTATCTTTTTGGAGTAGTGAACAAGTGTGAGAGTGTGAAGTGTGCGAGTCCTGTGTGTGAATAAAATTCAGATCATTCGAAGGTAGAGCAGAAAGTGAAAAAGAGTGAAGAAGAGTGAAGAAGAGTGGAGAAGAGTGAAAAAGTGTTTATGTGCTTAACCAAAACTGTAACCAGGCATTAGTAGATACTATTTTCTCAGTTCAAATTTTGATGGATTTAATCAGAACCTTTCTATAAGACAGCGTGTCTTGCTTTGGGAAGTAAGCCTACTTTGTATTTGAATAGTGAGCTCTAGGTAGTGTGCCTGAATTCATGTGCATTCCCCATTCATATTCTCTTATACTTTTAACAGGGTATAATCTTGTGGACTAACCTTCACCATGGTTTTTCCCCTAACAGGGTTTCCCCATAAAAAATCTTGGTGTTATGTGTGATTCTAATGTGTTGTTCTTTTATGCTTTCATGATTAATGATCAAATCTGAGAATAAGGTTAATAAGTTGAATGAGTTTGAAATTCGGTGACAACTAATTCATTCCCCCCCCTCTCAGTTGTATGCCCTTGTGTTGCCAACAATAAGCTAGAAATCCTTGATGACTCTCTATACTAGGATGATGGAGGATAGTTGCAGAGTATGCCAATGTATGAGTGTATCTCTTTACATACACTTGGAGATAGTTTGCATGATGTGCAAGATCTTTTGATAAGTTCGTGTGATATTTTCACCTTTGACATGCAAACTAGTAATCAGATTGAGCTTAATAGTGCCAACCATGTGGCAGAATGTGAGTGCTACTTTTGTTAGCTGGAAGAATTTTTCACAAAATGTGGTAATGTGTAAGACATTGAAGAATGTTGTTTTTAGATTGAGAATGATTTATATGATGAATATGATAAGTTGTTTCCACATGATAGTCAACATTTTGAGAGTATGCCTAATTTTCAAATGCTTGGTAAGTCTAAATATGTTGATAATGTTGTATATGATGGGATGTTAGGATATGACAGCATGTTTAATCAAGGAGATGTCAATGATATGGTTTATGTAATTTGGCTGCCATGTGACAACAGAGCTAAATAGGGAGCACATTTCTACTTGTTCAAAGGTATCTTGATACTTGTGTTTGCAAAAATGCACTCACTCATGCTCTTATGGTGTGACAGAAGCAAGCATGAGTTGAGTGAGATCAGATCCTTTAATAGATTGGTGTTTGACAGAGGTAAGAATTGAAATTCCCTCTTCATTTGGTGGCCTGAGGTCTCCAAGTAAAGTTGAAAAAAGAAGTTGAATAAAGGAGCAGCTTGAGAGCACCCAATGGACTTAGCATTTGGTCTACTCCCCAAAGATTTGGATTCTTGCTATGCTTGCAGGGGGAATACATCCCCAGTCAAAGCCAATGTTGGGACTTTCAAATTTTGCAAATTTGAAGTGCCCATATTGAAAATTTTGCATTTGCACACTCAAAAGTGCTCCTAAAAAATATGCCCAAGTGACCTACTTTGGAGGGTCACAATTCAAAGCCAGTTAGCTTTCAAGCCAAACCCCTTGGTGGACATATTCACGTGACATATGTAAACAGGCATGTCAATTTTCAGCATCCCATTATAAGTTTTGACATGGTTTTGAAAAGCAAAGTTGGAGGGTTTTGGCACTTTTCTGTTGTTTGCAAACTCTGTTTTGCGAAGTGACCTATTCGAGCTAATATTTCATAGTTGGATGATTGTCAAGAAAAAAGGATTGTTTCTTTCCATTCTCCCTACATTCATATGCTCCCTAGTCTAGTTTTAGAGCCTCACAATTAGATTTGCTATTTTTTTTAGATCAAAAGCAAATGCAATTTGTTCTAATTTTACACTTGTATTTTCAGAATTGTTTCAAGGAGGTCAGCTTTGACCCACAATATCTTGTGAAGAATTTTGATCCAATAAAATCCATCTTGCACACGTGCTTAGTGTACCTAAATGGTCTAATGTTTCCAGTGGTGGCTTCCTAGGATTTGATTTGATATTTTTTCAAAATTGTGACTTGGTGAGATTTAATTGGTTTTGAACAAGTGTAGTTGCAGAAAAGTTTGACTGAGCAACTTTGACACTGAATATCTTGCATCTCATGATCTCTTTTGTTGAGTCATTTGTTTCACTACAATCTCGGCCCAAATTTCTGCATGCTTATGAATTTTCATAGCTCCAGGAGGTCATTTGACTAGTTTTCCAGAGCGATTCCAGAGCCTACTTGGCCAATTTCAACTACATTGCAAATATGCTAGAGAGCAGATTTTAATGACAACCCAGTTCATTTTTTCACTTCAGAAGCATTCAAAAGTTGTCACAAATCAATTCAAGGAAAAAAAATTTTTGAAAATTTTTTTTTAGTCGGGCCCACATGGAGACTCAACATGCTCTACACAGTTGTGAAATTAAAAAGTTGCCAATGAAGATTTAAACACTGAATGTGAAGAGGAAAATGTATCTGTAGCTAGCATTGAACACAATGACTTAAATAAGGTTTTGAATGTAAATGTAGATGAGAAGAACTGGGTTTGTGAAATAGTGGAAGATGATGACAATGTTTTCAGTTGTAGAACTATTATCTCAAGTCTCTCTTTCCATACCAAGGGAACAAAATGCATTTTCATTTTCATATTAAAGGACCTTTGTTAAGAGGCTAAATTTCCTAAATTTATGGTGCCTATCACATAAATTTGAATTAAAGTGAACAAAGAATATTTGGCAGTTGGCAAAGCAATATTTGATTTATGAGCTCCTAAAGGTTCAAGTTTTGTTTTATCCCATGCATGTTGAACTCCAGCCCAGCTTGGAATCAATTGGGAAGTCAACAGTTGAAGATACAATTGTTGTAAATCAAAGAGACTATGAGATCAATATCTCTCAGAGATCCCTAAAATGAGAAAGATAAAGAAACGATAGATCACTCTATGTTAAAATCATCATAAATAAATTTAAAATTTTTGAGACCAATGGAAATGTTAGAGAAATTACATATTCTAGAAGTGCAAGACAAGATGACTTAGAGCATGAAGTAGTTGTCGATAGAGATCCTGCTGTGACTTCCTCAATTATGGAGAAACAACAAAAGACCTCATTGTTATGTGAAAGGGAATCATCCTCAACCAAGAAAGAGTTTGAGACAACTAAAAATGAATTCGACCCGATGATTGGTTTGAAACAAATGAAATAAAAGGATGCAACATATGTTGCGCAAGGTGAACCAAATGTGAGGATTTCTTATGTTGCTAAAACATTGGGATATTAGATTCATTTTGCAATGTCTTCAAGTGAAAGGAGGGATCAAAGTGCGCAAGTTGCATTGTGAACTATTGGCACATAAAATAGAGAGGGATGAGGATTATATTGTGAAAATTTGATGCAGCCACCATACCATGTAAGGAGATAATTTGTGAGTCTAACAAAAATAAATCAAAACTGGTGAAGGAAATTCTTTTCTGGCACAACATCAGGGAATGCCTTGCTGAGATGATGTTAAAGCAGAGATATGGACATCCATCAAAGCACATAATAAAATAAGAAGCTAGGGCGCCACTGTACCAGATGAAGGGGGAAGGGCATGGCTAGCGCTTGGAATCAAAATATATCAAAATTGTTGGAGGAAGTTCTCTTGGTGCGACACCCTGCTGCCATGGAACGGACCCAGGTTGTAAGAAAATTAAGTTTGAATGTATGCAATCAAGGTGGATAAAAATATATCTAATGCTTTATATTCGCTGTGGTGAATGGCTCGATGGCAAGAGAAACATGAAGGCGTATAAAGTGAATATGGTGCAATATTTCCTTGAGGACATTTTTTTTTTAAATCAGGATTCATTTTGCAGTTTTCACCATAGAAGGAGTGATTCAAAGAAGAAAATGGTAGGCTTCTACATAGCTCAAATGCACTGGGGATGGTTTTAAAGAATGTGTTAGAAACCAAGATCACCTACATGAAATCACCTATCACATGCAAAAGACATGCAAAACCAAAGAAGATGTTCTATAAACCTCAAAGTAAAAATGCATTATTGAGAATCAATAATAACAAAGAGATCAATCCTTATGAAGGAGATCAAGAAACCCTAAGAGAAACCTAAAAGGGAAACCCTAAATGAAACCCTAGTGTGCACACTTAATAATTAATCAATTATTAATGTGCCTAAGTTTAGCTTAAGTAACTAATGGAATAAGTGACTTAATTAATTAACCAATATGATATAATTAATTAAGCAGAATAACTTATTACTCTAAACCCCCCCTTAAGATGAACTTAGGAAGAAGCTAAAACACTAGAAGAAGATGCATGAAAGCAAGGATGGATTCCGGCAACAAAGGCCTGATTAGGTACCCATTTACAAATGCAAGTATGAGGTAGAGAAGGAAAACCCAGTGGGAAAAAACCCCCCTACAATGAGATGACATGCTGCAAAGAAGCACTGGAAGAACACTGTAGAGTAACACTAGAACCGAAATCTTGCAAGCAAGGAAAGATACTCCTGTCTACTACTGAAACCGGATGAGAGTCACTGATTGACTCAAAGAATCATGAAAAAAGCAACAGCAGACCCGATGCCTCGGAACACTCAAAAAATACAAATGGAAACAACCCTAGAATCTATGAAGCAACAGTCGATTATTGAATGATGTATTACTGAAAATGAAGTGCAAAGATGCAAGATGCACCTTCCCAACTGCCAAAACATCCAAGTAATCTCCAAACAACCCATCGGGCCAAATCTGGACTAAGCGATCAACCTAGGATAGATACAGAAAAAGTGCATGAACAGCAACATAGAGCTCCTTAATACCTTTCCAACGCCGCAAAGATAGCGAAAATTGAAGATCGTGGCAAAAAGTTATGAGCTCAAAAGCATAAAATAAACATCTGACTTCAAACAGAAATAAATGCCGCTAAACAAAAAATACTAAGAAATAAACTACACCACAGAAAAGTACTCGGAACTAGCTTTCTGGCGATATCTCATTTGCCCAGTTTTGATACCGTATGCCCAAGTTATGCCAAAAAGAAAAAAAACTGCTCCTTTAGAGCAAACTGGGGTTAGGAGGGGGCAAAAGAGCATCGTACGGATGCTGGCATCAGCGGTTCACGAGCATAAAATTGACGGCCTGGAGGCTGTCGCCCCAAAAAAACCACCCTTGCATAAAATTTGGCGGAGCCCCTGTTTCTCCATAGAACCTTGGCGGGGGCTGGGGTCGGCCGGGGGCTAGGCGTGGAGCTCCTGGTCTCCCATAGAACCCGATGTGTGCAGAGAGGGCCCGTGGGGGCTGGCGGACTGGCCGGCGGAGCATCAGAGGTGGAGGTGGTGGCGGACCGGAAGCGGCGGCTAACCGGTGGCCGCTAAGTGGCGGCAGGGTGGCGGGAGCCTTCTGAACTGGGAGCGTCGGCCCGCAAATTGAAAACATGTTTTTTTTTTATTATTTTTGTGCCTTGGGGAGCATGCTACGGAGGCCGTACGACTTCCCTGGCAAATTTTTTTTGCCTTCCAGATCAATTGCTCCAAAATCGACGAAACGATAGGCGTTCTTAGGGTTTTTGGCCACTGCGAATGCGATGGCAGTGTCCGTTTGAGCCCAAAGTGTCCCAAAAAATCAGCTACCCCCAGATCTTGCAAAAAAGATGCCTGTGGAAATTCTTGCACTAGAAACTCACTGAAAGGCCATATCTTCAGATCACGAACAGGCAACTGCAGGTCTAGAGCTCTGATACCATGTTAAATACCAAGATCACCTACATGTAATCACCTGTCACATGCAAAAGACATGCAAAACCAAAGAAGATGTTCTGTAAACCTCAAATAAAAAATGCATTATTGAGAATCAATTATTACAAAGAGATCAATCCTTATGAAGGAGATCAAGAAACCCTAAGAGAAACCTAAAAGGGAAACCCTAAATGAAACCCTAGTGTGCACACTTAATAATTAATCAATTATTAATGTGCCTAAGTTTAGCTTAAGTAACTAAAGGAATAAGTGACTTAATTAATTAACCAATATGATATAATTAATTAAGTGGAATAACTTATTACTCTAACAGAATGATCCAGTGTATCTTGAGGGGGCAGAGCAAAACCAATGAAGGAAAAGGAGTCATGATGGCTTTGGAGAAACCCTTGATGGAGGTGAATTAGATATTGCAAGGAAAACATTTTGTTGTAGGGGCGCCATTGTATTTGCTTATGGCCAGTATAGTCAAGGAAGTTCTTAGGCTGGTGCCAAGCACTACTACAAGAAATACCTTTGTTCGTTTATTGGTATCGTGTTATGGTGAATTACTACATTTACCTTCGAAGAGAGGAGGAAAAGTTTCATAACACTGTAAGTGTTTGATGGATTATCGCCATGGCCAAAGATTATGAAGAACAGAGGAATTAGGGAAAATGGGGAAGAAAGAAAAGATCAATGGTAGACAAAAAGAGATGTAATACAGCCAAATCCAGACCGTCACTCGCTATTTTGTAGGAAAAAGATGCATGCTAGTTAAAAATCATGGGGTTTGCAAGATTCTGCCGCCTGACATGTGGGCCCATGGGTGTTTTAAAGAGGCCAGTTTCAAAATATTTTAATAGCCTGATCGTAAAGTATTTTAAGGGCTTTAATTTCACTATTTAAATGGCCATTGTCTTAAATGTGAAGTGAGAGGTAAAATATTTTTCAATGTTGCTGGGAAGACATAAAATTGGTCTAGGTAAAGTTTTTTCCCGAAGCATTTTTTAAAAGAATGTCTTTAATATTAAAGGGAAAATATTTCAAATAAAATATTTAAAATACTGGGGGCAAGGTGAAGGTTTTTAGCCTGACAATGTTTTTTAAATGTCTCCACCGTAAAAGCAAAGCATAGGAGAATATTCAATAACCTGATGTGTAAAAAATCCCTATGCTATGGAAAATTAAAAGGACACATGGGGTAAAGTATTTTTCCTGATAAAATGAAAGATTTTAAGTGGCATGTGAAATGGCACGAGGGATAATTTGACAAAGTGAATAAAATATTCACTAAATTTTTCTTTGCTGGGAAAAAACCATTTCATGTGGAAATGTTCTCTTCAGTTGCAAGGAAAAATGAACAGAGATAAAGAAAGAAGAATATTCTCTTTGTTGAAGGTGAATATTGTAATTTGCAGCCTGATGAAAATAAATCAAATCCTCACTATTAAAGTTAGAAAACCTTAATTTGTCGAGGTAAAGTATAAAGTGCAGCAAAATAAAAGAGAAAAATAGGCTTTCATGGGCAAAGCCATTTTCAACTACAGGGGTAAAATGGTGCATATTTTTCATGGAGAAGTGATTTTTTCTATTGTAACTGTGTTTTCAAAGGCCAAGTTGCAAATGAAGAGAGAAGAGAGAGGCTTTTCTCCAAATTCTTGTTGTTGATTAATGGTGGATGAAGCTTCTAGATATCATCAATGGATCAACTCTTGGGCTTCTTCTATTTCTTCTTATTCTCATTCTCTTCTCGTTGTAAAGGGTTTTGAATTTCTGTATGGGTTGGGTAGATAAAGAAATGTTGAGTCTGAGTCATGAATTGAGTCTGTAAGTTGTATGGTTGATTTCATGAGTAAATATCAATCATTTTATGCAAATAAAGCATGAATGTCACCAAATTGTCTCTAGATTTGTATACATTTGATCATATGAATTCAATAATACAAAATATGTTTTAATTTTTCATCTCAATTTCCCTGAGATTGTGTTGTGTTCATGGTTCTATTTCAAGGAAATAGTTAAATTACTTTGAGCAGATAATTGTGATTTTAAGTGTGTAGGGTGGATCTATAAGAAGAATTTGATTGACAATATGAGTGGATCTATTGGTGTAATGCATTAGTAGTTTGAATCCACTGGTTGAAGTTTATTTACTAATGAATTCTTTTTATGATTATGCATTTGACTCCATGGCCCAAAATTAGGCACTGATTTGTCATTTAGCTTAATGCATCTTAGAAACAACTTATAAATCTAAAATCATTTTAATTCCTATTGTTTGGTTTATGTTTAGTGTTGAATTTTGTTTCCCAATTGCTGAGTGAGTGTTGAGATACCAAAAATAAAGCCAGATTTGAATTTGTCAATGCTTTCCTTGATATATTTCCATTGGGAATTATCTGCTATAAAACTCAATGTTTGTGCATAATTGAATTGAGTCTTTAGACATTGTAAAGGGAGACCGTCCTTGGTCCTACAGACCTAGAAGTGTAGGATATTTTAGTCTTTGACTGAATCTTGTTAGTTGGCCAAATTCCTCTTTGAGTATGAGCATAGGAAATTGGCCATTCTTTAGGACTCATTGGAGTGGTTGATTTGGAACACCAATAGGGGTCTAGGCCAAACAACACTTTGGGGAGAAAGTTTAAAAATTGAAAATAAACTCCAAATTGCAATATATCACTTTGATCTAGGGGATTTAGCATAATACTGAAGAAACCTACAAAATTTCTAGAGAATCTAAGAGTAATAAATGTTGTGTTCCTTTCAAAAGTTGTTTTTGCAAGCTGAACAAGAACTCATTTTCCTAAGGGTGAATGGGTCCTGAAATACTTTTCTGGAAAACTAAATTTGAGAATGAAGCCTAAGACCTACAATTCTTCGCTGCAAATTGATACCTCAACTCCCGAATCCAGCTCTAAGGAAAATCTACAAAATAAAATTATTTTTTGTTGGTGCATAGGGGTTTACCTTGGTCAAAACCCAAGTTTGGTAATTAGACCTTGATGAAAAACATAGATTTGAAACATGAAATGTCTGTGCAATCCTAACCTTAAGTGTGTCTCAGATTAAGAATGAATGATGTAAAAGAAATCCCAACCAAATTTATTAGAATAGGATCCCTAAATGAACATACATAATGATAAAGACCTACTTTAGGAGATCTCAAATCACCTTAATAAGTCACAAATGTAATTATACCTTCCTTTAGGCTGAAAGTAGTGAGATAATAAAAGATGGAACCACTTAGGAAACAAGTAATTAGGCTTGGTTTATTGTATTGTGCATCTCCCAAAACCTAGAATCCATCATGATCCTCTATAGGCAACTATAATCAATCCTTTGGAAATTCTTGATCTTGATATCAAAATGAGCTTGAAGACCTACAAAAACAACTCAAATGTTACTCCAAGACTTCACTTTTAAATGCTTTTCCTTGCTCTTGAATATGAATACTTGATCTCATATGAATTTTTCTTCCTTGTTTCTTGTCTAGTGTAAAATGAATGTGGGACTTATTTTTATAGGCTTCCTATCTAATTTTCTAATTATCAGATCCCAAAAGATGATCCCAAAAGATGACATGTGAAATTTTAATTTGAGAGATTGAAATGCCACCAAAAACATACCCAAAGTTGAGTCTAAGGAACTTAATGAGGACCCATTCACCCATGGGTGAATGAGTCTTGACCTAAAACTTTAGGACTTCTTAAATGTCAAGGCATTAATTTGATCGATAGAAGTTTTTCAATGCAGGTTATGGTGTCAGGAATTAAATAAAATTAAGTAAAATAGGCCTTGGGATGCATGATAAAGGGGTATTAGGGGCCTATTAATGGGATTTTGAAATGCATTAATGAAAAGGTCACCAAAATAGGCCCAAACAAGTGTGAGTTGTAATTTCCCCTAGAAAGGGGTGTAATTTTCTACACTATAGGTGCATATATGGAGTAGATGCCAACTTTAAAATTACCTTGTTCAATCATGATCTAAATAGCTCTATTACATGGTGAGGCTCCATGGATTTTAACCCTTTTTTCCCAACTATTATAAATCAAGATTGCAGCTCCACCCTTTCCCTTTTCATTTATTGTTACAAAGTGGGTAGATTCCCTCCAAATAAAATTTAGATTTGTATCAAAGTAAGGTTACATCTTTGACCTCTTGAAGTAGCACTATATCTTTTTTCTTAACTTGATTAAGATATCTTCTTACATTATATTTCCTATCTGGGGATTCTAGTCCCCTAATATTCTAAGAAATGCAGTTAAGGGTCATTAGGATCCATTATTTGAGGACTTCTTTTGAGTTCCTAAAGGAATTGAAGCATTTAGGAAGAATGAATTTTCTTATTTTATTTTTCTGATATGGGACTAGGTCCTCCTTTTTCTTCTTTCTTCTACCTCTCCTTTTTTATTTGAGCATTTTATTTATGAAAGATCCACCTTCTTCCCCTTCTTGATACTTCTCCCCTTGTTGGGATATGTTTTTAGCCTTTCTTGGTCAACATGCCTCTTTGTGCCTTCTTCTTTGGTTAAGTTCTCATTATCTCCCATTGGATTCAAGCTATTTAAATAGTTTTGGAAAAACTCCAAAGAATCCTAGCTTATAGGATTAAATCCTTGTGTTACAAGTTGATGGATTTTTTTGTTACACATCTCATCTTTTTTATTAGAGAGCCTGATCATCTTTGGAGGATTTTGACCATCCAAAGGGGGGTCCAAGCTATTACAAGATTCATTTTTATTTTTGATTGAGTGGTCCTCAATTTCCATGTACATGCTCTAGGGGGTTATGCCCCCTCCTGGACCTATCATCGACAGAAGAGGATCTTCACCCTTATTTTCTGAAGCTTTGGGGGCTTCATATTTTTTAATGGAATCAACTTCTTTTCTTAAATTCCCTTGAATATTTTCTAGAATCAAAATTTTCTATTCTGGATTTTGGTTATTAGGAATAATATTATCTCTTTCAATTATCTATTGCACATTATCTAGGATGGTTATTCCATCCTCTATGGTTTGACTCTCTTTATTTCTTTGAGGAAGATTACATGAGTTATTATCAATTCTTTCCCAACCATATTTCAAATCTTTCATAATATTTTTATTTTTAGCAATTTGTTGTCTCATTTGCTTCATGACAATTTCTTGGGAATTCATTTTATTCCCAAGGGATTTATGACCACCTTTTATTTGGTAGTCTTTTTCTAGACCAATGAATTCCTTCTCAAGCAAGGATGAATCTGAAACACTCTCTTTAGGGTTTCAGACAAGATCCTTAGATTTTTTGAAGATTTGATTAATAGACACATTATCATCTTGAATTAAGATTTTTCTGAAGAACACGACTTTCTCATTGAGAGATAGGTCAAGATCCATATTGGACCCATTTAATGGGGCATGTAGAGAAGTCCCAGTATTACTACTAGGTTCCTCTACAATGGAGGTTTAGACTTAGAAACCATCAAGATTGGAGGGCCTCATCTAGGTTTTGGTGGCAAACCTCGCCAAGGTTAGGGTTTCTTTATTTTTTAATTTAGGATCCTCATCAAAGCTTCTACCAAATTTTCCTTACTATTCCCTTCTTTTTTACACAAAAAACACACATTAGCACCTCCCAAGATTTCAATTCTATACTTTATAATAGCATTATCAATTTCAAGCTCTATTTCCTTGAGGATCTCCACCCTCGGGGTGATGGATAAAAGGATGTGAGCATCCATATGAAGGAGGGTATTTCTGGTTTCCTCCACTCTAATTTCCCTCTCATATTGTGAGAGAAGCTAAGGTAGCACTACCCACAACAATGGAGGAACATTCTTTATATTAATCCATATAGGGTAAGAAAGGGTGAGGATTTCCTTGTTAATCATATTTGGAGACAAGGAAATAGCACTGAAAATTGCAATCCCAACCTTCCAAAACTCCTTTTCAGTTTTTTTTTTCTTTGTATTTTTTACTTCTAAAAAAATTATTAATAACCCTTTTTGTATCATTCTACAAAATGAATGTTGAATCCCTAATATTTTGTTCCATACATTAATAATCCAATCGTCTAAAAAATTTCATGAGGGAATCTTATTATAGTCTAAGGCTGCAAAAAAAATAGCAACATTTTTTAATCTTCTTTCCTCATTTTCAAAAACTTTCGCCATATCCTCATTACGAATAAAAAATATTTCCTAAGGTTAGCAAAAGGGAACTTACCTCTTCCACCCTCAGAATGTTGGTTGCACTCTGGGCTTCCATCTCCAACCAAAATGAATAAAGCCATTGCAAGAACCAAACACTATTCATTCTCCGCAACAATATCTTTGAAGTACTTAGCAGTAGTGTTAATATTTTTCCCAAGGGCACCATTTAATTCATTTTTTCAACCATCCAAAGGCTTTCCTAGTATCATCCCACTCTCTTCCATCATTGACCTTTGAGTATGTCAAACCAAAAGGAAGAGAGTGGAGGGAAAAGATTAATGATTAAATTGGTGATGCGAAGGTCAATCGAGGGTTTGAAGAAATCACAGGACACACTACGCAAAATAATGATAGCTAGAAATAAAACAAATGCATATAAGGACACACAAAATGGATGATGCACTAAATAATGAAAATAACAAGGCCAAAAAGGATCTTACGAGGGGGATAAATTACTCCCTTGATGGTTTACATTCATCTCGATGACATAACATCATACGCAAGAACCCTAGATCCGTGAGATCCCTAATTTTTCTTTAGACATGCCATACGTTTAATTTAAATATTTCTTGTAATTTCTCAACATGTATAATATCTAATTTTTAATATGTTTATTTATAATTTATATATATATTCTTGAAAGTTAATTTTGTACCTTTTTGTATATTTATATATATGCAAGTTCACCTTTATATCATGGATGAGTTTGATGCCGAGGGTTTTCTCAATCTTCCACATCTTCCCCCTCAACCTCAAGACCCTCGACCTCCACCCCCTCGACCTCTACCTCCACCTATAACATCTCCACTGCAAAATCCCCCACCTCTACCCCCAAGATCCAATGAGACTTGCTTGCAAGCTAGAATCAATGACAACATAAGATCCATTCAAGAAAAAACTGATGTAATATGAAACAAAGGATTTATGCCACCCCACCTTGTATGTTTTACATCTTTGATACAAAACGTTGTACATGTTGTTAGGTCTATTGATGTGGACTTAGATAGTTACCACTTGTGGAGAGAGAAGAAGGGATGATTTATTCAAATGGACTCTCCTACAAGGAAATCCTTGACCTGAAAGTCACTAATTCCCATCTAGCTCTATATTTTGTTGAACCCATCACCAATCAGCCAATTCCACCAAACAAAAAAAATATCAATTAGGTTGTGTAAGTATCCTCAAATGGCTAGGCATTTTTGAGAATGGTGAATGGTATTTGACCATCCACCACATGCTAATTTTGAGGTTCCTCTTTATTTTTTGAGAAAATTATATGCAAAGTTTTGATTAGGTTAAAGTCACGAAGGGGAAATACCCATTTATAAAACAACCATAGAGGCTAAGAGAGGGGGATCACAAGACATGAGACACCTAGAAAGTAAAAAAAGAGCAAATAAACTAAGACCAAAAAAGACAAAAATCAAAACATAAAACAAAACTAGACAGGAGCCAGACCAGCTACTGGTCACCCAGTAGCTTAAGGCCATCAATGGCCTATCATTCCTTAGCAAGGAATGGGAGTTTCTCTTCAAAGGATAGGGGTCCTTTCTAGGTAGGCTGGACCAGCTGAGCACTAGGTGAAGCATAGTTACTCCCTTTCTTTCCCTTACTCTTGGAGAGACCGGTGTATTGACTATCATCACCAACTCTTTTTCCATGACTATTTTGAAGCTCTTGCTAGAATATCTGGATGGTGATAGTAGTATTCTTAAAGTTTTCCTTATTGTAGTCCACAATTTCTTGAAGGCACCTAAGGGTTTCATCTTGGTTTCTCCTCACGATGGAAACCTCCTCTTACAACTTAAACTTATCTTCTTCAGTACCAACCAACACATGAAGCTCCTCAACCTCAGTCTCCCAATTATCCCATTTATCAAATGAATTGGCAAGGGATGACAACAAAACCCAATGACCTTCATCATCAACCTCACCCAACCAATTAAAATTTTGTTTAAGAACCTTCTCCTCTAACACTTGAATTTTATCCTTGGGTGTGATGATTTGGGCAAATAACCACTTGAGGATATCATTTTGAACATTGACAGCCTTAGGGGATCATTCAATTTAATTTTAAGAGGGACACAATTATCACATAACTCATTCTCCAATTTGGGTTCAACCATAGCATTCTCTATATTCACACAGAGGGTGGGGGATCTCTAGAAACTAGAGGGTTAATGAAATGAGGGGAATTAGGAACCTCAAAGAGATCCTCATGAATAGGGGAACCAATAGGGGATTCAATAGGGGAGTCAGTGGGGGTAGGGTTCCAGGTTTCATTATTGAAGTTGTCCGAGTTGTAGAAATCATAAATTGAAATTTGGGTGGGTTTTAAGAAAGAGACACTTTTTTGGAGTCAGGGGTAGGGACTACAGTGGAAGGTGTTTTACCTCTTGCCTTGGTAGTACAAAATAAGGGAGATGAGGTCAATTTAGAGCCAAGGGTGGGAAGGGGTCCCTCCAAGTGTTTAACTGGATCACCAATCAAAAGGGAATTATTTTTTATAGAGGTCGAGGAAGGGTTTAGGGTCACCTAAAAGCAACACAAACTATAGATAAAGCTTTGGTGTAATGCAATTTTTTTCCTTTGACCTGAATAGCCATAACTAATTGCTCTAGAGAAGACAAAATCCAAAAGGATAAATTCAAAATTAACATTGTAATGGAAATAATTCAACATTGGAAATAGGTGGGCATGGAATATTTTGAACCTACCTTCCAAAGTTACATACCACATGAGGACCTTTGCCATTCTACTCGACACCCTCGAAAGGTCTTCATGGTTAAACCCATTCTGAAATCAATTCAAATTTTCACCTTTCTTGAGGAACCTTTCCATTTCCTTCTAGTAATGCCCCTTTGAATTTTTGGGAATGCAATCCCCATCTAAGGATAGGTCAGTTACTTTAGCAATGAGCTCAATGTTAATGAGGAATGAGTGCTTTTTGACAATAACATTTCCCTCTTTCCAAGAATTAGAAAATTCCATGGACAAATTAAGGTCTATTCCCATCATTCCCTCAACATATGAGGCTAGCTTTCCCCTTTGGAGAATGGTCCAGACATTAGTGTCTTTCTTCTATGCCTCACAAGAGGCAGGATCATCCTACACAAGATCTCCTCCCATGGTGTTATTTACAACATAGAAAACAAACCAAGGAACTCTATAGAAACACCTAGAAAAATACACAATAAAAAGTTGAGAAGGCTTATGAAAAGGTTGATCAAGAAGGAAATATTGCCATAAATGTAATCTATGCCAAATGTCACATTGAGTAGAAAGAGCTTGTAGCTCGAGTTTATAGATCTAGTGCATTTTCATCATTATATATTAAGTCACGTACAATTCCCAACCGCTCTAAAGAACAATGATATTCCCCACCTATTTTTCTCTATCTTGTATATGATCTGAGAGAATCCCCTCATTAGTGGCCCTCTTCCCTACCTTCTTAGCACCTAGGAATTGTTTCATGAGATCATCTTCCATGAATCTGGCCAAATCCCTTTTTACCCCCTTGGATTTGAGCTTGGACTTTGATGTGCCTCTGATTTCACTCATTTTAACCGAATTGAACAAACTAGCACTTCATAGCTCAATCTTGACACTAGGGTTTTACATCAACTAATATCTCACTAGGATTTGAGAAATTCAAAAGAATATTCATAGGGTTTCTTAAAATATAACTTGATTCTTGAAAGATTTCACAAGCATACCTTGAGAAACCTAGGTTATAATAATTCTCCTTTATAATTCAACACAAGAAAAACCCTATATCCCCAATTTACTCTAGATACATCTACAACCTTTTTTCTTTCACGCTTGGCCAAATTCTTACTCTCGACTTCCTTGGGAAACCCTGACTCTTTCTTCAACCTAAAAATGTTTGCTTGGAGCTCCTTTCACCTGAATCCTTGAATTCGTTTGTGAAAATGACAAAAACGGGTAATTTTTTGCTTTATTTCCTATGAAATGGAGAAGATATACCATTAATATATGATGAGAGCTTGTGTGAGTGAAATATTTCATATCAAAACTAGTTCGACAATTAATCAAATTGTTTTGGAACAAGATCAACGATTATCGCAAGATTTATTTACATCACTTTTTTCTTTTAAAATTTCCCTTACGAAATGCAATGTGAAGAAGTCATGTGATGGGCTAAGAGAGTGCCACACATCTTCATTGGCCTTTTAAACCTTGCCACCATCTCTTTTCTCTAAGGATACCAACTTGCAATGCTCTAAATTTATGTGATGTAATCAGGAGCTAACATGTCATCCTTATACCTCCCCTTCATAACCATCACACATTGCATCTCCAATTTATGCCTTATGACTGGAAACTGCAATGCAAAGGACCTTTACACTGAGCTATTGTACTGACACCTGACATGGAATATCCTTCTAGTATATACCCTTCTTTCTCCTTTCTCATCGAACATTGCAATTATACTTATCACTCCTCAATATATAACTACAATGGGTATGTGAAGGATCATGATGGGCCAAAAAGTGGTGATATGATGGGTATGTGTAGGGTATGTGGCCGACGACTCTTTTTTTACCCAAAATTGATGAAACGAAAAGGGGTTTTAAAGGATATTCTCACCTTTCCACCAATATAAATTATGCTTTACTTTGAATTTAATAAATTATTATTATTCATTTTCTATTTGAATTACGACTAAAGTCCTGATTGATAGGCTGATTGAAAACATCTATAGCTTCCAAATGGTATCAGATTTTTTGAATCCGAAACATGCATCATATTCTATGCTTCACATAATATAGGATTAAAAAAAAAAATTCATGAAATTTTGAAAAAGTTAAGGTGGTCAGACATACGAGTTTTTATATTTTTAAAAAATTGTAATAAAAAAATCATAATTAATTATTTACTTGGAAAAAAATTACAAAAAAATATGCATCACATCGGGACATGAGTCCTCTACTTATATCTAAAATATTATAAAAAATATTATCATTTTATTGTGATTAGGGTGGTTAGACAGACACCTACTTATTTTTTTCTTGAAATTTAAGTACTACTACATTGAAATTTCAAATTTTCACCAAATAGATATATATATATTTTTAAATAAACCTAGTAGTTTAGAAACTACATTCAATTTTCTATAGTTTCTATTCTTATATATTTTTGAAATAATATAGATAACTTATTCAAATTTTTACGTTGTGTTTCCTAACTCTAATTTTTCTGAAGTTTTTGCCACTTAAGGGCCTATTTTTCCATGATGATCCTGTACATACCCCAATGCACTAGGGTTGTGCAATACAATAGGATGTGAGAATGTGTCATGATCTAGAGTTCATAACACATATCACATTATCTTCCATCCTCAAGGAGATGCAAGCCATGACTTGAAGAATCGTTGTGATTAAATGCAAAGTGGACACCTATCCATGAAACATTCCTTAAGCATGTACTTCTTCCTTTGTTTTTGTTTTCCTTCTCATCACACATCGTAATTTGATTTATATGTTATTTACTCAAAACTATGATGTAAAGGAAGAGAGAAATGAATGCACATGCAACCACATGTTTTAATCATGGTTGAATGCACATAATGCAACTTTGCACTTAATGCCTAGCAGTGAAAACGTGATACAAAGGAACATCATGATGGGATATGAAGTTGACACCTGTCTAGTATATCATAAAGCTACAATTCAATCGCATATCGCACAAAGGGATCCAGTGGTGGATAAGCAAATCATAATGCAAATGGAGTGAGCAATGGAATGAAACTTTTGCCACATGGCTAGAGCGGAGCAAGAGGAAGCAACTTCAGTGAGACAATTTGCACATGCTTAATATGTTTTTATAAAGATGGGGACCTTACCTAGGAAATTGAATGGATAGTATTTAACAAAGGCAAAGGCATAACTCAGATTTACAAAATTTGATACAATATTTTTAATGAAGTGAAATATTTTCCAAGGGGCACAACATGAAATATTTCAATAGTTCATGGTACAAGGAAAATTCAAGAGGACTAGAAAGACATCGAACCAATTAGTGACATAATGCAGATGGGTCCAATCAAAACATGATAAAAAGGACTCAAGTTATGACTTAAGGGACCAGGAACTGATTCAGTAGGTCAACATGGAAACATACCAAAAGATTAAATCATCTAAAGAGTTAGGTTTTGTAGGCTTTTACCTATCAGAGCAAAACTCTAAACATAGTTCAAATAAACCCTAACCACTAGAATTTATCCCAAAGCACAAAAAAATGGGGTTAAAACCAAGAACCAACAAAAAAATGGAGTCCTATTAGGTCTAGTTAAAGAATTTTCACCTACCACCTTGTAGGAAGCAATCAAAAGGATCTTACAACTTGAGGTTTCTATGCCCAAGAAATCAAGATTTTATCAATCCAAGACACCTATTCCATGGCAACATAAAGGGAAATTTTAGAAATTTAGGCTTCTACAACTCCTCCACCCAAAGAATGTGTCAAACGCAACTAGTAAGAAAGTGGATGAAGTGAAAAATATAACCTTCAAATAAATAAATAAAAATTGTGTGTAGGGAACCATTGCTCACTCCAAGACATAGATGTTTGGGAAAGGAAAAAGTGCATTTTATTGAGGTTGCTTCAGATTCAGATATAGATGATCATGAAGATTTCCATGACACTAAAGAAGAAGTTGAATCAAAGGAAGAAAGAAAGTCTCGTATGAGAGTCACTATAGCATCCTTATCTAGAAAACATAGATACCATCTTTTCAAAGTTTGGGGAGTGATAGTTGGTCAGAGGACAATGGTTCTCATCAATAGTGGTGATTAGGTAAAAATTAGGGTTCACTAAAATGAATCAACAAGCTAATGAACCACTAAGTTTTTCCACACTAAATCACTACAATTATGTGTATGATAAGATGCAAATAACAATTAGAAATGATACCTAACTGTTATAGAAACTATGAGGGAAGTTTTTAGAGCATAAAAAGCTATGTACCTTGTCAAAAACTTGCTATTTTTAGGCTACAAAGGACTCATTCGCCTTCAATGGCGAATGGGTCCTTGTTAGGGTTTCTGAAAATGAGATCAGGGTCCCGTTCCTTGATGTTTGCACTCTCAAAATAACAGTTATCAATTTTTGGAAGTTTGCAGATAATTTTGTAGCTTCAATTCTTTGATTTTTCACTTTAGATGACAACTTTTGCAACTTGACAACTTTAACAATTTTTCTCCATACTTGCTCCACTTGATCTTCAACCTATAAACCTTGGATGATGTCTTGTGAAATAAATCTGCAATCTAATATGTAGTGGCCATGAAGAATATAGATCTTGGATGTGAAATAATGCTTGTAAATAGATCCTCAATGCAACATTAACTATCTTAACTCAACAACATGCATGAATGCATTAAACCCTTGTCATGATGATATGATCTTGAATTGCTACAATAAACTCTAGAAATCCACCTTGTAATGCATTGTGAATGCTCTTGTAAACTCCAATTTTCTATAAGGGTGCTCTCTCAAAGTTGCTAGGAGAAAAAATGTGAATTAACCACTTATTTATACTAAATTAGGAGATTAACCCCGAAATTCAAACAGTTTGTTGGTGTTCCAAATCAACCAATCCAATGAATCCTAAAGAATTGGCCAATTTCTTATACTCATACTCAAAGAGGGATTTGGCCAATTGACAAGATTCAGTCAAAGATTGAAATCTCCTACACTTCTAGCTCTGTATGACCAAGGTGGGTCTTCCTATACAATTCCTAAAAATTTAATTCACTCATACACAACCATTGCTTTTTATAGCAGATAATTCCCAATTGAATTATACCATAGAAAGTACCAACAACTTCAAATCTGGCTAAATTCTTGGTATATCAACACTCACTCAGCAATTGGGAAGCATAACTTAACATTAAACCTCAACCAAATAACAAGGATTTTAAATGATTTTGAATTTAAATTCGTTTATGAGATGCATTAAGATGAATAACAGATTAGTGCCTAATTCTGGGCCATGGAGTCAAACACATAAAATGAATTTATCAGCAAATAAACTTCATCCAGTGGATTCACAATTGTTAATGCCTTACATCAATAGATCCACTCCTATTGTCAATCAAATTCTTCTTACCAAATCCACCCTACACACTTCAAACCACAATTATTTGCTCAAAGTATTTAACCATTTTTTTGAAATAGACCTATGAACAAATAAAACAATCCCAAGGAAACTGAAATGACAAACTCAAACATACTTTGTATTATTGAATTCATATGACTAAAAATGTACAAAGCTGGAGACAATTTGATGAAATTTGTAATTTGCTTGCACAAACTAGCCGATATTTACTCATGAAATCAATAATTACAACTTACAGACTCAGCTCATAACTCAGATTCAACATTCCTCTATCTACCCAACCCATACAGAAAATCAGAACCCCTTACAATGAGAAGAGAAACAAAATAAGAAGAAAACAGAAGCAGCCCTTAAGTTAATTCATTGAAGACACATGTGAGCTTCTTTCTCGTTGATCAGCAACAAGAAACCATCTGGAAAAGCCTCTCTCTTCTCTCTTCCCTTTACAACAACAAAATTTTCCTCCATTTTCAGTAGAAAATTCATTTCTTCATGAAAAATCTTCATCTCCATTTACCCAACAAGTGAAAAATATTTTTCTCTCCGTAAAAACCTCATATTTCTTCTTTTTGCAATGCATTGTTTATTTCACCTCCCTTCCAATAATAAAGTTTTCAAACTTTAATAATAGAGCTTTTAAGACAATGAATATTTAACTCACTTTACCCATGCACTTTCACGTGCCATTTAAAATATTTGCTCATAGAAAATCTCCTCAGATAAAATCAATTTTACCTGTGCCTGTATTTGATTTTTACTCTGTATTTTATTTCCAAGCACATAAAACATTTCACCTTTCCCTTAGTGAATATTTAATTCACTCCCAAACAAAATTAAAACCTTTACCAATACTTCTCAGTTATTTGAAATATGTGAAGGGCCTTTTAGATTTTATCGAGCCACAAAATATTACCATGCTCCTTGTTGTATTTTATTAAGACATTTAAAATGTGGGCCCATGACTTTTCACGGTGCAATATTTTAAAATTTAAAATAAGCCCACCTTTTAAAGTAAAGGCATTTATTTACTTTACCTTGGGCTTGTGAAATATTTTCCCACACTCCTTTATATTCCATATTTTAATGCCTTTGATTTTTTTTTAAATGGATGCTTAAAACATTATACCATTGAGTATTAAAACATTTTACATGGGCCCACTACGAGCCACTAAAGCCTTCTCACATACCTCGCAGGAAATAAAGAGCCCTCATTTTAAAGCTGCAAGACTACAGGGAACGGTAGAGATGCATCTGTATCTCTCCATGCACCAGGACCGTTGACGCATTTTCTGCCTTAGCTTCTCCTTTCTGGTTGCTCAACGCTCTGCAACAACTCATTGAGCTTCTTCAAACCATTTTTATACATACTCAACGCAATGCAAGCTGCTAAAAAATGGTGATATCACTGGGTCGTTTTTGACAATGCGGGGGCGTTTTAATAATGCCAAGCACCTGGAAAATGGCCAGAACAGTGGTGAAAGCTTTCCCAACATATGTGGATAAGTTCAGGCCTCATTTGGAAGGTGAAAAACACCATTTGCAGCACATATACAGCTTCAGAAATCTGCCTCAAAGCCAAAAACGTGATTGCACTTTATTTTCTACTCTCTCCACAAACTGAAAACCACCTCCTCATTAATGAAAAACACATTGTAACGTTTAATAAATTTTTTGAAACATTTTAGTTTCCACTCACAGACTCCATGCCTTCTTTCCCTGCTCACCTTCCTGCAGCTTCCTGTGTCGTGACCTTTCATTGTCGTGGGCAAGCCAGGAAAGCAAAAACTTAAAGTTTAACTTTAAAAAGTTATAAAAATCAAAGTTTGCCCTAAAATTTCCCCTTTTCACATGCGTTTTGTCTTTGGATAATATTTAAAATATTTAAAATATTATGTTTTACAATTTTAGGAAATGTACCAATTTTAATTTCGGATAATAAGAGGAAATTCATTGTGAGCAAATCGGGACACTTGGAGCCACAAAAAATTGCATAGGGGCATCATCAATTATTTAGAGAAAACCAATTTCCTCAAATTTTTCCCATCCCTTAAAATTTAGGTACCTCATTTGTAAACTCGCCCTTCGGACGTGTTCGCCATACTCAAAATGCATTAAAATAATGTATCAAATGACCTTTGTTCTTGATGAAAATGGAGTTGTAGATGTTTCAAACCAAGACAAGAAATGGGCTGTCCTTAGATTTGCAAAATTTGACACTTTCTAGAACACCATTTCTGGCCCTGTCGCGATCAAAAAATGATTAACAAACCCATAAAAACTTATTATGGGAGCCTGAAACTGAGCAGGCATGTAGAAATTTGACCCAAGAATGGAGTGCAAAAGATAGTTTGGAAAAAAGTGTCTTGAGGTGAAAGATACTAATCAACAAAGTTGATTAGTCAAACTTTTTTGCAACTTCACCTATTCAAAACCAAATATGGCTCACAAAGTCACCACTTTGAAAAAATATCAAACCAACTTCTGAGAGGCTGCCATTAGAAACACAAGATCATTCAGGTACACTGGATGCATTTGCAAGAGGGCTCTCCTTGAATCATCAATCTTCACGAAATATTGAAGGTCAAAGTTGGCCACCTTGAAAAGTTTCAGAAAATGTAGGTGCAAAACTGAACAAATTGTGTTTGCTTTTGGCCTGGTAAAAATAGCAAATCAGATCATGAAGCTCTGAAACTTGACATGGGAGCACATGAATGTATGGAGAATAGAGAGACAACAATCCTTTTGATATAATGATCATCCAATTGTAAAATATTAATTCAAACAGGAGACTACTTTGTAGAACTGAAAGTTTGCAAACAGTAGAAAAGTGTCAAAACCCTCTAGTTTCGCTTTTCAAAACCCTGTCAAAACTCATCATGGGAAGCTAAAAACTGACATGCCTACTCACACATGTCACATGAGTGTGTCTACAAAGGGGTTTTGTATGAAAATTAATAGGCTCCAAAATATGACCCTCCAAAGTAGGTCACTTAGGAAGATTTTTCAAGTGCACTTTTAAGTGTGCAAAGGCAAAATTTTTGAAATAGGCACTTCAAATTTGCAAAATTCGACAGTCCCAACACAATTTAGACTGACACCAGATTTAGAAGTAAACTATATTAAATTCCCACTAAAATTAAATTTAAAAAGGGGGTCCTCATTAAGGAAGGACCCATTCGCAACCTAGGGTGAATGGGTCCTAGCGCACTTTTCAAGGAATTAACTCTGAGGGATGGAAAGATCATTAAAAACCCATTTCAAATCAACTCAGGAAGGGGGGTCCTATTAAGGGAGGAACCATTCGCCACCTAGAGCCAATGGGTCCTGGCACCATTTTCTAGGACCTAATTTTTTCCAATTAAATGTTTTACTATTTAAATCATGGGTGTCGGGATAGATCTTCCGGAGGTGTCATAATTAAGTTTTAAGTTTGAATTAAGGGGGTTAATTAACTCCAATTAACCACAATTAATTAAAAGCATCCTAGATAAATGTGAAAGTGCTTTACAACACTTTACAACACCTAAATAAGATAAAAATTTAAATACATTTTATTAAGGAGGTGCCCATTAAGCTTAATTAAGTAAATAAATCCTAGAAAAGTGTGAAAGTATGTTACAACACTTCACAACACCTTTGCAAAGAATAAATTAAATCATATTTTAATCAAATAAGGGTATTATAGTGATGGGAACATGTACAAAACATTACAACACTACTCCAAGACACCATTAATTCAGTTTTAATGTCAATTATCAAACCAAGTAAGGGAAAAAGGCTACTTTTTGCATTTCTACATTTTTCCCCCATTGAGAGGATGACCCCATGTCAAACACACTAAAGTAGACATCCAAGACACTTAAGTATGCAACAATAACAAAGATACATAATCATACCTTGTCAAAGGCCAAGAAAAACAAAAACAAAGGATCAAGCACAACCATTCCAACGCGATGTGGAATGGGGTTGTTTATCCGTAACATACACTGCTCACTCTAGGGTAGTGGAACCTCAGTTTGTCCACTAGGTGAGTTGTCCCATCAAAGTGGTTTAGTGAGAAATTCATTCCAGTGTGTCAGATTCTCACCATACAATGAGAAATTCATGCCAGTGTATTGGTTTCTCATCATACTAAGCATACCAAAGTTATCCTCCTGATGACTTCAATAAGGAACCACAATGTAATGCTTTTGTAAATGCTTTTGTTATGTAAAATTTGTTAAAGGGGATTTTTCTTTGTTCATGTAAAGGTTTTCTTCTTAGGGAACATTGTGCCTAATGTCTCCAAGAGAGGACAAGTCAAAAGTGTTAGATCGTCGCCCTTGCGATGCCTCATTCGCATCATACCATGATAGTAGATCATACACTCTTAGACGGAATCAAACCCAATGACACCATGAAGAAGAGGAAACAACACAAGAAAAAAGAAAAATCATGCCATGAAATTTTGCCAAAAGATTTCATTGATGTATGCCCCCACTTTAAAACGGTTGCTACACCATTACTGTGAGAAATTGCTTTAAAGTAGCCAATGTTTTTAGCCTAAAACATAAGAGATTTCCTTGGAAAACCCTATGCCAAGTCATATGTTTCTGAAATAAGTTGCGTCATGAAATAGGAAGGAAGGGTTTCCCCCACAAATATATAAGGGATCTATAGATTTGGGGTCAGTATTTCTTTGCTACAATGTTGTCATAGAGCATGGAACTATCATCATTCCCCAAATACTCATTGAACTAGAAGAATGACACAAAGAGAGGAAAAATAAATAAAAAACCTTTCAGGTCAACATGGAAGAGACCTAAATGTCTCGACGCCTTGCGTCATCCCCAAAAGGTAAACACAAGACAAACAAAAAATATAAAGAAAAGCTTTTGGTTCAACATGGAAGAGACATGGATGTCTCGACACCTTACGTTATCCCCAAAAGGAAAACACAAGAAAAATGAAAAAGGTAAAGAAAATATTTTGGGTCATCATGGAAGAGACATGAATGTCTCGATGTCTTGCATCATCCCCAAAGGAAAACAAAAGACAAACAAAAAAGATAAAGAAAATATTTTGGGTTAGCATGGAAGAGACATGAATGTCTTGACACCTTACGTCATCCCCAAAAGGAAAACATAAGAAAAAAGAAAAATGATAAAATGTTTATGACATATAGAAGAATGAAGACCTACGTATAGAAGAATGCACAAAGAGAGAAGGATACATCAAATGAAACACCATGTGGGATCACATTACACACATGCAATCACATAAAGAAAAACATGAAAAGGAAAAGACTAGTAAGGCACAGGTGAGTCAACCTAAAGCAGGTCGTCTGCCTCCCAATCTCGGTCGGTATAAATGGAAGGCAGGAAACTAGACAAAGCGACAACATAAAGTGCCAAACTAGGACACACACCAATTTCAAGACTCTTTGTAGGAGATTTGTCATCTAAGCTCATAGAAGAAGAAAAAAATGTATTCAACTCATCATGTATTTGTTCATCAATCTTTGCAGTATCAATGTCATCATCTAAGTTAATCACAATAGGAGGTTGAATAACAATGTCCATGCAATGTTTTTTTTATGTTGCAATGAGGGTTGAGAATCATCATGCATTGCTTCAGGTAGGCTTGGATTGTGATTTTCTTTGTTGATGTTTTCTTGAGTTTGTAATCTATGAGCAATAGCACGATGTCTACATCTACGCTCTCTAGCACTTCAATTTCCTTTTAGTTTATTGTCAAAAAAAAATTGTGTAAGAGTGGGTTTGTCAATCATATGTTCCTTCTCTTCCTTGGGAGGAATAGAAGAAAGAACATGAGGTTTCTCAACCACTTTCTCTTTGACTTTGTAAACTTGTTTGAATCTAGGAGGGACAATGGGATTGCTTGTGTTATCTCGTAGTCCCTTGTGGGAAATTGGAGGAGGTTGTTCTATGGATTGTTCTTTTATGTTGGGAAGCACTCTAGGTTTAATCATTGTTTCATCAATTATAGCTAGTTCGATCATAGTTTGAGGCATATTGCGAAGAGATAATTCTGCTATTTACTTTGCCTTGAATTTTTGATATGATTTGAAAAAGAAATATTCACGAGGCTTGATAGGTTCTATAGGTTTGGGACAAAAGTAATCTAGTGAAAAATTCCCTTTTGCCAAGGTAGGATTAAATCCACTATGATGCAAAGTGAAGATATCATTTCCAAATGGAAACTTTAGACATTTATGCACACCCAAAGAGATGGAATTCATGGAGTAAAGCCATGGATAGCCTAGCTTCACACGTAATTGGTCTGACTGTGGAATGATGGAGAATGAGACAGCTAATGTTTTTAGTCCCACTTTTAAAGGGAGATCTATTGATCCTATCATAAGGTAAGAAAATCCATTATGCATCTTTTAATCCATGCTTTTAGTATGTCATATGTATCTTGATATAACTCATGCACATATAAGAAGTCTTATATGATCACATTCTCTCCACAGATAGGATCAATCAATATTCCATTAGTGGGATTGCCATTGATTCAGACAACTATGTAAAGAGGACCATTAGGTGCACGTCGGGTTCACCAAAATGAATCAACAAGATGATGAACCACTAAGTTTTTCCACACTAAATCACTACAATTATGTGTATGATAAGATGCAAATAGCAAATAGAAATGATACCTAATTGTTATAGCAACTGTGATGAAAGTTTTTAGAGCATAAAAAGTTGTGTACCTTGTCAAAAACTTATTCTTTTTAGGCTACAAAGGACTCATTTTCCTTTAGTGGCAAATGGGTCCTTGATAGGGTTTTTGAAAATGAGATCTGAAAGGTCCTATTCCTTGATGTCTGCACTCTCAAAATCTTGATTATCAGTTTATGAAAGTCTATAGATAATTTTGTAGCTTCAATTATTTGATTTTGCACTTTAGGTAACAATTTTTGCAACTTGAAAACTTTGACAATTTTCCTAGAAAGTTGCTCCTCTTGATCTTCAACTTGTAAATCTTGGATGATGTCTTGTGAAAAAAATCTACAATCTAACATGTAGTGGCCACAAAGAATGTAGATCTTGGATGTGAAATGATGCTTGTACATAGATCCTCAATGTAGCATTAACTATCTTAGCTCAACCACATGCATGAATACATTAAACCCTTGTCATGATGATATGATCTTGAATTATTGCAATAGACTCTAGAAATCTTCCTTGTAATGCCTTGTAAATGCTCTTGTGAACTCCAATTTTTTATAAGGATGCTCTCTCAAAGTTGCTAGGAGAAACAATATGAATTAACCCCTTATATATACTAAATTAGGAGATTAACCCCAAAATTCAAACAATTAAGGCCGAGACTAGATCTGGAAGTAAACTTTATTAAATTCCCACCAGAATTAAATTTGAAAAGGGCTTCCTCATTAAGGGAGGACCCATTCGCAACCTAGGGAGAATGGGTCATGGATCACTTTTCCAGGACCTAACCTCGAGGGATGGAAAGATCATTAAAACCCCATTTCATATCAACTCAGAAAGGGAGATCCTATTAAGGGAGGACCCATTCGCCACCTAGGGCGAATGGGTCCTGGAACCATTTTCTAGGACCTCATTTTTCCCAAATAGATGTTTAATAATTTAAATCATGGGTGTTGGGATAGATCTTCGGGAGGTGCCATTATTAAGGTTTAAATTTGAATTAAACGTGGTTAATTAACTCCAATTAACCACAATTAATTAAGACCACCCTAGATAAATGTGAAAGTGCTTTACAACACCTAAATAAGGTTCAAATTTAAACACAATTTATTAAGAAGGGGCCCACTAAGCTTAATTAAGTAAATAAATCCTAGAAAAGTGTGAAAGTGTGCTACAACACTTCACAACACCTTTGCAATGGATCAATTAAAGCATGTTTTAATCAAATAAGGGTCTTAGAGTGATGTGAATGTGTACAACACATTACAACACTACTCCAAGATACCATTAATTTGGTTTTAATTTCAATTATCAAACTAAGGGAAAAAGGATACTTTTTCTATTACTAGAAGTGGTGCAACCCAGAACTTTATAGATGAGGGTTATGTATCTAAAATAAGCTTGAAGACATAATATTTTGAAGGATTTAGTGTCACTATCATTGATGGTTTCACTATACCCTACACTTGTATAGTTTGGAAACTCAAAATGACCCTAGGTGACTATGAGGTTTGTGATCATTTTTATGTGGTGGGAATAGGAGAGATTAATTTTTCTTTGGATGTTTAATGGTTTTATTCTATTAGAGGATACTACACAAAGCATCAAACCATGGAGTTCAATTTTCATTCCAATGGAAAAGAAATTGTGTTAAGATGCCTATCAAATGGAGCTCCTCGAGTAGTCTTTTCTAAGAGAATGGAGAGGAATTTTCGAAGGGGACAAGTAGCTTGGGAAACAACAATTTTGATCCAAACCACAAGCTCTTCCAAGAAACGAGGTACACATTATTTTGAAATTCATCAATTCTTGATAAGCATATTCCAGTTTTCAATGATTTGCATATGGGATTACCATTTGATAGGGGATTTGAGAATGTTATAGAGTTAGAACAATATTCCAAAACTAAAATCAATACTCCTTACTATCATACAATAGGTTACAAGGAAGAGATATATAAAACTATCTAGGAGCTTCTTGACATGGGGTTCATAAGGCCTAACTCTAGTCCATTTGCATCTTTTGTAGTTCTGGTAAAAAAGAAGGATGACACAATGAGAATGTGCATGGATTATAGAGCCTTGAACAAGAAAACCATTAAGAATAGATACCCCATTCTGAGGATAGATGAAATTATTGATGAATTACATGGAGTATTATATTAAATTTCAAAGATTTATTTAAGGTTAGGTTACCGTAAAATCTGCATGAGGAAAGAGGATGTGGAAAAGACTGATTTCCAATCTCACTATGGCCACTTTTAATTTTTTGTCATGCTCTATGGTCTCACAAATGCACCAACAACCTTCCAATCTTGCATGAATAAGATTTTTAGTAGGTAGCTCAAAAAAGTTGTCTTAGTATTCTTTGATGATATTTTGATTTATAGCAAGACATGGAAAGAGAATTTGGAACATTTAGATAAAATGTTGGATATTTTGGAGCAGCAATCTTTCTATGCTAAGTTATCAAAATTTTGTTTGGGATGACTGAAATTTTATACTTGGGACATGTTATAAGTTTAGAGGGAGTGAAGGTTGACAAACAAAAGATTCAAGCTATCATTGATTTTCCTCCACCCACCAACCTTACTTAGTTGATAGGGTTATTTAGGTTGTGTAGTTATTATAGAGGATTTTTCAAGGGTTTCTCTTAGCTTGTTGTACCCTTGACTGATTTTATGAAGAAAGGAGATTTTTTTTGGATTGAGGAAGCTCATAGAATGTTTGAAAAGCTCAAAAAGGTAATGAGTTTGTGCTCATGAGTGCTTGCAATTCTTAATTTCTCTCTTCTATTCGTTGTTGAGTGTGATGCATATAGGGAAGGTATTGGGGTTGTCCTAACTCAAAAGGTACATCCAATAGCCTTTCAGAGTAGGAAACTAAACAAATTGGAAAAAGGATTTTGTCTATGACAAACAAATGTTGGCAATCATACATGAACTAGACAAGTTTAGGCAATATCTTGTTTGTGGGAAATTTATGGTTAAGAATAATCACAATAGTTTGAGGTTCTTCTTGAATCAAAAGGACCTAAATGACCATCAACAAAAAACAGTGAGTAAATTGCAAGCTTATGATTTTGAGATCGAGTATGTTAAGGGGAAGAAAAATGTTGTTGATGCACTTTCTAGGAAGCCATCCTTATATTCTATCTTTTTCATCACTACTAATTGGAAAATTTTCATAATTGCTAAGGATTCATTTGCTTCTTATATTTTTTATGGGAAAATGGAAGATGACAGGTACACCATTGTTGATGGGTTAGTCTATTACAAGAACAAGATATACCTGGTACCAAGGTCCAAAACTAAGGAGAAGATAATGAGAGCTTTTTATGATACCCATTTTGCGAGACGTCAAGGGTATTATAAGACATAAAAAAAAATATGTGATAGGTTTTCTTGGAAGGGAATGAAAGAGGATATACTCAAGCACATCAGAGAATGCATGGTTTTGTTAGTAAAACAAAGGTGGAATTTTTTTTCTAGCTAGATTATTGCAACCACTACCCATCCCTGAGCACAAGTGGGAAAGAATCTCCCTGGACTTCATCATTGGTTTTCCTAAAGCACAATGTAAATATTGCATCTTTTTGTGGTTGATAGACTAAAAAATTATGCACATTTCTTTCCCATCACATCTTAATTTAAAGCACCCAAGTGGTAGAATAATTCTTTAGAGAGATTTTCAAATTAGATGGTTTGCTAAGGAACATTGTTAGTGATAGGGATAGCATTTTTTAGCTCTTTTTGGAAGGATTTATTTCATTCGATAGGTACATAGCTCACACATAACACAAGTTATCATCCCAAGGTAGATGAGCAAATGGAAATTGTCAATACATGGATAGAAGGATACTTGAGTCCAATTATGTTTCAAATCAGCAAGGTGCTTGGGTGAAATGGTTGCACTTGGGGGAGTATTTTAAAACACCTCCCATCACATGTCCATTGAAATGCCCCCATTTCTAGCTCTCTATGGTTATGATTCTCTCTCTTTTGATGATTCATTATTTTTATATAGTAGAATCCCAACAACAAGTGACTTTGTCCAACAAAGTCAAGAGATTTTTAAGTCAATCAAATATAGTTTTTGTCATGATCAAAATCAACAAAAGTTGTGTAGAGTAGGGGGATTGATCACCCCTAAGGCTCCAAGTCACGAGAGAGCCTCAAGGAACAAACTGTCCTAAACTACCTTAGGTTGTTTGATGAGTGTTTCAAAAATTAGGTGAGCTAGCCGCAGAGGTTTCGAACTGTGGACCAGAAAAATCACCATATTAGGATGAAAGTGTAGGAATATAACTCTAGCGTGACATGTTGGCATCTCAAGGATGTGCTAGCATCCTATATGAATAGAGGTCGAGAAAATAGGAAGAAATCACAAAGGTCCTACTTACGACCCGATTGATAAAGTTTTATAGTTTGACAAAGAAGATACAAAAAGAAAAAAGTACAACTAAGAAGAATACTAAAAGCTATTCTAATTCAAAAACAACAAGGAAAGAGGAGGAAAATACACCACTCCACCCACTCTTTGATTCTTTATCTTTAACTCTAAAAGGATCAATCAACACCTATGCACATAGAAACAAGAAAAATGTTGGGTTGTGTTTCAAGGTCTACCTCAGTCAGATTCCCTTTTTGGTGTTTCTACCTCCATGAATATCCAGATATGGAATGATGTAGAGAAATCGATAAAGAAAAGAAAGGAAATGACACTATCAAATAGAGTGCAAAGACAATCTAGATGCTACTCTATAAGACACAATGATGCAAATAAGTAAAAGGAACAATATCACCTTCTATTCTACTAGCACTCAAGGTTGAGAGGAGAATATGATGAGAGATAACACCACTCCAAGAGAATGGAGCTTCGTCAACCTACAAAGATTGTGGAGTTGCAACAAGAATACATTGTAGAAACCAAGTAGAGAAGAGAGAAAAAAAAGAATGACCAAGGAGAGAGTAAAGGTGAGCTTGAGAGAGTGAGAGAGTGAGAGAATGAGTAAGAAGTTGCAAGAATTAGCATGAAGGAATGAAAGAATTGAGTTTGAATGCTTGAAATTGAGGTAAAAGGTCATTTTTTTGTTGGTAAAGGGTCGATAGAAGGTGTTACCTTTGCAGCCAATCGAAGAAATAATGGTTTTGTAGATTCTAGGGGTAGGAATCCTATCAGGATAGGAGCATGATGCACAAACGTCAGTTCAGTGTGCATGCATCCCTGACATAAATTCCTCCATTGCCGAAAAAAGACAAGGCCATGTGGAATGAATAAGATAACGATGGTGGGATTTGCATCGTCGAATTTATAATTTCTAAAGTAAGGATAAAATAAATGGGGAATTTTCCTAGGGTGGAAATTTACACCATTACAAGTTGTATGTAGACAAAAAGAAAAAATAAAGAGTCTTTGAGGTTGGTGATCTATTTTTTATTATGTTGCAAACATATAAGTAGAGTTCCTTTAAAAAAAGTGGAGAGGAAAAGCTCAGTCCAAAATTCTATCAACCTTACAAAGTCACCAAGAAGGTAGGGGAAGTAGCCTATGAGCTGTAATTGTCACCAAACTTCAATATAATATTTTTCATGTTAATATTTTTCATGTTTCATGTCTCAAGAAAGTGATGGGACAACAAGTTGTGACTTCTCCTAAGTTGCCACCATTAGATGATGAGGGAAAGCTTATTATGATACCTGAAAAGGTTTTGGAAACAAGAGAGAAGAGGCTAAGAAAAAGAAGTATCACCGAGAACTTAATCAAGTGGAAATATTTTCCCATTGAATATGTGACATGGGAAGGATTTGAAGTTCTCAACCATCCAAATCTTCATTGCTTGAGGACAAGCAATCTTTGGGAGGGAGGACTTGTCATGTCCCCATTCTAAAACAATATTTTAAGTAACCCTAGACTAATAAGTCTTGTTCAAAGAATGGAGTGGGAAATCCAATTATTCAAATTTCAATAAATTAATTCATTTTGGGGGATAAAATTATTAATACTTGAATATATCATTTTGGGTCCAAGTTGGTCGTTGTTTTCTAGGGGAGCTTGTAATGAACAAATTTGGTGATTATTTTCTTGGCAATGGGAGTTACAAACTTTATGATGTCCTATTCTTGTCGGCGAGAGTTAAAAAATTTCAAATTGATGTTCCCCTCCCTTGGTCATGGGATTTGGGTTCCCAAATTGGTTTTGGTAGTGGTTTGATATATTATTGCTTGTCTTCCAAGTTGAGGTTTCATTCTATGCATTGTTTTCTCTCACAAATTGTGACGATTCTTCAGAGGCTAGTAAACTGATGAAGGATGAATCTACACGGTTGATAAAACAAGAGGATTGAGGCTCAAATATAGTTTTTTTGAGGATCTCCAAGTGCAATTTCATTTAGAGATTGTCATTGTTTCAAAATATTTTTGTTTGTGTTCTTTATTTTGGTTTGACTGAGTTTGGTGTAGTTTGGAGTGCTTAGTGTAGATTTCTTAGTTTTAGATTGTATTGTTGTTGTGAGTAGAATATTTTGATGTCATTTCAATATTCATACATGTAATTTATTTCCATAACTTTGTATGGATTTTGGGGTGATTTTGTGTGGAGTTTACTCTAGTTTCGGTGTGAGCTTTGGCTTCCAATTTGGAGATTTGATGACGTATTTTTCTATAGCTGACCATTGTTGCTTTTTGATGTATATGACAGTGATATTGACATAATTCCATGATAATATCTGAAATATATCATTCCATTTTAGTTTCTCAATATCTGATTTCAACAATATTCATACATGTAATTTCTTTCCATAACTTTGTATGGATTTTGGGGTGATTTTGTGTGGAGTTTACTCTAGTTTCAGTGTGAGCTTTGGCTTCCAATTTGGAGATTTGATGACGTATTTTTCTATAGCTGACCATTGTTGTTTTTTGATGTATATGACAGCGATATTGACATAATTCCATGATAATATCTGAAATATATCATTCCATTTTAGTTGCTCAATATCTGATTTCAATTTGGTGTTCATTTCAATATAATTTGTTCTAATTTTAGTTTGATTAAAAAGGATATTTTCAGATTTGAACTAACATTTTATTGGAGGGATATTACAATACTATTAGTAAACAATATTGGATAAGTCAACATAAACATCCAATGATGAGTCAATGGTCTAGCACATAACCTAGGTGGCATGATTATTTCTCCTCATATATTTATTTTCCTTGATGGAAGTACCCCTTTAGTCCCAAACTAAACACATAATTAAATAGAAAATAGAATTTCTTTCATACTTACTCTTTATTTATCTAGGTAACCTAAGTTAAGCTTATAGGGACTAGAATAAATAGTATGAATCCTAGATTTCTTATAGGAAGACATTCATTGTATTCATTCCAATATCTACTTATCCATTTGAATATTAAAATTAGAAAAATTATTAATAAAATTAAAATTTCAACATAACCTTGACTGATGAGGATATTTGAGCACAATTCCACCACCTTCAAATACATTATTCATTAGATATATAATTGCTACTTATATTATCAAGACTACTAATGTTTGCATGCATCCCATACAGGACCTAGTTGGAAGAAAAAACATGTCAACTAGAAATGAATTAAGGAAAGAGCACCAACAACCAAAGAAAAACTAAAAAAAATCTATATAAAAGACACAAAGATATATCTATACAAAGATGAGATAAGAATTCCATCAACCTCAACCTCAACCTCCCTACATTACTCATAAATAGTTTTGACCATAGATAAGGAGGGTAGGAAAAATATATAAACCTCATCAATTCCCCACCATCATTATTACAACTAATACATACCACCTTCATTAGATTGAGGGACCTTAACCAAATCACTCAAGTCTTCATCATTCATATAAAAACATACAAGCTTTCATACAAAAATTAATAATTTGCATAAAGAAGTTCACTTCCAAAAAGTTAAAAAACATATGATATTGTGTTTGCATTTTTAATACTAAGAACAACATTCACCATTTTATAAAAATAGTTAATAAAATTTCTAAGATGACATAAATTTTATTAAAGCACACAACATATATGTGCATTGCAAAAAAAAAAAAAAAAGCTTTAAATCAATTCTTGGCCTCTAAAAATTATGGGAAATTGTTAAATAAATTAATCATTTAAGACAAGTATATTTATGGAAATAAATAATTAAATTCATAATTCATAAGAATCAAGCAATAGTTAGGCATAATTATAGATTGCACATGACTCAAAAATATGTAATCAATCAATTTATATTTAGGCTCACAAAGTTCCACAAAGCACATCTCATGGCTTGACTTTGACCAAGATGAGATGAGATTAACCATAACACATTAACCTAATATGAATATCTCCAATTTTTCACCATTACAATAGCCAATTCTTGCAACGTCAAGGAAACAATAGGAATGCATATCTAATACAAAATAACTAAAACAAAATATAAATAGTCTCCAATGATATAACATTAGAATATATCTACTAAAAATCATCTAACTCTAGCATGATTTAGATATACAAATGCATAATAACTATCATAATACTATGAATATCTCCAATTTTTCACCATTACAGTAGCCAATTCTTGCAATGTCAAGGAAAAAATAGGAATGCATATCTAATACAAAATAACTAAAACAAAATATAAATAGTCTCCAATGATATAACATTAGAATATATCTACTAAAAATCATCTAACTCTAGCATGATTTAGATATACAAATGCATAATAACTATCATAATACTGAAGACAAAAAGTACAATTAAAATCATATATCTTGAAATAGTTGAATTGGAATGTTATTAAATACAAGTTGATCCAATAATAGTCTATCCCACTTGTTGGAGATGCTAGTTTTTATAGGAAATCATCTTTTAAAAAAAAAAAAATTTCAGCCTAGAGGAGTTCCATCTAAGGGGTTCAGATCAAACCCTCAAGGGTAGAATCCCCCAAGCTTCAATAAAATCCTAACAAAAATGCTAACAAAAACTATTTGTGTTTTACCCTTTTGGTAATCAAATGAAGTCATTTGAAAATTTTATTTTGTATGTAGCCCTTAATATTATCTTTACAAAAGTTATAATATACATCATGCTTTCTTTCATATTTAATATTTTTTAATTTTATAATGAATATAGCTATGTTATGAGAAAATATTAACTAATATTCGTCATTAATGATCTAATTCTAATTTTTACTTGTAGAGGAAGTTCTACATTATCAAATAATATCACTTGATAAAAAAATTGAAAAAATAAAAATAAAAAAAATAGATAGTAAATAATAAAATAATTTCTTGTTTTTATTTAAAATTATATTTGAAGTGCTAACAAAAAAATGGCAAAAGGTGAGAAAACACTGATAATTTGATCGATGCTCGATGTCCTTTTCTAGGGTTTTGTTCTTTGTCTACATAACTTGGCTTTCCCTTCTAGTTTTTTTGCTATAATACAATATTTATTGTGGGATTTTTAAGCCTCTATTATATATGGCCTTAACTAGCTTCAACCTATTTTTTCATGTTGGTTTTGATGGTTTGGTGGCTCTGAATCATGGCTCATCTAAACAAATGTTCAAGGATATATTTGTAGCAAAAGTATTCCATGAGGTATGTCTATTGAAACTCCAAGAAACGTGGTTTTTCCCATCCTTGAATTTGATAGTGCATGTCAATGGCTAGAGAAACATATTGTTATTGGTTATTTTGTGGGGAGAAATCCACCTAAAAGAATGCTAAGGGAATGGGTTGCTAAGTCTTGGGCCCTGCATGGGGTCTGCTTAGATGCTATTTAAAACCTCACTAAGGGGTTTTTTATTTTTTGTTTTCTTGAGGTCAATCATGCCCAAGTGATTCTTTAGCATGGCCCATGGTATGTTTGGTCATCTCTATTAGTTTTTCAACTATGGACTCGAGACTTCTCCATCTTATATGATAAAAATCTTTATGTGCTTGTTTGGTTTGAATTTTTGTGTCTTCCCTCGCCTAGTTGGAAATTTTTGTATGTTATTACATCCTCTTTAGGGAAGGTTGTTTACATTAAGCCAAATCAATTTTATCAAGCCCATCCTCAAAAATGGGTTTGTGTCAAGGTGAATTTGTCTTAAAGACTTGAAAGAGTCAATAGACATTGAAATTGGCAATCTTCATCACTCTCAATGAGTGTTGTATCTAAATTTATCTAACACTTGTTTTATATGTCAATCCTTTGAGCACAAGATTAAGGATTTCCTTTTGACAATAGCTAGGGTTAAGTCTGCACCCCAAGATTTGGATCCTCCTCAAAGGATTTCCTTTTGACAATAGCTAGGGTTAAGTCTCCACCCCAAGATTTGTATCCTCCTCATGTTTCTGAAGCTACCACCTAAAAATCCAAAGATAAATGGACAATGGTGACTCATCAAAGAGGAAAATCTATGTCTGTTAGGGATACTCATAATAAAGCTCAAGATTCTTTGGATGCTATATTCAAAAAAAAATTGCTATTTCAAAACCTTCTTAGAAGGGGAATGAAGTTATGGCCACTTCATCCAAGCCTCCTCTCATCCAAAGTATTCTTGAATGCCTCAACCAACAATGGTTCTCTCGTCACAACTAAAATTACTAATGCATCTTTCCATGTTGCCAAATATTTTGCAATGTTATTGCAACCTTCCTAGGTTCTAAGAGGATGGTGAGTTTGTTTCAAAAAAATAGAGAAATTCCACACCCATCATTCAATTGGGTTCTATCTCATCATATTTTTTGTAGAATTATTTTTCCTCTCTAGATGAGTTAGATTGTGATGATATGCAAGACTTTTGCCCATGAATTTTCTATGTTAGAACATTCCATGTCTTAATAACTTCTCCAAGAAGTATTTTGTGTAAGATAATCATTAGAAACATTTTGTTTTGGATGTATTGTGCATTTAAGAAGTTAATATTTCACGTTTCATGCTTTTAGTAGCATGCTAGGTCATTTGACCAAATGGAAGTTTGTTCACGACCAATCATGAAGCTAGTCACTGACGCATTGCCACTTTTCTAGCACCATGGTGGCATTCCTATGTGGTGGATCATGGGTATGATTTGACTCATTGGCTAGTATAGATACTGATGAATATTGATCATTCATTTGACATCATTAATGTTTATGGTCCCAATGATGGTGTGGAGAGATCTTTTTGTGGTGGTGGATTACAAATTCAATGCCCCCTACCACTTGGGTTTTATGTGGTGATCTCAATATGGTTGAGATGGCATATGAAAAGGATGACACTTTTCCTTTTCATTAAATAGTTAGAAAAAGATAGGTGTGGTTTTATATGTGTAATAAATTGGTTATTTATGACCTTAGCTTAGGTTGCTTCCATAACCAACCTATTTTCCATACATGGAGTAATTTCCAATCTAGATCTAATAGAGTATTTAAATGGCTTGATCATTACATGATATCTAAGTAATAATTTTTCTCCTTTTCCACTTGTGATTTCTTACCATTTTATCCCTTTAATGGATGTGACTTTATCAGAAAAATTTCATATTAAATTTAACATCAAGTGTGGAAAGCAGGCTCAACACGTCCTTCTAAGTCCCATTTTTTTCTAAAACCTCATTGTTGAGTCACCATCCCACACTAGCTCACATTATGAGGATTTGAATCTTGAATGTCAACCTGGACTCAATCTTTTGTTTGGATTTCTTGGTTGAATAGGGCCATACAACACACCTCTTACTTCCTTCGCATCTATGATTGCCAATTAGCCAGTTTTTGGAGGTATTCAGATGAAGTTATGCCACCTCAAATATTCATCATGTCATGGAGGCTCTTGTAGCCAACCATTTTTCCCTTGAGTTACTAGTTAGGGTGTTGGAGATTAGGTAGCAAAATAAAATTACAAATAATCACTCATCTAGAGGTTCTCATATCAAGTCCAACCTTCACTAGATTAAAGTTTGTGACCATGTCTTCAAGGAGTTTTCTAATCTCTTAAAGCTCGTCATTCTTCCTAAGGCATAAGAAAGATCAAAGAGGGTCATCTAGTCCTCATAGTGCTACTAGATATTCTCCACGCCTTCATCTTGAGCATTATAAATAGATGTTCACAGCTCATGCTAGTTCCTCTCAAAGAAAGAATTCCTTTAAATTTTCCCTTATCAACTCTTTGCTAAGAAAAAGAACTTTTATGAGAAAATTCTCTCAGGAAGATATCAAGGAAGAAATTAACTCCATGGTAGATGATGAAGCCCTCGATTGTAATTAACTCCATGGTAGATGATGAAGCCCTCGATTGTAATGGGTTTCCTTGTGAATTCTAAATTTTCCCTTATCAACTCTTTGCTAAGAAAAAGAACTTTTATGAGAAAATTCTCTCAAGAAGATATCAAGGAAGAAATTAACTCCATGGTAGATGATGAAGCCCTCGATTGTAATGGGTTTCCTTGTGAATTCTACAAGGCTTTTTGGGACTATGTTGGTAGTGACATTCACAAATTTTATCTTGAGGCTTTTCATTTTCAAAATACTTACAAAAAATCATAAAAGAAGGAAACATAAAATTCATACCTAAAGCTAATGACCCTAAAGAGATTTGTAATTGTAGACTAATAACATTTCTCAATGTTTCTTATAAAATCATTGTCAAATCTCTGGCTTTAAAATGTGTCATCTTCTTTCTTATATTTTTTTCCTTAAACAAATAGGCTTCATTAAATCTAGATGCATTCCATATAATATCATTATCATTTGGGTGGAGTGGGCTCAACATTCTCTATAGAATGCCATTTCCTAAAAATTGAATTTTCCAAAATATATGACCACATTGAGTGGCCTTTCATTGTGGCCATGTTGTAAGCTTTGGAGTTCTGAAAATGATTCATTAAAGATATTAACATGCTCTTTATGGATTCCTCCACCTGTTTCACCATTAGTGGTTGCCAATCTCATAATTTTGGGATTTTTTGCTCCATACAATAAGGGTTTCCTCTTACAACCTCATTGTATATTTTGGATATCGAAGGGTTCATATATCTTGTAACTCGCTCATTTTCTCATGGGGTTGTGCGGGGTATTACCTTGCTCAAGTCATCAAAAATTTTGGTAAATATTCATTTTGTAAATGAAATTTTTATCACTCTCATTGAAGAGGAGAAAAATATCGGAGGTACTCTAGTGTCTAGAGATTTTTTATCAAGTCTCTGGTTAAACAATTCAATGGAACAAAACCCAGTGTTATTAGCAGTCCATTCTCCCTACACCTCAATGGATTCATTCCTTCAACTGGAAGTGGATTGATCATGGGGAATATCATGTTTTTTGGGCATTCCTTATGCTTCTCAAGCCTCACCAATGGCCTTATAGAATACTCTCCTCTCTAGATTAGGAAAAACTTTCCAATTGGATCACCAAACCTCTCTCACTAGCAAGAAAGTTTCATGTTTCCTCTAAAATTATTGTTGCCACTCATGTCTACTATTCTTCATGTTGTGCTCCTTCTATTTAAGCTTCCTACTTAAAATTAGAAAATAACCTTCAAGATTTTTTATGGGCCTCTTTCGAAGATCATAAAATATTTCAATTGGTTACTTGGGATTTTTGATACCTACCACAATAATTTGGAGGGTTTGGGTTTCTATCCACTCAATGTCAAGGGTTAATTTTGTGGGTGAAATGGATTATTCATGCCCTTTCTAGCAATGAAGCATGGAAGGTTCTTCTTCTACATTGTATTTCCTTAGGCTATTCGGTTAATAGATCTTCTTGAAAGAGGATTAGGTTTCAAATCCTTCCCCTCATGAATGATGTTGTTCACTTTGAGGGAAATTTTGTTGCCAAATCAATTTGGCAAGTTGGCATGCTTGGGAAGATGTTAAGTTTTGGCTCTATTGGCTAGGGTCTAGATTTTGAGATGAACTCTCTCTTAAATTGCATAATATTTGTTGGTATCCTCTTCTAAAAATACAAGGTCTCTCCTTGGCCTAGTTGTCAGGGGTCAAGGCCTTAGGATTTCACAAGAAATGTATCCAATGTTCTTGAGATTTATTCTCAAAAACTTCTATGAGCCTTGTGTCTTAAGATGAACTTAAGGTCAAGTTTAGTATCTCTCTTTAGGACCAAGAGATGATTAATATAGTTATGGGGGCCATCCTTGATGATATGAAACACAAAATTGGTGTCCAATCTACAAGGCCTTGGTGGAAAGATTAGAGGTGGTATCCTAATACAACTCTCCAGAACTATAAGCCACATCTTGGATATCACTAACTTTCTCCTCAACTCCTTAAACCAAGGATAACATTTGAAATTACCTATCTCAATGTGGAAACATATGTTCCTTAACATTTGGGTAGTTGTTGTTGAACCCATTCTCACCCAATTTGCTTGGTGTATTGTTTTCCAAGGCTTACCAATAGGATTTATTCTCTCTCATATAGGGATTCAAGAACCTTGATTTCCTTCTCTTTTTTTTTGACAATTGGAGTCTTCCAAATGCCTCTTTTGGTTTTTTCCTATATCTCAACAACTCTAAACATGGATTCATGGCTTCTTTTGAAATTTTAGGTTGAAACATTTCTCTTGGCATATGGATCTTTTGGGAGATTGGCCTCACATTCCCCAAAAATACTCCCAAATTTGGCATGATTTTAGGATGGAAATTCTCTTCAACATATGGAATGACAAAAAATATACTATATTTGATTTTAGGAGGATTGTTTCCTAGGGAGCATGTTAAACACTATCTGGGTTTTGATGAAATTTATGAGGCAATTAGGCTTGCATTGCAATATAGAAATGACAACAGTCTCCTGAAGGCTTTAAGAAAGAATTGTAGGCGTATTTGTGTGACCATGGACTTTGATATCAACAAAAAATATTATGCAATTTCCTTCCTTCATGAGCACATTCGCCATCCTCTCAGAAAACCCTATTTTGTTGAGATGGAAGTTGGTGCTTTTCCGTTTGTGCCAATTGATGAGAAAGTGGAGCTGCTACCAGGTCAAAATGTTGTTGAATCTTCTGTTGGTGGGCATTAGGCTATTATAGCTAGGGCTTGCATTGTTCAAGCAGAGCTAAAAGACAAGTAGCCATTAGTTGGCTTCGACTTCTTTACAAATGAAGTGCGTCTGTAGGAGGTTCCTGAAGGTTAGGATGATAATTTTGTGCATGGTGGTGATCGTATGGAAAAGTAACAATTTAGTCTCCTCAATTTTTAGTTACACTCAGAAGAAGGATTTTAGTTTCATCACAGTAGTTATATGGAAGGAAGATTTTGTTTTTGCAACAACAATCCATGGGAATGCATGTTGGCATCTACAAGTTTTTTGGTATTTTGTATCAATGGTAGCTAGTAGAGGATTTTCTATTAAGATAGTAGATATTTGCAAACTCTTCTGGAAATTTTTTCCTATTTCTACAGATACAGATGGAATACTATATTATATATTATATAATATTTAATATATAGGATTTCAAGCCTTTTATTTTTAAAAAATATATTATTTGTTCTAACTTTTTGTTATAAATCCAAGTTTAATTCTTCAAGATTTCCTCGAAAGTGTCTCACCTCCAGAAGTTTTTCGAGCATTGAGGCAATTCCCCTTATACTATTACCAAATTAGCTATATTGAGCTAGCTTATTCTTTTGGTCATTCTCTTGCTCATGATCATTGTAGATGGAGGAGCCACTCTGCTCCTCACACCTAGTCTCCTCGGTCCTATGCTCCTCTCCATCGAGCTCGTGGTCACAAAGGTGTGTCATAGACTACCAACGACACTCTACTTCCCCTCCCCCTTAGGCTATCACCTCTAGGTGGCCTTTTGGGATGTAGGGATGTCGACTGGTGTTGCTCTTGGATGGCGTGTTGTTGATTCTTTGAAGTGGTTCCCTCAGTTCGCTCTGTAAATTTCTCCATCTCACACTAAAGATAAAGATAAAGATACTGAAGAAGGTTGGGATGTCCCTGACATCACTCCGGACCCCAGTGATGTATGGGGTAAGCCAAGTGATTGGGATCCTCCACCTCCTCCTAGTGCTGCTACTACTCTTACCATGTGGTCGCTTCATTTTCTAATTATAAATTTTGGGCCCTAGCCTATGTGACTTTTAGGGTTTAATCTTGTATCCACCCATCCTTTTTGTGAATATGTGCACTTTTATTTTTTAAATAAATAGTATGTTGGCATATATTCATAAAAAAGTGGCACAACTCATTATTTTATATAATTCTTAAAGTCTTAACCATTTTATATTATTTTATTTTTTAAATAAATAGTATGTTGGCATATATTCATAAAAAGTGGCACAACTCATTATTTTATATAATTCTTAAAGTCTTAACCATTTTCCCCTAAATTAAATATTAAAAAAATGTGTTTTGAGCATCTCACTTAGGGAAAAAATAAAACACACTATTGTGGGATCACCCTAAACATGTAAATCAAAATATATATTTTGTATACAAATCAATAAATCTTGATAGCAATTTACATGAACAACATTGGAAAATATGATATAGCACCAAAATATAAAAATGGGGTAAGAATATACATATCTATGTATGTGAATCCAATCATATGATCCATACACCACAATATATTTTGTATACAAAATCAATAAATCTTGATAGCAATTTACATGAACAACATTGGAAAATATGATATAGCACCAAAATATAAAAATGGGGTAAGAATATACATATCTATGTATGTGAATCCAATCATATGATCCATACACCACAATATATTTTGTATACAAAATCAATAAATCTTGATAGCAATTTACATGAACATTGGAAAATATGATATAGCACCAAAATATAAAAATGGGGTAAGAATATACATATCTATGTATGTGAATCCAATCATATGATCCATACACCACAATGGCAGTACAAAAATAATCATATGATCCATACACCACAATGGCAGTACAAAAATAATGTCATTTGTAGTACTAGAAGGTATCAAACAGTAAAATAGATCAATGGAGAAAAGCACATATACCTAGGGTCTTACATGTGGTATCTTTGGTAGTAGAGTCTTTTCCCAAAAGGTTTTCTTCACACACATCTAATACCATCTATTATATTCTTATGGTTTACTAAATTAAAATTTGTTGTTATATACTTTGACATATGATCTCAATGGTTAATTCAATGTCACATTAATAAATTTTAGATTTGCACACTCTTTTGATAAGCCTACATTTGTCTTTGATATAATGAAATCTTTTGACTTGAGATGTTTTGTAGATTTTTGAGTGATTGAAACAATGACAATTACCTCTCATTCAACAAGTTCAATGGATCTAGGTACAATAAGTAAAAAAAATTGGATGTAAATATAAATATCCAATAATGAGTCAATGGTCTAGCACATAACCTAGGCACATTATTATTTCTCCTCAATCTATTTCTACCTTGATCGAAGTACCCCTTGTGGAAATAAACTAAACACAAAAATAAGTTGAAAATTGCATATTTTTCATGCTTATACTTTATTTTGTTGGATAACCTAGGTTACACACCTAGGAACCATAACAAAGAGTATGAAACCTAGATTTATTGTAAAAAGATGTTAACCAAATTTATTCTTATATATTTTATCCATTTGATATTAGCATTACAGAAACTAAAAACAAAATCAAAATGTTAAGACAACCTTGATCAATGACAAGATTCAACTACCATGCCACCTTCAAACATATTATTCACCAAATGTATAATTACTAATATTAACAAACGCTCTGCGTGAGCTGGAGTCCCTGCCTTGAGTAGGTTTGCTTGTAGGAAGAACAGTGACAATTGGCAAAAGAGGACATAGAGTGCATAGCTCTGTACTGCAAGAGATGTTGGGTAGTAAACTTACTATTAGGCTTCAGTAATACTATAAAACTGTAACTATTTCTGGCATACCTTAACTTCAAAGAGGATATGAAGACTAGATATGTTGGTGGGTTATGTTTGATTCTTCTTAGTATGGGTTCCCTGTGCTTTGGAGTTACAGGGGATGACAAACAACAACGATGGTCGGCTCCCTCGAAATTCATCATTTCTTTGTGATCTTCTGATAAAAGTTGCACAAACTTATTATTTGGGGGTTGTGATTTACATACAGTTTCTGCCCTAAATCTCATAAAGTTACTGTGGGAAAATACAGAGCCACCAAGCTGTATTAGTGACACAGAGCCTTGTGACTCTCAGTGGGATGGAGTGACGTGCACAGATGGTCGCATAGTGTTTGAAAAAGTTATTTTACTATTGCAACCGAGACAGAGGTGATTGAGCCCACGATGGCTGCTAATGCCCATAGATTTATATGGTAAGTGAAATAGCGCTATGCTAATCCTTCTGCTCTAAGAAACTCGAAATCTGGGCTCTCATCAAATACCCAGCTTCTTAACATGCGATCAATGCAACTGAAAGCCGTTACTTTGAATTTCCACGGCAAGAGCGGCAAAAGGGGAGGAAATAACTTCAGAGCAATGGAGTTGCAGAAATCTCCAAAAACTTCCTAAATTTTGGAATAAAATCATACTTGAACGTATGCTGAAGAATGTTTACTCTTCTTTTCCTCCTGCGCATAATAGTTTTGTTTGAAAAGGACGGAAAGAAAATAGATTTAATGTTTTTTAGCCTGCAACGGACACAGGGATCGATGAGCCTGGCCAAAATAAAACCTGCTGTGGGCACGCTTCCTTCTCTGCAGAACGCCATACCTGATAATATATCTCTGACTAGAACAAAACAAGTAATTCATATGTACAAAAGAACAAAAGACTTGGAAGATATAATAGTATTACTATTAAAAGCTACGACCATTACCTCATGCTTTCACTGTCATTTTTCTTGTGTAAAAGCCCAAACTGAGCTGAGCTCAAATAGTTCTTTTAAAAGCATGAAGTTTTGACAGTTTATATTAACATATATATATAACAGATTCTGAATCTGATTATGTGTAATTTTTTATATTAACATACAACAAATTTCTAAATTTGATTTTATGTAATCTTTATAAAAAACGTTTTCAATTGAAGTCCAAATAATTCTTACCGAAACTAACTATAAATCCATCTTCCCCAACTTTGGTAATGTACAAATCCATGTTAATAGACGTACACATGTTTCCCTCACTCCAACTACCAAGTACAGGGTTGTTAACGCAGGTTTATGATGAAGTTCGGTTCTATGTAAGGGTGTTGCAGGGATGGAGCTCGTTCATAGAATTCCTATAAAATATATTTAACATACAGCGAATCAGAAGCATAAGAACAGAACACCCAAGTTACAGTAGCATTGGACGAAGTAAATCAATCAAGTCATTTATGAAAAACATTGGACAAGAAGACTATTGGGGAGCTGAAATGTATTAGTATCTTATAGAGCCATATAGATAAAAAGAGATCCTTTGTCCAAGTAAGTATTGAAGTTGGGACTTTTCACCATCTTGTTCTTTTGGGTATATTAGATCACAAGATTTCAAGTACATATACAGTGTTTTTTATTTATTTTTGGGTTTTAAGACTCGTTACAGGGTATGTTTATGTCCTTGCCTTCCTTCCTCAAAACTATAGGCTTTTCTTTTCAAAACCTGGAATTTTGTTGGAGGTGTGAGATCCACTAAAATAGCTACGACCTTACTCTTATGGGACCTAATGTAGCATGTCCAACTTTTAGTCAATAACTATATGCAAATATGATACTTGATTTTGGGTTAGAGATTATGATCAGATTATAAGATCTTTGCATTAGTTCATATCACATATAGGGGTCTTGCCAGAGGGTGGAAACTCAATTCTTATGAAAAGTGGCGACTCTTTCACCAATAAAGTATGAAGGAGAAATCATTCCAAGCATTCAAGGATCACTTATCAATCATCACTCACCAATGCATCAAATCAGTACTCATTCAATCATCACTCATGAATCCATCAAATCAATCATCAATTATCAAATCAAGCAAACAATCAATCAGCAAATCATCATCATAAATTATCAATTCATTCAATCAATCAAACATACAAACATCCATCATTCAAACATACAAACATCCGTCATTCAATGATCGACTATTCAAGCATCAACCATTCTAGCCCTTTGAGGCATTTTTTCAAATAGTTCACTCTCTTGTCTATGATCTTGCTTATTATTATGCTTTGATATATTTTTTCCAAGCATCCATAGCTTGTTCGAAAGCACCCGTTTTAGGCTTTTAGCCATAGCAGCAAGGTAGTGAACTGTTTGATAAAATGCTTTGGTAGACATGTATGAAAAATGTGGTAGCATAGATAAGGCAGTGAACTGTTTGAAAAATGTGGTAGCATAGACAAGGAGCTTCATTAGCGGGAGCTTCTGCCCTCTAGCATGTCATTTGCTACAATTGATTTTTTTGGAACTTTGTACTTAGTTTATAGGTTGACTTTGTACAAAGTCACAAACTATATTGTACTAGACATTTTGACAACAATCACCATCTAATATTTATACAGTTGTACTATATTTTGTGCAATGTAATTAGCGATATGAATATAACCAACGAAAATCTATTTTCTATAATTCACGGATTGAACTCTGTATTTTATTTTCTCTCAATGTCTGTATGCTATGGAAATGCCATTAAATTTTTTAAAAAAGTAGTTTTTGACTATTTTTCTTCAATTTTTTGCATTCTTTTGGAAATCCGATTTTTTCCCGATTTTTCCAAAAAATCCTGAACTTTTGGTTTGTCGACTTTTTCCCCAAACGATTAATGCTGCTATTATTATGAACCAACATGCTCAAGCTATTGCATTTAAGGCATAACATGGCATATTTTGTAAGAGGTTTCAATCCTGTGTTCTTGTGTTAATTTTATTGTAGGAAATATATGTTTCTTTGAATTTTGGCATAAATGTTGGTAATTAGCATATTTTAAAACTTGTATTAGCAATACTTTCAGTGGCCTCAAATGCACCTGAGAGAATCCTGAACAGTCCTAACTTCATCATGTTTTGGAAGCCTCCATTGGTGATATTGAAGTGACTGTGAGTTAACCCTTGTTATTATTTCTAGAACTTAAAGGAATGCAAATCTTGCTAGTGGGCACTAAAAGTGAGATGACCAAAAGGTACACGCTGTCATGTTTTCCATATTCTATTTCAATTTTTTTCTTGAAAGAGGGATTCTAAAAGAGCCCCAATCTTTGAATGAATGGGTACGGTATTGAATCCTAACAAACACACCAATAATACCATTTTGAGGTTTGGGTTGGTAAGGATTTGAGAGTGAGGCTAGTTTAAGTGATTACATCGTAGATCAATAGCAAAGCCATGCTAGTTGGAGGCTAAATGTTATGCATTTTTGGTATGGAGATGTTTGCGTTAGGTCAATACTTGTAAATTTAACCTAGACAAACCTGTATTGAATTTCATGGAAGTTTTTATCTTTTATTCTTGTTTTTGGATAATGGGTTTCAAAGTCAACAATGGAAAAATTGATGTCCGGAAGATCTGTATTGAATCTATTGTATGTACAGTGTAGAGATTATATCTTCTTGTTTTGGGTATATAGGCAATTGAGATTTTACCTGTTAGAATCAGTGTACGGTAGATATGCAGTGAAGTTATGGTACTTATAGCCTTGTGACTATATCTTTTTGGTTTGGGAATGTGGGGATGATCCTAAAATTAACATGTGGCAAATTTTTGGTGATAGTTATTTTATTTGTAGTTTTAAGTTTCTATCTCTTTGGTTTAGAAATGTCAAAATTTAAGGGAAAATCTAGTTTAATCAATGTCTGACAGATACTATCCCTTTTTTATGATGCGGAAATAGAAAGTATTTCTAGTAAAACAAATGTGTGTAAGATCAGTAGTCAAGTTATTCTAGTTTCATGCTAATGTATATCTTGCTAGTTTAGGGACGTCCACTATTAAGGGTTCATTTTGGAAAATTATTTCCTAACACGGTTGTGCTTAACGTCTAAAGTTTGCATCACTTTAATCTGGTCACCTTGTAGTGCGTGTCAATGGTAATTCTAGAGTTGTTAAGGGTTATAACTCTTTGATCTACATATATGGTGCTTTATTGTATAACCCATGTCATGCAAATATGTACTGAATTTATTTTGGTTGTTCAGGCTAAATGTCTCTAGACAGGGGAGACCATCACCATTAAGAAAGTCTTGCAAGACAAACTATACAAGAACCGGGAGTTGCAGATAATGCATTTCCTGGATCACCCAAATGTAATATCATTGAAGCATTTTTTGTTTCCCACCACTGACAATGATCAATTGTATCTAAATTTGGTGTTGGAGTATCTGTTGGAGACTATTTATTGTGCTAGAAAGCATTATAGTAGGATGAACCAAACGATGCCTTTCATGTATAAGAAGTTATATACATATTAGGTGGGGACTAGGGAATGATGTTTTGAATATATGTGTACATTATCTAGTCTATTGTTCTGGGAATAAATTTTACAAGATGTCCTATGGTTTCAGATTTTTAGGTCATACATCCATGGACTTGGGATAAGTCATAGAGATATAAAGCCCCAAAATATTCTGGTATTTCTCTTCCACCATTATCTGATTTTTAAATAATTTATTGGATGGTATGAAGTATATTTGGTGGAGGTTTCCAGAATAGATGATGTGCATGTTTCTAGCAATGATAAAAAAAATTGTGTATTCATGGAATATTTTAGTTTCTGCTTCTTATGTACTATGTGTGTGGTATTTACTTCTTGGTTGGACAGATGAATCCACACTCATGTACTTAGCAAGAAAATATGGGGGCAGTGGGCGTGCTTGCTTCATCGACAATGCTTCTAATCAAAGTACGAAGGCACTGGAGTTCAAATGTGACCTAATAGGCTTAAGCCCCTAAGGAGCTACCTTATTGTGCACATTTTGTTTAAAAAATGTTGTTTGTAGATTTAAGAGAAAGAGTCTTCCTTGTCCCGTTTCTTGTTTTAGAGGGTTTATGGATGCACTCACAATGAAAGTGAGAAATGAAAATGGTTGTTTGAGACACATGCAATGTAAAACACATACATCTCTAACGGGAAACCCTTTCCAAATGGATCAAGGGGAAAATGAAAGTTCAACATCTTTCATGCCCTAATAGTATTACCAAATTACAAATCATACCTGAATTTATGTCATCTTGTTATGTCGTTTTGGAAACTTACTGCAAAAATCTTCGGCCTTTTTTTCTCAGCGTATAGTGCTCGGGAGAGGGGAAATGGAAAAATACAATGTTTTTGAAAGAGGGAAACTAATTTTTTTAATAAAATGCAGGAAACTGGGAAATTGATGGGGTAGATACAAATCATACCTAGATTTTGCACGTCAAGCAATCTACACAATGCAACCAAAATCCCCCACGCTATGTGCAGGAGATGCATCCATGACTAGGAAGACCATGAAATGTGCACTTTCAAATTTTTTAATCGCTAAAATGATTTTTCATCCGATGGAAAAAAAAGAACCACTATAAAAAATTAAGTCTTTCTTTCTGATGGCCATCGTCGTTTGAGAAAGACCCGAACATTTCACTGAGAATGCAAGCGGTACGAGGGAAACCTCGACTTACAAAGGTGGAGTTAGAAGATCGATTCCTTCCGAAGGAGATAGTTGGGTGAATGACTCAAATTATCTTCATAGCTGACACTGCTCTATTTTGAATCCTCTATAGACCAACTGGATTTGAAACATGATGCAAATTCCCTATAACATGCATGAATGCAAAATGTGGAATAGAAGAGGCAAGACACATGAACTCTATGAAGAATTCCACCTTGATTTAGCCCATGTATGCAAAATGTGGTGTTAAAAATCCTACTACATAGGAGATCATCGCACAACTCTGCTACCATGTGGATAGCCATTCTCTGCCTTCTTTCCCCCATCCCGAACATTACAATTATTTTTTATTTTTACTCCATGAAGAATGCCACCTTGATTTAGCCCATGTATGCAAAATGTGGTGTCAAAAATCTTGCTACACAAGAGATCATCACACAGCTCTGCTAACACGTGGATAGCCATTCTCTGCCTTCTTTTCCCCATCCCGAACATTACAATTGTTTTTGATTTTTTCTTCTATTCACTTTTTATTGGCTGTAAGATTTTTACTCCAAATTTGAAAATGGAAAAAGCCAAAAGCCCCAGCAAAATACCATCCGCTAATCATAAATTTCCAAAAACTACCAAGAAATTTTGCTTAAATAAAATAACTGTCATAGACCATAGGTTAAACAGATATATCATCCTCTGGCAAGAGTTTCCAGATGAACTAATGCTAAAATCAGTCTATTGAAAACATTACTCTCCACCTATAGATAGGCGGGACTAACAAGACTACCCATAGTCCATATAATTGCATCCATATCATTTACGACCTAATTGAAAGACCACACAAAAAAAACTACAAACATCCATATGAAAGATATAAGGGTCTATGTATAAAGAGATGCCTCAACCTCACTCTATTAGTTAGAAATAGTTTTGACCAAAGGCATGGGTGAAAGGAAAATTATATAGGCCTCACCAATCGTCGGGTGTTGAGACCTCAACTAATTCACTCTACTCATCATCACTTATATAAAAACATACAATCTTGCACATAAAAAGAAGAAAAAGCTTACAAAATTTTGTCATTCCCCAATAAATTTGGTTTTTTCACTACCATCTTATTAAATCTGATGCTCAGATACGACCAGTTTAAGGATAAATTTTACTTTGAATATATAGTTCCTCATTAAATTTTCATATATACATTTTGTTGGAATGCAATAGTAGGAGAAAACAAACAAAAACATACACAAAAATGGAAACTTGATGTTTTATATTGATCAAATAAAACATTACTAAGATATTTTGAGATGTTGCTCATTGTAACAACTACAATTACATTCTCCAGACAGATTGACCTTGAGCAAGAGTGTAGACCGACACCAATACATACTCCTTGACATGGATAGTTATAGAGACCCACCGAGTTGCTACTCATTGAAGCATATTTTATTGCATCATCAAACTGTTGTTGGAGCTTCTACTCCTTCGCAAACAACATTACATACGCTTACAACTCTGCAGAGCTAGAATCATTTGAGAGTGATTTCAACAATGTAAACTTAAACAATATATAGAAAACTAACAATCAATAGAGGAGATATGACAAACATAAAATATTGCTTTTCAAACTACCCACAAAATGTGTGAAGCCTGTTGATGGAATAGTGAATAGACTAAAGGAATTAATATTGAAAATCTATTCAAATCCTTGCCAAGATCTTAGTTTAATGTTTGTCTTTAATACTGAGGTTTACTGAAATCCAATGTTGATACGAAGACTGATATAGAGAGGAGAGGACAAGCTGGAGTAGTTGGGATTATTTTTCCAACTAATTTATTGATTACCTTTTCTATAAAATTGAAACAATGTTCAACTCTTCACATAATGGGTGCCTACCTGACATTTTCCAATTTTTTAAAAAAAATTATTGAGTGCATGACAAAAAAATTGGGAATGTGAATCTGATAAGTACATCATTTAGAAAAAAATTGGCATATCATGGAGAGTACTATAAAATATGATGAATTATTTGATTATTACTATATATAGACTATAGTGGTTGACTATAACACACAAAAAATTGAGAACATAACAAGATGGAGAAACAAATATATATGATCTATTCTTTTATTGATTACTTTGACTCTATCAGGGGCCATTTTACTCTCGCTAGGATAAAGGATAATATGGGCTAAATGTGGGAAAGTGGATCATAGTGTAAGTAAATGATGGTGGTGGATGGATACAGATCAAAACAAAAATTCAAAAATATATCAAATACATTATATCAAAAAATAAACAATCACACAATCATTTCTCAAATGTGTTGTTTCACTATTAACATTAATCCAACAATTGATTACATGTTGTTGCATTCTCATCCTCCACATGACCACTTGGTCATCTCAACACTTGACCTGATACAACTTGATCTGATATCTTGATGCATAACCCATTACAATCCCTTATTATATAGAGGTCTTAGAGATTACAAAGATCATTCTAGAACTTACCTAGGTCGACTTACAAATATTTAATCTTTTTCAATTCTTATCCTTATCTCAAAGATAATTCTAGAACATTACATTTAATTATTTGTGCCTTTTGTGGTTTGTGGGAGAAATTACATATCCCAATGCTCCCCCTTAATTTTGGCCACACATTTATCAACTCAAATTTGTCTTCCAAGTCTGCTGACTCACTCAAATCCTTCTCTTGCTTGATACCTTCAAACTATCTTCAAGATCTGTGGATCTCTTTCCTCAACTCTTTTCAACTCTCGTCCCACAGCTACAACAATCTTTCAATTTCTTCAAATCTTCAGAACTTCAAACTGGAAGTCCTCTTTTCTACAAACTCGCTATAGATATAGATTTCCATCTTCTTTGACGTTTTGCTAGACCAACAAACTGTGATTGATTGCTACCTTCTTTTCCATATGAACATTTATAACTTGAACAAAAAATTTAACATACCTATAATCTTCTGCCAATTCGGTCCATAATTCCATCCACAATCCATTTGCTTGCTTCATGTATTTGTCTTCTCTCTTTGCCAACACATTTTCTCTGAATGATTTCTCACACCAAATATCATACATGGATGTAGATCCCAACACATATTGATGCAATGACAGAGGTCAAACAACTCAATTCACCATCCTCTTGGCAACAAATCCAATCACTAAACTGAAAAATTCCTTAGAGGCAAACAACTTTCAATGAACTCTCCCTTACAAGGCAATTTCCTTCATAAAACTCTTTGTTCAAAGAAACCAATTTGAGAACACAACTCAAAAACCACTTTTTGATTCACAAAACACCTTGAGCAATATTAGAACAATTGTTCCAAAACCAAATTCAGGCTTAAACAACTCAATCTTGAGAACTTACACAATAGACTATCTCAAATTAGCAATTAGGCCTTTTAAGGCCACAAAATCAAGAAACACCAACTTACAAGGCCCTTTATTCCTTCTTAAAGCCAAAAAAATGTGTGAATGAACTTTCACAATCATATTAGATCCACTCCCATTCTTTATTCAATACATTTTATCAAATACCAATTCAAAACCCTCAATTTCTATCACAAAGATGACTTCAACAACTCTACCCAGAAAGGACAATCATTAAATGATATCCAGAAACTTATAAATGTATCAATCCCTATCTTGAAAAGGATTCACCTACTCCAAAACACCTTTACAAAACAAAATAACTCATGAAGGACTTAATAAGCACATTCAAAAACTCATAAAACTTTACTGTTCACTATTTTTACCAGTCATGTTTATTATTTTCAGACCTAGGGCATTGTGGATTCGACCCAAGACTTTATTCTCACACTCTACAAATTTGGGGACTTTTATAATACTTATCAAACATGCTTCTCACCAAATTATAGAAGGTTTCCATTGTGGAATTAAGAGAAACATGATTTTGATTATTCTCTGCATACCCTAAATTAGGGTTTTACTCGCCTTTGATAAATGCTCATAACTTTTACAAAATTTAATGAATTTTGATGAAACAAAATGTAAAAGAAATTAGATTCACAGGGATACAACATGCAATGGAGGAGGAGAGGTTTCAAGCATGTTTCATGGCCGTACAATGGCCTGCAATCAAGAATTTACAGAAAAATAATAGAATAGTTGTGTTTTTCATTGAATTTCTTCTACACATTTATTTCCCCAACCTTTGTTGAAGTTGGTGAAGCCTCAAAATGCTTTTATAATCCTAAAAAATCCCTAAAACTAAATTTACAACTATTTACCTTTGATCTTCCAACTTCTTTCAATTTGTTGCATTTTTGCAATTTTGTATTGACAACAATTTGTCAATTTTTGCACTTTTTACATTTATGCCCAAAATATCTATCTAAGACCTATTACAACCTCAAAATGTCTATTTTAACCTTATTACAACATGATAATACCTATACAAAATCAAAATCCTAAATTTGTCTCATGGAGGCATGTTCTTGCAAAGGTGCACCTACACCATTCTCCCCAGCCAAAAAGAATTCCAAGTCCTCTTGGATTGATTGTAACAAGCCTTCATCATTAATGCTCCTCCATGTAGCTTTCCATGCCCTGCTTCTTTCAAAAAAGAGAGATGGCAAAGGACAAGTGGAGATGAAGACAAAGCTAAAGGCAAAGGTTGGAACCAAGAGAAAAGAAGAAGAAGTAGTCCAAGGTAGATTTGAAGTTGTTTTTCAGGTGAAATAACAAGAAAGGTTGATACAACATGTTTCCAAAGGACTTGGAAAATTTTCATTCGTTGGTTGTATGGTGCAGGAGCACCTTGTTCTCTGAATGCCTTCAAAAGGAAAAATTGTAAAATTTGAGTTTTCAAATGTAAAGGCATGTAAAAGGGTCATGTAAGAGTAGTTTCCAATGTAATTGAGTCATTAATAGGTCTCTAGGTGGTCAAAATGATGGAAAAAGCAAAACTTGCAAAATTTGCAAAGTTGGCAAATTAGAAAAATGCAAAAATGTACAAAAAGAAAGAATATGAAGAGTCAAGTGGAAAAATAGAAGGTTTAGTTGATTGTGGAAGATGAAAAGAATTCAAAAATACATTTTACATCATTTCCAAGCAAAGGGGAAAGTTTGAATAAGAATAAAATCATTTAAAAACCCCATTGCATGCTTAAACTTTGCAATTTTTGTATTTCAGACTTGTAAAACATGTTTGCAGGTTGTTGTACGGACAAGTACGACATTATTTTTTAGGGAAAGTCATTGGGATTGTTGCACCTATGAGTCTAATTCATTTTTCTTTTTGTTTCATTCAATTTCATTAAGTTTGGAGTAAGTTATTGCAAGTTTACTGAAATCAGTCCAAACCCTGATCTAGGGTAATAGTATGCAATAAAAATTGTGTTTCTCAATATTTAATTGTTGAAAACTCCTATAAATTGGAAATAAGGTAGTTTGATATGTATTTTAAGTGACCTCAAGGTTTTAGAGGTCGAAGAAATGGTATTGGGTAGATTTAACGATGCCCTATGTTCTGTAAATTGTGCAAAATCTGAATTTTCTTCATGAAATGGTTGGCTCAAAGTTAGAAAAGGTTGAATATTCAATCAAGGAGGTTGGTAAATGATTTAATCTGTATGTGCAGACATATTATAATGTGCTGTAAGTGGTGGCAAGGTAACGAAAGGTTTGGAAAGTGTTTTTTCTATAAACCCTTGTTTTCTTGATTCAAAATTGTGCTTGAATGAGGGTTTAATGAAATCATTGCATAAATGAATGAATCCTTGTAGAAAAAGTCATATTTATTGGTTTTATGGACTGATCTAATTATTTTTTGGGTTAAATATTATTTTGGAGTGGTTTAAAAGACACTTGCTTTGTATTTTAGGCCTAATTGAGTCTAAGTTGAAACGGTACAATCAAGTTTTCTGATGTCTTCTTCAAAACAAGTATATCTCAAAATGTAGCATGTTAATATATGCCAAAATGGGTTCCTAAATGTGTGAGTGGTTAGACGAGATTCAAGGTGGATTAAAAAGTATACCTAATTTAGTGACTTGTAACCTACTAGATAAGATGGTGAGTTGACTGCTAAAAAGAATGAATTTGCTAAAACTATGATATATTTGACTGGATTTGTTAGGAAACTGACTAAATGATGTTATCAAAGATGTCTCGAAGGTTTGGAAGAGTATTTGAAGGAAAATTTGTTGATTTCATGATTTCAGTCATGTGGAATGGAACAAAGTAGTGATTTGGGTGCGCATGTGAATCAAGTTGAGTAGATTAGAGTTTTCTTTCATAGTTTTTGCTTTGAATCCATCAATATGATGTTGATAAAAGTGATTTAGAGTTTCACAAGTGAGTGGAAGAAAGATTGAGTGAATGTTGTCTTTTTGCCAAAGAGGAAACAAGTGAAAAAGTAGTGATTTTTGATGAAAGTAAAGTGAATTTGTGGTGTTTCTATAATGGATCTTCTCAGTTTAAGATTACGGTCAAAAGTATCCTTGTTGGTTTGTTGGTTTTGGTAGATGCTCCTGCATCACATATCTTTTATATGCCCTTTCCTGAACTACAATGTGAACTGTAATACCCCCATGTTTCTGATACTATTTACTACTATTGTTTGTTTTTATATGTTAGTGTGATACTGAATTGTGATGGTGATTGATTCATCGATTTGGTGTGCGTGGTTGCGTAGTTTAGTTGATTGCTACAATTGATATTATTATTATGATTCATGATACTTTATATGTAGGGTTTGGATTATTTTATTATGCAATGCTTTCTCTCTAATGTTTTATATGTCGATGTGATAATCCTATGGTGATCATGTGATTTGAATTCAGTATTATTTTATAACGCAATGGTTTAGTAATTAGTTATGATGCAGTAGTTAAGTATCATGTTATCTTATGAGCAATTTGGTTAGAAATGTTAGTTGTCATTGATATTGTAATTGTTAGAATAGATTAGGTGAGAGGACAGTGTAGCATCACTCGTTCACGAGTGCCCTGCTACACTGCAATTCCTTCTCACGATAGGATGTTGATTTTATATATATATATGTACATGTGCTACTTGACGTTTATTTGGATGCAGGATTGCAGGATTAAGTCTCGATTCCACCTGCTTCGGCAGGACAGGGCGAGCAATAAATTAACCCAACGGGTAAAAATGTTGAAAAAGGGAGTAGGTTTGGAAGCGTCCCCGTCCCAAGTCCATCGTCTGTTGTGAGTCGTGTTATGACTGAAGTTTTCGTTCTCGTTGACTGTGTAGTTTGATTGTTGAGGTATTCTTTTGGTTTATGGTTCATGTTTATTTAATTAACCTTATTTTATAGGATAATGGATTAAAGTTGTTTAGTTGTTGTTTTAATTGTGTGTTAGTTGAATATTAAATTTAAATATATTATAAATTAAAAAGTGATTTAAGTTATTAAAAGAGTAAATAATTATTTTAAATTAATATTGCTGATTATAATTAAATTAAATAAATATTGTTGAAGATAATTAAATAATATCTTTTTATTAATATTAAATTAGCAAATCTTGCATAGATAATATCTTGTTTAAATAAATTATTTTAATTACAAACTGTAGATAAATTTGTGCTTTTAAAAGCTGGAAAAGGACCAATAGGAAGGAGGCTTTTTGAGAAAAGAAAGCAGAAGAGCTTTATGGAGTTTTATTTTTGATTTATTATTTTATGAGAAGATTATTCACACAGAACTTCTACTCTGTTGTTTTTGGATCTGGGAAAAGAAAGATAAAAATAAAAGAAAAGAATTTTGTTTGTTGAAAACTTGGGGAGAAAATAATTGTTTTGAAGATAGATAGATTCGAGGAGGAGCTGCAGGAGGAATTCGAAAGGAGCTTTCAGAAGGGATACTTCTTCAGACGAAGGACTCCAGGTTCCATAGAATTTATTATTTATTCTTTTTATTCTGTAAAGAAAATCATGCATGTAATATCTTAAATCAATATTTCGTTTGAAAGAGGGTTTTGGTTTGGTTGTGTTATATTCTTGAATGATTTCTTTTGAAACCATATTAAATCTTCTGTAGAAAACTGTCATTGAACCTGTTTGAAACTTTTCAATATAGGTTAGTAGTGAAAATTTATTGTTGAAAATAAAACTAAAACCATCTTTGATTGAAGATCGAATTTACTTGTCAGATCTATGTTGTGATTATTGAAAAATCTTTTAAAAAGCTTTATGAAACCTAGTGGTGAAAAATAATTATTTTAAGAGAGAAAATCCTTTTTTTTGCTTATTGATTATATTTGGTATTTTCAATTTGTTCTGAAAGAAAACAATCTCTCTAATTTGGTTCTGAATCTCCTCATATGAAAAATATATATATATATATATTTATATATAAATATATACTCTATTCTTCTATTCAAACAAATTTATTATACCCTGTGTTGAGCTATTGTTCTGAAATGTTAAAATAAAGTAAAATAATATAAAAATGTATATCTATAAATTTTATTATGTTCCTGTATTTCCTTGTTTTCCGTGCCCGTATGGGCGATTGAAAATATAAAAGAGTTTTGAAAAATAAAATGAAATTTTGAAATATTAATAAATAAATTTTATTAAAATAAATTTTAAATTTTGGGGAATGGGTGGAGCCGGAGGCTGCACTACGCACGGTAGCCTAGGCTGCTGGTCGCAGCCTATGGTGGGCCGCGGCCAGCCAGGCTGTTCCCTGTGGTACTGCGCGTACCACAAGCGACTGTGGTACGCAGTACCACAGCCGACAGTGAGTTGCATGATTTGTTTATTTTTGTTTATTTTTGTTTTTTGTATTTTGTGTGTTTTATTTTATTTATTATATATTTTTAATATATATTATATATTAGTTAATATATATATTAATATTATTTAATATATATATTAATACATATATATTATATATTATTTAATATATATATATATATATTATTATTTATTATTTGTTATTATTTTAATAAAATATAATTTTTTTTAAAATGGGATATTTATTGGATTTCGTAATATATGTTTGGTAGTATGATTTTTGCAAAAGTATTTTATTTTTAATATATATAATTGTGTAATTCGTTTATGAAATTTAATATATATTTTAATGTATAAATATATTTATATACATTTTAAGAATACGATATATTGATATTCTGAATTAATGATATAATATTTATTGACATGCAATGATATAGTCTGATTGAGAAAATTAGAAGTAAACGATGTGTTTGACTTAGTTACTTATTTTCGAGTTGTGGATTTATTTATTTAATGGAATTTGTTGTTTGTGGTTAACTGTATTATGGCGTTGTTTATTCTTTGGTTACTCTCGAGATCATGCATTTTGATTTAATTTGATTTTTAAACTTGAGTCTAGGTCATGTAGAAAACCTTTGAGTTAACTTATTCATTTATAGGATTCTAAGTGGTGATTAGAACTTCTAGAGGCGGTGTTTGCTAATGTGAATTGTGATCTTGTACTTGATGGTTGGTCTTGGATTCGACCCTGGTTATGATTTAGTTGCTCTTGGATTGTACTGTTTCTGGTAATGTTCATATGTGATGGCGAGATGGTTATGCCTCACGGAGGATCCATGTGTTGGTCCAATTACGTCTTGTTGATGCAGTCCTTTTTTGTGTTGGTTATTTTGGGATTGAGTGTTTAGAGAGAGTGGCTCTAGTGGGGGCCGGCGCACAAAGGGGCTGTCAGGGTAACCCACATAGAGTTAGATTAATCAGTGATAACTTAAGTAATAAACCATGGGTGGGGATTTAACATTAACAAGATAATTGTGAAGCCTCGTCCACCTGTTAGTGCTTTCACAGACTAAAGGGGACTGAGAAGGCCATGGTTGGCAAGGTCATTGCCTTGTCTTCACGAAAGGTTAATGACTCCGCATGAGTAACCCTATGGAGCGGCGCCTTGTGATAGGCTGTCAGGAGAACCATAGATGGAAGCGGCACCTTAACTTGGTTGTCTGGAGAATCTATGTAGAGATGGAGGCGGCACCTTGTGATAGGTTGTCTGGAGAATCCATGTGAAACCATGCGATGACACTCTCGTCTAACATTCTGTTTATGTTGATTTACTGAAGTCCTCTGGAAGTGATTTGTTGATTTGTCATTGGTCATTGTTGGAAATGGTATTTGATATTATGTCTTGAGTTTCATTGATGTTGTGATTGTGACTTGTTGTTATGTTTCTTCAGTGGTTTGTTGTGCCTTTTGGATTTGTCGTTGTTGAGTATTTAGTGGTCTTTGATGTTAAGTTGTCTGTCTGGAGTTAGTTTTGTGTTATTGTTAGACGTGCTTGGTCGGGGACCCTTCCTTGCCTACTCTCAGCACGGGGGTGGTTGGGTGGAACGTGCTTCGCACCCCGTTGGGTTTCCCTTTCTGTTTCAGATATATCTTTTATTGCAGGGTTTTTGGAGGACGCTGTTGATCCAGTATTCTTTGTACTAGATGTATGTTTTTACCTCGGATGTAATGTATTCATTGATGTATTGTCTCCCACGTGTGTTGGGATGACCATGTTGTAATGTCATCTTGATGTAATTTGGATATGTGGTTATTGAGATGTATGTTTAGACAGTGGTATTTTTCCATCATTTGGATGTAATGTATATTCAGGCCTTGTATTTATTCAAGAACTGCCATTTGTTATAGTTGGTTATGTTGAGTTGTATCTATCGAAATATGTAACACTTTATATCTTTTTAATTCCATGTATTGTCTTATGTGCATATGTTATTAATATGGATATAGTTGATGGATATTTTAAATGATGAAGTGGGAATGAATAGATTTACGTAACTGTTTAATTATGGTTATCTTAATTATCGTTGTTATGGGTTAGAATAGTAATGTCACCTCATGTACCCCAATGGGACTAGTCGTGTAACTTAATACATTGTTATGTTAGAATACTTAAGTATGTTTATTATATTCTTTAAAAAAATAAAAAATTATTCCGTTGTTATTAGTTCCTTTGGGGTTCGCACGGCGGGGCATGACATGAACACTGCATATAATGCACTTCTCGAATAAATTTTCTTGAACCTAAAACATTTCCTTTACCTGTCACATGTCCAAGACCTTCATATTTTGTCATCACAATTGGTTCAATTAGACTTTTAATTCCTTGCTCATTCTTACCTAATCCTTGAACTTTATAACCCATTTTCTTCATGATTTGCAAACCAGCATTATTCTCATTAACATGATTTGTAGTTTTAGTCACATTATAAACTTTATTTTCATCTTTACATTCTTCATCATGAACAACTTCAGCAACATCACATAAACCAATTGATTTATCAACCAAACAAATCAAATTTTTTGTATCACATGCAACATCACATACCAATGACTTTGATTTTAAACATTCATTCTCTTCTTTCAATTTTGATATTTCTTTCTTGTATACACTATTCTCTTCTTCTAATCTTTTTAACTTTTTTGTAATGTCCCCTTATTAGAGACATAAAAATGCACACACAAAGTTCCTTGTTCACGATTAAATTAGATCATTTCAGATTGCACATTTCAAAAATAAGACAAATGAAATGCATTATTATCAACTAGTGTATAACTAACATAATCTTATATGACTTATTACTCTTGATCGGAATAGGTCTTCGCCTTGTTTCCTCTTTCCTAACCTTGTTGGATGGAAGATTTACTATGCCAGGGGCGCGTGCACGATCTCGAATTGGACTCCCTCAAGGTTTACTACCCATCTTGGGACCATCCAACATTGGACCGATCTACCTGCCTTTCTCTCCACACACTCCATATCCTTATCAAGTGTTAGCAAAAGGGGATTGGGGTCCAAAGTCTATTCTTCAAGGTAATATCATCATAGCTTATGATATACAATAATCGCTTGAGCTGTGGAATTTTTCATTCACTCATGTTGTATAGGTGAGACTCAATATATTGCAGAACGTGTCATTTAATGTCTTTTATGCACTTACTTACATTATATTTAATTGAATTTAGAAATCATCATAGGTTAGAGTGTTTGTAAACATTCACTGATATTTAATCTAACAAGATGTGGGTTAGTCATTGTACTATAACCACTATCCATAATAATTTGAATTCGATTATATAACCCTCAATGTTATCCCATTGGTTGATGGTACTTACCTCTTGATCGTCGCACTGTATTGGCTTCTCTAACACGTTCTCAGTAACCCCAATATGTCTCCTGTCTTCACATACGATGATTCATGAATTTTGACATATATGTGTGTATATCTAATTATATTCTTATCAATCATTAATATGTCATTCCAACTCTCAATATCTTATCCATCCTAATATATTCGATATATAATCATAATTCATAAAATGCTGAAATATATTATGCATACACCCCAATCATAATGTGCATACTCGAATATACACTTGTCTTTTATATTTAATCATAATCCATATTTAGATATATTCATATACATACCTAATTATATTTATAAGTCTCCTAATCTCTGATCTTCCTCTGCGGTATTCTCCTTTAATATACTTATCAACTTATTTATTTGAATTTATAATACACTTACCTCCAGCAGATGTCTCACCTTTATTTCCTTCCTATGGTCTCCCCACTGCTGTGATAGACTTGTCTCCAGTCAGGGAACATACTGAGTTGTATTCTCTTCTTTTTTCTCTCTCCCATCAATAGGTAGTGGTCTAGTGATTGAATGTATTCTTCCATTCTAACCTCCATGAATCCTCTTTTTCCTTCCTAATAAGTGACGACCCTTGGGTATACAACACATCGATATCCTCTTAGGTATGCGAACTAAATGAAATGATAATCCTATATTGTCTCTTATTTCAACCACGATTTGTTCCTATTCAGTGATAAAGGCTGATGTTGTTACCCGCGATAGCAACCTTGGAATGTTTAGTGTTCTTCCCACATCTCCTCCTATTCATTCCTCTGACTTCTACCCTTCACTTCATGCGTTGCCTCCTGGATACTTACCGTAGATCCTGAAGTCTGGCGGTTCCTTGTTCTCTGGTGCTGGAAATGATGAGACGGAGATGATGATTCTTCCTTACCATTTCCTTAGCGACTGAATAAAAATGTGATTCCTTAAATATCATTCCGCTCGATGACTCTTCCCTATTTTTTATTTGTTAATATTTTATATTTGTTTATTCAGCATTGTTTCCCTCTATGCCTCTTTATAATCATATTTGTTTTAGATTTTCTTATGAATATAATATTATCCATTGTATTTATAACCGTAATGATAATATTATTTTATGCTTTATATTTATAGTGATTTTGTATACTTTAATATCTACTATATCATCATGATATCTATGACGTTATCATATTCGAAATTATAATATAATTATGTAATACCAAATGGTTAACTATTCAAATTATGTTTCTTAACTATCTGAACCCACAATTGCGAGGGCATGACATTTTCTTCCAAATCATCATTCATTTTCTTGGTCTCATCAAACAACTTTACTTTCTATTCTAACTCCTCATTTTTATCTTTAACTTTTTCCAATTCTTTCTCAAGATTATCAAATTTATAATAAAATTTACATTTGTCATTTATCCCTTCTTTTATAATTGTACAATTGTCTTTATTAACTTTATCTAATTCTTCTTTAAGTCTCATTAATTCTTCTTCCAAACAATTATTTTCAACTACTAAATTTTCATTCTCTTTTTCAACTCTTTTTCCATTTTTTCCTATAGAATCAAATAATTAGAATTCACCTTATACACTTGAGTGTGATTTCACTATAGATTTCTTCTTTTCTTCCACAGCTACAAGTTCCTTCACTCTTCTACAATCTGTGATTTGACAACTCCTCTCTTCTGTAGACTTCAAAGATCCTTTTTGATCTTTGACTAAAGGCTCCAAAAATAGTGACTTAAACTTAGATAGCAGATCTAACCTTTTTGACTGGTGGTTATTCATTGACTTGACAGTTCTTTCAACTCTATGCTCCAAGCATTGCTTGGTTGCGGCCCATGCTCCCTTTTGACTAGCAATCTCAGATTTGGAGCTTACAATTTGCAATTTCACAATATAAAAATATTTTGTAGTGCCGAATCCTTCTCCAGCGGCTTTGAAATAGCTGTAGCATCAACTTGCAACAAAATCCTTCAAACAACAATAAAAAGGCAACATATTTTTAGATCTACGATTCTTTCCCAGCGATCTCTTACTTTGCAAAACAACGATCTTCTTTATCCTCTAATCTTGTGATTTTCTTTGCAAAAAATACTCCTGTAATCTCCTTCCACGATGTGTGGTTCTCAGATCTGCAAAATTCTTTTCTTATGGAAACTTATCTTTAAACAACTTTCTCTTCAATTATGTTTTGTATTTCCTCCTGGGTGAAGCCACAATAGTGGTTTACAATTTGATGGAGGAAGGAAAACTGAGAAAAAATGACCCCATGGCAAAAAAATTGGTTTTAGGGGTTCGAATAAACCTACAAGTTCAACCGAACCAAAAAGGGGTTCGACCGAACTAGTGTTTGAGCGAACCCGTTAATTACTCAGCCCACATTTCCCGCCCAAAAAACAAAACAAAATGCATATTGAAGGGGGTTCGAATGAACCCTGGTTTGCTCGAACCCCTAGGGGTTCGCTAGAACCCCCCTGGTTCTAGTGAACCCCCTTTTCCTTGAATTTTGAAATTGTTCAGAAAAAAACCTATTTTTTTACGCCGAAGCTTGGGTTGAGGATGAAAATGGAGGAGTCTTGAAAAACCCAACTGGAATCAGGTAGTCCTCAGAACAAGCTATCCAACGAATATAATTTTAATATGTTTTAATTTTATTATGTATTTGTTTTTAGTTTTATTAAACATAGGTTTTTCATCGCAAATGAAGGTCTTTGTTCGCATGTGGAAAAATAGCAGATTATCAAAAAAAAAATTTGAAAAATATGAGTGCACCAGATATTGAAGTCCTTGATCCAACACAAAAAAAAAAGAATTTTGATATATAGAAAAAAAGTTACGTGTTATATGGTTGCACTATGTCTGAATTGTAATTGGTTTGACTTTGAAACTTGATTAAAGAAAAAATATTTAATAAAAAGCTATCTAACCAAGTGGAAGCACTAGATATCAGAGTTACAAATCTAAATTTGAAAGAATTAGAATTTTATCCTTTATTGAAAAAAAATTATGCGTTATACGGTGTGCATCACTTTTTAAAAATGTTGTTTTCTGAAAAAAACCAATTTTCGTGGGAGATGGAAAAAGAAGTGCAATCTGATTCCAAAAATTTTGAAAAAAATATTTTTAGAATCTATAGATAAAATGTGATGAGACTCTAGTTTGCACCATCTTCAAATTCCTCACGGTTTAGCCGCTATAGGTGCCTGAATGTGAAGATTTAGTTAAAAATAATAATTTAAGTGTCCAGTTTGGCCAAAAATTGTAAACCACTATTGTGGGATCACCCTCCTATGACTTTATCTACATCAAACCCTAGCTAGCTTCTTCAAGGCTACAATTCCTAACACTAGTGAATGTCTTCCTTGTTGGGCGATTTCAAAACAACACAATCTGCAATCCCATTCAGGCATTTCACGATATATCCATCATGATTTCCTTTCTGGCAATTTCAGTGACCTCTTTCAATCATGCAACGATCTACAAATATTCACTCGATCGCCTTTCACTACAAAATTCTTCCTTCTACTCTCTTGATCTGCAATTCCAATGACATTTCTCCTCCACAATTTGGAATGACCTACCTCAAAAACCTTCGATCTCTTTTCTTTAGTGACATCATAATCAACAACTATTGGCTTCTAACTGAGATCTACATTTCATTGACTGGCATAAAACCATGATCTTCATCAGTGCCTTTGATGGCTGTGATCAGTGTCTTGGATCGGGCAGTGACTATATGCTCCTTCCTTTGATTGGACCTTCTCTATATCCACAATACTATGACCTTCAAAATTACAACGATCCTTCTTTCTTTCTGGGAAATGGCGACTTTCTCCTTTAATAATCTCAAATCTTGCAAAGAAAAACTTCTACCAACAACTGGCTATGACCTTCTTTTGTCAATTCAGTGGCTCAATCTCCCTACGACCTCCTTTGATACCACTATGATGGTGGTGGATGGGTATAGATCGAAACACAAATTCAGAAATATATCAAACACATTATATGAAAAAATCAACAATCAAACAATCATTACTCAAATGTGTTGTTGCACTATTAACATTAATCCAACAATTGATTACATGCTATTGCATTCTCATCTTTGTCCACATGACCACTTGGTCATCTCAACACTTGACCTGATACAACTTGATCTGATATCTTGATGCATAACCCATTACAATCCCTCATTATATAGAGGTTTTAGAGATTACAAAGATCATTCTAGAACTTAGGCTGACTTACAAATATTTAATCTTTTTTAATTCTTATCCTTATCTCAAAGATCATTCTAGAAAATTACATTTAATTATTTGTGGCTTTTGTGGTTTGTGAGAGAAATTACATATCCCAACAATAAACACAAACTCCTACCTGGGTCAACTAGATTGTCATTTGCTAAAGATACTATCATTTTTTCTCGAGCAACCAACTCACCTAGGCATCCTTAGAGTATAATGATGTAAGTGTGTTACATTTTATTTTTCTTTGTGAACATAGTTTGATATGTATGTAGTTTATGATGATTTAGAATTGTGCATTATTTTTGGGTGTTAAATTTATTTGGAATGTGTAATTGATCTGTTTTCTTTTGAATGTTTTTTTTATAAGTAGTTTTAGAAAATTCTGACTATAAAATACCCTCATAAGCATATTACTCAAGGTCTTTCCATGTAAGCAAATAATCCCTATTTGGAATATTGGATTAAATTGAAATGAAAATTTAGCTATGGGTTAATTTTCAGATCTAATTTGTTTGGAAAAAGAAAAATAGTTGTGTCAGTGGATCTAGAGTTCAATAATACATCCTACAAAATGAGGGATGGTTGTTTTGATTCAAAATTCTAGCATCCAAAAAACTGTTGTACAAATTATTTTTCACAAGTATTATTTGTTGGAGATAATGTTTATTTATTAATGTATTTAGAAGTCTTAGTGTTGTAGGTAATATTTATCCAAATCTTATAGTGGAATACTCCAGAATATGTAAACATCCATATTCTTCTAGTTTTTTCTTTTTTGAGACTTCTCTTAGTTTCTTCCAAGAAATTCTAGAGATTTCTATGAATTTATAAATATAGCAGCATCGCTACCATTGTAATTATCAAGAAACCATCAAGTTTTTATGTAATCTTCTATTTGTGAATATAAAAATTAAAGTGTTTCTTTTATTTGTTGTCTCAAATATTTTATTTTATTCAATATGGTGTCAGAGCATGTTTAAATTTTGGGCTATAATTTGTGGTTTTTGTAGTGCTGTTGTGAATTATGCAGGTTGTGATTGGATGCTGACCAACACAATTTCTTTTGTGGCAAAGAAGCAAGGAATATTGCAGCAAAGAAAAAAATCAAATCAGTAAAAATATGGTGAGAGATTTCTAATTTTAATTCTCATCTCAAAAAGAGGGAATTTCATGTAATGGATTCCATTGGTATTTCTTTACTTGCAATTAAATTAAATGGAAAAAATTATTATGATTGGGTGTCTTGTATGGAGCTTTTTCTAACTCTTCATAATTACTATGAAATTGTTAATGGTAGTGAAAAAATACCATCAAGTACTGGGAAAGAGCAAGAAGATTGGGATAAAAGAGATAAAAAGGCAGTAGCATTGATCAAGCTTACACTTTCAGATGAAGTTTTTCTAGAAGTTCACAATGAGAGAAGTGGAGTCAAAGTATGGGATATTTTAAAAAAATTATATGAAACTTCAAGTGATGTATGGATTCTAACTCTTACCATAGAATTATACAACATGAAATTATCAAGTTCATAAGAGCTAGTCCCACAACTAAGCAAATTAGAGGAAAATAAAAGTGAACTTGCTTCTCTTGGAAAGGATATTGATGACAAATATTTTATGCAAATAATACTGATTATGTGCTAAGTTAGTGCAAGAAGAAAAACATCAAATCAAAAAAAGGGAGTCATTTAGTGATGAAGCTTTTATAATAAAAGGGAAACAAAATTATAAAAATACACAAGAAAATCACTCAAGAGAGAAAAAATAGAAGTATGAAAATAGATATACTCCATCAAAGGATTGTAATAAGAGAAAATGGAAATGTAATTACTGTGGTAAATTGGTCACAAAACAAATGAATGTTATAAGAGGATTAAAAATACAAAAAGGAAGCCAAATACGTTTATGAAAAATATTGATTCTAAAAGTAATGCTCTTTGTATTGCACTTAAAGAAAATAATTCTTATAAGGATGAGTGGGTTATTGATTCTGGTGCAACACAACACATGTGTTACAATAAGTAACAATTTGAATCACTAAGAAATGATAGCAATTCAGAGAAAATATATTTAGGGAATAATAGTGCTTTGGAAGTTAAAGGAACTGGAAATGTTCAAGTTGATAATGGTGTGTTAAAAAATGTGAAGTTAGTTCTAGAGTTGAAGATAAATCTTCTTTCTATATCTCAAATTGCTAATCAAGGGTATAAAATAGAGTTCTACAATGAAAAATTCTTAATCAAGGGTATGTGCAAGATCATGATGGGCCAAAAAGTGGCAATATGATGGGTATGTGGCTTACAACTTTTTTTTACCCAAAATTGATGAAATGAAAAGGGTTTTTAAAGGAGATTCTCAACTTTTCATCAATATAAATTATGCTTTACTTTGAATTTAATAAGTAATTATTATTCATTTTCTATTTAAATTATGACCAAAGTCCTGATTGATAGACTGATTGAAAAAAATCTATAGCTTTCAAATGGTATCACATTTTTTGAATCCAAAACGCGTCACATTCTATGCTTTGCATACTATAGGATTAAAAAAAAATGAATTTCATGAAGTTTTGACCAAGTTAAGGTGGTGAGACATATGAGTTTTTTATATTTTTTAAAAGTTTTAATAAAAAATTCATAATTAATTATTTACATGGAAAAAAATTACAAAAAATATGCATCACATCAAGACATGAGTCCTCTACTTATATCCAAAATCTTATAAAGAAATAAATTATCATTTTATTGTGGTTAGAGTGGTCAGACAGACACCTACTTCTTATTTTTTCCCTGAAATTTAAGTACTACTAGATTGAAATTTAAAATTTTCACCAAATAGATTTTTTTTTTAAAACAAAACTAGTAGTTTAAAAACTACATTCAATTTGATACAAATTCTATTCTTACATATTTTTGAAATAATATAGATAACTTATTCAAATTTTTATGTCAAGTTGCCTAACTTTATTTTTTTTATTTTTTTGCCACTTAAGGGCCTATTTTTTCCATGATGATCCTGTACATACCCTCAAGGATATGACTAATAATTACAAAGTGACTGCAATTAGTAAAATAGAGAATGGATTATATAAATTTCAAGAATTTTACCTCTAAATGTGGAAATGAGAATATGTGTGCTATTGCCAAATATAATGATATGAGTAGGTTATGGCATGAGCATATGGGACATGTCAATTATCAAAGCCTCAAGCTTATGGAGAAACTATATATGGTGCATGGGCTTCCAAAAATCTCATCAACTCACAAGGTGTGTGAAGGATGTGCTATGGGAAACCAACATATTGAAAGTTTCCCACAAGGTAAATCATGGAGAGCAAAAACTCATTTACATTTGGTTCATAGTGATGTAATGGGTCCATTTAGAACATCATCACAAGTTTGTAGGATCAAGGTATGCCCTCACCTTTATTGATGATTATACTAAAATAATTTGGGTATATTTTCTAAAAAGGAAGGATGAAGTGTTTGATAAGTTTAAAGAGTTTAAGGCATTGAGTGAAAATCAAAGTGGAAGAACTTTAAAGATAATGAAAACATATAGAGGTATAGAATATATGAACAAAGCTTTCCTAAATTTTTGTAAACAACATGGTATAAAGAAGGAATCAACTGTCTCATATTCACCCCAAAAAAATGCAGTTGTAGAAAGAAAAAATAGAACTATAATAGAAATGGCTAGATGCGTGCTTCATTTTAGAAATATAGAAGCTAAATTTTGGGATGAAGCAATTTGTACTGCAGTTTATATTTTGAATAGAACACCTACTAAGGCGGTTTTGAACATAATACTAGATAGGCATGGAGTGGTAGAAAGCCTATCGTATCTCATTTTAGAGTCTTTTGTTGTAATGCATATGCCCATATTCCCGATGAAAGAAGGAACAAACTTGAAAGGAAAAGGGAAGTGCATAATGGTGGGGTATAATGAGGAGTCAACAAGATATAGGCTATACAATCCTAAAACAAATGAAATTCATATCAAAAGGAATGTATGTTTTGATGAAGATATTGAAAGTGATCATTCTCCTACATTACCTTGTTTTCCAATATTGATTGAAGAAGATAAGTCTACTTATACTAATGATCAAAATCAAGGTGTGCAATCTTTTACAGGAGGAGAAGGAACACAAGTTGAAGAATCAAGTGAAAGTGATGATTAAGACACACAAACGACTAGAAGCATTCAAGAAATCTACCAAGAAGGCCCTAAAAATATGTTTGATAACTATGCTCTTATGACTAGGGTGATGTAGGTTGACACTCCAAATAAATATGGAGAAGCAAAAGGAAAAGAAGAATGGGAAGTAGCAATGCAAAATGAATACAATTCTTTGATGAAAAATGGAACATGGGAATTGAAAACTCTTACAATAGGTAAAAGTGTGGTTGGTTGCAAGTGGACCTACAAAACAAAGTTCAAATCAGATGGAGCTATTGAAAAATATAAGGCAAGGCTAGTGGCTAAAGGCTTATCACAAATGGAAGGTATTGACTATACTGAAACCTTTGCTCTAGTGGCTGAAATGAGTTCAATTCGTACAATAGTTTCTTTAGCTACAAAATTGGTTGGAAATTTTTCCAAATGGATGTAAAAAGTGCATTTCTACATGGCGATCTTAAAAAAGAAATTTACATGCAACAACCACCAGAATTTGTTAAAAATGGTGAAGAACATCTAGTGTGTAGATTAAAAATAAAAAATTATATGGTCTTAAGCAAGCTCCAAGGGCATGGTACTCCAAAATAAATGAGTACTTTATAGATGTAGGATTTAAAAGAAGTAAAGATGATCAAAATGTGTATGTAAAACATAGTGATGATAAAGTTGTTATTATTGTATTATATGTGGATGACTTGATTATTTCAGGAGAGCACACACATAATATTGAAATAACCAAGGATCAACTCAGACAAGCTTTTGAAATAGTTGATCTATGGTTTATGCACTATTTTTGGGTATGCAAGTATGGAAAGAAGAAGGAAGGATCATGCTTTCTCAAACCAAATATGCTCTTGATATGCTGAATTTTTTTAATATGAGTGATTGCAAACCATCTAATACACCATGTGGAGTAGGATTAAAATTAAGTGCTAACTCTACTCAAAATAAGGTGGATGGAAAATTGTACAGACAATTAGTTGGGAGTCTTTTATATCTCACCATAACTAGAGTAGATATTGCATATGTAGTTGGTATTGTATCCAGGTACATGGAAGACCCACACATTGAGCATTGGAAAGTAGCTAAGAGAATATTAAAATATATTAAAGGCACTTATCAACATGGAATTGAGTACAAATATAGGGGAGAGCCTTCTTTAGTTGGATATACTAATTCTGATTATGTAGATGACATTGATGATAGAAAATCTACTTCATGATAGATTTTTCATCTTGGGTCAGGACCAATTTCATGGAGCAGCAAGAAACAAGCAGCAATATCACTATCATCTACAGAAGCTGAATATTTTGGTTCATCAAAGGCATCTTAAGAAGCATTATTTTGTTTGTGATTTGATATAAAATCAAGTGGTGGAGTTAAAATTTTGTGGAACAAAAAATGAAATTGCCGACATATTTATAGAAGCACTATCTAAAGTGAAGTTTGTCAAATTTTGAAACTTGCTAAATCTCAAGGAAGTTGTTATGTGATAATTTTTTTTATAATTTCCCTCTCCAAATAAACATAATGGGGGGGTTGTTGGAGATAATTTTTATTTATTAATGTATTTAGAAGTTTTAGTGTGCATTTAGAAGTCTTAGTGTTGTAGGTAATATTTATCCAAATTTTATAGTGTAATACTCCAGAATATGGAAACATCCATATTCTTCCATATTTTTCTTTTTTGAGACTTCTCTTAGTTTTTTCCAAGATATTCTAGAGATTTCTATGAATTTATAAATACAACATCACTGACATTGTAATTATCAAGAAAACATCAAGATTTTATGTAATCTTCTATTTGTGAATATAAAAATTAAAGTGTTTCTTTTATTTGTTGTCTCAAATATTTTATTTTATTCAATATTATTTACTACTAAAACCTTTAGATAGCAGAGGCGATGAGCTTGGTGTGATTGTAATGGTTTGGATTTAATTTTTCCTCTGCATGTTGTTACATGCTTCCACATGCCTTTTCATGTTTGATGTGTTGGTTTCAAGCTCTCTAAAGTTACCTTTCACTATTTTTTTCTTCTGCATTAGTGTAGGATATCCTCTTTTTTGGTTTCCTTCAACTATTTTTCAACATTTCTTTAGGTTTATTCCTACAGTTTATGTTGCAATAGTCTGGTTTGTTTAATGGCAGGATCAGGGATCTAGGGGTTCCCTTACCATTTTATTTTATAGATGTTGTTCATAAGGGTGAGGCTACAATGTCTGGTCATTAGAATGTTGATACTTTTATCATGTAAGCTACACATGGTTTTCAATCTAATAAACCTGTCGAACATCCTCAACAATCTAATGGTCACCTTCAAAAGAGTGATGCTCGTCTTGTGGTGGTCATTAGTCTTGAAGTTCTAGCTGAGGACATTTTATATTATTTTGAACATGCACTGATATGCAAATTCATGGGTATAAGAGCATCTTTATCTTTCCTTGAGAACTAGCCTTGTAAAACTTGGAAGCCACTAAGAGATATGGAGGTGATTCTCATGGAAAATGTTTTTTTCATTGTTGTTTTCTCATGCATAGCTAATCAAAATTTGGCTTTTGAAGCTCGAGTCCACATTTTCACAACTAAGCTATTTTTTTTTATCATAGCGTGGCATGTTGGATTTGATCCAAATATTAAAATTCCATCCAAAATTCCTATTTGGGTTTGACTCCTTCGACTTATAATGGAGTTTTGGAAATCTACTATTTTGCACTCTATTGCCGCAATTCTTGGTAAACTGGTGGGCCCATCTCCTCACACGTTTGAAAAAAATATGCTCTCATATGCTCGTATTTTTGTTGAGATTGATCTTCACACCCCTTTACAAAAATTTATAGAAATTAGATTGGGTAGCAGGTAATGGATTCAATACCTATTGAAGTTATTCCATTATGATGTCACTTTTGTCATGTTTATGGTCATCTCCAACGTAATTGTCCAAAGAAAACTTATGTTGACCCTCAATCATCTACTGGTATTTCAAAGGAAAAGGGTGATCTAAAGTAAATTACTTGTCTTCCCCGATGGAAAAGAATCCAATGCTTTTATTTCAGTGAAAAATTGAAAAAAGGGAAAGAATGTGCCTTGTCAAAAAAAGTTTGTGTCAAAAGGGTTTTCTAATAATGGATTTGATGTTTTAGAATCTTTTCATGATATGGATATGAGCCTTATGGAACAAACCTCAAATTTACAAACCTTAGTCTCCCCTGATAATGTAAATGCAACCCAAGTTCCTCCTACTCTTGCTAATGAGATTCAAGTACCCTCGTGATATTCAAGTAAATTTTGATATTCAAGTAAATCCTAAGATTCAAGTTATTCCAGAACATGCAATTTCTCCTTCATCTTTTTGTCCAACAAATACTCCTATGGAGGATCGTGAAGTTTTGGATCCCAATTTAGCAATGGTCCCTTTTGCAAGTTTGTAAAATTCTAAGATGAAGAAGATTTCTTAGATAGATTTTGAGGAAATGGTCAATGATAGTTTTTAAAAGAAAACTCCTACTCCTTTGGGTCTTCACCAAAATCCTCTTAAAAAGGCTAATCTTGATAAAGGTTCTAAAGTGGGTCAAAAAAGTTATAAAGAGAAAGTAAAGATGATTGGGGAAACTTTGGTTGAATCTAGTGTCATCCATACCCTAGATTTTCATTTCTCTACCTCCCAAAAATGATAATGTTATCATGGAATGTTAGGGATTTGGGTAGCACCCCTTGTCAAGATGTTTTCTTCATTCAAGAAACTAAACTTTTTGTGAAGGAGATGCAAGCTCTCTCCTCTAATCTTTGGAATGGTTGTCAATGTCAATATGTTGGAGCTTAGGGTTTAGTTGGAGGAGTGGCTTGTCTCTAGGATCCACGTTAGCTCTCTCCTTCTATTTGGCTAACAAGTAAATTTTCTATTTCTTTGGTGGGCACTAGCTTTGCTTTTGGAGATTCTATGTTACTCTCTAACATATATTCTCCTATTGATTTTCATGAAAAGACTCATTTATGGTCCCATATTTGTTAGGTTCACTCCTCCTTTATGCCTCTACCTTAGATTATGGTTGGAGATTTTTGTAGACACTTAAAAATGACCTAGGCCTACAAGCTCTATTTTACCTCTTTCATCCTAGCATAATTATGACATTTTAATTATGTCTTTGGTCCACATTTGACTATTAATTAAATAATTTATAATTGTTTAATTAATTCATGTCTCTTGCATTCTTCACGATTATTAAATAAATAAATTATATTTATTTATTCAATACGTCACTAAGGGTCTATTGTCTTCTTACAATTAAATAAATGTCTTAACTTATTTAATTACCTTTATTCATTTATGTCTTCCTAATTATTAAATAAATAAATTTTATTTATTTATTTAGTATGTCACTAATTTTCATAATTAAATGAATTTATTAATTTATTTAATTATCAGTCATAATCCTCTAAATTAAATAATTATATTTAATTATTTAATTACCTAATTTAACATTTCTCTCATTTTAAATAAATTAATTATTTAAAATGATTTCATTTTATTAACTGTCACTTCATTTTGGTAAATAATCTAAAAATTGATTATTTATTGTCACACAAAATCCATATTTTGAATTTATTTAATTCAAAATGGTAATCTTCTTCCAAAAATCAAGTAATTGAGCAAATTATTTATTTTTCAAATCTTCTTTTGAATTCAACCTTTATCCTCTTGGTTTTTTGAATCTTACAAATCAAGCAATCTTTATCTTCTTGATTTTTAAAAATCTTTATCTTTTTAGCTAATTATCACATTTATTCTTGACCGCCGATTCAATTTTCTCAAATGACATCTTGACCACTCATTTAATAATTTTTCCCTAACCCTAATTAGGGATTGTCACATGAAATCTCATCCACTGATTTTAGGCTTGGTCAGCTTTCAATCTCGACCGTTCGTCCAAAATTGCATTTTTCTATAAAATGCCAATTTGCTCACATTCTCAAGACGACTTCATGAATATAGACATTCATGGTTAGAATTTACTTTTTACTTAACTTGTTTAATTCAATTTGATTACTTGTCATAGGCATAGTCTTTTGTCATTCAAATCCTTCTAAACTTGCATAGGACATAGTCATAGTCAGTTGCTCACACATACAAATCTAAGGTAAATAATCATTTGATCGCTGCGAGCTAGAAGGTACTATGGAGATGAATCTGGGAAGCTTTGAGGAGTAATTGGTATAATATTTCTTGTATTTACTTTCATTGTACTCGATAGTTCTTTTGGTTTTGTTTTATATGATGCTAACTCACCTGAAAAATACCCATTGATACATTGGTGAACCCGACGCATTTATTTTTCTATTTTCCAGGTATGTGCAGGATCATGATGGGCCAAAAAGTGGCAATATTATGGGTATGTGGCTGACTTTTTTTTTACCCAAAATTGATGAAACAAAAAGGGTTTTTAAAGGAGATTTTCTTTCCACCAATATAAATTATTCTTTACTTTGAATTTAATAAGTAATTATTATTCATTTTCTATTGAAATTACGATTGAAGTCCTGATTGATAGACTGATTGAAAAACATTTGTAGATTTCAAACAGTGTCACATTTTTGAATCTAAAACATGCATCACATTCTATTCTTCGTATACTGTAAGATTAAAAAAAGAAAAATTGAATTTCATGAAGTTTTGACCAAGTTAAGGTGGTTAGACATATGAGTTTTTATATTTTTTAAAATTTGTAATAAAAATTCATAATTAATTATTTACTTGGAAAATAATTACAAAAAATATGCATCACATCCGGACATGAGTCCTCTACTTATATCTAAAATATTGTAAACAAATATTATCATTTTATTGTTGTTAGGGTGGTCATTACACCTACTTCTTATTTTTCCCCTGAAATTTAAGTACTAGTGCATTGAAATTTCAAATTTTCACCAAATAGATTTTTTTTTTAAACAAACCTAGTAGTTTAGAAACTACATTTAATTTGCTACAAATTCTATTCTTACATATTTTTGAAATAATATAGATAACTTATTCAAATTTTTACGTCAATTTGCCTAACTATGATTTTTCTGATTTTCTTGCCACTTAAGGGCCTATGTTTTCCATGATGATCCTGCACATACCCTTCCGTACGGTTTTTTAGTTTTCTATTTTTTTGTAGGTATAGGTACGAAATGACACATTCACTATTATTCGAGCCGCATCTGATGCATCGCGATGCATTCAACAGACCAAATGTCGCATTCACTCTAATAAACCACAATCGCAGTTGAGAAAGCCACATTTGAAAGACTGAGCCGCATTTGATGATTCAATCAACACATTTTCCTATTAAACCAAAATGCGGTACTGCGATGCAATCGCTCTATTGTGACACATTTTCTTGGTAAAAATTCTTTAAAAATTTTGCATTCGAGTTTTTCTGTTTTTTGTTCTTGGTTGTTTTACATTATGGTTTTCTTCTGCATTTTGCCTAGCATAGGGGTTTTTCATGTTATTAATCTTCGTTTGCAGCATATGGCGATTACACCTCGTGGGTCCAAGACTAGTTGATAAAACTCCTAACTTGTGCTTTTGCAGGTTCGAGTGTCCAAGAATTATTTCAAAACACTGTGCCTGTTCTTTCTAGAATAGAAAAATTTAGTTTGGTGCATTAAAAATAAACATGTTTTCAATTTTGTCTGATTGTGTTTGAAAGTGGTAGGCGAATATGCTCTCACCCTATGCAAACTAGGTGATTAGAAAGCCAGACCCACTTTGTCCCTATGTAACCACCAAAGTATCATCTCCCCTTGCACAGTCGTGCGATCCTGGGTGTAAGAGAAATGATTATTACCTCTAAAAATTGGGCCTACCAGGCGATTTTATCACCTCTAGGTGACTCAAACTAGCAATGGAGGTAAAGCCAAGCTACCCCCAACCGGTATATAAATGTGAATCTTAATGGAAAACCTAAGATTACGAGTGTGGATGTGTCATACAGACCAAGTAGTACTCCCCAAAACCCTATTTAGCTTAACCTCTTCAAGCTAGAGTGCCTCCTAAATGGAGCGTAATCTTGTGCCCCATGTATGGCCACTCAAATGGGGGTCCCGAATTAAACATCATTGTGTAGTTTAGCCAAAAACCTTCTATTTTCTAGTGCAACACCGGTCGGTGTGAAGGCATCCACATCTTCACAGTCTGTAGTAGAGGTGATCAATCTGCCATGGGATTTTCATGGAGGTTGGAAGCTTGGTTGGCCTGAGAAGAGAGTGCATTGTAAGGGGGAGCTCGTGTAGCCAAGCTTCTGAATTCACACGCTACTAATATGTGGCTGGAGAAACCCACATGGAATCTAGCAAATATTGTCCTGGCTTAACAATAGGATTGTACGTGTTCTCTTTTGTGTTTGATTACTTTCAAAATATCGTGCTTGCCAAGTGTTTGCTGGTTACTGAAATGAAACAAACAACACTCGAACATCTAGAAACAAACTATCGAACTTTAAATAATTCGGGTTTTTGACCACAAACATCAGAAATTTGACTTTTTACATTTTGCAACGCATTTGTTAAACCGCAATCGCTCTGTCGCCCCACATTTTCTAGATTTTGCAACGCATCTACTAATACAAACACTACATTTTCCTGTATTGAGACACATTTTCCATCTGTAAAGCCGCATCTGCCAACATGAATCATATTTGACATTTGTAAAGCCGCATTTGCAACACTGCACCGCATTTGCCATTTCTGGAGGTGCATTTGATCACTGCAATGCATTTGTTGCCTGTAATGATGCAATCGCCTGATAGAAAACCAAACACTATCCTAGACCAAAATTTGATTCCAGACACTTTACCCTACTATCAAACATCTTTTTCAAAAAAGTTTCTGTCAGAAACCAGAACTGAAATTGCTCAAAACGTCCATCATTTGCATTCACTAGTTTGCATCTCATCCATAGGTCTAAATATACAAATTTTTTGTTGCATTACCTAGGCATTGTAATCATGAATCCTATCATAAGCTTGTCCTTAGGATTCATCTTAACAAACTTTATATTGGGCCAACTCATCACACTTTGTAAAACCATTGTTTCAAAACTGGGTTATCTTGGGACATAGTCATTATTCCTCTTTTTCAGTCATTGTCCTTTTTGTGAGAACCTCCAACTCAATAGTCTAGTTAGGAAGGATCACTTGTCATTTTGAACTTGTCACTTAATCCCCTTAGCAAGTCCTTTTGATAACCAAAATTGAAACATAAGTCAAGCATAGAGTGGTTAAACAAAACCTTTCTCCAAATATTGTCCAAACTTAGTCCTCATTTTAAACTTAGACTTTGCATTGTCCATTTCTAGTCCTCATTTTGAACCTAGATGTTGCATTAATCATTTTAGTCCTTAGTCAACATCATCATCTTAGTCCTCATTTGGCACTTTGACCTTGACAACCTTGCCATCTTTCCTTCATCATTTCCTTTAGCAAACGTCATCATCACCTTGCATTGTCATCCCTTATTATCGAAAATCCAAAAATATAGTCTTGCATTTTCATCATTTATCACAAAAAACCAAAAACATAGGCTAGCATCATCCTTGCATTTAGTTTTCATTCTCATCACTCACATTTGAGAAATATCCTTTTATGGTGGAAACTAGACTCCAAAGAAAGAAAAGACAAATGGAAAACTTTGGACAAGATTCCAATTCCAACATCATCAATCACACGTATGACCCAAATTGGACGTTTGATGACCCATTTAGCAACTCCAATACTCAACCTCTCATGACCATACCATCCTCATCAAACAACCCCTTTGAACCATTCTTACGTAAGGATGAATATGGACAAATAGTTGAGGAAAACCTAGAAGTAGTAGCACAAGATCCAGAGGTAGCCTACTTGATAGAACAAATGGTCTTATATGACAGAGACAGACATTTGGCCATACTTTTTAAGTCAAGGAGCTAAATTACCCCATGGGTTTGAAATTAATACTTTGAGAACGACATCTCCTAACCATAACATCAAAAATACACATAACTTGTCCAATAGTGGTCAACCTCTAAATGCCACAAGTAATACTTTTTTTGATGCTACCTCACAAAATGTCACAACTACCATGAGTACTACCTCCAACATTCAAAACAGTTCCAATTCCATCAACGCAACATCTATTGGAGGAACACAATTCGTCACACTGCCCACAATGTCCACAACATCATCATAATCGGCCGGAGCCACCTTTGGGTCCTTGACAATGTTGGCAAGTTATTCCAATCCTCTATTTACCACTTCGGTAAATGCCATGGGGGAAACATCAAGCCATACAAATCCTCCATTGACATCTACATGTAGTACCATGAGTGCATCCTCATCAAATCCTCTCATTGGTACCTCACTTAATCCGTTGGGAGAAAGTAAATGATGTATCTTTATTCAGGGACCACAACCAAATGTTAACACATCAACATAGCATAATTCCACCACTTCCCAAGGACAAAATACGACCATTCCCCTTGTACAATCCCAACAATTTGCACAAGGCAATCAAAACACACAACCTATGGCATCATTCACACATCAAAATATTCATGGTTGCCATATTCCTCAAATATTGACCAAAATGGTTGGGGGACACATTCTGACATACACATCCCATATTCATACCCACCAACATGTCCCCATTCCAAACTTTCAATACCAACAACAGGAAAATAATAACACATCATACATGTCACAACAACACACCAACATCCACTCACAACAAATGGGGACCCATGGTGTACCAATCAATTTAGTGTATGGGGCTACAAATGACCCTATAATCGATGCCTTGCAAGCAAAGCTGATGGGTCTAGAGAAGACCATAGAAAACATACAAATATCCATAAAGAAATCAGAAGTGTCATATGATTTATCTGTATATCCCTTTGACATGAAGTTATGCATGCCACCATTTCCTCTGGGATATGTGTCACCTAATTTTACCAAATACAAAGGAAAGACAAAACTTATCAAACATGTTTGAGAATACACAACTAACTGTATGGACGTCGCCTATGAAAAAACATACTTGATGAGATTCTTTTCTAAAAGTCTTACAGGTCCTACCCTTGAATGGTTCTCCACTCAAAAGGATATCCAAACATAGGATGAACTTAAATGCAAATTCATAAAAAATTACTCGTACAACATTGACATGGACACCTCTATTACTAGCTTATGCAATCTCACGCAAGAGGACACTGGTGAAACATTCATCCCATTCTTCCAAAAATGGAGAAGTCTAGCTAGTCGTTGTCACATTGACATACCCGAAAATAAAAGGTTGACATGTTTGTTCAAACACTTCTAGGTTCCTTAAAATATGGATTGCAAGTGCATTGTTGCACAACCTTCACAGACCTAGTCAAAAAGGGTGTCCACATTGAGAAAGCTCTTATTGCAAAAGGAGAGCTACAATATGGTCCTAAAAACACAACTGTAAATCCTCCCGCTGGAAAAAATAAGTACTGGGTCAAAAATAAACACATTACCAATGACTGTGTTGTCGATGCCAAGGCTGTCAACACTATGGGTCTTGTACTGGACCTAAAAGGGGTTCAGCCACAAAACAAACCAACAAAAATACTGACACCCCCTACCAATGTCACTCCAAACAACCAAAATGGTCTAAATAGTCAGAATCAAGGACAATACCGTCAGACAAGACAATTCCCAAAAAGATGAACATACTCTACATTGGGAGAACCAATTGAGGATGTCCTTCAAAAGCTCCTCCAAAACGATTAGTCACACTTGAAGAACCTAAACCGTATGACCCAGGGCAGTTTAAGCCATCATGGTGGGATGATAATGCTTTCTGTGAGTACTATCGGCCTAAAGGACATAAGACATCATCTTGCTGACAACTTAGAAATATTGTTCAAGACTTTATTGAAAGCCAAATAATTGAATTGGGTGGGCCACAATTTCCATCAAATTCCAACTATACCATTCATAAGAACCCATTCCAAGACCATAGTTCTAATAATGCTTCCACGTCAGGTCCTAAGACAAACAATAATCAAGCCAATTACGCCCATGCCAAGTATGACTATTCTGATGGACCTACTATAAATAATGTCCAACTAATAATGAGTGTGTCAATACCATCACAGTCAAAAGAGCACCTCAATGCAACACCACTACTTGAAGTGACAAGATCACCATAGTTGGTCTACCTCCTATTAAGAAACCTAAGATCACCATAGCTGGTTCATCTCCTAAACAACCGCAACCTAGCTCATCCGCAAAGTAGTGGCAACCCAAGATTCAGTTTAATATTATTGACTAATTAGGAAAAACCCCTGCGCAAATTTCCATACTTGAGCTGCTTCGCATAAGGCTATACTGGATAAAACCCTGCAAGAGTCATTCGTCCCTAAGGATATTGATGTCAACCAATTTGAGGCCATGGTGGGATACCTCACTACACCTCATCATGTCACCTTTTTTGATTAGGATTATTCGTCACTCAAGACCAACCATAATGATGCACTACATATCGAAACTTTCATCCATAAGCACAAGGTCAAAATCTTTTTAGTAGACAGCGGAGTAGGATTGACCATATGCTCCTTAAAACTTGTTAAGGCTCTAATATTTTCTGATGCATGCATAGACCCTACAAAGAGCATAGTCATAAAAGCATATGATGATGAGGGATGTTCTTCTAGAGGCATTATTTCTCTTCCTATCAGAGTTGGGCTAGTCATTGTGGATACAACTTGCCAGGTCCTGGATCTAGAGTTACCTTACAACATCTTGCTTGGTCGCCCATGGATTCATGCCTTAAAGGTTGTCCCCTCCACATATCACCAATTCTTAAAATTCCCATTTGACGACACAAAAATCACCATATATGGAGATCCTGACCCTTTTCAATATTGTACCAATCTAAGGGGCATTTCTGAAAACTGAGTTCCCATCAACCGAGAAGCTCCTAGCTCTTCTTCTTCTAGGTACATCGACCCATCCACACTGACATCATCTTCCACATCCAATCCGTCCATAACTTCCACCACTCCACCATCTTCCACAATTCCTAAGGCTAAGTCCACTGTCAAGATCTAGGACCTAGGCTATGGAGAATTCAAACTGCATATGAATTATAGCATCATGACAATACCCAATTCACCAAAGATTTATGGTAGACCATGTTATAGAATGGAACCTAAGGAAATTTTCAAAGTTCCACCAAAAATAGTTTTCATCAAATGGGGAGACATGAGTAATGAGAACATTGTTGATATTATAGGATGGCTCTATAACGAAATGGCAGACCTACCCCCATTACCAGTTAAGAAATATGGCAAGGGATATGACATAATGAAGGATAAGGGCTACAATGGAACTAGTGGCCTAGGTAGAAATAAAAATGGATGAAGAGAGCCCATAGAATCTTTCAAAATACCAAAGTATCTTGGATTAGGGTATGGATTGCCTGACAATGATGACCAACATACCAATGGACTTTGGAGTGAGCACATTCATGCTTCAGAAAGTGTCAAGACAATCAAGGAATCCCTTACTGAAACTGACTCCCAAGAGTGGGAATTTGGCTCCCAACAATTCTTAAGTGACTGTTGCCTCGATGATTTGTTCATTGAAATTGGGGAGCTTACCTCTAAACAATTTTTTTTGCAAACATTTAAAATCGATCAAGCACCAAATAGTCATAGTCCTAGTTACCTTCCCTATAACATACAAGCCCCACCATCTGAATATAATAACCATTAGTCGGATCCATCCGAATTACCACATGACACTGACGTTCATGACTTCGATTCCTTTGTCCCCTACTTTGACAACGAATATGAGACAAGTGAAGGGGAATATTGGATAGAGTCTGACATGGAATTGGATGATGGCAACTTCATCTTCAATATATTTGAATCTGTTTGCATGCTTTCTGCATCCTCCCCTTAGTTCATAAATGCTGATGATGGAATTTCTCTAGTCTACCTACAATTAATTGATTGGGACCAACAAGGCCCGCCAGTCCTGGACACCTTTCAAAATGATGAGGCTATCGTAGAATTTATGGGATTACGTGAGGGCATACCCAGTGGTGATCACAAGGCCGGATTCACCATTGACCTAGATTGTGCAGCTTACTTCAGGGAGACTACTCCATCCTCCAGTGGCAAAATTAAAAATAAGAATAAAGAAAAAAATGAAACATCTTTAGGTGAAAACAGAAAGGCACCTTTTGATGACAAAAAAGTAAAAACAAAGGATGTATCTGTGGGTGAAAACCTTTCCGAGGTGCCCAAAGATGGAGGATTGGACTTTCTCCCCGTAACTCAAGAGAAATCAGCTATGCTCATAGAGGAAACCATAGAAGACAACATATCAACCACAAAAGATCCCAAAATGGTCCTCTTTGCTGCATCCTTGACTGAAGAAGAGAAACTGAAATTTCACAAATTTTTTGCCGACTGTAAAATCAACTTTACATGGTCTTATGCCGACATGCTAAGACTAGACCTAGAACTAGTCTTGCACCATTTGCCATTATTGCCGAATGCCAAACTGGTTAAGCAGAAGCTACACAAAATGCATCCTCAGGTCACTCTATCAGTCAAGGCTGAGTTAAAGAAACTTCTAGATGTTGGGTTCATACAGTCTATTAATTATGCTGAATGGATATCTAACCTAGTGCCAATAACAAAGCCAAATGGGATGATCCATGTCTGCACAAATTTTAGAGACTTAAACAAAGTGTGTCCAAAAGATGATTTTCTGCTACCAAGTATAGATATCATCCTTGACCTCACGACAGGATATGAGATGCTGTCCCTCATGGACAATTTTTCAAGATATAATCAGATTCATATTGCACCCGAAGATCAACATACAATAGAATTCACTTTCCCTTGGGGTACATACTGTTGGAATGTCATGCCTTTTGGTCTTAAAAATGCAAGCACCACATATCAAAGGGCTATGACCACAATCTTTCATGAAATGATGCATAAGATAATGGAAGATTACGTGGATGACCTTTTAGCTAAATTAGTAACAAGAAAAGATCATCTGAAGGTGTTAGACACAATATTCAAGAAACTAGAAGAATACAAAGTCTGACTAAATCCTAAGAAATGTGTCTTTGGCATAACATCTGGAAATTTTTTGGGATACATAGTGTCTTGAAGAGGCATTGAGGTCAATCCAACAAAATTAAAATCCATCATGGACATGCCTCCTCCCAGAGGAATCAGTGAACTCAGAACCTTACAAGGCAGGGTGCAATCTATCTAGCGCTTCATACCACAATTGGCCGACAAGTGTCAACCATGCCAATATATTCTTCACAAAGGCATCCCCTTTGTGTGGATAGATAAATGCCAAGAAGCCTTTCAGCAAATAAAGGTCTACCTACTATCACCGCCAATTCCTATGCCTCCCATTCAAGGCAAGCCTTTAATCCTATACATCTCGGCCACTGCATCAACACTGGGGGCATTACTAGCACAGAATGACCATGATGAGAAAGAAAGGGCTATATATTATATCAGTCAGACACTGGTTGGGTATGAGCTAAATTACACATCCATTGAATGTGCTTATCTAGCAGTGGTTTTGCAGCTAAGAAGCTAAGACATTATATGTCGAGCCATCAGACGTAGTTGGTAGCAAAGATTGACCCTCTCAAATATCTATTGAGTCATGCAACATTAATAGGATGTTTGGAAAAATGGGTAATGATCTTGAGCGAATATGATATTGAATATGTAGAAAGAAAGGAAATAAAGGGACAAGTCATAGTAGACCAACTGCTGTACACACCTATACAAAGTGATGACTCTTTAGTGGTAGATTTCCCAGATGAGTCCATATTCCATACATAACCTAAGTCACCTTGGAGGCTCTACTTTGATGGATCACATACTAATCATGACTCGGGGGTAGGAATCCTATTTATCACCCCACAAGGAGATTCCATTCCTAAATCCTTCTACATAGCTTTCCCATGTACTAATAATGTGGTGGAATATGAGGCACTGGTCATAGGACTTAGAATGGCAATAAAATGGAAAATTAGAGCACTACATGTCTATGGGGATTCTTAGTTAGGGGTGATCCCACAATAATGGGTTACAGTTTTTGGCCAAACTTGACATTAAAATTAGGATTTTTCACCAGACATTCACTTTCTTACACCTATAGTAGCTAAACCATTAAGGTTGTGAAGATGACTCAAATTAGTTATTTGTTAGATATTTTGTGTAGATTCTAATTATATTTTAAAAAAAAATTAAAAAAAAAATTGCGAATCATTTTATGTAATTTTTAATAACTTATTTTTTCTACTAATTAGCATTTTTAAAAAGTGATGTTTACTTCGGCCCATGTAACTTTTTTTATAGATAGGATACAATTCTAATTTTTAAAATACAATTCACACCAATATCTAGGGAATGGATATTTTTTCATAATTTTTTGTTACATATTTTTTTAAAATTATTTTTCCAGTCAACGTAATTATAATTTGGACAGAGGTGTACTTCGTCCCGCATAACTTTTTTTGTATTCATTTGAATTAACTTATTTATTTTTGTTCGAATAAGGACATCAATACCTAGTGCACATGTATTTTTTAGAAAAAAATTTCTCTATTTTTCTATTTTTTGTATGTGTGAAATAAAGAACTTGATGTTCATTGAAAATCCTACATTCACAAGAAATAAAAAATAAATATAATAATCAAATTAAACATATTTAAAATTATACCTTTTGGAAGCTTAAAATAAGGGACCAGGCTTACAAAACATAAATTTTAAATGAATTCATTTGATCACCCAAAAGATAAATCAAGGTTGGTTTTTTATCAGCATTTTGATAGGTGTAGAGGAGACTCGATTATAGGTATGGTTTAAATCTAGCAAGGTTCTATCCAAGGGGGTTTGATCTAAGGGGGTTTGATCAATCCCTCTTTAATTAAAATAATTTAAATGGAACCTTTAAAGTAATAAATCATTGTATTTTCTAAAAATATGTGATTTCAGGAAAAAATCAGGATGTCCCAAAAAGTGTAACCCATTATTGTGGCAACACCCTTAGTCATCAACCAAGTGAATGATGACTATGACACTAAGGATGAGAAACTAATGCCCTACAAATGAATGGTTGACAACTTTCAAACATATTTTTCACACGGTGAATTTTGAGCAAGTTCTAAGAGCACAAAATAAGGTGGCAGATGCCATGGCTACAATAGGCTCTCTCCTTGACATTCCAAGCAATATGCCTCAACTAAAATTCCTAATAGAACAATTGTTGGTCCCTACCTATGACATTCTGGAATTAGAGATGGTCTGCAAGCTTGTTGGTCCCGATTCTCCCTGGTACCAAGACATTCATGACTACCTTAAGTCCCAAACCCTCCCCACTAATTTGTCCAATAACCAGAGGAAGTCTTTATCCGAAAAGCCACAAGATATGCCATCGTTAGTGACAACCTTTACTGCCGTAGCTTTGACGACACCCTCCTTAGATGTCTCGACACCAACGAAGCACACACAACCTTACGTGAAGTACATGAGGGTATATGTGGGTCTCATTCAAGTGGTCCTACTCTGGTCAAGAAGATAACGAGACTTGGGTACTATTGTCTGACCATTGAGAGAGATGCACTAGAGTATGTCAAGACTTGTCACCAATGCCAGATTCACAGCGAGTTGATTCACACTCTAATGCAGGAGCTTCAGCCGATCACTTCTCCTTGGCCCTTTGCACAATGGGGACTCGACCTCATGGGAAAGATCCATCCTACCTTGTCCAATGGCCACAAATTTATCATCACTGCCACTGATTATTTTATGAAGTGGATCAAAGCCATCCCCCTGACATACATAACTGGCAAACAAATATCCAAATTCATTCTTAACTACATCATTTGTCGGCATGGTCTCCTACAATCCATCATCACTGACAATGAACTTCCATTTAAAAACCAAGACATTCATGATTTATGTGAGCGATTTCACATCCAACATCATTTTTCCTCTCCATATTACTCGCAGGGAAATGGTCAAGCTGAGGCGTCAAATAAAACCATTGTTAAAATCCTGAAAAAAGATTGTCAATGATGCTAGCCGTGACTAGCATATTCAACTTAACCCTGCTTTGTGGGCTTACCACACCAACATTCATACACCCACAGGAACCACTCCATTCTCCCTGGTCTTTGGAGCTAAGGTCATCTTTCCCATTGAGGTTGAAATTCTCTCCCTATGAGTCTCCCTAAAGAGTTTGACCGACAATGAAGAATACACACAGTCATGCCTACATGAGCTGGAGATGCTAGAGGAAAGAAGGCACAATTCCCTAAACCATCTGTAGGCATATCAAAATTTTCTTTGTCGTAGTTACAATAAGAGAGTCATGGTCAAGAAATTTAACATTGGTGACTTAGTCCTTATGCAGAATCCCAAGAATCAAGCAGATAGAGAAAAACTTGGAAAATTTGAACCAGATTGGCTAGGTCCCTATGTCATCATATCCTCCTTTGGTTCTGGAGCTTATCAGCTGGTGACTCCAGATGGAGAACAACTGAAAAAACCTATCAATAGTCTACATCTCCATAAGTTCTATGCATAACATCAAAAAGTTGTGCTGAAAACTTTAAAAATACAAAAAAAATGATAAATGATAAAAATTGCTGCCTTGATGAAAACTTGGAAAACATGCATCTTGGTGGCACCCAAAAAAAAAATGATAAAATATATATATATATATATATATATATATATATATATATATATATATATATATATAGTAAAGAGAAAGAATTCGTCCAACAGTGAAAACTTGGAAAACATGCACTTTGGATAAGTACCATGGTGAAAACTTGGCAAACAGGCGCCATGCGTAGTCAATCATTGCTCTACCATCTACTATCAATTTATCTATCTTGGCCTATGATGGAACACATTTTCCATCACCACTACAAAACTTGACATGACATCATATCCTATCTCTCATGGTTGCAAAATGATTGACATCAAGTCCGGCATACGGTCCACCAGGTATCCCATGCATATCATGTTCACGTCCTTTAAAATTGGCTAAGTCTTGGACCTGACAAGGGGCATAAATTTTATCAAGTGATCACAATGGGTATCACACATAGTCTTGGAAATTGTAAAAAGTATTGAAAAAAGACAAAAAAATTGTAAAAAGTCTTTAAAAAAATGACAAAACATCATAAAAAGTCTTGAAAAAGGACAAAAACATTGTAAGAAGTCTTGAAAAAATGACAAAAACATCATAAAGAGTCTTGAAAAAAGACAAAAACATTGTAAAAAGTCCTGAAAAAATGACAAAAACATCATAAAAAGTCTTGAAAAAAGACAAAAACATTGTAAAAAGTCTTGAAAAAATGACAAAAACATCATAAAAAGTCTTGAAAAAAGACAAAAACATTGTAAAAAGTCATGAAAAAATGACAAAAACATCATAAAATGTCCAGAAGAAAGACCTAAAAATTGAAAAACGTCCTGAAGAAACCACAACAAATGTCAAATTGTCTCAAGAACACAAAACAAATTCATTTCCCGTTGGAAGTCTGTCATGACAATCAATTAGTCTTTGTCTTTTGTCTGAACTACATTATCTCTATGCATTTGCTACATAGGCAAGACTCATTTTTGAGTCCCCAAGACATTAGGTTAGTCCTTTTAGGTTTGTCAAAATAAAATCATGATGTAATCTTTGGTCATCAAGACAAAGTCATTGGTTGTGTCAAACTACGAGGTCTCTGAGTGTATGACGTAGGCAAGGCCATCTCTTGATGAGCCCCTGAGGCTGCACTAGGTCAGTCCATTAGGGTTCATGACACTACACTAGCACACATGTCAAAGAGTATTCAAGTCAAACAAGTCATCTCAAAATCAACCAACTATTGCAACCAAATTTTGGCAACCATTTATTCAATGTGACAATTACACCAGCATGACAACATTGACATATGGTTGACATAAGTCAATTTAGTCGACTTTCATTCATGCCTTAGGATGTGTCGTTTCTAGGCATCGTCACTGTCATCTGACATTTTAGAGGGATCCTCTTGAAATTTAAGGATCACTTCTCTTGACATCAATATTCTTCAGATGTGTCCTTCTGAAGAAAAATCTCTCTCATTCATGCCTTAGGATATGTCCTTCCTAGGCATCGTCACTGTCATCCAACATTTTGAGGGATCCTCTTGAAATTTAAGGATCACTCCTCTCAACATTAGTATTCTTCAGATGTGTCCTTTTGAAGAACAATCTCTCTCATTCATGCCTTGGGATGTGTCCTTCCTAGGAATTATCACTGTCATCCAACATTTTGAGGGATCCTCTTGACATTTAAGGATCACTCCTCTCAACATCAGTATTCTTCAGATGTGTCCTTCTGAAGAACAATCTTTCTCATTCATGCCTTAGGATGTGTCCTTCCTAGGCATCGTCACTATCATATGCAAATTTGAGGGATCCTCTTGACATTTAAGGATCACCCTTCTCGACATTGGTATCTTTCGAATGTGTCCTTCTGAAGAGAAAACTTTGTCATTTATTCCTTAGGATGTGTCCTTCCTAGGCATTGTCACTGTCACTAGCCTTTTGAGGGATCCCTTTCAAAATTTAGGGATCAATCCTCCCGACATGAACATTATTCAAGATGTGTCCTTCCTGAATTTGGAAACCTTCGGCATTCGTCATCTTGGCATCGTCAAAACCTTGACACCCTAGCATCTCAACATCATTAGACTTAACCTCTTGGCATTAAGACACTTGGTATCCAGACACACTTGGAAAACACTTGGCACTTGTGTTTTGGTTTCATCATGTTACTAGTTTTTCAGGGAGATCCCGACAACAGGATTTAGAGAAGTAGTGACATATCATGATGTTTTTCTTATCTTTTGAAACTCATGTTACTAGTTTCTCAGTGAGGTCCTGACTATGAGATTTAGAAAAACAACGAAGTATTATGATCATAGTTTTATTTTGTCCTATTGGCAATCATGTTGCTAGTTTCTCAAGGATGTCCTAGAAATAGGATTTAGAGAAGCGATGACATTTCATGACTTTCCCTTCTTTTCTTTTTCTGCTTGTGGTTGATTATGACAAAAAGACTGGGGAAATTGCGCTCTTAGTATGATTCATGAACATCCTTGTCTGTGACTTCTTGTCTTATGAGACAGTACGACCTTGCACACCTTGATTTATGTCATATCATGGTGTTTTTTGGCCATCACAACAATCTTCCCAATGATGATTAAGAGCAATAAATCTAAAAGTCCTATGATAAAGTTTTGAAGGATTGGGTCTAGGAACTAACATGCATCTCCTCTGTCTTGTCATCTTCTCTCGTTCGTCTCTCGATAATATCCTATGACATACAAAAACATAAGTGCATACATAATCACATGGACATTGCATTAGGTCCATACATGCATCATCCATTGCATTAAATCATATACATTACATTACATATTGCATTATACATAGTCATGCATTAACATAATCATAAATATGGCATCCAGTCAAATAAATACATTATATCATTATCATCCATGGCACAACATTAGTAGGACATGTAAATAAGCATTGCATTATCAGGGCATCACATCCTAAGTAACCATCATAAGGACATACAAGACATGACATATAAATAATTACCATCATCCATCATAAATGTATATCATACATAAATCATCCATCATACATCATAGTGCATAAATCAAATAACATCACATAACACACATGTAGACTGCATCAAAACTACATCATATATATAGTATCATCTTAAAAAATATGATGTCACAGAATAAATTCAAGAGATATCCCAAAAATAGAGCTCGCAAGCTCAATGGTCAATACATAATGTGTCATAACATAAAGTTTGAAACATGAAACCAAATGTCGTAAGCATGTCCCTAAGAAATACTCTTCTCATCCCCTCATGGTGAAGAGTGTGGTGACTGAAGACCTGTGCCTGGAACTGAGGTAATAGGTGGAACTATGACAACCTCTGTCTGTGAACCCAATGGAACTGACACTGATGGCATCATCTCCACGGTAACATGCATTTGTGAAGACATTGCGGCTTGAATTTGTGAAGCCAAAGGATCTATCACTAGAGGCAAACCAGGTACTGATCTATAGCCTGAACCTAATGGCCCATGTGAGTGCCCTGACCTATGACTGGAGGAGTGTCTATGATGGGACCTGTGACTCGAAGTATGTCCTAAAGAGGTCGATCCCCCTGCACTACTTCGTCTACCACTTCCACTACCTGTCTGTGTCTTGGTTAGAGTGGGATCTCTCATCTCAGCTGGCACAACCTGCTCATATAACTTCTTGTATCACCCAAGCCGTATGCTAATCCTACCAAACTCCCAAGCTAGATCTGTCGATGGTCTTGTACATAGTCATGCAAACTTTGTACACCACTGTGCTACCTCCTGCCGGTGGATCACTACTGGATCCCACTCTACCTGAGCCACCTCTAGCTCTGACTATAGTGCTCTAACTTGTGTGACACTCTCATCCAATCTCCTCTGTAAGTTTTCCACCCTCTGGTCTGTCGTGGCGTCATGGGGCAATACCAAGCTAGATGGTACCTCCTCCTCTCCCTCCACCATGCTCCATCTCAGTAGTCTCTTGGCCTCACTAATGGCCTCCTCCTCCTCATCCTCCCTTGTATCCTCCTCTCCTCCGACTCCCTGCTCTTGTGGCATATTAGCATCCATCTTGGCCTCTAGTTGAACCTCCTCCTCCTTGACCTCCTAATCTTTCCTGGCCTCCTCCTCATCCACATGATCCTCCTTGGCCACATGCTCATTACCTACATCCTCCTACTCCCGTCTAGGTCCCTCCTCCTCTCTCTCCTCCTCACCTACCTCTGGGATGGCATCCAATGCCTCTCTCGTTGCACGCTGTCTCACCCTCCTACCCTGCCTCCTGCCATCTCTCCTCTGTCTCCGGCCATCCCCTCTGTCATCTTCCTCATCTCTGTCTCCCCCTCCACCCCTTCCTCCATCCCTACCTCCATCTCTCCCTCTACCTCTGCCCTGTCGCCATCTCTGCCCCAAATTGCTACATTTGTAAACCACAATCGCTCTGTCACCCCACATTTGCAAGATTTTGCAACGCATTTGTTCTATTCAAATGCATATGCTAATACAAACACCACATTTTCCTATATTGAGACAAATTTTCCATCTGTAAAGTCGCATCTGCCAACATGAATGGCATTTGACATTTGTAAAGTTGTATTTGCAACACTGCACCACATTTGCCATTTTTGGGGCATGACTTTAACTTGTTTTCTTTGTCACAATGCAACATGTTACATTATGACAAAGAGGGGCAAAATGTAGACACTTAAAAATGACCTAGGCCTGCAAGCTCTATTTTACCACTTTCGTCCTAGCATAATTATGACATTTTAATTAAGTCTTTGGTCCACATTTGACTATTAATTAAATAATTTATAATTGTTTAATTAATTCATGTATAGCTTGCATTCTTTATGATTATTAAATAAATAAATTATATTTATTTATTCAATATGTCACTAAGGGTGTATTGTCTTCTTACAATTAAATGAATGTCTTAATTTATTTAATTACCTTTATTCATTTATGTCTTCCTGATTATTAAATAAATAAATTTTATTTATTTATTTAGTATGTCACTAATTTTCATAATTAAATGAATTTATTAATTTATTTAATTATCAGTCATAATCCTCTAAATTAAATAATTATCTTTGATTATTTAATTACCTAATTTACCATTTCTCTCATTTTAAATAAATAAATTATTTAAAATGATTTCATTTTATTAACTGTCACTTCATTTTGGTAAATAATCTGAAAATCAATTATTTATTGTCACACAAAATCCATATTTTGAATTTATTTAATTCAAAATGGTAATCTTCTTCCAAAAATCAAGTAATTAAGCAAATTATTAATTTTTCAAATCTATTTTTCAGTTCAACCTAAAATCCTCTTGATTTTTTGAATCTTACAAATCAAGTAGTCTTTATCTTCTTAATTTTTGAAAATCTTTATCTTTTTAGCTAATTATCACATTTATTCTCGACCATCAATTCTATTTTCTCAAATGACATCTTGACCACTCATTTAATAATTTTTCCCTAATCCTAATTAGGGATTGTCACATGAAATCTCATCCACTGATTTTAGGCTTTGTCAGCTTTCAATCTCGACCGTCCGTCCAAAATTGTGTTTTTCTATTTAAAATGCCAATTTGCTCACATTCTCGAGATGACTTCATGAATATAGACATTCATGCTTAGAATTTACTTTGCACTTATCTTGTTTAATTCAATTTGATTACTTGTCATAGGCATAGTCTTTTGTCATTCAAATCCTTCAAAATTTGCATAGGACATAGTCATAGTCAATTGCTCACACATACAAATCTGAGGGCAATAATCATTCGATCATTGCAAGTTAGAAGGTGCTATGGAGATGAATCATGGAAGCTTCGAGGAGTAATTGGTATAATCTTTCTTGTATTTACTTTCATTGTACTCGATAGTTCTTTGAGTTTTATTTAATATGCTGCTAACTCACCTAAAAAATACCCATTGATACAATTTTAATGCTATCCTTTCTCTTGAGGAGAAACTTGGAGGTCTAAGCAAGCTTAATAATTCTTCCACCTTGTTTGAAGATAATATTTCTTTTCTAAATCTAGTTGATGTCAAACCAAGTGGCGGTCTTTATACTTGGATAGGTGTTTGGTTTGATGATGGGATTGGGGATAAATGGACTACCTCTTCTAAAATTTTACAATGGTGTGGGTCTGATCATTGACCTATTAAATTTTCTTCTTCTATTTTTTCTTTCCCAAGAAAGTCTCCTTTTAGGTTTCAGTTAATGTGCCTTTGAGATCATTCTTTGCATGAAAATGTGGGGGTAAATGCAAGAAGATAAGTCCATGAAACATGAAATTTTTTTCCTTTGCAAAAACCCCAAAATTAGCTTCAACAAAATAGGATCCTATTTTTTAATAAACGAGATCCCATTTAAGTTCGAGACCCTGAGCCAAGAATGGGGTCCTAATCTAAAACGAGATCCCACTTTTTAAAAAATGGGATCCCATTCTAAAACATAATCCCATTTCATAAAAAAGTTAATTTTTTATGTGTTTTAGAAATGGGATCCCATTTTCAAAATGGGATCTCGTTAAATGGGATCCCATTTCAAAAAAAACATAAAAAAATGATTTTAAGAAACAAGATCCCATTTCAAAATGGGATCTCTCTTTTTAAAAAATGGGATACCATTTCTTAAAATCATAAAAGAGAAATTGTGAAACCGTATCCCATTTTAGAATGGGATCCCGTTTTTTAAAATTTCAATTTTTTGTTGGATTTTTGCTTTGTTTTTTAGTTCAAGAAAAGGCTTGGGGATCCGAACCTAAGCTTTGGACCTTGTTTGACGTGCAAGTTAAAGGTCCTAACAATGTCACAAGAAAATACTGACTTTGGGCATATGTCTGAAGACTTTTTTTGTAGAATTTTTTTATGAAATTAAAACCCATTATAGATGAGATAGTGGGTATGTGCAGGATCATGATGGGCCAAAAAGTGGTGATATGATGGGTATGTGTAGGGTATGTGGATGAAAAAAAAAATTTAACCCAAAATTGATGAAACAAAAAGGGTTTTTAAAGAAGATTCTCATCTTTCCACTAATATAAATTATGCTTTACTTTGAATTTAATAAATAATTATTATCAATTTTCTTTTTAAATTACAAAAAAAAGTCCTGATTGATAAGTTGAATGAAAAATATCTATAGCTTTCAAACAATATCACATTTTTTTAATCTGAAACATGCGTCACATTTTATGCTTCACATACTATAAGATTAAAAAATTAAAAAAATGAATTTCATGAAGTTTTGACCAAGTTAAGGTGGTCAGACATACAAGTTTTTATACTTTTTAAAAGTTATAATAAAAAATTCATAATTAATTATTTACTTGGAAAAAATTACAAAAAAATATGTATCCCATCGCGACATGAGTCCTCTACTTATATCTAAAATATTATAAAAAAATATTATCATTATATTGTGGTTAGGGTGGTTAGACAGACACCTACTTTTCTTTTCCTTGAAATTTAAGTACTACTACATTGAAATTTTAAATTTTCACCAAATAGATATATATTTTTTTAAGGTGAACCTAGTAGTTTAGAAACTACAAGGTAGGTGCATGAAGTTGGGTACCAATTTTGTGGCCACTTTTCAAATTTTTTTTTAAAATGCTCTCACGTTACGCGTTAAAAACAAAGAAAAAAGTGAAATTATTTGCCTTGGAATACCAACCCAAAGGCTTGGAGGGCATTCCCAACAAGGCTAGAGACGTGTTTTTGCAAATTCTATTATTTTTCACATAATGGAGTCTGTGCTCACCATCAAGATTGCATCTAGTTCAATATCAAAAAAATTGAACACATGGGTAATGTTAAGTTCTCTCTTAACTATCCAACGATGTAACTTTTTTCACTTTTTGACAATGTTAAGCCTTTCATCCATAATTTATTTTGTTTGTATGTCTATTTTTTGCTAAAAAGCAGTGTTTGGTGTTTTTTTTGTTATAAATTAACCATTCATAAAAATTTCAAATAAATTACATTTTTAGAAACTAGACTCCATTCTACAAATTTAAAAAAAGAAAATAAAAATAAAATCAATTATTTTCAAAAATTTGTAGTGGGAGCACGGCCAAAATTCTACTTTTTAGGAAGTGCCCACTTAGAAAATTAGTAAAAAATCAAATATTCATTAAAAAATTATCAAAAAAATTGTGCATCAACTAGATGCTGTTAGTTAAATTTTGACCATAGCGATTTTAAAAATACTACAAAAAGTTCACCGTGCTCAGGTTGTACAAGAGTTGCTATGATATGTTTTTTTGACAAAAATAGCACCAATTTGTGTACAACCCTCTTTTGAACCCTTTAATCTCAACCATTTTCAAAATAAATTAGTAGTTTAGAAAGTAGACTCAGAGCATTTTGATCCTTGTTCTTGTTCCATCTCAAAATTTTGAGTGTAACTATCCTCAATTTCATGTCCAAGGTCAGCATTTCCCGATTTCAGAAAAAAAGTGGCCACTTAAGCCCCCTTTTTGGGAACCATCTTGGTGCACTTACCCTACATTCAATTTGCTACATATTCTATTCTTACATATTTTGAAATAATATAAATAACTTATTCAAATTTTTACGTCAAGTTGCCTAACTCTGATTTTTTTGAATTTTTCGCCACTTAAGGGCCTATTTTTTCCATGATGATCCTACACACCCTAAAATTGAATTATATAGGTTTTTTAGCATTTTAATAAATTTTTATTAACATAATTTTTTGAAAAGAAAATTGAATGAAAGTGTACTTCAAGCATTTTTTTTCAATTTAAAAGAAATTAAAAAATGATAAAGTTTAGATCATCTTATGCACGACGTACACTATGATTTTTCAAAACATCAAATATGGCCAATAATTTTATTTTTTTTAAAATATTCAATAAAAAATTAAAAAAGAAAATGGAAAGTGTGTTTCAGTGAGTTACAAATCTTTTCCCAAAAGGATTTAGAAAAATATTATTATTTAGGTCAAAATATGGATGATGTACACATTCATGGCATGGTTAAAAATAAGTGACTTTTAAACAATGGTTTTTAGAAACGCCTCTTGTAAATCAATTTGTATCATCTAGGTATGGAAATAAATTACATATTTGAAAACTAGACTCTGAGTACTACATTTTATGAACAATAATTTTTTTAAAGATTCCATCTCTAAGTGCTTCAAATTTTAAGGTCAAATGTGTCAAATTCTTAAAATCAGGGAAAACACTTCCACTAAATGGCCAAAAAGTGGACTCAACTTCTTGCCAACACCTATGGTTGATTGGTGGATTTTAGAGTGTCCATCCTTTGGTATTGCTATGTATTGCTTACTTCAATTCATTAAGTTTAAGATCAAAAGGCGGAACAAATTTAGTTTTGGTAATATTTTTTGGTAGAAGAATTTTGTTCAAGAGAAACTAATTTCGATGTCACTTTCCAAATTAGATAACTTAGTATGACTCAAAATTTTCTTTTGGAAGAGTCCTCTTTTTCAAAAGATCTCCAAGAATGGAATATTCATGAAGATATTTTTTGGAAGTAAAAATCAAGAATTTATTGGTTACGAGAAGGAGATCAAAATACTGCTTTCTTCCATAATTTAGTAAAAGATAAATGTAGTGATAATGTTATTTCTTCTATTAACTCTTCTCAAGAAGTTACTTTGAGGTCAGTTGAAGGTATTAATAAGGAAGCTATATAAAAATTTTCCTATTTATTCATGGAATGTGATCCTGTTGATGTGGAGAAAGAAAAACTTATTTTTTATTGTATGGACATTCTCTTGTCTCTAGTAAAATGAATGATATGTTTATGGCTCTTATTAATTTGGAGGAGTTGAAGAGAGTTGTTTTTTAGATGAAGAAAGGGAAGACTCCTAGTCCTGATGGCTTTCCCATTGATTCCTTCCAAGAAATTTGGGATATTATAAAGGATGATCTTTTGGAGGTTGTTCGTGAGTCTCAGAATAATAAGAAGATGCTTAGGGCCATCAACTCAAACTTTTTGGCTTTAATTCCAAAGAAAACTGGTGCTAATTCTTTTAGTTTCTTTCATCCTATTGCTTTAGGTAATGTTACTTACAAGATCACTACTAAACTCATGGTTGAGCATTTGAAAGTGGTTCTAAATTTCCTTCTCTCTTGAGAAAGGAGTCTTTGTTAAGGGCCATCAAATTCTTGATGTGGTTGTTATTGTGACTGGCATTCTTCACTCAATAGGTTCTTCTAAGGATAAAGCTATGTTTATAAAACTTGACATATCCAAGGCTTATGATAGAGTTTGATGGTCTTTCCTAAGGGTTCTATCTTCTTTTGGTTTGTGTCCCGATTGGATTGCTTGGGTCATAAGCTATGTGGAATCTTTTTCTTTCTCAATTCTTTTGAATGGAATTTCCTCTTCTCTTTTCTTTGCTTCTCATGGGCTCCAATAGTGGGATCCTCTTTCCCCTTATCTTTTTATTCTTATGGTTGAAGGTTTGGGAAGGTTTCTTACTCATTAGAGATGTGTTGGTTTCATTCAGGGCTGGACTTTGGTTGGAGGTATGGATCTGAACCATATATTTTTGGTTCCTATGCACTTCTCTTGCTCTTCTAGGGTTTTTCACCTAAAAGGAAAGAGGTAGGGAAAAAAATGCTAAGGGTTCATTCAAATTATGTTATGTGTGATGTTTTCTAAGCTAAATGAATTGAACTAAATGCAACTAAGTGATTTATATGACTGAATATGAATGCAAAATTATGATTTATGCTATGTTGGAAAACACATTATGATATGCAAACAATGAACTAAAAGATGAATAAAATGCAGAACATAAAGAAATGGAATGAAATAGAGTGCACTTGGAAAATATGTGAGGAATCTAGAATTTTATGAATGTTGTCTAAAGTTACTAAAAATCAACAGTGGGACTCATTCGCTTAGGGTGGCGAATTAGTCTTGCTACTGGTGAAATCTGTCAGGAACTAGTTTCTGATTGTCAGGATTTGGAATTCGACAAAATTCAGATTTTCAGTCTTTAGGTGGGACTCATTCGCCACTGGTGGTGAATCAATCCTCTCCCAAAATTTTGAGAAATTAGGAGACAACTCTACAACACCAGATTTGGAAATGTCTGCTTGTGGGGTTGTTGAAGTCAATTATGTAGGAAATAGACAGAAAACCTCCTCCAAGCTTGAAATAGAGTTGATTTGACTTGAAACTCCTAGTTTACTTGTTGACCAATTTTCACTCACCTAAATTCTTGTAAAATCTGCATACAAAGGTCTACAAACACACATGCAAGAGGGGAAAAATGGTTGAGGGTTAGCAAATAGGGGTTTTCCTTGGTCAAACCCCACTTTGGTAATCAAACCCTTAATGAAATAATGAGATGTAAGAGAATGATAAACTAAAAACATGCAAATGCTATCAACTTACCAAAACCTTGATGATGAAATGTAATACCCCTCATACTGTTTAGACTTATTAATTTCTATACTTTAACATGATACTATTAGGGTTGATTTGGTTGGTTGTAGTTTGATGATGTTGTTTCCTTGAGTGGACCTATTCGTTTGATATGACTTTATTAGGAGGATTAATGATACTCTGTGCGTTGTTTGGAATAATTGTTTATTTAAATGAATTGTCATTAATGTTTAAATGTCAATGTGATGATTTTATGGTGATGTTATTTAATTCAGTATTATTATATGATGCAATTGTTTAATAATTAGTTAAGATGCAGTAGTTTAATATCATGTTATCTTATGTCAATTTGGTTAGAAATGTTAGCTCATTATTGATATTATAATTGTTAGAATAGATTAGGTGAGAGGACAGTGTAGCATCACTCGTTCACGAGTGCCCTGCTACACTGCAATTCCTTCTCATGATAGGATGTTGATTTTATGTATATATGTACATGTGCTACTTGACGTTTATTTGGATGCAGGATTGCAGGAATAAGTCTCGATTCCACCTGCTTCGGCAGGACAGGGCGAGCAATAAATTAACCCAATGGGTAAAAGTTGAAAAAGGGAGTAGGCTTGGAAGTGTCCCCGTCCCAAGTCCGTCGTCTGTTGTGAGTCGTTGTGTTATGATTGAAGTCTTGTCTTTGTTTTGTAGGTAGTTTCATTGTTGTGTATTTATTTTTATTCTTGGTTAATGTTTAATTAATTAATCGTATTTCATAAAATAATTAATTAATGTTGCATCGTTATTTGATTATTTGAGAGTTAGAAAAATGTTAAGTTGAAATAGATTGTAAATTAAAAGTGATTTAATTAATTAAAAGTGAAAATAATTATAATTAAATTAATATAGTTGAGAGTAATTAAATATTATTTTTTATTAATATTAAATTAGGAAATTATGTGAAGATAATATCTAAACTTAAATAAATTATTCCAATTAAAATTTTAGATAAATGTGAGCTTTTAAAAGCTGGAAAAGGACCAATAAAAAAAGGGGCTTTTTGGAAAAGAAAGCGAAAAAAGATTTATTGTTTTTAATTAGTGATTTATTATTTTTATGAGGGAATTATTCACACAAAAAAAGGTTTTTACTCGATGATTCGGGATCTGGAAAAAGATAATAGATTGGAGTTTTGAGGATTTGCTGGGTAAAAATTATTGTGAGATGGAAAGGAAAGATTGTTCAGAAAGACGTTGAAGGCAGAGGATCGAGAAAAGAGAGCTGTAGAAAGAGATCGGGAGGAGGCTACAGAAGAAATTCTTCATCAAGGCGAAGGACTCCAGGTTTTCCTCCTGTTATTATTATTCTGTTGTTTTTATAAACAAAATTAGGTTTATCGTGCTTTAAGAAATTCCTTTGAAATAAATTCTATGATTTGGAAACTTGTCTATATGTAAACCTTTGAACTCTCTGTAGAAAAACTATAAGCATAAACCCTTTAAAATTTACTCAGTAAAATTTGGTTGTGAAGATTTTTGTTTGAAATAAAAATCATTGTTATTATAGATTATGTTATTTGCTTGGTTTAGTTTGTGTCTGGTATGAAGATCTGATTGTATGTATCATTTATTCCTTAAGTTGAGATAATATATACATACACTTACTTATATAAAAATATGTTTTGATACGAATTAAACAAAACAAAAATATATGTGATGTATATTCTATAGATCATTTATTTTTAAGAAAAATCTGTACTAGTGAATTTCTGGGAATAAAATATAATTATTAAAATTTGTGTGTCTGAACTTTGTACCTACAGTACTGGATTCAAATATATTAAAACATAAATAAATAAATTATATAATTTATATGGATAAACTTGTGAAACGATTTTATAAATAAATTGTTTGTTTCAAATTTTTATGTTATATTTTGAAAACGAAATTTACATTGAAATTAAATTATATCGAAATAAAATTTAAAATTAAAAAAATATATATATATAAAGAAAGAAATTTAATAGTTTTGGGTGAGTGGACGGCCGCAGCCGTACCACCCACCCGGACTGCGCACAGTCCACGGACTGCGCACAGCAGTCCGGACTACGCACAGCAGTCACATGGATTGCGGCCTCCCTTGGGAGGTACGCAGTACCTCCCTTGGGAGGTGTGGACTGCTGTGGTTGTTTAAAACAAATTTTAAACTATAAAAATTGTTTATTGTTTATTTTTTTTTTATTTCGAATTTTGTTTATTCGAATTTAGTTTTAATGTAAATTTATATATTTTAATATATATATTTTTTTGAATTCGGTTTATAATGCAAATCTTATATAATCAAATTTATTTTATAAATTATATATATATATATATATATTTATTTATTTATTTTGTATATTTTAGAAAGTTATTTTATAAATTTTAATAATATATTTTTATAAGTGATTTAATTCAGAGGATTATTTTATATATTTTGGGTAGTGATGAATTATATAATTTTCCATATATAGTAATGTTAAAAAAATAAATAAATAAATAATATTAACTTGTATTGTTATAGTCAATTGTGGAAATCGGAGTTAACCTTGAGAAAATTGCAATATTCAATGTAGTTGTGCAATCTTTAAATAAATTGTGTGTGTTGAATTGAATAGTTATTTATACAGTTATGTTAGAAGGTAAGTTTGGAAACTTTAATATTTTGCAAGATTGTAGTCAATTAGAAAATTGGAAATTTGTTGTGTTGTGTTGAAAGTGTAATTGATTAATTTATGGGGTGAAATTCATTATTGTAATTTGTCTTATGGATTCGATTAAAACGTAATTGTGATTTTTGAGATAGTTCGTTAATTCTATTGTGGCATTTTCTTCATAGTGCTTTTGTGTCGTATGGGAAAGCCTTAGGTTACTTTACCTTCCTTATGAGTTTAAGTTTTTGTTAAGGGCTTTCAAAAAAAAATGGAATGTTTTGCTTCCTTGTTTCTTTTATTCTCCATGTCGGGCAAATGGGGTTAGGGGTCTTTGTAAGTCTTCCAGAGAAGTTTTCTTGAGTGGGATGGTATGTGTTGAGGTTCATTTTGTGAATCGCCTTGAGGAATTGTATTATGATGTTGTACCCGGTTTCCATGAACGGGGATTTGTGCCTCCTAGGAAGTAGGAGTGGGTATTGAGATTTGTAGCTCCTTTGGAAGGAGTGTGAATTCGTATTGGTTTCCTCCAGTGTTTGGAGTGAGTTCCTTGTTTCGTTTTCTCCTTGGATTGGAGAGTTTATGTTGTTTAGTTACCTATTGTGGTATCGTGCCTTGTGTGTTGTCGATAGGAGAGTGGCTCTTTGTGGGGGTCCGGCACACAAAGGGGTGCCAGGGTAACCTACCTAGAGTTTAATTAAGTGATAATCTAAATGAATTAATGGGGGGGCTTTCACACTAATAAAGATAAAGGATGTCTCTCTCGTGAAGCAAGTGAATGATAAGGCTCGAGATGAGATGGGACACATAGTTTTGCGTGAGGGTCCGGCGACCGGTAGAGGCAAGCCAGGGTAACCCAGGATGGGGGTCCAGTAGCCTAGGAAGGTTGAGCCAGGGTAACTCATGGCAATTTATGCATGACACTCTTCCTATGTCAACAGTTGTAACGCCCCGCCGTGCGAACCCCAAAGGACAAATACAAAATAATTATAGCACAATTTTTTTTAAAAAAAGTAAACATCACATACATGTAATACACATTAAGTCATAACATGAATTTCATTTAAATAGATTCATTGACACATACATCCCTTGGGGTACACGAAGAGTCATTACGTGACTTAGATCCATACAACAGCAATAAAGAATAAAATCCAAAGATATAACAAATATAACACATTCATATTTAAGCATTGATAAGAAACCATCTGAATACGCAAATACATCATATGCATGATCATCCTAACACATTGAATAACAACTGTCATAGCCAATATCCACACCAAGTTTAACATTTCATTACAATACAATGTTTAAGAAGTGCAATGATACAAAAGTGTTTCCAATCATGAACGGAAACCATACAACAAGATAACATGATGCACAATATCATAACTGGTTCCAAGATACAATTCTGGAGTTTCCGCAACAGCACCAATCCATAACTGGGGACCCAATGGGGTGCTTAGCACGTTCCACCCGACCATGTGAGTCCGAAGACCCACCCCCCGTGCTAGGAGCTAACAAGAAAGAGACCTCAACCAAGAACATCCAATAGAGAACCACAAGACTCAATGCCATACAAAAGTATCCTAAAACTCAAGGATTACAATTACATAATCAACCACATCCAAGAATTAACATAATAACTTAAAGTCATAAATCTCATCACCTAAATCAAAGCAATAGCCAATAAACAAGGAACCAAAGGAAGATCATAAAACACTTCCAAATCAAGATGAAATTAATAAACATATCACAATTCTGAATCGCAATGATACAATACAATAACATCATATCACAGTACCATAAGAGTACAAGGTCAAAACCCAAATTATCAACAAGATTTATACAAGACCATAGAATACACCATAGATAAAATAGGGTAAAACCATAAATCAATTCAAACAACTATGATCCATCAACTCAAGACAAAGAACCACTTCTAGAGGATTTCCAAAGAAGCAACATAATAAGGAGTGTTAGAGGAGAGTGTCATCGCATGGCTTAACATGGATTATCCAGACTACCACTATCGCAAGGTGCCGCCTCCGTCTACTGATGAATTATCCAGACAATCCAGGCAATAGGAGCCGCCTCCATCTATGGTTATCCAGACTACCTATCTCAAGGAGCCGCTCCATAGGGTTGCTCATGCGGAACCGTTAACCTTTCATGAAGACAAGGTAACGATCTTGCCAACCACGGCCTTCTCAATCCCCTTTAGTCTGTGGTAGCACTCAAAGGCGGATGAGGCATCAATTATCTTTTTAATGTGATTCTACCCACCCCCTAGTTAATTATTTAAATTATCACTTATTAATTTCACTCTAACGAGGGCTATCCTGGCGCCCCTTTGTGCGCCGACCACCCACTTAGAGCCACTCTCACTCCAGACACTCAAAACATAAAAACCAAATCCAAGGGTTGTACACCATAACAAGTACATTAGATCACAACAGAGAAGCATGCAAGGCATTACCCATCTTGCCATAAATACATAATCAAAATCTCAACGATTCATGTACAACCCTTTCAAAACATGAACCAAAACACTTGCCACAACAAGGCACATAAAAAGGAGGAAGATTAACCAATAGTAAAATAAAACTCTAGAAGATTCTCATAAAGTTACACTAGGGTTTCCCCATGGAAATCTGACAACAATAAAAGCAAACCTTGAAAAACTATTTTCAATCAAAATAAGATCAACAACTCCCTTAAACAACATCAACAACATCGATATGAACTAAATCGGACATCCAAGGGAAACCTCTATTTTCTCCTCTCGGAATGCCCATAACTTCAAAGAACTTTTCAAATTTAACTCATTAACACTCAAGTAGAACCGTCAATCATGACAAAGTTAACATTAACCAATTTGCCACTTAGGTAAAGAACAAAAGAACACATACTGGTTCCCAACGAATAGCAACATACATTAATTGAGAGAACATTCCCAACCCAAAATCACTCACGAAAAGTCACATCAAAAGAATCCATAAGACCACACAAAGAAAGCTTCGTCAACCCCCACCAAAATAAAAATGCAATCCACACATCAACAAAATCTCTCAACATCCAAAAGCCACCAACTAGATGTTCCACGGGAGACCTCAATTTTCTCTTCACAAGAACCCCTTATAGTGGCACAAAAATTACATTCATATAACTAACAACAGGATAATGATAACAACTATCTAATCACATTCTCAATTAAAAGAAACCAACCTACTCAAAACAATTACAATCTCAAGGTTCTAAATAAGTATCCATATAAGACAACATTTATTAGAAACTCAGATCATCATAGAGTTATCCCCTAATCAACAATCCAAGAGAATTTAATTAGAAAAGAAGTCTCAATTCAAGAACAATTTATTTCAACGTTTATGCAAGTTTATAAAACTACCAGAATGAAGACAAATAAAGTTTACATCAATATTTAACCATGACTAAAAATAACGATTAATTCTAGCATACACAATTCCTCAATGAAAGAGTTATTACAACCACCAATTATAAGACTACCCAATTACAACCATACACCAAACTCCCAAAGGATCAATATACTATTTACCTTCTACACATTACTCCCTTGATTAATCAATTTATCGTGACCATAAGATTAAACAACTAACAAAATGCAACTTATGTCCCAACCACAAATATATATATATATTTTTTTAAACTACTATTCTAATATGACAACTACCAAGTGTAGACTCCTAATATACTACAAACATTCACGGATAAATTTAACCACTAATAGTAACAAAAGAAACATTCTATTTATCTTATCCAAAACAAGCACATTTAATTGAAAGGAGCCTAAAGCTATCCAAACGTATATTTACCCTTAAAAATTTCTCCTTTAATTACCATTCAAATATCCTTTTTAGGGTACTCTCAAAACAAATCAACTTACATTATATTTATGCACTTATGATGTAGTTATATAAAATATTTTAAACTTTTATTTATATTTCACATCATTATAATTTTTCTATTCTTCTTATTATTACTACTATTTTCTTTTATTCCAATTTAGGATTTATAACCATTCCTATGACTACATACATTTATATAAATATAATGAGCCAATTAATATTCTAATTGTGTTCTAAAAATATAACCAATCTCATGAACACTACACTACAAATATACTATTCCAAACAAATATATTCCAATTTATTACATTCACAATTTATCTTATTCTTGCTTGAAAAGACATATCGTTGCTCTACTTGAAATAACATTGCCTATCATTAGTAATTTTTATGTCTTGAAACAATAGTAAGAATGCAAATATTAATTATATAAATTGAAGTAATTACCCATAAACAACAATCACCCTAACTGAGAAAATAATCAATATTAACATTTGCGTCAAATTCTAAGTGCCCCTAATTTTCAAATTTAGATAACCAGTGTAACAAAAATAAAGATAATATAGCTCTATCATAGGTTTAGAGCGAATGGTGTCACACACCCTAAAAGGATGACAACGTTTGATTAAATGAGGATGACACCTTGTGCAGCCCATGAAATATATTGGCAGACAGTCAAAAATTAGTTTTCTGAAACCAAAACAAAATAAGATATGACTTAATTGAAAAAATACACAAAGAGAAGAAGTAAAGGTGAAGGCATAAAAATAGGTTTAGATTCAAGGCACTGAAACCCTATAAAAAAGGTAAATCATTTTCCACCAAATTCGTTCCAAAACACAAGAGGACCCCGTAACTCCCCGAAAAGAAAGCAAACATTAATCTAACAAACAACATATATTTTAATCCCTATCACATTCTAGAATTGAACAAGTGCCCATGTTTACCCAATCAAGGACAAGCAATCTAATGTGAATTCCCAATATTGGAGAAGGTAAAACTTTTATCTTAGAAGGAAGAGAAATGTCATATCCAGTAATAAAAAGTAACCCTAGAGTGACGCAGAGGTAGCAAGATCACAGGGTACAACGATGGGATTTGGCCATCGGCCATGCCAGGTTTACCATACCTTTGCCAGCCGAAAAGATGCAGCTATGACGGGTTGCCAACGGTTCCAATGAGACTATTTAATTTACAACACTTTTGCACGTCAGACGTTGCAGCTGTGATAATTTTGCCTATGGTTTCAGGGAGGTTTTATAAATTTAGATTTCCAGACTATGTGAAGGAGCTCATCTATGCACTGTATCCAATAATATCAATTTCTCTCAGCTTCGACTGAATGGAGGTAACTGGCAAGGCTATTGCGCAGACCAAGAGAATTAAATAATCTGCTCATTGGTCCTCAATTTCTTCACTTGAACAAACTGCTCAATGACGGCATCAGAGAAGACACACGAACCAAGCTTCCTCCAAGTTTGAGATGGTTATGGTTGCAAAAATGTGAGAGGCCATTCATTTAAGAAAGTGAATTTGGAATTTGGAAATATCGCCATCTAATTGCATTACTATCAAATCCTCACGTATTACTCACAAGGCGGAAGAGAAGAAAGGTGAGGTGCAAACACATAACCTAAGAGACGGAGCATTAATGCACATCAGTTCTATTGCTGGTGAGTTTACAGGGACGCGCTCAAGTTTGAAGTTTGGAAATTAACCTTCACCACAATTGGTAACATTTATTATCAAGTGCAACAATTGTGATAGACTGCAGGCGGAATCAAGCAGGTTATGCAAATATTTAAACCACCATACAGAGTATTACAAGCCAACGAAACAGGGAATATTCAACGATCTAGACAGCAGCTTAAATCCATCTACATGCCAATGTTAAAACCCTCCTTCCATATTTTTGTTAAGGAAATCTCTGTAAGATCCAAGGATTCGAGGCTTAACACCATGGGGTACAAATGATTAAATCCCACCCACAATTTTAAGCAATGAAAAAATCTGAAAAGGTAGTAAGAACTATGTTAGTGACTCAATTCTACTGAAGAGATTCAACCCAAGCTGGAGATGATCGGTGATATTAACAAGAGGCATAAGCGACTAAACCAAGTTTTGGATGGCACCAGTTAGAATGAATCAGAATTTTGGGGAGAATACAACTCAACATGCAAAGAAAGGTTATTCAATTCATTGCATTTTAAAAAGAATCCCAATCAAGGTTGACTCCAGCATCCAAGGAAGACATGACTGTGAAATGTGAAAGCAAATAATTTGAATGACCATAAATTAAATACTGATTATGATACCTAACTAACAAAATTTCCAATCTAAGAATAACATATCAAATAAAAAGGGATTTCACATTGAATGCTGACTTATAACCCACGAACTCCAATCATATAACAGCACAACGAACATTCCAAAGATCAGGTGATTTATATAAATCTTCAGGAAGGTACTCATTATATATATTTACAGAGTGCACATAACAGTTTGCAGAGAAGAGGAAACTTTCAAATCTTTTGGATGTCTCCCTTATCAATTATTTCATTTCCAAAATCAAACAAAAGTAAGAAGATGGAACCTGATTTTAACGAGTAGCTCCTCTAAGTATTGATATCGAGATATTGTCCCTCAAATTTTAGTCTCTGCTTCTTCCAAACTCCACACACACTGCAGAAATTCCTTGAGATATCTCCCTCCCGAATCTCCATTCCGTTCTATCTCCCCCCCTTAATTTCTTTCTTGGTCCGTTACCAATCCCGAACGAAATCCCAACCGAATATCTTTTACCTTCCCATAACCGAATCTTCCAATTCAAATAATATTTCTTTGTGTGCTTATTATTTATTTCACACAGGGGTAATAATAAATTCTCATTTTATTTTATTTCATTTATTTATTTACTTAATTACGATATTCGAGTTTGGTTTATTTAATTCATTTTATTTTATTAGAATTTATTTCATCACCTTGCTTACCATAATAACATTATTAACTTATCAATTAAATTAGGTACCAAACTTTTACTGGATTTTCTCGTTTTTTTTACCCTCATTCAAACCTAAGTGAAATTTTAATATTTAATCCTTTATAATATTTTCTCACTTTTACATTTATTAATCAAATTTAATTATTAAATGATAATTATCTTTCCTCATCAATTCTGATTACATTCAATAACAACCAACCAAAGATAATTAAATTAGTGTTTATTAATGAATCTAATTCTTTATTTAATTCCAAATAAAACAAGTAACCCTATAATTAAATTAACCTTATTAATTAAATCCCAGCATAACATTAATGTTATTTCATAACTTTAAAATTAAATTAAATCATAAAATCACCACAATGACATAACATTACCAACAACTACTTACTTGACATCAATGTTGACCGAAACGGAGGGCACTACAACAGTTATTCAGTTCTTGTGCGATGTTCATGATCTCGTTCTCTGGAAGCATTGTAACCTCGTGTTAAGTGATATTGTGATTGTAGATGTTAAGTGATATTGTGTCTGTTGTGATTAAGTGATTTATTGATATGTCTTTGGGTTATTGTTGGAAGTAGTCTTTGATATTACGTCTTGAGTTCATCGATGTTGTGAGTTGGACTTGTTGTTATGTTCTGAAGTGGTGTTGTTGTGCCTTTGGATTTGTTGTTGTTGAGTTTGTAAGTGGTCTTTGATGTTATGTGTCTGTTGGGAGTTAGTCTTTATTATTGTTAGGAGTACTTGGTCGGGGACCCTTCCTTGTCTACTCTCAGCACGGGGGTGGTTGGGTGGAACGTGCTTCGCACCCCGTTGGGTTCCCTCTTCTGTTGCAGATGTATCTTTTACTTGCAGGTTTTGGCGGATGTTGATGATCCAGTGTCCTTATGTACCAGATTGATGTATATACTTCATATGTAATGTATTCATTGATGTATTGTCTCCCACGTGTGTTGGGATGACCTTGTTGTAAATTGTATATGTGATTTTTGAGGTTGTAATTTCAGTCAATTGTATTCTTTTATCATTGGGATGTAATAACTATTCAGGCCATGTATTTATTCAGGATCTTGTGTTATAGTTGGTTATGTTGAATTATATCTATCAAAATTATGTAACACTTTATATCTTTATAATTCCATGTATTGCCATATGTGCGTATGTTATTAATATGGTTATTGTTTAATGGATATTTAAATGATGATATGGGAATGTATAGATTTACGTAATGGATTAATTATTGTTATCTTATTATCGTTGTTATGGGTTAGTGTAGTCATGTCACTTCGTGTACCCCATTGGAACTAGTTGTGCCTCTTAATACATTGTTATGTTATAATACTTAAGTATGTTATTATATTCTTTTAAAAAAAAAATTGTTCCATTGTTATTAGTTCCTTTGGGGTTCGCAAGGCGGGGCGTGACATGAAAATCTGAAGTAATGCCAATGGATCCTCCAAAGATGCTTGAATAGTGTTTAATAAGATGTTGTAAGATGCTTGAATGCTTGAGATGATGTGTGAATGTTGGAGGATGTAAAATGAGGTGAAAATCACTTGTTTATACAATATTGTGCCTTAGTAACCCATTCATACCTCATCACAAACTGAGATCGAGTGATTTTGAATAAAAGCCCAAAAGGAAATTTAAAATGTTTTCAATTTGGAGCCAAGGGGGACTCATTCGCCACCCATGGCGAATGGGTCCCACCTAGGACCTGAAAATGGGTGTCCGAAATTATCTTGCATTTAATGTTGTTTTTTAGGTTAACATTTAAAAATACACTTTTAAATTAAAGCATATAAGGGCATAAATGGGTCAAATAAAGCATAAGAAAGGGATAAATAGTGAAATTATGCCTAGACAAGCATGAAATCTTGTTACAAGACTTTACAACACTTCAAAAAGGACTTTTTTAATGATGAAAAGGTGGTTTTAAGGTAAATGGTAATGAATAGAGTCTAGAAGAGTGTAGAAATATCTTACAACATTTCACAACACCATCACAAGACGTCATTATTTGAATTTTAGTACCTAAATATGCATGTTCAAGCCATGTTACATCATAAAATCAGAGCAAAATAGATCAAACATCATGAAACAAGACCTAAAAGGCCATGAAAATGACAAGGGGCTATTGTTCTATGACACATTTAGCCCCCACTTTAGTGAGAGGATGAACTTGCTTCAAACTCACACTAAAGTAGCCATGAACATTGAGAGGAGGGTACAAATCCACTTACGTTAGCAAGATGGAATAACAACGATCAAGAGGGATGATCAAGCCCCTAGGATGAAGATCCCATGGAAAACTAAGCATAAGAACAAGGAAACACACAAGTGTTGAGAATTAGATGAAGCTTCGATCATCTGTCCAACTAGTTGTGGATTAGATCTAGGCTAAAAGAGAATGTATACTCACTCTAGGGTGACATAACTCATGACAGTCCACTAGGTGAGAAGGCCCAAATATACTCACTCTAGGGCCATGGAACTTCTAATCGTCCGCAGGGTGAGAAAGCCCAAAAGGTAAGATACATACGCTAGTTAGTATGCACTCACAAACACAAAGGTGGCTATGGGAAAAAGTCATGCCACTAGGTGGGCTTCCTGCTCAACCATATCAAAGTTATACCTCCTGATAACTTTAACAAGGTGCCATAAGGAAAAATGTTAGTTCATGCTCCATGAGACAAGAAAAGCTTTGTATGCTTAGAACTCATGAACAAAAGGAAAAAGGTACCACAAACATGCAAGTTGCATTATGCAAGGTGGAAAAAATGCAGAATGTAAAAATGAAAAAATGTAAAATGTAAAAGATGTTCAAAGGAGTTTTGTTAAGTTTATACAAGGTCAGTCACTTAGGGAACATTGTGTCTAATGTCTCCAAGAGAGGATCAGTCAAAGAATAGTATATTCACAACTTAGGGGATGTAGTGTGTCGCATCAAACCACCAAGAGGAATGTAATATGCTAAGATAGATCATACTTATGAAGGACATCACACCCAACATTTGTCATCCACAAAGTGGGGAATGCATCATATAAACGACAAGGCTACACTAGGAACCAAGAATACAAATAAATTATGGTAATGTATGCTCCCCACTTTAAAGGATTTGCTACACATCATTCTATGAGAAATTAATTTAAAGTAGCAAAGGGAAAATGCAAAAAGGAAAATGAGACATAAGAGCCAACTTGGAAAGCCCTATGCCAAGTCATATGTTTCAAAGTTAGGCCATGTCATGTCAAGGAAAATGAAGAACAAGGAAAGGGAGTTTCCCCCTAGAAAAGAGCACACCAAACACATAAGGGATCTATGGATTTGGGGTCAGTATGTTTGTTGCTACAATGTTTTTATGAAAGAGCTCAGAATTGTCATCATTCCCCAAAGCACGTAGAACTGGAAGAATGGCACAAAGATAGTGAAAATAGAAGAAAAAGAAAGTCCATTTCGGGTCAACATAGAAGAGACATTGTGGTCTCAATGCTTTGCATCGTCCCCAAAAGGAAAAAACAAGTGAAAAGAAAGAAAATGAAAAAGATTTTGGGTCAACATGAAGGAGACATCTTGGTCTCAATGGTTTGCATTATCCCCAAAAGGAAAACACAAAACAAAAAGAAAAAGGACCTTTTGGGTCAACATGGAAGAGACATAGGGCGTCTCTACGCTTTGTGTCATCCCCAAAAGGAGAAAAAGACAAGGATGCATGACATATAGAAGAAGAGAGTTACAAATAGAAGAAGTGCACAAAGAGAAGGAAACATCAAACACACATTACGGGGGAACACGATACACACAAGAAAGGAAAACAGAAAGGAACAAGTAATGCAAATGTAAGTCAACTGGATTAACTAAGTTATTGGTTTCTCAATCTTAAATGGTTAAGTGGAAAAGGAATAACATAGTTAAGAGACAAAGGAAAATGCATTACAAGGATAAGACTAACAACTTCTTGGCCCCCACAAAGTGTAAAGGCAAGAATGAGCTAAGGTGAGTGATGGGAGAGGATCATGCGATAGTGAGAAGAGGGAATTCTACAACTATGGCATGATGAATAGATTTTATTGTCTTAAGGTATGATGGGGAAACAATCAACATCAATGAAGTGATACTTATCTAGTATGTCCTTCAATGTATGACATTGTTTTGTTCAATGACCAAGAATGCGATGATATTTGCAAAATGGTATGTTAGAATATTTAGGGAAAATAACCAACCTATTCATAGGTGGTAAAAGTATAAGACCTTTGTTTAAAAGTAGTTGAAGTATCCTTTCACATTCAAGTGGAGGATGTGTAGGAAACTTGAGTTTCTTCAATTTGTAAGGTCGTTTTCATTTGCTAGACTCTCCTTGTTCATGAATAGGAGGAAGAGGACCCATAGGAATCCTAACATCCTTGTCATTAGAAGGAGAGAATTTTTTTTCATGTGGAAGGAGAATGTTCAAGTCAGGAGGAGCATCAAACATCATTGTACCATCATCCCGAAGTCTCCTAGGTTGAAAAGGATTTCTATTAGGATGAGAAAGATCTTGATATCCTAATCCTATTGTGTGCGCATCTATCGGTTGTTGTTCAAGAAGTTGATGAGTGTCATGTTTATGTTTTGTATCATAGCCTTGTTTACTTATAATAGTGAAACCTTTTCCATATGTGTCTTCAAGGTTTATAGGAGTGTTTGTGACTTTGTGATCGTAAGATGGTTTTGAGTGCATTTGTTTAGAGGAACTAGGTCCACTTGAGGGAGGAACCTTAGGTCCTTCATTGATTTTAGGATGTAAATATGCAAAGTGATCAAGAGGTGAAATAGTAGGAAGATCTTGTGAATTCATGGATGGATAAAAGCTTGCATTGGCTGGGTATGTGCAGGATCATGATGGGCCAAAAAGTGGTGATATGATGGGTATGTTTAGGGTATGTGGCTGACAACTTTTTTTACCCAAAATTGATGAAACAAAATGGGTTTTTAAAGGAGATTCTCACCTTTCCACCAATATAAATTATGCTTTACTTTGAATTTAGTAAATAATTATTATTCATTTTCTATTTGAATTACGAGTAAAGTCCTTATTGATAGGCTGATTGAAAAACATCTATAGCTTTCAAATGGTATCAAATTTTTTGAATCTGAAACATGTGTCACATTATATGCTCCACATACTATAGGATTAAAAAAAAATTGAATTTCATGAAGTTTTTACTAAGCTAAGGTGGTCTGACAGACAAGTTTTTATACTTTTTTTAAGTTGTAATATAAAATTCATAATTAATTATTTACTAGGAAAAAAATTACAAAAAAATATGCTTCAAATCAGGACATGAGTCTTCTACTTATATCTAAAATATTATAAAAAAATATTATCATTTTATTGTGGTTAGGGTGGTCAGAGAGACACCTACTTCTTATTTTTTCCTTAAAATTTAAGTACTACTGCATTGAAATTTCAAAATTTCACCAAATAGATTTTTTTTAAAAAAAAAAACCTAGTAGTTTAGATACTACATTCAATTTGTACTATAGATTCTATTCTTACATATTTTTGAAATAATATAGATAACTTATTCAAAATTTTATGTCAAGTTGCCTAACTCAGATTTTTTTGAATTTTTTGCCACTAAAGGGCTTTTCTTTTCCATGATGATCCTACACATACCCAACTTCAAGGTGATCAAGGAAGTCATTGTAGAACTTGTTCATGCTATCATCATCTTCTCCAATGATGTCTACTTCACAAGGAGGACAATCATGAGGAGTTGAAGGAGCATGTGGGAGTTCAAGGTCATTAGGGTCACAACCAAAGGCACAACTGGACATGTCTAGTAATGATTTTAATGAATTCCAAAACTTATTAAAAGAAAATTCCATGATGCAAGTAAAATAAGATGAAATAAATGATTAAAAACAGAGATTGTGGAAATTAAAATAGAATGCAAGAACAAGAAACTGTAATGCAGGAAAAATGCTAGAAAAATACCATAAATGCTATTTAGAAAGTGCAGAGGGACTGATTCACCCAGGGTGGCGAATTAGTCCTAGTATGATATTATTTGTGTTTTTAAAAAAATTTAATGTGATTCTGATTCTCTATAGAATGCAATTAAGGATGCATAATGCAGATTTTCTATTTTTTCAATGATATGCAATGCAAAAATGAAATCTAAACAAAGCTTTCGATAGTGCAATATGAGAAACTATCCTAGAATGCAAAAACAAAACAATGTCCTAATTGAATGTTGATGCAAGTGTAATCTAGGATGCAATATTTGAATGAAATCAAAAATGCAAAGTGTTCAAAATGAACATTCACCAAAATGAACCGTGGATTTTTGGTTCCTATGCACTTCTCTTGCTCTTCTAGGGTTTTTCACCTAAAAGGAGAGAGGTAGGGCCAAAAATGCTAAGGGTTCATTCAAATTATGATATGTGTGATGTTTTCTAAGCTAAATGAGGTGAACTAAATGAAAATAAGTGATTTATATCACTGAATATGAATGCAAAACTAAGATTTATGCTATGCCAGAAAAAACATTGTGATATGCAAACAATGAACTAAAAGATGAATAAAATGTAGAACAAAAAGAAATGGGATAAAATAGAGTGCACCTGGGAAAGATTTGAGGAATCTAAAATTTTATGAATGTTTTTTGAAGTTACTAAAAATCAATAGTGGGACTCATTCGCTCAGGGTGGCGAATTAGTCCTGCTATTGGTGAAATCTGTCGAGAACTAGTTTCTAACGATTGGGATCCAGAATTTGACAAAATTCAGATTTTCAATCTTAAGGTTGGACTCATTCACCATTGGTGGTGAATCAGTCCTCTCCCAAAATTTTGAGAAATCAGGAGATAACTCTGCAACACCAGATCTAGAAATGTTTGCTTATCGGGTTGCCGAAGTCAATTTTGTAGGAAACAGAAAGAAAACCTCCTCCAAACTTGAAATAGAGTTGATTTGACTTGAAACACCTAGTTGACTTTACCAATCTTCAATCACCTAAATTCTTGTAAAATCTACATACAAAGGTCTACAAACACACATGCAAGAGGGGAAAAATGGTTGAAGGTTACCAAATAGGGGGTTGCCTTGATCAAACCCCACTTTGGTAATCAAACCCTTAATGAAATAATGAGATGAAAGAGAATGATAAACCAACAACATGAAAATTCTATCAACTTACCAAACCCTTGATGATGAAAATCTGAAGTAATGTTAATGGATGCTCCAAAGATGCTTGAATAGTGCTTGATAAGATGTAAGATGCTTGAATGCTTGAGATGATGTGTGAATGTTGTTGGATGTAAAATGAGGTGAAAATCACTTATTTATATAATCACTTAACCCGAAAGGAAATTTAAAATATTTTGAATTTGGAGCCAAGGGGGACTCATTCACCATCCATGGCGAATGGATCCCACCTAGGACCTGAAAATGGGTGTTGGGAATTATCTTGTATTTAATGTTGTTTGTCAGGTTAACATTCAAAAGTACATTTAATTAAAGCATATGAGGGCATAAATGGGTCAAATAAAGCATAAGAAAGGGATAAATAGTGAAATTATGCCTAGAAGAGTGTGAAATCTTGTTACAAGAGTTTACAACACTTCAAAATAGGACTTGCTTAATGATGAAAAGGTGGATTTTAGGTAAATGGTAATGAATAGAGTCTAAAAGAGTATAGAATGTCTTACAACAGTTCACAACACCTTCACAAGACGTCATTATTTGAATTTTTGTACCTAAATATGCATGTTCAAGCCATGTTACATCATAAAATCAGAGAAAAATAGATCAAACATCATGAAACAAAACCTAAAAGGCCATGAAAATGACAAGGGGTAATTTTTCTATGCCACATGATCATATTTCACATCTTTAGTTTGTTGATGATACTACTTTGATGGGTGTTGGTAAAACTTTGGAAGTATTTGACCTTAGACATGCTTTAGATATTTATCTAACTACCTCTGCTCATCTCATTAATTCTTAGAGAAATCAAATATTATCTTCTTCAGTACTCCTTTAGCCATTCAATAATGAATTATAAAATTTTGAGATTTAGTATAGGACAACTTCCTCTGGATTATCTTGGCATCCCTTTGTCTATAGGAAATCTTAACCATCTTCATTGGAAAAAGATTCTTGATCACTTTAGGATGAAAGTTACTCATAGGGGATCATTGGTTATCTTTTGTTGGTCATATTACACTTTTGAAGTCTATTGTGCAAGCTCTCCCTATTTATAAATTTATGGTTCTCTCAGCTCCTAAATTTCTTTTGATGGAGTTTGATGCTCTTTCTTAGAAATTCTTATTGGCTATAAATTTAGAAAATAAAAAATGGAATTTAGTTGGATGGGATCTAAGATTTGTTAGCCTAAACAAAATGGGGGCCTTGGTCTTAGACGTGTTAATTTTAATAGTCAAGCTTTGGTTGCTAAACTTAATTGGAGATGGTGTACACAAAGGATCAACCTTGGGCTAAAGTTCTTAATTTTAAATATCTCCATACTGTGGCTCCTCAGGAAGTTCCAAGAATTGATTTAACTAGTAATGGCTCTATGGTTTGGAATATTATTAAGGGTTCTTCTCTTGTAAAGAGAGGTCTCTTCTAGATTGTAATTCTAGTGATAAGGCTATTTTTTGGATTGATTATTGGGATCTTCATCCCCCAATTTTTTCCTCATTTCCCAATCTTCGTCATTTGAGCAATATTTTTCTTGATGCTGGTTGGTCTAAGGTCTCCCATTTCAAAGAATATTGTTAGGTGGGGAATATTTTTGTTCCTCATTAGAAAGCTATTACTTCTTGGCTATTAGGGAGAGATCATGCTGCTAAGGTTTAACTTGCTTATATTCTTGAAAATTGTCATTGTTCCTCTATAAACAGAGGATTTCCTAGCCTAGGGTTATGATAAAAAAGGAGTCTACTCCTTTTCTAAGGTTTATGAGGTCATAGATGGTCAACAAACTAGTTTTGTGGATATTTTGTAATGCCCCGTCTTGTAACCTAAAGAATGATGCATTGTCTACGATAGTGTAATAATTTTTTTTTAAATTATAAATATTTACTTAACTAATTGCAAACATTCCCTAAGTAACGCGATGACACACTACTTGAAAATCCCATAGATGACAATAGTATTAAACATAGCATATATTTAATTCACATAAACTTAAAAGCATACATTGAGTAACATTTAAAATTATATCAATGAAGTATAATGTTCATAAAAGATTCTTTCATACATTACATTTGAAATAACATTACAATACTCATTTTCCAAATGAGGTAGATCAAATAAGTGTTTACAATTACATATTACAAATGTTCACCTCATTAACAATTGAGGAGTGATACAAATATATAAAATTTCCAATGATCTAAATAAGAAAGTACATATATCCACATGCGAGCTCTCCATCCATGAAGTACTCGTTGCCATGAACAAGAACTGGGGACCCAACGGGGTAAGGTGCACATCCACCCAACCATGTGGTACTCGTAGGTCCACCCCCCATGCTAGGAGATAGTAATAAGGTTCCCTAGACATAACCTACAAACCCTAGACACAAGTAAAACCATAAACCAAACTATACAAGTAGAAACCTAACTTATAGGTTACATTTCTTCCAAAATTCAGATAATCAAATAAGCTAAGTTCACAAGGTTACTATTATTTTAGGTGGAGTGTCATCACAATGTTGCATAGGTTACCCTGGTGTTTCTTCCTAGGTTTCGGCCCACAATTTGGGTTACCCTAGCAACCTCTTACGAAACCCTACACCTCATGCAAACTGTTGCGGAGTCAAATATCTTTTAAAATAACAAGATATCGACTTTGCCTTTCCACACCTTCTCGACTCATTCTTAAGACTGAACTAGCTCTTAAGTCCATGAGTGAGGCACAATTAATCCATTTAAATATTTTAGAATACCCAATGTGTTGATTTAGTTTTCTCTGATTTACTAACTCTACCTGAGTTACCCAGACACCACTTTGTGTGTCGGCCCTCACAAAGAGCCACTCCCCTAAAAATAACACAAGGAATCTAAGTTCATTAACTAAGGTAGGCAAAGTGCACAAGAAACAACATATAATACCCAACAAAACACAACAGTCATCACATCCTGTTCATAGAATCAGGTGTCCAAAAATCATACAAAAGCCATGTGCACTACCCTAGTTAACTCAAAGATTGTATTTAAAACAAATAATAACTCCCTCATTAGCAAACTTATCTGGAAGACTTATAGTTCAAAGTAATCCCAATTTTCCCAAACATTCTAAAGCAATTCAGACATGATAAAAAATATCTAATGTTAGGGTTTACTAAACCCAATCAAGTCAATTAAAAATAGCAAGAAAATATAACAACTTGATCATAATTATTTTCTCAAACAATTAAAAGAGATTGTAACAATTCATCCAATTTAACTTTCTCAATTTCACATAAAAATAAATACCAAATTTTCTCCTTCAATCTTACTATTTAAAGGTAGTTGATTTCATGCTTTACATGCATCCAATTAAAATAAATTCTTTTTTTTAATACTAAAACTAATTTCCTAAATTTATATATATATATATATAATGTTTATTATAAATCGAAATTCTTTTTTTTTTAAAGAAAATTGAAATTTATATATAATATAGAGAAAATGAATGAGATTTTAGGGTTGACAGTGCTTAGTACACAACAGCGGGCATTCTTTTAAGACTGTGTTTTGTATTCACAGCCACAACAAATCTTTTGAGGCTGTGTTTTCTTAATTACAGTCGTCGGCTCCCTACCAAGGGTGCCGGCCAGTGTGGGTGGGGCGGCGCTGGGGCTGCTCCCACCGCCACCTCCCTTAGGGGGCAGGGGCGGCTGTGGGAATAGCCACAACCCTTTCCCACAACTCATAAAAAAATTAACCTAAAATTTAATACGTAATTTCATGAAAATTTATCCCTGCATTTTTCAACAATTTCGAGTATGGAATTTGACGAATTTCCTTTGTGCATTCTTTCCAAATCTATATGTTAAATGTATATTTGTATATGTATATGTATATATAACATTTATATACATATATATATACTTACAATTTAATCAATAAAGAAATATTATGAACATGAAAATATTCTGTGACAGAGTTTTCTACAGGAAATTGGGAAATTTAGCAATATACACAATTTTTCCCTAGATACAAGTTCTAATTCAATCACAAAGGGTTTCAATTTCATTTTCCAAATAAAAGATTTCCTTCACAATTTAATTACTCAAAATATTTTCTACAGGAAACTTTTAACAGAAGAGGTTTCCAATTCCTCAACTTTATCTATAGAGTTTTCTTCTGAAACTTTTCAATTGCTTAACAAAAATCTATAGGGTTGCTCTCTAATTTCACTATAAAATCTTGTTTTTGAAATATAACACTGAGAGGTAACATCTTTCTATAGAAAATTTCTGAGAAAAATACAAGAGTCACCAACACAGCAATTTCCTCAGGAAATCTTTTAAATTCACAATTTTACAAATCTTGCACAAAAACTAATTCTTACACAGACAATCTTTTCAAAAGAAATCAAATTAAATAAATAGGGAAATAACTGTATTTCCTGTAGCTTGAAAAACTTGGCTGTAGAAGAGAAGCTTTGTTTTCCTGCTGCGTGCAATCTTCCAAAGCCCTTCCAGAACCCCAATTTCTAGAAGAATGCAAATACTAAACTAGAAGCAATCCCAAAACTTCTTCCAGAACTTTTTTTTTTAAAATTAAACCCAAAAGAATTCACCAAAAATATTTCCAGCAGTTCTTTGTTCTTTTCATTTCTCGTGAAGTCCTTTCTTGTTTTCCCCAAATCACATCATATCTTCCCGAGAGAATCCCCAACAAGAAATTGCAATAAATTTAACTAACACACATGGCAAGAAGAAAATATCTTCAACAAACTCATGGGTAAATCTTCCCACTATTAACAAGAATTTATTTTATTTGAAGAATTAAAGAATTCAAAATTCAAAATTCAATTTCCTTTTTATTTTTAATTCTTATTTAAAATTTCATTTCTCACAAAACATTTAAATTTATATTTAATCTATTCTCACAAATAAAGTAACTTTAATTTAATTAATTAGTTTATTTAATTAAATAATTTTTATCTCAATGATTAAATTACTTAACCAAATAAATTAATTTATTTAATTAAATAAAATATAAAGCTTTTATTTACAACATTTAAAATTAATTTAAATAAACATTAATCTATCATTAAATTAACAAAATTTTCCTTACATAATAAATAATCCAATCAGACACAAACAAGACAACTAAAGACACCAGACTTAAACTGACGACATACTGTGACTGGGTTTAAGACTAGACTAGGAAAATCCTTGTTACTACCTCCCAATCAACATTACCATTGAGTCTTGACACGCTCAGACTTGAGAAACCAGGTGGAGTCGGTGTCATGTACATGCAATCTTGTAATCAGACAAATAACATATATATATATATATATATATATACAATCCATAATTCAAGCACACCGTGTGGAGAAAATCACGGAAATCACAGGGCACTCACAAGCAAGTGATGTAACTTCGTTCTCCACACCAATACAAATCACATCAGACTGACAAAATAAATAACAATTAATTTACCATGAGCATACATATAGCAATAACATCTGAAGAAAACATCTATGCTAATATAAAGCATGCTAGAAATAATTACCACCACACAATGTAACATCATATCACAAAATAAGTCCACCATCGCTCTAAAGTCAGCGATCAATACAATAGAATAAAGTACCAGGGTCTATCAAAGTGAAAACATGCTAACAGAAAATATAAGAAAAATGGAGGGGTACTACACTTTCGATGGTGGAAAAATATGTGCAATAACTTGTGTTGGCCCAAATGTAATTTTTTCGTTTGGCTATTATATTAGAATAAATGTCTTGGGACAATATTAAAAAGAGAGGATTTCGAGGACCCTCTAAGTGTGTCCTTTGTGGAACTCAGGAGGAATTCTAATCTTTTGATTGTGAAGAACTTACAGTTGGGTTCTTTAAAAGGTTTAGCCACTCCTAGCTTTCAAGATAAACCTTCTTCTAAAGTTAATAGGTCTAGAGTAAGTGGTCTCCTCCTCTGGGTGTCTTTAAATTAAATATTGATGGCTCCTCTAGGGGTAATCTTGGTGGTGCAAGTATTGGTGGCCTTGGACATGATAGTGATGGTTCAATTAAGCTCTTTTTCTCCATTTCTACTTGGTTTGGTATGAACAATCAGATGAAAACTTGGGATCTTCTTGTTGCTCTAGAGAAAGCTTGTGCTTTGGGTTGGAATAATGTTTTTTGTGAGATGGATTCTATGATTCTAGTTTCTCTTTTGAACAAGAAAACTTCTGTTGATTCTTCTTCGCAATTGGCATCCTTGGTGGCTCAAATCCGATATCTTTCTGTACATTTTCATTCTATTTTATATTTTCACATTCCTCGAGAATGGAATACTATTGTTGATAAGTGGGTCTCTAATGTTGATCGAGGATGAATTTTTTCTATTTGGGACTCGTTATCTCCTAAACAAGTTACTTAGTTTCTCCATCTTCTTCATGATAGCAACCTACGATCATGGTTTATTCATAAGTTTTACTAGTTCTCTTGGTTTTTGGTGGGGGTGGATTGGTAGAAAATCAATTTGGTTGTTCCTTATTTTAATTTGCATGGCTTCTATTGTTATTTGGAATTCTTTATGTAATCTCATCAGACTTGTTTGATTAATATATTTTTATCCTATTTGCCCCAAAAAAATGCTAGCATCCACAAGAAATCTTATTGGAAAGTGCTTTTTTTGGAATTACATGGAGAGCTTTAGAAAGAGATCCATACAATTTAGTTGTTGATTTTTTCAAGTATGAGAATATCAACTTTGACTTCATGTTTTCTTTAATATCAGTGAATGCATATAAAATATTAAGGGGGGAAATTGGAAAATATGTTTAAGATATTTTGCATTGTGTCTAATTTTTTTTTTACAAACTTTCAACAAAGAGAATAGTGTTTGTGTGAAACTAAGCTTGGGTTTTCAGTTCTAGTTTGTTTGACAAATGTTCTTCCATTGAATCTTAAAGAAAAATATTTAAAAAAAAATTATCCTAGAAATTTATAAACTTATTTTTGAATATAGAAATGTCTTGAAAATTTTGATAAATGAAATTAAATTTGTTTTAGAAGATTTGAAGAAAATTCTAATTTTGTTCTAATATTAAATTATGACTTTTAAACACTTTGACAAAAATAAAGAACTTATTAAATATAGCACACATAAATGATCACTATTGTAGATTGAATAGTTAAATGATGGGCTAGGAAAAGTGACAAGGAATTTCGCTGGCCAAGTGAAAATTTGCATGCTAGAAGACAACTTTTCTTGCTTATCATATATGTCAATAGTGATGGGTAACATGCTAGCATTGTAAATTATCCAATAAACATTAAGCATAGCCAACTTATAATGAATAACCTCTATTCAAGGCACTAGAAAATTTAATAAACATTGTTAAAAAAATTAAAAATCACATCACACTCCACATAGATGCTTTTGTTTCAATAATAAATAAAAATATAATTTTGATATGTATTCTAAGAGAAATGTGTTACATAATAATATATGTCTAGAAATTTATTAGTAGTAATTTAAATATTTATAATAAATAAAATATTTAACAAAAATTATTAAAATATATCCATGCACCAGACATAAAGTTAGTAATCTACTGGGTGATCTCACAATACTGGTTTACGATTTTTGGCCAAACTGGACACTGAACTAATTTTTTCTAACTAAATCTTCACTTTCGGGCACCTATAGTAGCTAAACTATGAGGAATTTGAAGATGATACAAACTAGTGATTTGTGACATTTTGTCTATAGATTCTAAATATGTTTTTTTCAAAAAATCTGGAATCCGATTGCGCTTATTTTTCCATCTCCTTCAAAAACTAGTTTTTCAGTAAACACCATTTTTGAGGAGTGGCTCTCACCGTATAACACAACTTTTTTTCCATGAAGGATAAAATTATAATTTTTTTGAATTTAAATTTGTAACTATGATATCTAGTGCTTCCAATTGGTTTCATAGTGTTTTATTGAATATTTTTTCCTTAATCATGTTTCGAAGTCAAACCAAGTACAATTAAAAAATAGGCAGACTATATAACACAATTTTTTTTTGTATATATCAAAATTCTTTTTTTTTTGTTGGATCAAGGACTTCAATTTCTAGTGCACTCAGATTTTTCAATTTTTTTTTGAAAATCTTCTATTTTTCTACATGTGCAGAATAGAGAGCTTGATTTTCGATGAAAAACCTACATTCACAATAAATAAAAAATAAATATAATAATTAAATTAAATTTATTTAAAATTATACTTTTTGGGAAGCTTATAATAAGGAAAAGATACTTAAAAATAAAAATAAAATTAAATGAATTCATTTGATCCCCAAAAAGGTAAATCAAAAGTGGTTTTTTATCAGTATTTTGATAGGTGTAAAGGAGACTCCGTTATAGTTATGGTTTAAAATTAACAGGGTTCTATCCAAGGGGGTTTGATATAAGGTAGTTCCTCTTTAATTGGAATGCTTTAAATGGGACTTTTAAAGGCTTAAATTAGTATATTTTCTAAAAATATGTGATTTCAGAAAAAATCAAAATCTCCCAAAAATTGTAAACCAGCTTTGTGGGATCACCCTACTTCTAATAAATATATATTTTTTTTGTAACAAAATTTATGTGTTGTGGAATAATGTCAAATGATAAAAAATAATATTTAAAATTTTAAAAATAAAAATTGATGAATAGGTGTCTATATTACCACATAAAAGTAAATATTGATTGGAAAATAAAAATTAAGAAGAAATATGTAAGTTTTATAATGAATTATATCTTAAATTTTCATAGAAAATGCAACAAATCATTAGTTTACATCATTCTAAAATTATTGATCATTTATTTCCTATAATTGACACAAATTAAAAATGCTAAAAAATGTTGATTTTGAGCATCCCACTTAGGGAAACAAAGGGAGACATATTATTGTGTGATCGCCCCTAATATATAAATCCACACATATAAACCATATAAAGAATCTATTCACCTCAAGATATCAATCCACATGAGCAGAAATGGAAAGTATGATATAACACCAAAATAAAAAATAGGTAAGAATATACATATCCACATATGTGATTCTAATCATATGATACATACCCCTCAATTCTAATACAAAAATAATGTCATTAGTAGTAAAATAAGGTATCAAAATATAAAATAAATCACTAGAATGAAGCACATATTCTTGGTCCATATAGGTGCTCTCTTTGGTGGTGGATTCTTTTCCTAAAAGGGTTTCTCCATATACATCTAGTACTATGTGTCATATTCTTATAGTTTTCCAATATATAATTTGTTGTTATATACTTGCACATACAATCTTAGGGGCTAATCTAGAAAGTTGTATTAATAAATTTTAGATTTTCACTCTTTGGAGAAGCTTATATTTGTATTAGTTTAACATGTTTAATAACATTTAGTACTAGATACTTGGTTTTCTTGAGAAGGGAATGACTTTATTGAAGTTTTTGAGTCCTTTGACTATAATTGGAGATTTTAATGTGAGAGATTTTATAGGTTTTTCAATAATTGAAGCCATGGAATTTACCCTTCATTCAAAAATTCACAAATTCAATGGAACTAGGTATTGTAAGTGCCCAACTATGGATGGGTCAAAATAAAAATCTCATGATGAGTTAGTGGTATGAAACATAGCCTAGGTGGAATGATTATTTCATTGCATAACCTTTTTTTACCTTGATTGAAGTCCCCCAAATGGGTCTAAACTAAACACAAAACCAAGTGGAAAATAATAATGTTTCCACAATTATACTTTTGTTTGCTAGATAAGTTAGATGAGGAATCCAAGGGTCACAAAAAATAGTATGAAGCCTAAATTGTTGGTAAGAAGATGCTAAGAAGATTCATTCTAGTATATTTTATCCATCTAGATATTAACATTAAAAAAAATTCTCAAACCTTGGGTTTCCTCCTTTAACCCTATCATTGATTCTTTTAATTGGACGCCAATTTAGATTCACCACCAAAATTTTCCTCTCCATTTCTGTGTAACTCTTGGTAAATTTAAATTGGTAACTCCTTGGGATGTTTCATAATCATGGATTAGGCCAATATAATATTCTCTCACACCACCTATGTGTGTAATCTTTTGGATCTCGATATGTCTATGCACATCTCAAAGGAAGTTTTTCTACAAGTCACTAATAGCTATTATAGACAAACTTTCAATTATGAAAGAATCCCCTTTCAATATAGGTAATGTTTTGATACTAGTCAACTAGCATCAATTTTCCCTTGCTCAAAGGTCTCTCATTCATTCTCTTGGTGGAAGAATGCTTTACAGGAAAACCTCTCTATGGAGGTCATTGAGGATGTTGTTAATTAAGAGGCTTATACTCTTCTTACTAATATTGAGGTGACAATTCTTGATCCTCCTATGTCACCTATGGTTGCTCCTCATCATTCATTCCCATCCTTTGTTCTTGGGGTGGGCAGTGGTGTACCTCCTCCAATTTGTGTTGAGGCTTCTCATTAATCTACTTCCCTATTTAGTCATTTCTCATATATTTCATCCCATTTTAGGCCCGCAAAGAGGGTTTATTTTCCACCACCTCCTACTTTTATGGATGACAATACTGAGTTCTCATAGGCTATTTACAATGAAGAAAAAAATTAAACTAAAATATGTTTCATTATCTTATGACCAAGTCAAGGGTGTGCATCTTACTAGGTTTGGTTATGGAATTGTCTAGCTCTTTTTCAATTGTTTATTAATATTGGCACTTTTATTGCAATTGTGATTTTTTTTAGTTGTTTTTCACTAACTAATTTGTAAAAGGGTTAGGTTTTCTTGAGAAATATATTTTAATTAATCAAAAAAATTATAAAAACTTAGAACAAGATAAAATTTTCAAGACAACCTTGGTGGATGAATAAATTCAACCACCATGTTGCCTTCAAACACATTATTCACCAAATATATAATTGATACTTATATTAACAAGATTATTATTATTCCTGTGGATGTTAGGTGGGTAGCATCATTAGTTGACATTTTTTGGTGGCAGGGTAGGGGTATGTGTAGGATCATCATGGAAAAAATAGGCCCTTAAGTGGCGAAAAACTTAGAAAAATCAGAGTTGGGCAACTTGACGTAAAAATTTGAATAAGTTATCTATATTATTTCAAAAATATGTAAGAATAGAATCTGTAGCAAATTGAATGTAGTTTATAAACTACTACGTTTATTTTTTTAAAAAAATCTATTTGGTAAAAATTTGAAATTTCAATGTAGTAGTACTAAAATTTTAGGGAAAAAATAAGAAGTAGGTGTCTGTCTGACCACCCTAACTACAATAAAATGATAATATTTTTTTATAAAATTTTAGATATAAGTAGAGGACTCATTTCTCAATGTGATGCATATTTTTTTTGTAATTTTTTTCCAAATAAATATTTAATTATGAATTTTTTATTACAACTTTCAAAAAATATAAAAGCTCTTATGTCTAACCACCTTAACTTGGTCAAAAATTCATGAAATTCATTTTTTTTTAATCCTATAGTATGTGAAGCATATAATGTGACACATGTTTCAGATTCAAAAAATGTGATATCATTTGAAAGCTATAAATGTTTTTCAATCAGCCTATCAATAAGGACTTTAGTCGTAATTCAAATAGAAAATGAATAATAATTATATTTATTAAATTCAAAGTAAAGAATAATTTATATTGGTGGAAAGATGAAAATATCCTTTAAAAACCCTTTTCGTTTCATCAATTTTGGGTAAAACAAAAGTAGTCAGCCACATACCCTATACATACCCATCATATCGCCACTTTTTGGCCCATCATGATCCTGCACATAACCGTAGGGACAATATAAAGCCCAGCTGGCATGGTTGAGGTGTTTGGTGGGGAAGAGGGATTTAATGCCAATGTTGGTGATGGCAGGGTGATTGCTGGTCATCACCCAAGAACACTTGGGTTATCTTTTCAACTACCAAAGATGACAACATCATCACTAGATGGTGTGCAAAGAATCATTGCAAGGATGACTCAATCTAGTATTTTAATGGTTGATGGATACGGTGGTGTGAGGTGATGGCATCTCCACATGTTTTTTGGGTGGTGTAAGTCTCTAAATCCTTGACTCCCTTAACACATTTGGTTATCTATGATAATGGAGACTCTGGTGTGCCTTAAGGACTCTCGAAAGCTATGGGCCTTCTTAGCAAGATTTGCTATGGGCTGTTGAAGTCAATTTTCAAATATTGGGACCCCTTGGTCCTAGAAGCGATGCAACTACTCTTGGGAGAAAAATACATGGCCTCAAGTGAGCGGTATCACATGAATGCTAACATTGCTTCTTGTTTCATGGCTATGCTCTTGGAAATTTTAGAAGTTTCAAAAGCAATAACACTTTTGATGATGTGGAAATTGGTGATGGGAAATCTGTTGGAGGGGGTGGAAGACGTGATTATTATCGTAGAGTTGGGGATTGGGTTTCCTTGTCCCAGGGATATGCATCGGGCTTTGCTTCTTGGGGTGATAGTTCGAAGGTACCCCTTCCTCCTGGACCTCAAAGGTATTGCTCTATAGGAGCACAAAAACTGAGCGTGTTTTGGTCTTATTTTTCTCAAACATTATCTCTACCTGGAACCTATAGGTAGTGTGGATTGGAGGTGGAATTTCCATGAATACTTGTTAGTGAAGGGGGTTGAGCTAGATGAGTAAGAAGCCCGATCATGGATTTTGAGCACATATGGTTTAGAGGACATGTGTTGTTTGTGCTAGATTGATGAACATTGTCCGTGTTGATGGCTACGTAGGTCTTTTGGTATGGCTCAATAGTTGATGAAGGTTGGGTGGTTGGCATGGTATCGACGAAGTTATCCACGAAGCTGGTGCAAAGGTGGTGAATCAAGATGACCATTTTTGCAAGGTTTTGGTGGCGATGCCTTGTCCTAGCAGAGAGGTTTCGTGCATCCCATTCTTTGGGGTTGTGTGTATGTTAGGGTGCACAACATCCCCTTTTTCTAAAATCTATATAAGGTATGGGTCTGTAGACTGCACACTAGGAGAATGTATGGGCTACTATCTACTATATTTCCACTGAGTTGGCTACATGAAAGGATTTTTTTTGAATCAATATAATTAGATTTACTTATAAAAAAATAAGATTATTACCATTTCATATAGTTGCATCCATCTCATAGAAGACCTAATTGGAAGCAAAAGGACTTCAACTATAAAATCAAGTCAATAAAAACCACCAACCACTAGGGAGACCCAAAAAAATCTATAAGAAATACATAAGGACATATCTATACCAAGAAGAGAGAAAATTTGATTATCGTCAACCTTCCTATATTAGTTCTAAATAGTTTTTGACTAGAGATGTTGGGGAAAGGAAAAATTATGTAGTTCTTGCTAATCCTTGACCAATATTCTTATAATTAATATATACAAAACACTTTCCTAAGGCATATATGCCTCAACTAGTATGTCTTTAAGTCATAATCATCACAATAATATGAAAATACTTATTTAATATCAAATTGTAGAGTTACATGGAGTACCTTAGCTATTTCATTGATGATCCATTGTGTATAATCTTGACATCACTTGCTAGCATGGAGGTGGTCCGAGGAGTAGTTAAAATAAACTCTACTCCAATGAGCTTCATATATTTAATGTTATTGTGTAAAAAATAGAAATTAGCCACACTTAATAACATTATTGTACAACTTAAAGATGAATGATCCATATCAAAATCATTCCTCCTTCCTCACATGTGGCTTGGGTCTAACAAAAAATAATTTATGGTTTCTTTAATTATAACATAGGGATTTGCATCAATCTCCTTAGCTAGTTCCCAAATCCTAAGAAACCATATCCTCAACTCAGGATTCTTGATTTCCTCCTTTGCTTCACTCAACACCCTCTACTCCCACAACCATACCTTTCTTTTGTCCATCAATTCTTTGTTCCTCCCCTTCTAACAAAATTCCAAAGAGAACCTTTTATCCCTCCTAGTTTCCAATGAGGAGTTCATTACCTCCAAAAGTACCAAGTAACAAACTAAAAAAAATAAAACCTCTCTCAAACAATCCTTACACCTATTAAGATAAATGCATAAAAAATGGATATATCACTACCTTATGTAATGATGTTTTTATGCTCATACCACATGAGCCAACACACCAAAACTATTCCTTAAAATGCATCCATCGTTAAAACACGATTGTGAGCTATATGCTTTGTCAACCCATTATCAAGATATTTTTTACCTTAATTACTATTTTTATATGTTAATCTAATAGTAAATAATAAAAACTAATAAATAATAATAGTTGTATAAATAAATAAAAATATATAAATTAATAATTAATTAGCCGATAGGCTATATGTGTGAACTTTTGTCAAAATTTTCATTAGCCTTCCTAGTTTTTAAGCCTTCTGTCGGTCAGGCAATCAGGAAAAAGGTGGCAAATGTTTTTTTAATTAAAAAAAAAAGTGCTTGGCATGCACTTTGGGAGAAGGTGGCAGATTTTCCACCGCACAGATAGAGAAGACCAGTGAAATCAAATGTTGGTTGGCATCAACATTAATTGTTGTATGGTTTCCATGTACTAGCGATGGTTGTAATAACACCTACCATTTAAAACCTCGGGAAACATAGTGAATGTCTATGCAATTTTCAATATGGAATTGTTGGGTCTCGTTCTGTTGCTATACCTTCTATCAGAGCCATAAGTGAGGAGGAAAGCTTCTGTGAAGGTGAAAGTTCGATCAAGAGTTGTCTAGCTTCTATGAAGGTGGTTGGAGGTTATTTTGTGTTTTTTACATGGGGCGATGGTTGTGAAAGCAAAAAAAAAGTGTTGCCTGTGATAATTTTTTACCAATTTTTTTACAGGTGTTCAAGAAACAAGGCAATGGAGAGAAAGCTAGTGGGAAGAGATGCATTTGAAGCAAGTGGGAAGAGGTGCATATTAAAAAAACCCTTTGCGATATTGTTTCACTTATGGTTCGTGATTTGTGGCAAGCTATATTGTTTCATTTCCGATAAGGTACTATTGATTGTTTCAATTTTTGGTAAGGTGTTATTGAGAAAAGACTATATTGTTTGTAAAGACGAATACTATTTCCTTTATGGTTCACGTTTTATGGCTATGGTTTTGCATGGGTTTGTTACTGTGAATTTTTGTGTTTTGTGGGTTTCTCCATCTCGGTTGCTATTGAAACCAATATTGTTTGATTTATGGCTTTCATTTTGTGGTTATGATTGTAAGAAAATAAAATAGTTAATGTTATATAGTTTATGTTGATTTCCATTAGGTATTGTTGATTAAATTGTTCTCTAGCTTAGGCTATATTGTTTCATTTTCAATAAGGTGTTGTTGAAAAGGCTATATTTTTTCAATTTTTATAAGGTACTATTGAGAAAAGAGTATATTTTTGCATGGGATTATTACTGCACACATGAATTTTTGTGTTTTGTGGGTTTTTTCCATCTGGGTCGCTATTCAAACCAATATTGTTTAATTTATGGCTTTTGTTTTGTGGGTATGGTTGCAACGCAATAAAATTGTTAACGTTATATAGTTTTTGTCAATTGTTGTTGTCTAACTTGGGCTATATTGTTTCATTTTCGATAAGGTGTTGTTGAAAAGGCTATATTGTTTCAATTTTCGATAATGTGTTGTTGAGAAAAGACTATATTGTTTGTTAAAAGAAATATTGTTTCGTTTATGGTTCACATTTTGTGCCTATGGTTTTGGATGGCTTTGTCACTGTGAATTTTTTTGTTTTGTGGGTTTCTCCATCTGGGTCATTGTTGAAATGGATATTGTTTGATCTATGCCTTGCATTTTGTGGCTATGGTTGTAACTCAATAAAATAGTTAATGTTATACAATTTATGTTGATTTCCATAGGGTATTGTTGATTGTTGTTCTCTAGCTTAGGCTATATTGTTTCATTTTCGATAAGGTTCTATTGAAAAGGCTATAAATTGTTCCATTTTCGATAAGGCGTTGTTGAGAAAGGACTACATTTTTGCGTGGCTTTATTACTGTCCATTTTTGTGTTTTATTGATTTTTCCATCTGGGTCGTTGTTGAAACCAATATTGTTTGATTTATGGTTTTTGTTTTGTCATTATGGTTGCAATGTAATAAAATAGTTAATGTTATACAATTTATGTTGATTGTTGTTCTATAGCTTAGGATATATTGTTTTATTTTCGATAAGGTGTTGTTGAAAAGGCTATATTGTTTCAACTTCCGATAAGGTAATGTTGAGAAAAGACTATACTTTTGCATGGGTATGTAATTGTGAGTTTTTGTGTTTTGTAGGTTTTTCCATCTGGGTCGGTGTTGAAACCAATTCCATTTTGTGGCTATGGTTGCAACACAATAAAATAGTTAACATTATATAGTTTATGTTGATTTCCATAAGGCATTGTTGATTGTTGTTGTCTAGCTTAGGCTATATTATCTCATTTTCAATTTAAGGTTCTGTTGAAAAGGCTATATTGTTTCAATTTTCAATAAGGTTTTGTTGAGAAAAGACTATATTGTTTCTTAAAACCAATATTGTTTCATTTATGGTATGTGTTTTGTGGGTATGATTTTGCATGGGTTTTCCCATCTGGGCCGCTATTGAAACTAATATTGTTTGATATTGTTTTATTTTTGATAGGGTCATGTTGAAAAGGCTCTATTGTTTTAACTTCTGATAAGGTGCTATTGAGAAAAGACTATATTTTTGCATGGGTTTGTAAGCTAGCATTATACAATTTATGTTGATTTCCATAAGGCATTGTTCATTGTTGCTCTCTAGCTTAGGCTATATTGTCTCATTTTCGATAAGGTACTATTGAAAAATCTATATTGTTTTAATTTTTGATAAGGTGCTATTGAGAAGAGACTATATTGTTTGTTAAAACCAATATTGTTTCATTTATGGTTTGTGTTTTGTGTGTATGTTTTTTCATGGGTTTGTCACTATGAATTTTTTTGTTTTTTGGGTTTCTACATCAAGGTCACTATTGAAACCAATATTGTTTGATTTATGGATTCTGTTTTGTGGCAGGAATTGTTGGTTTGCATGCGGTGTTGATGGTTGCAAGGCACTATATTGTTAAAACCTAGGCTATATTGTTAAAACCTAGGCTATATTGTTAAAACTTAGGCTATATTGTCTCATTTTTGATAAGGTCCTATTGAGAAGGCTATATTGTTTTAATTTTTTACAAGGTATTGTTGAGAAGAGACTATATTGTTTGTTATAACCAATATTGTTTCATTTATGGTTTGTGTTTTGTGTGTATGGTTTTGCATGGGTTTGTCATTGTGAATTATTATGTTTTGTGGGTTTCTACATCTGGGTAGCTGTTGAAACCAATATTGTTTAATTTATGGTTTTCTTTTTGTGGCCGACATTGTTGGTTTCTATGTGATACCAATGGTTGAAAGGGTATTAAACAATTTGTGTTATTTTCACTAAGGAATTGTTTACAAAGCTTTGGCTATCTTGTTTCATTTTCTCCAAGGCAATAAAATAGTTGATGTTATTGTTTCATTTTTGATAGGGTGTTGTTGAAAAAATATTGTTCTATGGGTTTTTCCATCTAGGTCACTGTTGAGTCAAATATTGTTTCATTTGTGGATTTCATTTTGTGGTGATGCTTGCAACGCAATCAAATAGTTAATGTTATACAGTTTATGTTGTTTCCCATAAGGCATTGTTGAGTGTTCTCCTCTAGCTTTGGCTATATTATTTCATTTTTGATAAGGCAATCTTGGGAAAAGAATTTGCGCATGTGTGGGGTTTTTTTTATTTTTATTTTTATGCATGGGTTTCTTACTATGAATTATTCTGTTTTGTGGGGTTCTCCATCTAGGTTACTGTTGAAACCAATATTGTTTCATTTATGCCTTTCATTTTCTACCAATGGTTGCAACGCAATAAAATAGTTAATGTTGTACAGTCTATGTTGTTTTCCATAGGGTGTTGTTGAGTTTTGTTCTCTAGCTTTCGCTAAATTATTCCATTTCTGATTTGTAATAAAATAGTAAATGTTACAGAGTTTATGTTGTTATCCACAAGGCATTATTAAGTGTTGTTCTCTAGGTTTGGCTGTATTGTTATGTTTTTGATAGTTTACTATTGGAAAAATAATTTTCTAGGTTTATGTTGAAACCATTATTGTTTCATTTTAGGCTTTCACTTTGTGGTGATGGTTGCAATGCTTTTGAACACATTGTACTCTCTGGAACTTCTTCCTTGAATAGATTCAAAAAGGTTTTGAACACATTGTATGTGGAAACCAGTGTTTCTTATTATGCTTAATATAAAGCCTATTATTGTAAGAATTCATTTTTGAGGATGAAACAAATAACAACTATCTTCCCAAAATAATAAATATGAATGTTTTGTTTTCCTTTCTAAATAATGTTTTGTTTAATATATATTTCTCATTAACATGAATTCCACTTATGGTTCATATGATAATTAATTATCATAGCAAGGTGTTGAGAGTGGGTATGTGCAGGATGATGATGGGCCAAAAAGTGACAATATGAGGGGTATGTGGCTGATGACTTTTTTTTAACCCAAAATTGATGAAACGAAAAGGGTTTTTAAAGGAGATTATCAGATTTCCACCAATATAAGTTATGCTTTACTTTGAATTTAATAAGTAATTATTATTCATTTTCTATTTGAATTACGACTAAAGTCCTGATTGATAGGTTGATTGAAAAACATCTATAGCTTTCAAACGGTATCACATTTTTTTAATCCAAAACATTTGTCACATTCTATGCTTTGCATACTATAGGATTAAAAAAAAAAAAATGAATTTCATGAAGTTTTGACCAAGTTAAGGTGGTCAGACATATGAGTTTTATATTTTTTAAAAGTTGTAATAAAAAAATTATAATTAATTATTTACTTGGAAAAAAATACAAAAAATATGCATCACATCGGGACATGAGTCCTCTACTTATATCTAAAATCTTATAAAAAAATAATATCATTTTATTGTGCTTAGGGTTGTCGAAAAACACCTACTTCTTACTTTTTCCCGAAATTTAAGTACAACTACATGAAATTTCAAATTTTCACCAAATAGTTTTTTAAAACAAACCTAGTAGTTTAGAAACTACATTCAATTTTCTATAGATTCTATTCTAACATATTTTTGAAATAATATAGATAAATTATTCAAATTTTTATGTCAAGTTGCCTAACTTTGATTTTTCTAAATTTTTTACCACTTAAGCGCCTGTTTTTTCCATGATGATCCTGCACATACCGTTCGAAGTCAAAGATTTAGTCATGGAATTTCAGAATAAAGACCTTAAGGTTCAATCAAGATGATATTATTAGTTTTACTTATACTAATATGTTCATAATTCAATTATTCCATAATAGAATGGCTCAAAGGTACATACCTATTTCTCTTATTGGTTGATATGTTGCATTCTGGTTTTTCAGACCTTGCATAATTTAATACTTGTTGAAGTATTAAAATAGTTTATGATATTTTCCATAAGGAATTGTTGATTTTTGTTCTATAGCCTTGAATCAATTATTTGATTTATGGTTTCTATGTGGTGGCGATGGTTGCAAAGTAATAAAACAGTTCATGTTATTCTTGATAAGGCATTGTTGGTTGTTTTTGTGTGTTTTTAAGGATAGTTCTTATTTGTCTAGGCCTTAATAAGAATTTCTTAGAATGGCAGGTTGTATATTAAGTGTGAGATGAAACATTGGTCTCACTATTGATTATAGTGGTAAACCAACATACATTTTCCACCACCGTAATCAATGGCAATATTGATGTTTTTTATTACACTTAATATAGAGGTTGTTGTGCATATAAATGTTGTTTGCATCTAATTTCACATAGATACATATTTGCACATAGGGAAAATAAAATGAAACACAAAAAAAGAAAGCCTACTCTCCACCCTGTAATATTGGGGGTAATGGAGTGCCATAGGTTGTTGCACATATATATCCATAGGTGGACTTCAAACATATGAATGTTACCTACATCTAATGTCAGAAACAAACAAATCTGCACATAGGAAATATAAAATGAAACACAACAAAATGAGGCCTTCTCTCCACCCTACCATATTGGATCATGGAGCCTCATGGGATCTCACCAAACCCCCGAGCAAGAACATACATTGTCCACCATGTTGAACAATGGAAAAATAAATTTTTCGTTAGTACACCTACTATATAGCCTACCATTCTAACAACTCCTTTTTTAAGGCTGAAAGAAATAAGAACTAAAAAGGTTTATTTAACTTTAGATTCCCCAAAAAATAAACATGGCGAGCAGTATATATGAATGTTGTCTACATCTAATTTCACATAGATACATATCTGCACACAATGAAAGAGAAATGAAACACAACAAAAGAATCACATACTTTTTGTGTTTATATATTTCCAAGCAACAGATTCCTACATATGCATCCAACACATGTAATAGATATATATGCAACTGCAAAATAAAAGCTACACCTTTATATATAACTAAGTTAGATGCACATATATACATAGTGTTGATTGTACTCTACAAAAGACTATATTGTTTGTTGAAACCAATATTTTTTTATTTATGGTTCGCCTTTTGTGGCGATGGTTTTGGATGGGCTTGTTACTATGAATTTTTGTGTTTTGTGGGTTTTCCTGGCATCTGATGTAGTATTTCATTTTTCTTTTCCTATGTGTTAATATGTATGTATGTGAAATTAGATGTAGACAACATTCATATATACTCAGCTTTATATTAAGGATAATAACAAACATTTTTCCACATACAATGTGTTGAAAATCTTTTTGATGTTATTTAAGGAAGAAGTTCTATAGAGATGGCAGCATCAATGTTTGACATAGCACTAAAAATATGGCTTATCATTCCAACAATGTGTTAGTATGTATCAATGTTGTTTGCATTTGCTATGACATACATCCAAATCTACACATGGCATTTTTCATCAGTGTTTCCCTTACAACCATCAACACCACATGCAAACCAACAATGTGCTATGGAAATCAACATAAATTGTATATCACTACATTCCCACACATTCTTTTTGTGTGTATATATATATATCTACACAATAGATTCCTACAAATGTATCTAGGGCATGCAATGCCTACATATGTTCTTGCAAAAAATATTATACACTAATATTTGCAAAACAAAATGATTGCTTTTGCAATCATTGTGCCATGCAAAAAACACAAAATAACCTCTAACCAACTTCACATAAATTACACACAACAAATAATTGCACTTGCACCTTCATAGAAGCTTTCCCTCCTCATTCACACCTTTGATAGAAGGTAAAGCCACATAACTACACCCAACAATGCCTTGTCGAAAATTGCACAGACATTCGCTATGTTTTTTGAGGTTTTAAATCGCAGGTGTTTCTTACAACCATTGCCACTAGACGGGAACCATACAACAATAAAAAAATCATAGTAAAAAATCCATTGGAAACCTTCACCACAAAACACAAACCATAAATGAAACTATATTGGTTTCAACAGTGACCTAGATGAAAAAACCAACAAAAACACAACCATTCACAGTAACAATCCAATGCAAAAAACAAACAATATTTCCTTCCAGCCATCGGAGCTACACGGAGACCATAAATGAAACAATATGCCCTAAGCTAGAGAAGAACAATCAACAATGGCCTATGGAAAATAACATAAACTATTTTTGAAACTACATTGGTTTCAATAGTGACCTAGATGAAAAAACCCACAAAACACAACAATTCATAGTAATAATCCAACGCAAAACAAACAATATTTCCTTCCAACCATCGTGGCTACATGAAGACCATAAATGAAACAATATACCCTAAGCTAGAGAACAATAATCAATAATGGCCTATGGAAAATAATATAAATTGTTTTCGAAATACTCTAGCAAGGGCTTTTCCAATATGCACCTCCTCCTGCACCTCTTCCCACTTTCCAAAAGCAATACAAAAGTATTGGTAATGGTACTATTTATTGGAGTGATGGACAATGTATGTCCCCTATGCACATATATGTATGTATGTCATAGCAGATGCAAACAACATTGATTCCATAAGGCATTGTTGATTGTTGTTCACTAAGCTCTAACTACTTTTTTATTTTATTTTCGATAAGAGACTGTTGAAAATGCCATATTGTTTCATTTTTGATAACGCACTATAGTAAGAAGCAAACAAAATTATATTTTTTCTGAATATAAAGAAGAAAGAACATGGCAATGTTGACACATCTGAAAACTGGAACCATTTTTCCCATAGCACATAGGTTGCTTCCAAATGGCTAGAAATCAAAAAGGTAAAGGACACATAAATAGCTCAAATATCAATAAGTTAAACACATCACCTAAAAGATTCATGTAGAAAATGCATATACAGACATACAAAATCACACCATTTAAATAAAACAATATTAGTTTTGAACGACAACAACCTAACAAATTCTATTTTTCAATAGCATCTTATTGGAAAGTAATCTATATAGCCAAATCTATAGACCGACAGTCAACAATTCCTTATGGAAAAAAACATAAACTCTATAACATTTACTCTTGCATTGCGAATTGAATATGAAAGAATATAGCCAGAGCTGAAGTAATAAAACAATTTATGCTATTTTCCTAACTTCAAAAAGCTTTTCAGCACATTGTATGTGGCAAGCAATGTTTCTTATTATGCTTAATATAAAGCCTATTATTGTGAGAATTCCTTTTGAGGATGAAACAAATAACAACTATCCTAGAAAAACAATAAACAGGGGGACGAGTATATATGAATGTTGTCTACATCTAATTTCACATACATACATATTTGCACATAGGAAAAGTAAAATGAAACGCAACAAAAGAAAGACACACTTTTGTGTGTATATATTTTGGGCTCCCGGTCAAGGAAAAAGGTGGTTGTTTTTTACCATTTTTTATATTGAGCATGCTTGCCATGTTGATAGAGAAGGCCAGTGAAATTGAATTCCAATTGGCATCAACATTAATTTTTGTATGGTTTCCATCTACTGGCACTGATGGTTGCAAAGTAATAAAATAGTTCATGCTCTTCTTGATACGACATTGTTGGTTGTTTTTGTGTGGCTTGCGGTGACAACCTGCACTCTTTTCCATAGGGCATTGGTGATTGTAGAGTTGTGGCTTTAGCAATACATGTGGAAAATTCATATACACATATACACACCCACACATACATATAAACATTCAAAATAGTGAATAGCAATTGTGGAGATATAAGAGTATGTGGCAATTGAGACAGACAAGAAGCAAATAACTATATTGATATTAAAACTTGGACATATCTATATATACATAGACACATGACCTAAAAGATACATGTAGAAAATGCATATATAGACATACACACTCATGCATACAAATGCATTGTAGACATATATGTCTACACACAACTGTATCAAGATGTTTTATGCACTAAGAAAATTCAATTGCATTCATATGTGTTTATGTATATGCATATGTAGATGTATACACATGCATACAACCATGTCCATAAGTATATATAAGTAAAGTTGGAAATTCAAAGGGTTTTTTCAATATGCACCTCTTCTTGCTTGCTTTCTCTTTGTTCCCTACTTTCTTGAGCGTCTGCAAAAAGTGGGCAATAAATTATCACAACTGACACTTTTGTATTGCTTTGTAACTATCACCCCATGCAGAAAAACACAAAAGGAACCTCCTCCCAGCTTGACAGTAGCTTGACAACGAATTATCGAACTTGCACCTTCACAAAAGCTTTCCCTCCTTGCTCATAGTTGTGATAGCAGGTAAAGCCACAGAATGAAAGCCAACAATTCCTTATTGAAAATTTCCCAGACATTTGATCATAGTGATGGACAATGTATTTCCCCTATGTGCAGGAATGTATGTATGTTATAGTGGATGCAAAGAACATTGATACATACTAATCCCTGTCTCTATTCTATTGGGACATGCTTGGAATAATAAGTTGTATTTTAAGTGTTATATAATAATGTTTTTTTCATCTAATTTCACATATGTAGATTTCTGCACATAGGGGAGATAAAATGAGTGGAAACGATAGTCAACAATGCCTTCTGGATAACAACATTAACTCTATAACATTTACTATTTTATTATGTATCGAAAATGAAACAATATAGCCAAAGCTAGAGAACAACAGTTTACAATGCCTTATGGAAAACAACATAGACTATTTTATTGTGTTGCAACCATCATCACAGAATGAAATCCATAAATGAAACAATATTAAATTTTCCTATGTGTAGATATGTATGTATGTCAAAGTAGATGTAAACAATGTACATAAATACTCTTCCCAATGTTTATTCTTTAGGGAAAATAGTTGTTATTTGTTTGAGCCTCAACGGGGCATTATTGCAATGATAAACTATATATTAAGTGTTATATGGAACATTGAATCCTTTTTTTTAATTATTTCTTTTTCCTCATATTGTTGATGTCTCTAGAAAAAAAACTGAAACATAAAAAAAATTGAAACAAAAAAATTTGAATAATAAAGTGTATATTAAGTGTTATATGAATTATTAAACCCTTTCTTTTATTAATCCTTTGTTGTCATATTGTTAATGTGTGTACAAAAAAATTGAGAGATAATGTTGTGTTTTGAAGATCTTGATGGTTGTCATTTTATTGGTGTTTTATATTTCTTGTATGTGTTTTGGTTGGAGTTGTTGTCATCCTTTGTTGCTTCAATTGAACAATTAGCCCTCGTGTTGTTGTGGCATAGAGCTTGTAGTCAGCTATTGGCATTGCAACTCTCAGCTTTTAAAAGAGCAGCCCCAACAATGTCAGTGGACTCTGGCTCTTCCTAGGCTAATGAACAATCCTTAGGCACTAGTCCCATACAAGCCTATTCCTTGTTTCCTTTATGTTGCTGACAATTATATTGAGACTTTTCCTTGTGCATCCAACAAACTGTGAATATACTTCATTTGAATTAATAGTTTTTGTAATATATAATCTAACTAATTTATATTCAAACTCTTCATGTTTCCTTTTCCTTTTGATTTTCTAGCCATTTGGGAGTGACCTATGTGTTAGAAAAAAAATGTTGCAGTTTTCAAATGTGTCAACATTGCTATATGCTTCCTTGTTTATCAGATATCAATAATTGAACCATTTTGTGCTACCTCTTTCCCTTGCTTTTTTTTTTAGAGTTGTCTCACAGCCTTGAACATGTCATTGCTTTGGCTTGGCTAAGTAAAACTTCCTTGTAGGATGCAAATGTACAACCAACCTTGACAACACATGCGATACGATCTATTGATGTTGAGATGTTGTCCTATCTCCGGTTCTTCAGCTAATGTCTTTTCAAAAAATAGGGGGTGATCAAAGCCCAGTTGACCACTACAAATTTTTCCTTTCTGATGGAACCCACATGCAAATAGTGACTTTGCTTGCAAAATACAATGACCTTTTATTTACATGAGCATTGAAAATAGGTTCCATCTTGTGCTTGACAAACTATCTGTGTAGGAAGCTATGAGAATCAAGGTTGGCTATTGTTTTTCACTACTTGCCTTTTTTGTTGTATTCTTTCTTATTTGTGGGGACCAAATTTTTTAATATTTGATCTTCGTTTGGTTCTAGGGCGATTGTCATATTGTCTTTAGATGTCAAAATGTTAGATTGTAAGCTAATTGGAAAACCTAGATATTTGTTTAGAGAGATCAAGAAGAATAAATAGTGGGTTGTGAGTCACCCTCCCCATCCAAACAAGCCTCAACATTTAGGATTCATACATCCCCAACACAGCATAGTGCTCCTGCAAATCATCAACCCTGTTAAAGGCATGAATATTTACCAAACCAAATGGACAATAAAAGATCGGGTAACAACTAAAAGGGATATGCACTGTCAAGGAAAACTTTAGTGGTGAATCTTTTCCAATTGGTGAATAGTACAAGATTAAAATGATGTTGAATTGCTAGGTTTTTACAAAAAATTAATTTCATCTTGATTAATTTTCCTATGCAATATTTTTTAAACAATGTATCATTGGAAACAATGCATCGGTAGTTTATACTATAATTACAAATATTAATTATATATTTTCCAATAATATTATATTACTACCATTAATTTTGGGGCAATATCGCCACAATAATAAATTACCATTTAATTTTAGGGATATTTTAGCATTTAATAGGGATTTTATTTATTGCCATCGAATCATCAATTATCGTTTTAATCAGATGGTTGTAGGTTGATTCCGTGACATAATATACACATTCCTTTTAAAAGGCTTGTTGAGGCCCATAATTTGTTTTGGGCCACACAATTAAATCTAATCGTGTGGACCAAATCAAATTTTGGGCCTCAACAAGCCTTTTAAAAGGCACGTGTGTATTAGGTTGCAAAATAAACCTGCAGCCATTTGATTAAAAAGGTAATCAATGGTAAAAATTTAACTTTTCATTTAGTCTTACTTTTAAAGTGATATTTTAAAAAAATAATTAATCTGTGTGTGCTCCAATGCATTTTCGATAGTGATTTACAATATTGTTGTCCATGGACCCTGCGAGGGGGCGTTGCCCCCTCGACCCCCACAAGGGGGCTCTACCCCCTTGACCCCCACAAGGGGCATTTCCCCTTGACCTCATTGGTGGCTACCACCCCCAGGCCACTACTTCAATATTACAAAAAACAAAAAAGATATGGGGGAACTGCACCGACCAACTATGCAAATTTTTAAAGGAGAGATTCGCCATTGTAATTAATATTTTTAGTGACTATTCACTAGGATTCACCACTGTGATTATTATTTTTACCAATTATTCATTAATATTTTCCAAGATTTTACAATTTTTTTTAATAATGTGCATAGATTCACCAAGAAAATTAATAATTGTTTTCAAATAAAAGGAAAGATTTGCCAATATTTTACACCTTCGCTGAGGGGGGGGTTTCTTAATGTTATCCTTGTGCACCATTACAATAAATAGGGACGTGAGGGCTAGGTATTCAGCTTTGACATTATGGATAGTGAGGGAACACAAATATGAATCACTTGCTTTAATGACATAGCAAAATTGCATTATGATAGGGTTGAGATGGGCTGCACTTATTATGTGTCAAAAGGCTCGGTCAAACAAGCAAATAGGAAATTTAATAAGTTGAATAGCCACATGGAAATCATTTTGGATCAAAACTTGATATTGAAATGTTGTGATGATGAGGCCTTTGTGCCGAAAAATGTATTTAAATTCATCCCAATAAATGAGATTGCAAACTACAACAATAACACTTTGATTGATATTATTGGGGCTATGGTGCATGTAGGAAAGGTATCAGCTATTCAAAGAAAGGATTAGTCTGAAACGATTCACAGAACTATCAAACTTAATGATTTTTCATCCTCTTGCATTGACGTTAATTTGTGGGGCCCAAATTGGGAAGCAAAGGGTGATGAGCTTGAAAGGTTGTACATCCAAGCTAGTTCAATTGTCATACTTGCTTTTAAAAATGTGTGTGTTGGATATTTCAATGGAATTGTTGTGAATACAACCATAGGGACTATTCTATACATAAATCCTAACATTCTAGAAGCATAACCCTCAATCCAAAGAGGACATATTGACCCACCTATCGTTGAGCCCTCCTGGACAGTGCCTCGAAAGGTTGCTTTGGAAAATGGCAAAGTCACTATTGGATATATCTTGGATCATTTCCTTGGCTTGCTAGAAACTTTGCAGGCTACTGTCAAGGCAACAATGAAATATATTAAAATTGATGCATTTTGTTACACTACATGTCCTTTGCAGGCCAATGGTAGAAAATGCAAGAAAAAGTGTGAAGAGTCTGCCAAAAATATGTGGTTCTTCCCTAAATGCCAAACAACAATAGCTGAAATTGTGACTTTTGATATTTGTTGTAACTAAAGATGGAAGATGTTATGAGTGAGATTTGGGCTACTACTTTTGATGAGGCTACAACAAGCTTATTGTAGATGTCAGCAAATGATCTTTACATGTTGCAATATGAGTCTTCTGTTGCAATGACTGTTGAGTGTGTTATCAATGGTGTCACCTACGCCTCTTTTGTTTTCACTTTTCTTATTAAAACTCAAACCTATAATTCAGAAACAAGGCTTAAAACAACAATAGTAAAATTTGCAAGAATTAACTTTGAAGTTGAGTGTAAGCTATTGCTGTCAATTTTTTCTGCAATTTCCTCTATCATGCAAGACTCTCCAAAGATAATTGTCGTACTTTGGATAATTGTTATAGTTTCTATTGATTGGACATCTATTTCTTTTTATTTCTTTGGAGTTCCCATAACATCAAAAGACCTTTCCTTTCTGTTGTTGTTGTTTTCTTGCTTGTTTAAAACTAGTTATATATTAAGACAATGGACTATAACTTATAATGATTAATAGAAAAACATACACTTCTTTTCTTTTGTATTATTTATGTTGCATATAGTTTTGTTTCACTTTTAAGTGTATGTTCCTCATTTTATTTTATGTTTGGTTATATAGTTATGTTGCCCTATTTAACACATGTATCAATATTTATACAACTATTCTTATATATACTTGTGGACATGGTTGTATGGATGTATACATTTACGTATGCATATACATAAATATATATGCATGTAATTCAATTTTTTGAGTGCATACAACATTTTGATACAAATGTATGTAGATATATGTGTCTGTAATGCATTTGTATGCATATATGCATGCAAAATTCAATGTTTATATGTATATGTGGCTTGTTTTTAATATCAATATAGTTATTTTCTTCTTGTCTATTTCAATTGCCACATACTCTTATCTCTCCACAATTGTTGTTAGCTATAATGTTGGCTCCATTGAATCCATGGATATTAAATGTCATCCTACCTTTGCATTCATAAATCCATGCAACATATGGTTATCTTCCCTTTTTTTAGAGTTGCATAAAACTTTATTTTTGTTATAATATTTTCTATGTAATGTTCAATGATGACTATTCTCTATGGCCTATGCAATGCTTTTGTGATTTTTCTTGAGTCCAGCTAATTAAAATCTACTGTTGCACAAGATTAAAATGCAAAATGTAATTGAATTTTTGTCATTTAATTTTTGTCATTTTAATCTTCTTTTGAATCTTCTTAGTGCATACAATATCTTGATAGAGTTGTGTGTAGATATATGTGTCTATAATGCATTTGTATGTGCGAAGTGTGTATGTCTGTATATGCAACTGATGCTTCTTAAATGTTCTCCCTACTACTTTTCCATGTCCACTCATAATGCCATGTTGCATATAGATATCATATGGTTCTTGGCTATAATGTTTGTTGTGTATGTTGTGCAACTCAATCTAGAGCCTAACATTGAACAATGCCTTATTGAAAATAACATAAACTGCTCAATTACTTTGGTAAGTTTTAAATGAAAGGTATTATTGCAACCATTGCCAATATATGGAACCCATACATGAAACAATGTCATCATGACAAGTTGTACCAAGGGATGTTTATTTCCTCTGATTAGGCAACATACACATATATTTGCATTTAAACTTATCTTGATATGTATTTTCACATGTACATTGACAAGTTTAGGTGTTCATATGTATGTATTTTTTTTGCAAAAAAACTTGTCACAGTGGTGGCTCACAATCATGATAACAGGTAAAGCTATAGAACAATAGTCAACAATGCCTTATGGAAAATAACATAAACTATTCAATTGCTTTGGTAACTTTAGAACTCTAAATATTATTGTCGCCATCGACACTATATGGAAAGCATATATGAAACAATGTTGCTATTGCACTGTTTTATTGCTTTGCAACCATTGCCTCTATATGGAAACCATAAATGAAATAATATTTATTGCTTCGCAATGATTGCCTCTATATGGAAACTTTTAGCCGATAGGCTATATGTGTGAACTTTGGTCAGAATTTTCGTCATTCTTCCCAGTTTTTAAGTTGTTGAACAACAATCAACAATGCATATATATTTGCATCTACCTCCACATACATATATATCAGTGTGCATTTTTTTTTCCAACTACATCTTTATATATTGCATACATGTTTTCTATGCATATATAGGAATCTATTGCTTGGAAATATATAGCCACAAAAAAGTATGTGCTTCTATTGTGTTTCATTTTTCTTTTCCTCTGTGTAGATATGTATATATATCAAATTAGATGTATACAACATATACTCCTCCCCACATTTATTGTTTTGGGAAGATAGTTTTTATTTGTATCCTCCTCAAAAAGGAATTCTTACAATAATAGGGTTTATATTAAGCCTAATAAGAAACATTGACATCACCATTCATCACAGTGGTGGGCAGTGTATGTTCTTGCTCGGGGGTTTGGTGAGAGCCTATGAGGCTCCATGACCCAATATGGAATGGTGGAGAGTATGCCTTCTTTTGTTTTGTTCCATTTTACTTTACCTATGTGCAAATATGTATATTTTTGAAGTTAGACACAGACAACATTCATCCCTATATGCAGCTATATAAATATATGAAATCAAATGTAGATGAGTGATATTGCCATCCCACCCTATAGCAAGTGATGTTGATCTCTCATCTTGTGCCAAGTGATGCTTATTTCCTTTCCTCCCATTGTAATTTTTATATTGACAAGTCCACCTACGACTATATGTGTGTTGTCTACTTATAAACTTGAGATGCATATATACTTGTATAGATTTTTCTTTGTAAATGTATATGTGGATTGTTTAATTTCTTCCCAACTATCGCCACTACATGGAAACCATAAATCAAATTTTCAACCCTTCTAGTATTGGGCTGCTAGTCGGGAAAAAGGTGGCAGATCTTTTTTTTATTTTTTAATTACAAGTGTTTGGCACACTGATAGGGAATTCCAGCCTTTCCACTTTTAAATCCTATGGCCGTTCAGCCACCGGTTGGGAAAAATGTGTCGGGTTCATTAGCGCGTGGATAGAGAAAGCCAACACAGTTAAACACTGGTTGGAATCAACATTAATTGTTGTATGGTTTTCGTGAAGTGGTGATGGTTGTAATAACACCTTCCATTTAAATCCTTGGAAAACATAGCAAAATCCTACGCAATTTTTGATCAACTATTGTTTTGTGTCATTCTCTAGATTTCCCTGCTATTAGAGTTGTGCGCGGCAGGTGCTTGGAGGTTATTTTGTGTTTTTTTGCATGGGGAAATCTTTACAAAAGTAATACAAAAGTTTTGGTTGTGATTTTTTTTCCCATCTTTTGCATGTCACAGCCAACATTCATCCATATGTGCAGATATGTATGTATGTGAGATCAGATGTAAAGAACATTCATATATACTCCTTCCTATGTTTATTCTTTTCATAAGGTAGTTTCTTTTCTTTTGTATTTCTATACTTAAACTTCTCTGTAGAAATTAATTGCTACTTGCCATCACATAGCCCTGTGTCTATTCATTGAGAGTTTCCATAACATTTGACAAAAGAACGGGTACATATGTTTCAATTGACATTTACAATTTTACTGTTGGAGGCCAACATTGTGCATTTATTCAAATTTCTTTTGTTAACTGAACATGTGATGTTTGTTCTTGTGTGAAGTAATTGTCTTAGGCTTAGGGATTTTCAAGTTCTTTTTGTATAAAAAGGGGAAACAACATCCACAACATGTTTCAAATTACATGTAGCCACATATCTATCTCAACCTCATCTATGCCCTCCAGTCTTAGCATAATGGTATCATAAAAATGTTATTAATGATGCCATGGGGAATTTTTTATTTGGTCACTTCATCTTTGTCAAGTGTTACTATTCCTGGCTATTACATACCTTCTTGTGCTTGGATGTAGACTGCCTTCCATTAGCTTGTACAGTTTATGTTCTTCCAAAACAACCAACCCATTGTAAGTAACACCTTCCATTTAAAACCTCAGAAAACATAGTGAACGTCTGTGAGGAGGGAAAGCTTCTGTGAAGGTGCAAGTGTGGTTATCCGTTGTGGAATTTATGTGAAGGTGGTTGGAGGTTATTTTTTGTTCTTTGCATGGGGCAATGGTTGCAAAAGCAATACAAAAGTGTTGCTTGTGATAATTCTTTTCCCATATTTTTCAAGCATGAATCTTGCATATAACACTTAAAAATATAGTTTATCATTCCAAGAATGTCCCATAAAATAAAGATAGGGATCAATATGTATCATTGGTGTTTGCATCCACTATGACATACATACATATCTACACATAGGGGAAATGCATTGTCCACCACTGCAAACAATGGTGGCATCAATATTCCATATAACACTCAAAATACAACTTATCATTCCAAAAATGTGTCAATATGTATCAATGTTGTTTGCATCTAGTGTGACATACATCCAAATCTATACATTGCATTGTTCATCACTGTGGTCAATGGCTGCATCAATGTTCCATATAACACTTAAAATACAACTTATAATTGCAAGAATGTCCCAATAGAATAAACATAGGGATCAGTATGTATCAATGTTCTTTGCATCTACTATGACATACATACATATCTACACATAGGGGAAATCCATTTTCCATCACTCTGATCAATGGTGGCATCACCAATACTTTTCTATTGCTTTACCAACCATCCCCTTATGCAAAAAAACAAAAAACAAGTGATTTGTATATTTGTCTACTCACTGTCAATAATGTCAAAGTTGAATACTTGGCCCTCATATCCTTGTTTATTGTAATGATTCCTATCCCTTTTAGTTGCTAGGTGACCTTTTATTTCCCATCTGCTACCTATTGTCTACATGTAATTCCACATACATACATTTCCACACACTATTTTTGTGTATATATATATCTGAGCAATGGATCCCTAAAAATGCATCCAAGGCATGCAATGCCTATATATATACTTGGAAAACAAAATCTACACCGATATATAGGTATCTAAACTTAAATGCACCTTTTTAGTTATTATTTCTTTCAGCCTCCAAAAGGAGTTGTTTGAATGATAGGTTGTATATTAAGTGTAATAAGGAACATTGATTTCACCAATCATTAGAGTGGTGGATGATGTATGTTCTTACTCGGGATTTTGGTGAGAGCGCATGAGGCTCCATGACCCAATATGGTAGGGTGGAGAGCATACCTCATTTTTTTGTGTTCCATTTTATATTTCTTATGTGCACAACTCGATTCTTCACTTGAACTAGGTTCTTTAGCAATATGCATAGATCCTCCTTTTTATTTTGCTAGATACTGCAAGATACATGCCAACAATTGCAGTGCACTATGAATCAAAGAAGAGGATCGTCTCCAACAATTTTTTTCATTGCCATCATCATGAAATTTTGCTATTCTTTATGATAATTGTACTACTTCTCTTTTCCCTTTTCATTTCCATGCATATAGAATTTCCACCATTTCTAAATTTGTTTCCTTTTCATTTTTTATATGCGAGATGTAATCATGGTCATACTGCATCACACCTTGTGCTATAGGTATGCCCACGTCTTCTTTATTTGATCTCTTCTATTGCAAGTGTATTACATATTTTTTCGTTATAAATTATAGAACTATTTAAATTTCATAAGTTAGATATTGGTTACCAATGAACAATGTTCACCTCACTAAACTTCATTTTCCTTGTGTGTACCTATATCTGAGTCAAGCCATTTTAGATTGCAACTACATTCTATTTATATACAAGGTATACAGATCTCCAAAATGATAAATAGCTTTACGACCGATCATTTGCATGGTGTATGACCTGCAACTACATTCTATCTATATACAAAGTAAGGCTATATATCTTTTATTCCATCTCTTATTTCACAACTGCATGTCAATTTATTAAAAATGTATAGCATTGATTTCAACTCAAGCAAATTCTCAAGTGCCAAAGCATTGCTTTCACCATTGATCAAATTGGTGGAAAATTTATGTTTTTGCTCAGGGGTTTGGTGAGAGCCCATGAGGCTCCATGACCCAATATGGTAGGGTGGAGAGAAAACCTTCTTTTATTGTGTTCATACTACAATCCATTGTGTGCACAAGGTATGCTTACATTTTATTTAATTGTTTCCTTCTATTACAGTTGCATTGCATCAACTCTTTATATTTCTTGATTTGGATATTGTCTACCAATGACACATGTTCATTGCACTAAACTTCACTTTATCCTTTCATTTTTGCAGAGAATACTCAATCCAAACAATCCTCCTTCATGGATGTTTTGACGCCATTAGATCTTTTATGAAGTAAGTAGGTGCTAAAACATTGCTTTCACCATTGATCAAAGTGGTGGACAATTTATTTTTTTGCTCAGGGTTTGGTGAGAGCTCCATGACCCAATATGGTAGGGTGGAGAGAAGGCCTTCTTTTTTTGTCTTCATACTACATTCCACCACGTACACAAGTTGTGCCTACATTTTATTTATTCCATCCCTTCTATTACAGGTGCATTGCATATTATCAGTTATAAATTATAGAACTCTTTATATTTCCTGATTTAGATATTGTCTACCAATGACACATGTTCATTGCACTAAACTTCACATTTTTCTATCATTTTTGCAGAGCTTACTCTAGCCATAATGGGGATTTTGATGAAGTAATGTGTTATAAATGACCTTTGATAATAATAATAGTGACTGCAAAATCAGTCACAATGGTCAAATAAACAATTAGATCCTCATAGGCTCTATATTAAGTGTAATAAGGAACATTGATTTCACCATTGATCAGAGTGGTGGACGATGTATGTTTTTGCTTAGGTGTTTGGTGAGAGCTCATGAGGCTCCATGACCCAATATGGTAGAGTGGAGAGAAGGCCTCATTTTGTTGTGTTTCATTTTATATTTCCTATGTGCAGGTCTATATATTTTTGACATAAGATTTAGACAAGATTCATATATTTCATAGGTTGTATATTAAGTGTAATATTAAACATTTCTTTGAGCATTGATTACATTGAGACAACAATCTCTATTTTTAAATCTTGCACCCAAATTTTTTTACATGTAATCTCTTGAGACATATTATGATCACATGTAAAGTCAGATTCACAAATAAAATGAAAAAATATAGTTCAAAATTTTTGTACCAATCTACTTTTTCATTAACATCAACAGAATCCTATGGATGCAATTATCTCTTTATTGTTATTGTTGTCCATGACTTATGCAAATATACTTATTTGACATTTGTATGTCCTATTGCAAATCAATAATATTCTAAGCTTTTAGATAATTCAATTATCCTTGTGACATAACCTACATGTATTAGTACCTTTATCTATTCCCTACCATTTTAGCGTAATGGTATCATAAAAGGGTTATTAATGATGCCATAAGGATTCTTAAATGTGGTCACTTCATCTCTCTTGGTATGTATCAATCTTGTTTGAATCTGCTATAACATACATACATATCTACACATAGGGGTGATAAGATGAAATGCAACAAAATCAATGTTCCAAATAACACTTACAATATAGCTTATCATTTGCTATGTGCAGATATGTAAGCATCCTTTGCTCTCTCTTAGATTGCATCCCTGCCATTTGGACTCCCCTCCTCCTATCAGCTCATCGTTGCATGTCACTACACACAACTGCTAGTTTATAACTATATAAATAAAATATTATAAATTATATTGATGTCTATCTTTTAAATAAATATGTTTGAAATTCTTATTCCAAGTAAAGGGAAACAAATAAAGAAAAATAAAGTTGTCCAATCAAATGATATCATGCAAAATCATTTTTTTTTTGAAAGAAATGCCAACATTATCTCAATAAAGCTTTAATGGATGTTAGGTACTCTGTTGTTGCTTTTAGAGTGCTCCTGCTGGCATACGATCTTCCATAAACAATGCTTATATGTTAGTAGATAAGGCCTGAAATAAAAAATAAGATGCTAACTGTTTACTTTAAATTCCTGAAATTTCTTATATATAAATTTATGATTACCTTTTATGTAAAATGGAAACAATATTCAACTCTTAACATAATGGCAGACCACCAGACTTTTCCATTTTAAAAGAAAAATTATTACTAAACTTGTCAAAGAATGACATAAGAAGTGGGATTAGGAATCTAATGATAGGCCACTATTGCTTCCTGAGGGTGTCTTCCAACATACAATCTTTTGTAAGAAAACAAGAAAAGGATTACAAAATTTTGTCAATCTCCAATTAAATTTGGTTGAGTAGTTCATTAAAAACAATGCCATATTTCATCAGATTGCACCAATTTAACAACTAGTTGATGCAAAGAGCAATGCCAATTTTCTATGGAGGACTACTAAATTTTCAAGTAGCTCGGAAAAGAGGAAGAGATTCAATTGGCAGAGGAAGAGGATTTTTATTCCAACAAGAGGTTGGCAATGAAAGAAGAAAAAATATGATGATTTGCAAAGATATCTAATTTGATAGAAGGGAACACTGTGGCTTGGTCCTTCAAGTCAAAAGGATGGTTCTACCATCTATTCAAAACTTTTAAGTACAGTAAGACAAATCCCTTATATGACATTGAATTAGGAGGTTTAGAAATTCTAAAAGATGGGGAGGAGGATGCAACCATTTCTTGACTGTTGTTGCTTAGCAGTCTTTGTAGGAGTTAATATTTATGTTTTCGATTGTTGTTGCTTAGTATTCTTAGGACCAATTAAAGTGTTGATTATTCAGTTTAAGAGTTGATTTAGGAGTTTATTGGTAAATAAATGGGAGAGTTGGACTCATAGGAGTCACTTTTGCTGGAGATGTAATGATGTTTTGAATAATAAATATGAACCAATTTTTCAAGGAGTAAGAAATCTTGGTATTTTTATATTTTTTTGTTCTATTGTGTGTATTTCTTTGTATTACAAAGGGAGAGTTAATCTATTTGCAGGATACAAATAATCATTTGCATCTCTAGCACTTGCAACTTTAGGAGGTGCAAGGGATGTGCCGATAGGAAATTCAAAAGAATGTTATCATTATTATTTTTGTTGAAGTAACATAGAAATGCAATTTCAAAAAAGAATATAATAATATCAAAAGCATGTTGGCACCTAATTGCACCACTGAGTCCTAACCAAGTAACCAACCATATGAGAGGATATACCCATCTGGAAAACCAAGTTTTTGTCATTTATTTAATACAATCTTTTAAATTTTAGTCATTTTTGTGTCATGCCAATCCCTTTCCTTGTGTTGTTTGGTCTTTAAAGTACAAGAGCTAGTATAATGACATAGAATTGTGAAGAAATATGCCACGTACAATATATAAAGTTTGTGAAAATAATCTAATAAGTTTAACATTTGAAGGTGGTTTGATCTCTATTAATCACTCTATGTGAAAATATCTCTATTGCATTTTCAACAACCATAAGAACAAAGGAAAAAAAAAAAAAAAAATTCAAAACAACCATTAGTAAAACCACATAACCAATTACTTCATTTAATAGATAATAACATAATTTTTTTAGAATGAAATAGAACACAACAACAAGTGATTTATCTCAAGATTTGCACAAATTGTGATGTACTTGTCAAAAATGCCAACAAGGAAAAAAGGGCAAAGTTTGCAGGAAAAATATTACAGAACCCTACCAAAGTAGAATTAGTAAAAAAATGATATGAACCAAAACCATCTCACTCCAACTGTTGTTTCAATCTATTCACAATAAACGAGGGTTTTAGAGCTATTATATGATCAACCCTAAAGATAAAAATGTAAATTTCCATTCTTCCAATGATCAATTAAAGTTAAACTTGTCTGGTTATAGATGCAAATAACAAATTTCAAACTTCTAAAGCACAATTTCAGTTTAAATTTCTGATCTAAAAATATGATTCCCAATCTTTTATTCTTGTCAAGCATAATCACAGCTAAATGGTCCATCTAGAATACAAATATCAGACTCACTCTTCTAAAGCATAATTACAACTTAAATTCTTAAGATAGAAATATAACTCTTATAATTTCAATCTTCCAAAGTATGATTAAAGTTAAAATTTTCAAACTATAAATATGAATTGCAGCTAACATAATTAAAATTAGGTTCTTCAAATATGATTTTCAAATTTTTACTGTATAATAACAATCTATATTAGTTTAAAATATAAAAAATGAGGATTTTGCTCTTCTAAAACACATTTAGACTAGATAATCTCAAACTAACAAATTTTCACCCTTCTAAAGCACTATTACAGGTGAAATTTTAATGAAAAAACCAAAAAAAAAAGGTTTTCACTATACTACAAAACCTAGCACTTATACAAGTAAACAGTACTCACAGCATAGACAAGGCATGTGATCTGTTTGACAGAATGCCTCAGAGATCTGTTATCATCGACTGTATGATTGCAACATATGCACAAAATGGATTTGTTGAATGGGCTTGAGGAATTTTCAAAAAAAAATTCAATTGGCACTTGTAAAGCCAAATTCCACAACTTTTGATAGCATCCTCTCTTAGTGTGGAAAAATGCTTTGGAACATGGTATGCAAAATGTACGTGCAACGACAAGGCACGTGAATCGCAATGTTCTGAGCAGGCCACATGCAACTTTCCAACAAATGAAATTGAAAGGTGTAAAGCGAAATTTCACAATATTTGTCAGCATCGACCGTGCTTCTACCAAAATGGGCTCTCGAAAAGCGTAAGGAGACATATCAAAGCATTCGCAGACTCATCTTACGGAAAGTAGAAAAATGCGGCTTTGGAGGTGTTCTTGAAAATTTATTTAAAAAACCAACAAGCAACTGAAAATGGTTTAGCCGTAGGGACGTGAGACAAGTTTGCGGTCAGTTGTGGACTGGCAAGTCCACAAGGGAAGTCTATCTGGTAAGTCCACAGGGGAAGCCTATCTGCTAAGTCCACAGGGAAGTCTATTGACTAGTAAATTTTGAATGCTTGGAATAAAAGATAAGATTTGAATATTCCAAATAAAAGATAAGATGCCAACAGTTTATATATACAGCTTGCTATGATTGAGTGTAACACACGAATAATTGTGAGCAAATCAAAATGGAGCAGCAGATATATCTCATGTATTCTTCCTGGCATTTACTGATTACTTTGGCTCTGTCAGGGGCCGTTTTACTCTTGTTAGGACGAAGAATGATATGGGTTAAAGGTGGGCATGCGGATGATAGAGCAATCGAACACAAACTCCCATCTGGATCGACCGGATTGCCTTTTATTGGAGAGACTATCAGTTTTCTTCGAGCCGCTGCCTCACCTCAGCGGGGAAAGTTCTTTGACGAACATGAGCTCAGGTAAAAACAACAATTTATCAATCTCTTGTTTTCAAACGAATCAAACGGGTAATTGGGTATACTGCATTCTGTGTTGAATCTATGCTACAAAGCTGGGTAGTGAAATTCGAGTAGAACGCAGTTATTTTCAGAGATTGCAATTTTTACTTTTAATTCATAAATTTTGTTTGTGGGATATCTTTCGGTTTACATGTTGCAACCAGGGGCTAACCAGGAGCTATGTTTGTTTGTATTTTGGGATGATTTAACACTGTATGTTCTTTTTCAGTTTGTTAGATTTTGAGACAAATTTTATGACAAGTATTTGAGTTAGAATAATATTGAGATGGATGACCCGGATACTTCAACCCTCTGTATATAATCGAGATGAAAAGTAATACAATGAATAATAACTGAACCATTCACTCTCATCAAAATTGTGTATTCTTTTTTAACTCTGTCAGTCAAATTTATTTGAAATTTGTATCTGGACTCAATTTATTCTGGGTATGTGTCTTCTATATTTTGTTTATGGGGCTGTGAAAACAAACGTTTGTACTTTGAAACCCCTAAGATGTTCATCCATAAACTTCTTCGAATATCTACCATGAAACCCTCATAGATAATTATTTGAGTTCATTCTATCTAGGATATACCATTATTTGGGAGATTGGATTAAACTGAAAAGAAAATGCAGGTATGGGCCGATTTTCAGATCCAATTTGTTTGGAAAAGCAAAAGTAGTTGTGTCGGTGGATCCAGAGTTCACTAAATACGTCTTTCAAAATGAGGGACGGTTGTTTCAATTCAGAATGCCACCATCCTCAAGAAATATTATTGGCAAATATTGTTTGCTGGAAGTCCACGGGGATCTTCAGAGAAAGATCCATGCAACCGCCGTCAATTTGTTCAGGTACGATAGGCTCAGCTCCAATTTCATGGAGGATATACAAAATGTGTTGCTCGCCGCAATGAGTAAATGGGAAGACCAGAGAGATATCCCTCTTCAACATGAATGCAGTGAGGCAAGCAGAAAAAATGCACATTCTGTCAGTTGTTTATTCATTTATTATGATAGCTTTCATTTTGATTAAGTGTTGACTGCCATAATGGTTTGTTTGTTGAACTCAGAGATTGGTCTTAAGTTGATGGGGAAAATATTACTGGATTTGCCCTCTTCGGAGGAGATGAAAGATGTTTATAAGGCTTTTCACAATTTCATAGTATCTATCTTATCCTTGCCTCTCAATATTCCCGGAACCTCTTACTACAGAGGAATTCAGGTGCCATCATCACCCAATCTTTAGTGATTGTTACATTAAAAATTGGCAACTTTTGCGGCTATTAATATAGAAAAGGAATAACACCTTAAACCAAACAGAATAAAACTGATTCCCCTGTTTTTTGTGCTAAAAGAAGGCATATTAAAAGTAATGGGCCCTTTAATTCTTTGACTGGTGAGATAGAGAATTTGTTGAGCCTATGAAACATTCAGATTTCAATCTTAGCCACTTTTAATTGGTGAACAAAAATAAATTTTGTGAGTATTTTTTAACCATGAACTTGAATTGCAGGCCAGGAGATTTCTGATAAAAAAGATCTACGGGTGTATAAAGGAGAGGCGAGAGCATCCGGAGGTCATTCATAATGATCTCTTGACCACTTTTGAGAGAGAACACTTTTTCAGATGAAATTATTGCAGATACACTACTTTTTCTGCTACTTGCTGGTTTCGAGACTTCATCCTCAGCTATGGCATTCGCTATAAAATTTCTCACAGAAAATCCAAGTACTTTGAAGGAGCTGAGGGTGAGTGCAATGATCCAATTCTAGATGTAGTTGAAAAAAGTTCTCCGATCTAGACAAATGGTTAAATTATTTGTTTATTATATAACTAGATGAATCTATCAGGCTGAGCATGACGATATAATAAAGTCCAAAGGCACAGGCAATGAAAAGCTGACTTGGGACGACTATCAGTCCATGAAATTCACTCAATGCGTGAGCAGATCTAAACTTTCTGTATCATCTCTGCCTTCAATTTTCAGGTATATAATTTAAAAGGGAAATGCTGATTACCTTGATGTGGCAGGTAATAAACGAAACACTTCGTTTGGCTAGCGCCGCCACGATTAGTTTTAGAGAAACCATGCAAGATATTCAAGTGAAAGGTTGTGCTTAGATCTGGGAACATTTTTGGGGTTATAAACTAAACTCGTTGTTTTATTTTTTGTTCATGTACATTTAGGATTAAAACTATTTAATTTTTCATCGCAGAATTCGTTATTCCCAAGGGTTGGACAGTGATTAATTTACACAGTTCCATGCATTTGGATGGCAAGAACTATTACGATGCTGACAAGTTCAACCCTTGGCGCTGGCAAAATGAGGCATGTTTTTCTTAATAAGAATGACTGTAATTTAATGGTAGTCAATTGATATGCGTACTTTCGTGTAAGCTGTTTTCCGCAATTGATTTACAGGAGCTTTTTGACAAACCATTTTACATGCCATTTGGAGGAGGCATCAGGCTTTGCCCAGGACTTCATCTGGGCAAATTTGAAATTGCTCTCTTTCTTCATTATTTCCTCACCAAATTCAGGTTAGATATGACTCATGCTAATGTGGCTTTGCCAGACATTTGCAATCTACCAAGTAATTATTTGAATCTAAGTGTTTGAATGCATGGACAGATGGGAGCCATTGGGAGTTGATCATGCTACGTACTTTCCTGCTCCTTGCATGGCAAACGGATTCCCGCTTCGGGTGTACCCTCGATTGAAGAGTGAGGAATAAGTATTGTAATTGTTAGATTTAAGACGACAAATATTTTTAAAATGGTGATGCTGTGTGTTCTAATAATACATATGTGGATTAATAAATATGTAAGAAGGCTGGAAAAGATATGCAAACAATTGAAGTAGGCATCAATGACAATTTGTATTAACTATCTAATAAAAAGAGAAAAGTAGATAAGGAAGATAGAGAGGGAAAGTTTAGAAATTCTGTATTTTAAAAAGTGATAATATTATTCTTACCAATGTAAAGGTGTAATATGATTCCATTCAATTGAGAATGAAGTTATCTATTCAGTTGTAAAATTTGATATGTTAAATTTTATTAAAATGTGATATAGTTATTTTTGAGTATGTAAGTGCGATCAAGATTCATTTAGATATAGTTATGAGTGTATACATGTAAGAGATCAATCAACATCTAAAATCTCAATACTAGAGCATTAGTAATAATATATGTCCCTCTCTAATTAGTTGAATACATATTATACAAGGAATATGAGGAAAGAGAATGAAAATATGATCATGTAAATGATATATGTAATAGCATGTAACAAATATGATATGTTGCATTGTGCGGCAAGTAGATCAATTCAAAATAATAGACATTTAAGTATAATGAATTTATTGAATGCACCCAAACTAATTGGGAGTTGGCATGGATATGATAATCTTAACATTATAATTTTTAGATTAGCTTTGCTATTGCCTCTCAAACTTCTACTTTATTTCTTTATTTCTTTTTGTCATTATCCAACAATTCTTACCAATGAAAACGTGTAATATGACTCCATTCAATTGAGAATAAAGTTATCTATTCAATTGTAAAATTTGATATGTTAAATTGTATTAAAATGTAATATAGTTAATTGTGAGTATGTAAGTGTGATCAAGGTTCATCTAGATATAATTATGAGTTTATACATGTAAGATCAATCAATATCTAAAATTTCAATACTAGAGCATTAGTAATAATATATGTCCCTCTCTAATAAGTTGAATATCTATTATACAAGGAATATGAGGAGAGAGAGAAATAAAAATATGATCATGTAAATGATACATGTGATAGCATGTAGAAAATTTGATATGTAGCATTGTGTGGCAAGTAGATGAATTCAAAATAATAGGCATTTGTGTATAATGAATTTATTGAATGCGCCCAAACTAATTGGGAATTGGCATGGATATGATAATCTCACCATTATATTTTTACCTCAATTTGAGGTGCATGTGAGTCTAATATGAATGTACATTTCCAAGTATATGGCTATTCCTAGCCATGCATGATAGGTAAATATTCAAACATTAAAAGATTATTTGTTGTACATACATGTAAAAGACCATTTTTGGTATTTTCTCATGTCTTCTCCTTTTCATGAGTGTTTGAAAGCAATTCACAAACTAGAGAAAATATATGTAATGAATAGCATCTATCACACAATTGAAATATACATCAATGATAATTTGTATTAAATATTTAACAAAAACTAAAACATATAGAAAGAGATAAGGGTTAAAAATTATGCATGCATGGAAAGTGATACATCAATTCTCTTCCTATTGCAACGATGCAATACAAATATACTTAATCATGAATAATGTAGTCTACTTGGATGCAAGAGAATGTGAAATGCTCAATGGTAGTAAAATAAAATAAAAGTTTGTTCAGTCAGGATTTTGTAAATACAATCAAGATTCATCTAGGTATAGTGTTAAATCTCTATGTAATGAAAGCAAATACCTAAAATATCAATAATAAGAGTGTTAGTGAAATTATATTTCATACTCTTATTCTATTTAATTAGAGGAAACATGTGATATTATAAATTATAAATTCAAAAGTATGTAGCAAATTTCACATGTAGCAAAAGTATCTGTTTAATTAACTTGATTTAGAAAATCTATATTGAAGGTGATATGTTGTACTATTTTTCTATTTAACTTTGAACATCCATAGTATTTATTATATTTTATTTGTAGCAATTTTTTAAATTATTTGATTTTTTTTATGTTTTGATCTTTACATTTCATTTTCCTTTGCACTTCATGATATGTTTGATCTTCCACATTGACACTATATCTTGTGGTTCTTATTTATGATCATACCTATGCCATATGTTTGTGCCCATTACATTTATTGGGCCCACTATTTTATAATTCATCATAGACCAACAAATATTCTAGCTATTTATGTTATGCACTATTTTCACCACCTTGAGATTGTCTAAACCATTGATATTAAACCTCATCCCATGGTCTGCACAACCTAGGTTTCTTTTTGAGCTCTAGTATTCTTTTAAAATGTGTGGCCTCAATAGTCATCACCATATTAGACCTCTCTAAGGAATCATCCACTTATGAACTCTTGTTGATATTATCTCCTGCACATGTATGATATGTGACATTGAGTCCCACAATTTATCACATAATCCTCTTCCCGATGAATGGTTCACTTTTTTCTTTTGATGAAAATTTTCACCATCTTAACTTGCACCAACTATTTTTATCTAGTTGATTACAAAACTTAGAGATCCCATTGAGCTCTAGAACCTCCCTTTGTTGCAATGACTATTGAAATTATTCTCATATAATGGCTACTAGTTCTCCCTCTATATAATGAGCTTATTTATTTTTTCATACATCTATGTGGCTTGATCTCATTGGCTCTACTAATATGGTTGAAACATTCCATTTAAGCCACAAAGGTTTAGATCCATATGATAAGACATAAATTAGAGCACGATAAAGTGTGATGAACACCTCTTTTTCAAAATTTCTCCATAGCCTATTCATGTGCTCAATTGATTTGCAATGAAAAGCCCAAGATAATATTTTTAAAATCATTAGTGCATGTGAAAATTGAAAATAGAGTTATTAGGTTATTAAGATAAATGAATATGAAATGTAAATGTAATAATTTGATGTAATCTCCTTATTATCCCTTAGCTCTATGTTCCATTATCTTAGAGTTATTCAACCTTTGTTCATGGAATGTGCCTAGAGTTTAATATACTGCTCCTACACATTCATTACCCTAAGTATACCTATTCTCTTATGCCTTCATGTACCCCTTCTATTACCATATGTGTTAGCATAACTTTATTATTACATTGTTAGCTATTAGCGGTGGGTGTATGTGTATGCAGTTAACCAACTGTTTTAGTTAAACTATTCAACCACTCGCCTTATTTGATTGTATAAATGTTTTTATTGTTTATCGAATAGATCATCAAGTCTTTCAGGTCTTCATTTGGTATCAGATCCCGTTCAATCTTTGTGCCTGTGCATTGGAATCTAGAGGAAGCGATGGCGGAGATATGGTGTAGAAATTTGACTTGGCAGTGGCGTAGAAACTTGGAGTGGTCGCGGCCTGCGTAGCATTTAAATCTACAAATGCGTGGCATTTAACTCTATAAATAAGTATCTGCGTGGATTTTGAATCTTTCAATCAAGCAATATGTGTGGCTTTTGAATCTATCAATCAATCAAGATAATCATTACATAGGCATGGGGATTTGAAGCATGGAGATTTGAATAAGGAGAGCGGTCAATGGTTTATGGATGGATATTTTTTTCAAAGCAGTTGGATTCAATATACATCGTCTCTACACAAGACATCCTCAACCATTTAGAGCTGTACAATAGTAGATAAATCTTATACAAAGGTGTTCAGAATCTGGTTGGGGCAAGTCAAGAGTACCTCGCACTACAATCTTTCTTTTTGAACAAGAAATGTGTGACTGAATTGTTCTTCATAAAGGTAAGAAGTCGAAACTTTACAATATTGTATGAATGTCACTTGTGCCGAATGATTTTAGTAGTGCTGTTAACAACTATGAAGGTGAAAATGACATGAAGAAAGCATCAACTTCTATTTTTCTCTACTAATCAGTAACCTACAATTGGATGAGTTTCTTATGGTAGGCCTATTCGAGTATTTTTGGTTAGCCTTATGGCTGTCATTGCACCTAAAGGTCAACCTAATAATATCCGATACAACCGCCAGAGCTAACAGATCCACAGTGGGTGGTTAGTCCATGTCACAAATCCTGAGGGGAGCGCTGAACATTTGCCAACATTTTCTCTTTGATGTGCAATGCCAAGCAAGGAGAATTTTGTCAAGCTTGAGAAAGGCTATGATATAGATGATGAATACAATGTAGAACATCCACATAAGCCCCCCCATCTCACTGCATAAGCATACATAGCTCATATGTACACCTCATTTTTTCCTTAAAATGATGTGTATGTCAACTTAATTTTATTTTTTTAGGAATACAATTTCTTGTTTTGTTGTCTTGTGGTGTCATCATGTTTGCACCAAAGTTGCTTCTCTTAGATGTTTAGCTGGACTCAAGGGGCCTAACTATGTTTTGGTCGTGTCATAAGTTGTCACCCTTAACAATTTCACACTATGTTTTGGTCCCCCTAAATTATGGAGTCTAATTGAGTCCCTAATTTCCTAAATTATGCATTCCATAGCCTACTTTTTCCATTTTTTGAGAAATTGTAAGCATTGAACAAGTGCATTTATTTAATGTTTTGCCTCCAACACCGTAGGTCCTAGAAAATAGGGCTAGAACCAAGATGCCCTTGGGTGTCCTAGTCCCCCTATTTTTTCAGGATCCTTATTTAAATATATCGGTGTCAGCATTTTAACATTTGAAATTCAAGTTAATGAAAAGGGCGATGATGGCTACTATATCTGGGCAAGGAAAGATAAAAAAGTAGCAAAGAAAAATAGGAAACAGGGATGAAGTTGATCGGTCCAGGAAGATGGAGACCAAGGACAAACTTGAGCAAATGATGGGAGACTTGAAGATCACTTGGAGCCTAATTGAGGAAGCTTAGTCCTCTGTTTTGTGCCTAGTTATGATCTTTCATGTTATCTGTCAATAGGCTTTTTGGTATCTTTATTAGGTTAGTTTTGGATAATGGATTGATAAGCCTATACTGTGTTAATTTACTCTATATTTTTTATCCAAGGACTTTTGATTTGCTGGGAACTTATGATAGGCTTTATCTGCTTTATTTAGTTTTATGGGTGGATGATAATATGATTTGGTTAAAACTCTACTAGCTACTGGATAGGTATATAAGTTTTGATTATGTTGGTGTTGGTTGATTCATTTTTTATTGGTTCTGGTGAGGAGATGTATTGTCATTTCTAATATTTCTTTCTCCTTAGTTTTTCTAGTTTTTCTAGACCTATTGTTTCCCTGGAATGTTTTGATGTTTCTATATGCGATCAGGGCCCTTTCCCTACTTATTCAATCAAAAATATTTGAAATTTAAGTTGAAAATATCTACTATTGGGATTTATTTTTTGGGAAATTAGAAAAAAGCTTATAAATACCTAGTTATTGCATCATTTGAAATTTATCTAGAAACTATTAGCAATTTGGTGATCATGAGCACTATCAAGCAAGTTAAGAGTAACATTTTAGAGCTTTATTGTAGAAATTCAAGACCCTAACATCATGTTAAATCTTATGTGAGTTCATGTATGTTTATGTTATTATTGTTTGTGAAGGCTAACCCTTATTGTAGGTCTTCAAACAAATCAAGCAATCAAACAAGCAATATCCAAGACCTTGAAGTGATGTGCATGAATTTAGTCCTTCAAGGAAGTCATTCAAGGGTGGTGAGTTGCAACATTTTGTTGATTCATCGTTCCTTCCTATCAATTATCCATTTTTATCATTGACATTGTCATTGTGGAAGTAGAAACACTAACACAGGGTTTGACTAAAGCAAGCCCCTAAATGGTAAAAAATTTCTTCTCTTTGTGAATGTGTAGACTTCAAGTTTAGAGAGGATTGAAGGAAGTTTGAGGCTCTTTTATTCATTGTTTCATTCAAAGATCTAAATCTTTTCAATTCATGAAAACTCACCTACAGAATTATCCAACAATGATTTGACAAGTTTGCAAGCGGAAACATGGATCTCAGATATGCCATCAGAGGACCATAAAAGCAGAGGACACCCCTACAAGGACTCATATGCCCTTGGGTGACTTTTTCCTCCTACATTGATTGACACCAATTTTTTAAGATAGGTATGCATCCCTCTACCCTTCGTAGATCTACCTACAAATCTCTATTTTAGTTTGTTAATTATTGGTATCTTACATTTTCATATTATGGCATATAGTTTAATTAGGTTAATCAATTTCAATCAAGTCTAATCCATTCCAAGACTCAAAAAGATGAAAATCATGATATGATTGGCACACCTTCATGGCTGAAAGTCAATCTAAACATCTTGTTGATCTCCATCTTAATCAAACCCTAGAAAAGACCACAATTGATCCTAGGTTCTTTTCATTAAACTTAGGATATCACCTTTTTCTATGTTTCATTTGCATGTAAGACGAAGATGCACACAATTCTTCAATTTGAAGATATATGGGAAATTGTTACTAGTGTAGTGCAATGTCCAATTGATGTAGATGAGTGAAAAGAATTAAATAAGGCCAATGCAAAAGCGTTGATCTTGATCAGCCACAACATCTCTGATGAGGTGTAGCCACATGTTTGATATGGGACAATATCAAAGATAACCTAATATTATCTATCCACCATCTAAGAGGTAAAAAATTAGACCAAGATCCTCCATCTCTAGTCTAAGATTCATACACTTCATATGCAATCTAGTGAGAAAGTAGAGGAATTCTTATGTCACATATTAGAACTCCAAGAAAAACTTCTTGCTCTCAAAGAAAATGTGGAGGAAAAATTTCTTCTTCTAATCACTCTGAGAGCTCTTCCTTTCTAGTTCCAAACTCTTTTCATGATGTTTAACATCACCAAGAAGAAGGTGTCATTTGAAGAACTAGTGAATTTTATCCAACATGAATAAGCCATCCAATTGGTGTAAGATGAGTTTGAGGAAAATTAATTGATCTCAAGACAATAACATGGTTAGAGGTTTTGAAAGGGACAACCACAAAAGTAGTCACAAAAGCTACCACAATAGCTACATAAGCCTAAAAGGGAAAATATAGTTAAGAAGGCACATCTAATGGAAGCAATTTTCACTCCAAGTGACATCCTCACCACTGGGAGAATAGATAACATATTTTAGTCCAACAAGATGATACAACTAATGAGGACATAATAGATATAACCAATTGCAACATCAATTAGTAATTTTTTCTTATTTCACAAACCTCACATCCATTGAGGGATGTTTGGTTGATTGACTCTAGAACCAGTAAGCATATTATAGGAAATAAAGAGCATTTTTATATGTTGACTGGTCAACCCATTGGAGAAACATTTTAGATTGTTGACAATTTAAGGAGTATGTTGTAGAAGAAATTGACACTATCACCATTCCTCTTGGGAAAATAAGTTTTACTCTCACAAAAGTGCTTATGTTCTAGATTTGACATCAAATCTCTTGTCTATCAGATAGATTTTAAATCACAAACTTAAGGTGAAGTTTCAAGTTCTAGATGGTATCAAATCCTATTTGATCTCTAGAGATGGAATGATACTTGCTAGAGATTTTATGAAGGATCATTTATTTTATCTAGATGTAGTTTCATCCTCTACAATTACTTTATCTGTCTCTATGGTTGAATCAATTGTTCTTTGGCATTATTGATATGGGCACCTTTCAACCAATTTTGTATATTAGCTTAGCTCTAAGGAGATGGTAAGCAAACTTTCTCATCTTTGTCATTCTTTTCCCCTATGTCTTGGATGTATTATAAGAATACATAGAAATTTGGATTCAAGTCAAGTACCTTTCACGTCAAGGACCATCTTGAGGTTGTTGATATTGATCTATGCAGAACTTTTCCTACTTTATTTCAAGGTTACAGATAATTCTAGTTGTTTGTGGATGATTTCTTGAATGTAAGAGATGAGTGTACTTTCACATAAATAAGAGTGAATTCTTTTCCTGATTTTAGGACTTATACCAATGATTTGTACGAGAGACAAGAAAGTCTCTTCTTCTCCTCCACTTAGATTGAGTGATAGAATTCACATAAAATGAGTTCTTGGCATTCTCAAAGTGTCATGGCATCAAACAACATAATTTTCACTACCCCTATACACCCTAGTAGAATGGAATTATAGGTTATCACAATCAGACTATCATGGAGATGGCTCAATGCATGCTTTCCTCCACTCAATTGGAGGATCAATTTTGGGTAGAAGTAGTTCATACAATTGTGTGTCTTCTCCATAGGGTTCCCACAAAAATATTGCAATACAAGAAAATAGAAGAGGTATGGAGTAGTTATAATCTTTCAATATCTCATCTTATAATGTTTGGTTGTATTGCATATATGCATGTCCTAACTAATAGGAGGAAGAAGACTAATTCCAAGACACTCCAATGCATATTTTTAGGGTATAGTACAACTTCAAAATCTTGTCATCTCATGGATCCTGAGACACAAAACATTTATTAAAGTCATGATGTGATATGTCATGAGTCATCATTTAGCTTCTTGACACATAAGGAAGATACACCAACCTCTCATAAATTGCTCTCATAATTAGATAATGAGAATGAATTTCCTCTTAGGAAGAAGATGAGCTACAAGGAGTGTTGTTTGTTTATATTAGTTCTTTGGAAAATCATTCTTCACATGAATAACAACACCAGTTTCTGATGTGGGTCCAAACCACCATTAGAGACCCTCATCTAGATTCTCTTGCAAATTTCTAAATAGGAGTTAGAACAAGAAGACAAGCAAGAAATAAGGTGAATCTTGAACTAATGAGTTCATTTGTTGATAGTAATGAACCATATATAATTTGAGAGGCCCTTAGTCAACTACATTGGAAGAAGGCCATGGATGCTAAGTATGGTTCTCTAATAAAAAATTGGACATGGGCACTTGTTGATCTACCTATAGGAAATAATCCCATAGGTTTCAAATGGGTTTTTAAAAAAAATACAAGGCAGATGAATCTGTCAACAAATATAAAGCATGACTTGTTGCAAATGGCTAATCTCAATAGGAGGGAATTGATTATGAGGAAAATTTTGCACCCATTGTGAAGCTCAAAACAATTAGAGTTTTTTGTGCACTAGAAACATAAAAATGTTGGAAGCTTCGTCAAATGGACATCAAGAGTGCTTTTCTAAATGGTGATCTAGGCGAAGAAGTATGTACATGACCCAAATAAAGGCTTCATCAATGAACATCATCCTCAAAAGTTATGTCATCTCATTTTAAGTCACTTTATGGACTTAAAAAATCCCCTAGGGCATGGAACATAAAAAATAGATGGTCACCTCTTGCAACATGGTTTGACTCGTAGCCCCTCATATCCCAATTTGTATATTTAGAAGATAGACACAAAGATTAGCATTCTTGTTTTGTATGTGGATGATCTTGTGATCATAGGAATTTTAAACAACGTCATTGATAATGTAAAGAATGATCTTAAAAAATCATTCAATATGACAAACTTGGCTTCTTCACTATTGTCTTGGTTTGAAGATATGACAAAATCTACACATCATATTTTTTTACCTCCTAGATGAAATATGCCAAGACAATCCTAGAAAAGTTTAGAATGTCAAATTATAAACCTATGTCCACTCCAATGAAGAAAGGCTTACAAATATCTCAATTCTTGGATTCACCTCAAATAGATGCAACTCTCTACCATAAGCTTGTTGGGAGTCTTATTTACTTGAATTATACTAGACCAGATTTGTGCTTTGATGTTAGCTACCTTTCTAGATTTATGTAGGATTCGTAGCAATTTTGTTGTGCTGCAACTAAGAATGTTTTGTGATATGTCCAAGGTACACTTTATTATGGTGTGGAATACAAGAGGAATTCTTAGTCCTTTTTGTAGGGATATGTCGACTCACATTATGCAAGATCTATTGATGATAGGAAATCAATGACATGATATATTTTTTTCTATCTTGGATACATACCTATATCATAGATTTGTAAGAAGAAAATTTATGTTTCTCTCTCACCCAATAAAGTTGAATATCATGTCACATAAGGAGCTATATGTGAAGTGATTTGGATACATCACATTTTAGGTGACATGTACATACCTAAAGAAAATCCACCTAGTATTTCTTGTGACAGTCAAGGGGTGTTAAAACTAGTGAAGAATCAAGTGTTTCATGAAAGAACAAAGAATATATAGGTTGAATATCATTATATTTGAGAACAAGTTCTTTACCACCACATTCAACTCCAATACTACCCAAAAAATTCATAGATAGCTAATATACTCAACAAGTCTCTTAGCAAGATAAAATTTGAATTTTTTGGGACTACATTTTTAAGAACAATGTAATAAGGGGGGATGTTAGTATAAATTTATAATTACATTGTATTCTATTAGTGGCACATGTATGTGTATAAAATTAACCAATTATTTTAGTTAAATTTTTCAACCACTTGCCTTATTTGATTGTATAAATGCTTTTACTATTTATCAAATAGGTTATCAAGTCTTTCAAGCCTTCACTATGAGTGAAGTGCTCATTGTTCCTCCCAAATCAATATTTTTCAAGCATTGTTCTCCCCATGTTAGTTGTATATCATGATCATGATCATGGGTGAATATTTCCTTGTTGATATTATCATTCACTATATACATTAGATGAGATTTCATCTACAACCCATAAATCCTACCCAAACAAGGTGAAATCATTACCCTTTTATTGTAAAAACCATCCAATCCCCCACACAATCAAATTATTTCATGTTTCTTTTAGAAATATGAAATATATTGACTAACCAATATCTTCTATGAGAGAGAAAATCTATAAAACTATAAATGAAATAACACAATTACAGACCTGAGATTCCAAGAGATGTGAAAATGTCAAGATGACAAAATTGTTCTAGGATCTCAAAGAAAATTTGCAAAATAATGATTTCATGCATCAAGGTGCATGTATGTCAAAGTATGCAACAATGCAAGAGAATGCAACATTATGAATAAAAATACAAGCTAGGTAGTGATTTTATATAGAACTAAGGAGATGATTGAGGTGGAAAATCCAACCAATAGGAATTAACTTCAAAAAATGGATATGGACTAGCAAAAGTGGAGATGGCCACAAAAAGTGGAAATTGTTCCACCCTTTAAGGAAGGGGATACCACATCACTTATCTCCTAGTTACTAAATGATAAACTCACTTTATTATTCTAAGAAAGCTTAATAAAAGTGTAGGAAAAACCTAGGACTAAGGAAAAATAAATTAACCCACTAGGTCCAAAATAAAAACCTACACCAACACCACCCCTTAAGCATAGCTTAGGAGGATGCAAAAGATTATGGGTCATAGCTAATGAAGCCATGTTAGGTGCCCATGTACATATAAAATTCCCCCCCCCACCAAAAAGAAAGAAGAAATCCCATCCCACAAAAAGGAAGTACACCCCCCATAATAGAGAGAGAAAATGAAGTGGAAGGAAAAAGAATACCCCCAAAGAGATCCAATGGTAGATTCCTGAAACTGGATGTATAAGATGATCCATGATCATCGAACAATGTTCCTCCCCTTAGGAAGAAATAAAACCAAAGGTGTATGTGAGATATCTCCCCACTCCTAAAAGGAATATATAGGAAGAAAACTCAAGATGTATGGAGTCTTTGAACTTGGCTCAAATGTCCCCATGTCGATGTTGAAAGTCGTCAATCAAATTAGGCATTCTAAGCTACATTGCTAAAATGAAAAATTAGAATCTTCTAGAGACTGATGTAGAACACCATCCAAATACTCAAGTATCTCCTCTAAAGATGTATCCTCCAAATGTTGATCCAAACTATCCACACTCATGTCAAACTGTAAGGAATGAACATGTAGAGAATAAACAAGGGGGTCAAAGTGTTCCCTCATAACAACTAAAGAAGTATCAAATTCATCAAAGAGAAGATGAATGCAATCAATAGTGTCTCCCAAATCTGCAATATGTGTCTCCATAAACAAGTCTCAAATACCTATCAAAAGATCATCCCATGCTGAATCTAAAAGACTATGTATGTCCTACTAAAAAGAATTACTAGAAACTTTCGAAGAAGTGACACTGGAATCTCAAGTAGAAATAGTAGATGTAGAAGATTGAATGTAAGGTTCAATAATTGGATCACTTGTGAGAATACCTAAGTTCAAGTAACCAAAATTCTCCCCAAAATCAAAGTCCACAAGTTAAAAGTGTGATCATCATCCAAAGGATCAAAGCCATCATCAGGAACAAAATATGAAAAGGTGTAGAACTGAGATGCATGACCAACCACCTCAATAACAATTATCTCTCTACTCTCCAAATCTCTGATAATAACCAAATCAGGAGTGAATTCCATAGTCTTTCTTTCTCCACTATGAGTAACTTGATAGATGGAAATAAGATTATGAGACAAGTGAGGTATGCACAATATACATCATTGAAAATACTATCCCCTATATCAATAGATCCCTTCCCAATTACACTAATATATGTATTGTTACCCATCAAAATAGGTAGTATAACACAAGGATCAAAAGAAGATAACATGGAATGTGAAGAAGCCATATGATGAGAAGCTCATGAATCTAGAAGACATCTCCATGATCCAAGACTTGCAATAGCACAAATAGATTTTCCTTTATGTTTGTCCGATGTAGAAGCATAACTAGCATGGCCTTTTTCCTTTTTCTTTGTAGATTATTGGTTTGATGAAGATGGAGATTCAGTGACCCCTTTATTACTCTTCTCAAGAAGATGTGTGAGGTCAATCTATTTCTTCATACATTTATGTTCATCATGGCCAAGTTTCTTATAATAAGCACACTTTACCTTCTCCTTAGATTTTTCTTGATTTGAAGAAGATTTAGTGTCTACATTAGAAGTAGGAAAATAAAAATTTGAATCATTCTCTCCTTGATTCTGTGTTTCTTAATTTGTTTATCATTATCTTGTTGATCTTTAGTGCCTTGACTTGCAACCAAAGCATGAGACTTAGAAGATTTGGTAGTTCCCATTTGAACCAACTTGTCTTGTTCTCTTGTGAGTTCATTATCAAACACATCATGAGAAGGCATTTTGTAGGACATCTTCCCCTATTAGAATTGTGAAACAATCACAAAACCACAAGCCATAGGATCAAAAAACAAAAAAAATACACCTTCCACACAAGAGATCTGCAAACAATTTTCTTAAAAATTTGGAAGAAAGAGTTGGATGCCAAAAAGGCCTGCTTCAAATGGCTCTTGATCTTATAGAAGCACCCTTATAAAATAAAAACAAATGATATTGATGTTTTCTCTTTATGTAGAAAGCATGAATCATTATCTCATATATTCTTTGATTACATTTTTTCTAAGGAAATTTGGAATATATTTTGTATATCTCATAACGTTTGGGGGAATAATGGGGTTATATCCCCTGAAAATATACTTTTTATTCAAAAATGCAAAATAAGTAAAACTGGTGCTTTATTCTGGCATATCCTTTCAACTAAAATTTTGTGGGGAATTTGGAAAGCTCAAAATAAAGAACGATTCCAAGGAAGGAGGAGATTGCTTACTGAGTCCTATAAGGGACTCATTTTTTTATAATGTTGCTATGCAGGTTTTCATCACTGTGGAGATATTGTAGGACACATTCTGGAAGTATTTGGAAAACAAAGCAATCACTATTGATATTTTGGAAGCCAGATATGGTCATATGTGGCAGGAAGGCCACCGTAGGGTAGAGGTATTCTTAAGGGCGCTACGGGCATTTAGAGAAGAATTAAAAGAAGAGCAGAAGACTAATCCTAGTTTGAACAAAGGTAAATAGGTGGTTATTGTACTAAAGGAATAATAGAGGGGAAAAGTACCTGTATGTCAGCTGAGGAGGTTAATACGACTGAGGAAATGGTGGCTCTTGGAGAAAATGACAGTTTAGTTCAGTCTGGTTAAAATCTAGCTAGTGATATCCTTTTTGTTTTTGTCTTTTGGCTCCTTTGTACATAGGGCTGGTATATAAGTTGGTTTCTCTTTTGATGTATATCTATAATTGCAGCTCTCTAATCTTGATGTATATTTTTTTGGGGTAGTACTTGAAACAAGTTCTCTAAGGTTGTATTTTCCTTTGTTTCAAGGTCCGGGATGGGGTTGTATATCTTATTTTTTGGGGTGTAGATTGTTTCTATTTTTGCAGGTCCTTCTAATAGCACAAGGTTGATACTCTGATACTCTTTCTCTAATATACTTTGTAATGATATCTTTATATTTAATATATAAAAAAAGAGATTTGCAAACAATATATGCAATATTCCTCAACAAGAAAAAGCTACAAAAGCAAGAGACTCTGAAGAAGATATGGAAGCTCAAGATGATTACAATGAGGTTTGAGTGCTTATAAGAGAAAAACCCTAAATGAGAAAGGGATTAGATCATGACAAGTGTCAACAACACACAAGATTAGACATAATGATCTAATATTAGCTCAACTAATAAAGAAATCCTAAGTTTAGCTTAAGTGCATGAGAATAAATTAGACTAATAATCAATTATTAGCTAATGCATGATAACTCTAACACTCCCCCTTAAGATGAACTTAGGGAGTAGCTAAAAACCCTAAAAAGAATGCATGATGGGTCTCAAAAAATAATCCCATGTAAGATACCCATGTACAAATAAAATATCTCTATAATGTGGAGAAATAGAGAAAACTTCATGGGAAAATATCTACTCCAAAAAGAGATGAAAGGCAAGTGAAGGACTGAAGAAGACTTCAAACAAGAAAATGTCTTAAAAAATAAGAACATCAAGAACATCAAGAAGCATGAAGTTGTAGACTGTAGTCAAAAGATGACTGCTAGTGTGCTAAAATGAAGAACCTCCGAATATAGGAATGCAAGAGTGTCCATACGGTAAATGGTCCATCTCACCAAAATGCATGTAACTAGTCACTGATATATGTTGCATCTAAAAGTACATAAGAACAAGAACTAGATATGTAGATCACTCAAACCGTGAAACCAAGGAAGCATTAGCACCAATAGTAGAAAACCCCTCATAATGTTGAAAAAGGGAGAGCCATGATAGGAACACTAAAACTGTGTGAAACCAAGAAGTGCATGTAGGAGAAACAACCTTGCAAATAAAAGGGTATGCAAACTAATGCACACTCACATGAGGCAAGAATTAACAAGATTCACTATTGTCATGGACGGGACACTCACTTTACAAAGGTGTGATGACAAACCAAAGGAAAACATCAACCCCCCATGGCACTTTATATCATAGTGTGAATAAAATAGGCACAATAAGATGTGAAATCCCTAAAAAAAATATACACCAGAATGGCACTTTATCTCAGTGCATCTATATAATAAGAAGTGCATACAATGGGAGCCCATAATGTAAAAAAAAGGACTACATGATGAAAATACAATTCTTTGAAAAAAATTGAGGAAACTGGTAGCACCATGATGAAGTACACAAAAAAACATGGAATTTAAAAAAAATGACACCCAAAAATGTGTTTGGATGCAAAAGATATGGCCCGTCAAAGTCTCCAAAACGAGAACTAAACAAAAATAGCAATGAGAAAACTGAATTTTCGAAACAAACGAAGGTCCAAACTAGAAAATTCCTACACCATTGCAAAGAGTGCAAAATTTTACCCCATTTCAAAAAAAAATCCACTAAAAAAGACCATCATATGGCTGAGATATGGCCTCTGGAATATGAGGTGCAAAACTGAAAAGCCTAATGGAGAGCGGCTGAGTGGGGAAAAAAAGGATCTCTACCAAATTTAGCAAAAATAACCTCCAAATGTGAAGGTCCGCCATATTTAGTAGTTTGAGAAAAAATCTCTTCTAGTTAACCAACATGTAACATTATTTGCAAAAAAAAATTACAAATAATCTGTCTTTTTATTTATTTTAAAAGTAAAAGGAGGACTTAAAAACCTTTATAACCTTTATATATTTTTATTAAAAAATATATATTGAAAAAAATAAAATTAAAACAAAATATTAAAAAAACTCATATTTTTTGAAAAAATATATTAAAAAAATTATTAAAAAATTCATAATTTTTTTTTAAAAAAAGGATTTGGGAACTGCGCCATCCTGTGCAAGGCCCAAGGGCTGCCGCTCTGCCATATGGCAAGTGGCGATACCCTTAGTACCATCCCCTCTTTAAAAAAAATTAATATAGATTTTTAAATAAAAAAAACTGCAGATCCCAATAAAGGGTTTTGAATTTTTATTTTTATTTTTTAAATTTTTTTAAAAAAATATGTGAAAAAAAACATTATAAAAAATATATATTTTGTATTTTTACCTCGATTCACGTGTTAGGGAGGCTGTACGACTTCTTTGGCAAAAAATATTTTCCTCAAAAATTCTTGGCATGGATTTTGGTGATTTGATAGGCAATCTTAAGGTTTTTGGGCCTTCTGAGCGCGATGGTCATGTCTGTTTTGGCTCAAAACACACCAAAATTGTAGCCACCCTCCGTATCAGAAAACAAACTAGCCACTTCAAACTTTCATAGATCTGGCGTTAGAAGTCAAAATTAGGCAAAACAAAAAGCCAAATTTGACTTTTTTGATAGTTCTGAATCCAACGGCGAGGTCGTTTTTGCACCAAAATGCACCAAAAAATGCCCACATTCAAAATTTGGAAAAAAAAGAAAAGGCGATTCAAATCTGAACCCTACAACCCTTGTTGAAGAAAAAAACCTCATAAATCGAAAAGGGGTTTGTTGAATCCATGCTCTGATACCATGTTAGAATTGTGAAACAAGCACAAAACCACGAGCCATGGGATCAAACAACAAAAAAATACACCTTCCACGCAAGAAATCTACAAACAATATATGCAATATTCCACAACAAGAAAAGGCTATAAAAGCAAGAGAGTGTCAAGAATATATGAAAGCTCAAGATAATTACAATGAGGGTTGATTGCTTATAAGAGAAAAACCCTAAATGAGAAAGGGATCATATCATGACAAGTGTCAACATCACATGAGATGAGACATGATGATCTAATATTAGCTCAACTAATAAAGAAATCCTAAGTTTGACTTAAGTGCATGAGAATAAATTAAACTAATAATCAATTAAAGAGTAATTAATTATTAGCTAATGCATGATAACTCTAACAGCCCCTAAGGCACTTCTAGTGGCATAGAATGTAGAAATAAAGACTGAATAATCTGGACCAAGTTTAGAGAGAATACTTAAGATCAATTGTTTACCATCTTTCTCAATTACACACTATTTCAATTGTAATGTTTTGGCCTTTAGTTTGGTGAAGAATTCTTGTATTGTATCGCAACTTGAAGGACATAACCCTATCATCTCATTATCCAATTGATGGCCTCTTAATTCATCTTGTGCACCAAATATTTTTTCCAATTTTGTTCAAACTTCATTTGGTGTAGACAAAGATTCAACATGAAAGAGAAAATTTGAAGATACAAACATACAAATGTTCCAAATGCTTCATCACACTATTAAACCATTTTGTCTTTTCTACATCAATTATTGGTTTATTTTCTAGTCCCATTTTTACTCTATACAATCCATTCTTTTTCAAGTAGAGGGACATTTTACTTTTCCAATCAAAATAGTTGTAGGGTGTTAAATAAGAATTGTTGATTGATCCATTTTACGTAGAAAGAAGATTTTTTGTGATTGCATGAAAAGAGAAAGAAAAATTAAAAAAATACACCAAGAGACACCCCCCTTTCCACTAGTCTAAAAAATCACCCCTCCAAGATATCACAACAATTAAACTTTATGATTAAAGTGTGTTTACAAAGCCTTTTCCAAGATAAAATGCTCAATACCACAATGATCAAAATTATAAATTCTGATACAAAATAAAATAGAAATAAAGCCTGAAAAAAAATCCATGTATCTATTTATAACTCTTCAATACCTTTCCAACACATATTCATTTCAAAAAAATGGAGTTTTGAGGCAAAAGTTATGGCTCGTTGAAGAAAAAATACAATAACATATTCAACCTATAATTTCTAGCTGAAAATGGAAAAAAATTCATTTCAAAACCTCTGTAGATGGAAATTGCTCATCTCCATCTTTCCAACAATATCTCATTTGCCAAAAACAGACACCGTGGTGAAAAGTTATTTTTTTTTTTAAATGGCTGAATTTTTCCTGTAGTGATGACCCCCTAACAAAATAAAAGTCTGTCAAAAATCAAATTCTCCTAAAATAGACAAATTTTATATGAGAATAGGAGTTTTTGAGCCTTTTGAATGCAATGGAAAGGTCCGTTTGGGCTGAAAATGCTCTTGCAAAAAGTTGTTTGCCAGATTTGAGCTTCAAACCGTTGTTTGCTACTATGTCATATGGTGGCTAAATTGAGTGAAATAAAAGCTACATATGACTTTCTTGAGCCTCCCAAATGCAATGGGATAGTAAAAAATGTTGCCACTATAGCCAAAATAGCTGCAATCACTAAATCTCACCAAAAAATTATATAGGATTAATAGATATTCATAATTCCTTTATGATTCTCTAGATCATTTTAAATGCAAGAGAAGAGCACACAAGAATTTAAAAGATCATAAAAAAACTCCAATCTCTTAATCAAGAATCCAAATACTCAAAAATCTCAAAATCTAAGTGTTGATACCATGTTAGAAATAATAGATTGAATAACCAAGACCTTCTATGAGAGAGATAAGCTATGAAACTGTAAATGAAATAACACAATTACAGACCTAAGATTCCAAGAGATGTGCAAATGTCAAGATGAAAAAATTTCATTAAGATCTCAAAACAAATCTGCAAAATAATGATTGCATGCATCAAGGTGCATGTATGTAAAAGTATGCAACAATGCAAGAGAATGCAAGAGTATGAATGAAAATACAAGCTAGGTAGTGAGTTTATGTAGAACTAAAGAGATGATGGAGGTGGAAAATCCAAGCAATAGGAATTAACCATGAAAAGAGGATATGGACAACCAAAAGTGGAGATAGCCACCAAAAGTGGAAAGTGTTGCACCGTTTAAGGAAGGGGACACCACATCACTTATCTCCTAGTTAATAAATAATAAACTCACTTTATTATCCTAAGTTCAAGCTTAATAAAAGTGTAGGAAAATCTTAGGACTAAGTGAAAATAAATTAACCCACTAGGAAAATAAAAACCTACACCAATAGTTTCTACTTAATGATCCCCTAAATTATGTCTACACATACTAAGATCACTATAAACAACCTATCACAAACTAAGCTACTTCATAGTCAATTGTGTAACTCCCAACATTTGTTAGTGATAGAATTTTTAGGATTTATGATGATCCTTGATCTTGTTCATCATTATGTGTCTTTTGTAGCTCTCCTCAAGCACATTGCAAACTTTCATTTTGGAGTTGCGCAAGCCAATCATTATACCATTTCACCCTATCTCCAATACCTCATAATGACTCCTTCCACCAAATAAGATTCTTATTGATATTCCCCCCACTCATAAAATAAATACCCCTAACCCCATTGATTTCTAGGTCATGATTATACCTTTGGTATGATCATACCAAAGGTATGTGCTAGAATTAAGTAATCAATTTTGATCCAATGAATTATTCATCTCCAAATATATTAGAGATCTAGAAACCTTATTACTTGTTTGAAACATTGATCATGAGTATTATTTGATGGATCTTGCACCTCCATTGTATGATGATATTTTCCTCTTTCCTACATTTATGTGGCTTATTTTATTAGCTCCTCCAATGTGGTAGGTCCATTCCTTTTTTATGAGGTGTTTCCTTCTTTAATTGCCTCATGTGATCATATTTAACTATATTTAAAGGTGACCTTTGTTATAATATATATATGATAGTTCATCCAAAATCTATTGACATGCTACAAAGACTACGTTAATATATTCACACCTACGACATAAAATTTATATGATTGCAAGACACTCTTAAATCCTAGGTACATATAACAATAAATATTAAGAGACAAATGATAGATGTAAGTCAAGGAATAAATCTTACGAATGAAAAATAAAACTACTCTGTGTAATAATGATCAATTTTTTTCAAGTGTAGGATTCATTTTAATGGCCACTTGAACTATCCAAAAAATATAGAAATTTATAGACTCCTATAGTTAAAAGTTGTCAAATTAACTAAAATGAAAACCAAATATTTTAACAATCCAAGGATTTGTTGGATTATTAAATGGGTGCAACTAAGACCACATATGCAATACCCACCAAGATGAAGACTAATTAATCAAAAAATATTCCACCTACCACAATAGACACAATAGATTGAAGAAAATGAACAAATATAGGGTTCAATCAATTTATTAGAAAACTACAGGTAACCATGTCCTCCTTTCTTAGAGACATGGGTTTTACATTCTTTAGGATCAATTTATAAAAAAATCTTACTATACTAAAAAGATATGAATATGGATCTAGTTAGAATTTTTTTAAAGATCAATATTAAAATATTTGTTTATACGTTGGAGTCTTAATAGGCATTGGTGCTATCAAAAGCCCATGAAAAGACAAAATTTACTACTTACCTAGCCTAGGGAATTCTATATAAGTAGGATCATTTGTCATTTGAGAAGGTTTAAAAAATTAGTTCATGCAATACGCTTAGTTGATTTTAACCCTGTTTCATGTGTCTTATATCTTAGATATTCTACTCTATGTTATGTTGTCTTGTAGCTAAGCCTTTTAATTTAATTATTGTGAGATAAATTATTTTATTATGAACTCCAATATAAATATATACATACATCATTTAAATTCATGATAATTGGTATTTTTTTTTATAAAAAGATGGTAAAAACTTTATTAATCAACATGAGCAGTACAAAGCATTAAGCAAGAAGAAACCCAAAAAGGCCAAGAAACAACAAGCAAAAAATCAAGAAGTGTTTATGCAACATCTTATATCCTCCGTAACCCAACCCTCCAAATCTTGGGCAAGATCCCCTAGTAAACTATCTCAATCATCCACCAACCAAGTCCCATTCTTCTCAGAGCCCATTTGGACAATCCATCAACCACCTTATTCCATTCCCGAGGGATAATGAGAGAAGGTGATAGAATTCAATAAATCTCCAAGACTAGTGATTTGCTTAGCCACCACTATTAGTTGCCAACTAACATCATCAAACTGTCGTCTATTTATCAAGTCTACCACCACCTGAGAATCTGACTCATAGATAATCCTTTTCCAACCAAGGGAATATTCCGTATTCAAAGCCAAAATAATTTCCAAGGCCTCTATAAGGTTATTAGAGTGCTTCCCCCTATACTCTGAAAAGAAGAACACAACCACCTCAGAACTATCGCTGCCCACCCCACTAATGCCAATGTGCCCCGGATTACCCCTAGCAGACCCATCAGTGTTGATTTTCAAGACCCCAATGGGAGGAAGCATCTAATGCCCACCCCTAAAGACCTTCCCTCTAGAACACCTACTCCACCCAATCTTGGGTCTTCCAGTACCATCAACAAAAATCCCTAGATTACGAATCACTCCAGTATCATCAGGATCCACCGGGATAGACATATCACATTTAGCATACAAAGTCTCCTATAAAGCCCCAAGAATGCGATCCCAAACGTGACCCACCAACAACTTCTTATCTAGAAAGATCCTGTGGATGTGCTCCAACCAAATATGCCAAATAATCAAACTATGACTGATAGGCCATGATGTGTGCAAAAATGAAGTCTTCACTGGAATGGGCTCAATGTTTCACCAAAACTCATCAAGAGAAGAAGGATGCCTACACTAAAAATTCTAGGACCCCCACCAAAAATGCCAAATAGTCCTAGCAAAGGGGCATTGAGAGAAAAGATGAGAAACAATTTGAACATCTTTTATACAAAGAAAACATAATGAGGGACCTTGGAATCCCCACTTACAGAGGTTATCCCAAGTCAAGCACCTGCCATACACCACCAGCCAAGAGAAGAAATTGGATTTTTTCCAAGAGAATTTATTCCAAATGTTCTTCCACCAAGGAACCTCAGCACTTCCTAAGGCCTTTTTGTCAGAAACATGATACCTTGAAGCAACAATGTACTTCCCTTTAAGATCAGGACCCCAAGCCAGCACGTCTCACTCCAGAAGAGAACAATGGACTCTATTAGCCAAAATGGAGGACAACTCCATCCTATCCTCCAAAGATCCACCCAGGGGCCACTCCTGCATATCCTTCCACTGATAAACAATAGTCTGCCCCAAAGCCTAAGGGGCTTTGAAATCCATCACTCTGCTCCAACCAGCCTAATAAAAAATCCTACATAAATCCCCCAAGTGAGGGTGTGAGGAGAGGATAGGTAAGAAACCATTCGAAGAGTCATGCCAAAAAAAAGCATCAAAACCTCTGTTGCATATCGAGAACATGTGTTTAACTAGTGTGGCTCCCCTCTTGAGAGTATCCTAGGTCATAGAATCTTTCCCCAAAAGACTAAATCGAGGGACCTCAATGTCATCCACCTCCCTAAGGTACTTGAAGGTAAGGATCATATCCCAAGACTAATTATGGTGTGAAAACCATCTCTAGTACAGCTTAGCAGCCAAATCTTGCCCATTCCAATCTGCCATGCACAATCCCAAACAACCATCATGTTTTGGCCAACAAACAACTTCCCACTTAATTAAGCTCCACTTCCGTAAAAGGAGAGTGTCTGACCAAAGAAACTACCTATAGAGCCCCTCAAAATCATTGATGAAGCTTGAGGATCAGTCATCACAAAGCACCTGTATATAGGTAGGACCTAGACCACAAACTTCAAAAAATTAATTCTACCAACTATAGATAACCATCTATAGGTCCAATGACAAACCATCCCTCAAAATTTATCAATCACCTCCTACCAAAAATGCTTGGGAGGTGAGCGCACATCTAGAGGGATACCAAGATAGATAAAGGGAAGCTTCCCCACCTAATACCTTAAGATACTACCAATACGTTGTTGGGTAAGCTTCGGGGTATTAAAGAAATAAATTCAAGACTTACTTTCATTAATGCTTTGACCTGAGGCAGCCAAGTAACAATCCAAATTCTGTCAAAAAGTAACACTTCAACCACCTTAGCAGCACCCATCAAAGCCGAATCATCCACAAACTAAAGATGGATTTGAGGAGGGAGAGAGTTGCTCCATTTCCATCCTTGAATGAGCCCATCCCCAACCCTGGACTTAATGAACCTCCCCAGGCCTTCATCCATCAAGATGAACAAATATGGGGATAAGGGATCCCCCTACCGAAGACCTCTAGAAGCACCAAATAGATTAGAGGACTCCCCATTTATGAGAACATAAAAGGAGGACATCATCACACAACTCATGACCCAATCAATTCATTGACTACTAAACCTAAAGGCTTCTATAATTTTGATAAAAAAAAACCCCATTTAACTATGTAATAAGCCTTAGCCATGTCCAACTTTATAAACACAACATTTTCCCTCAAAGAGGCCATGGAATGAATGGTCTTTATCGCAATAACTACTCCATTCAAAATCTTTCTACCTGCAACAAATCCCCTTATTCCTCTAAGATTAGCTTATCCATCCATGGCTTGAAAGGCTCAGCAATTAGCTTTGTAATGATTTTATACACCACATTACACAACGAAATTGGTTAAGAAAGATCTAGAGAATCAACATCCTCACATTTTGGAATAAGAGAAAGGAATGTGGTTGTGATAGGGGGAAAATACTTGTGAGAAAATGAACAGTAAACAAAAGAGTGCAAATAACAACTAAAAGCACCCTACACCTCAAGATTGGCCTAATGATTAACTTAACTAAGAAAAATGAAAGATTTCACCTTGTTGAGTTGTCCTTTGGTTGGCCCTTCGATCTTTGATGTTTGTATTCTCCTTGGATGGCAAGAGATGAAAGCTATGAGATGGGATGAGGATGGAAAAATAAGTGAAAATGGATGCAAGTATGAAAGTTTGGCTAAGTATGGCTCAAGGAATTTTTTTGCAAGATTTTGGCTAGCATGAATGATTTCTCCCAAAGTGAGGAGGAGAGGGAGAAAAGGAGAGGATGAGAGGGAGAGTGAACAATGTTGGAGTACGATACTGACATCATCCACTGGGGGGGATGAGAGGTGATGCTTCTTCAACAAGTGTGTCGTGCCATGCTAGGTTACTTTGAAACCCAACTTTGTGATTTTGGTCAATTTGCTTTAATTTTTTCAAAAAATGAAAACATGGGTTTTGTTGGGTCGAGCTGAATGAAAAATGGGTTAGAGGGAAAAAAAAATTTGGGCAGGGGGGTTATGCTTTGCTTCCCATGGATGAGCAAAGCTATCCATGGGCGGGTTCTCCCGAGCTAGGCGAAGGCCTACCTGTCGGCTCGGGCGGGTCCACTCGAGCTAGGCGAACACTCGCCCGCGGGCTCAGGCGGGTCCACTTGAGCTAGGTGGAGGCTCGCATGTGGGCTCAAGTGGATTCATCTGCCTATAGGCCCGGGCGGGTCCGCCCGAGCTGGGCGGAGGCCCGCCCGCGAATTTGGGTAGGTCTGCCCATGGAGCTGAGCGGGTCCGCCTAGGGCCTAGGGTGGGTCTGCCCCAAGCTAGGGAAAGGATCCAGGAAAAAGGTAGGGGAAGAGGGGGGAAAGCAATAGGATGGAGAAGGGAAATCCTGGGGCGGGAAGAGGTAATATAAAAAAAGAGGGGCAAAATGATGCCATGGGAAACTGACATAGTGTTTATGTTATGGATGTAGAATATTAAGAGCTTGCAGACGTGGGAGAGATGATTTGAGGTGCTGACGAGCGTAGATCACCAGAGACTAGAAAAGGTAGGACTAGTTCATATGCTATCGTATGCGACGATTAAGCCTACAGGGCCATGCTGATAGCCTTGATAGAGCGCTAGGACTCGGTGACATCGACGTTTCACCTACCGACTGGGGAGATGACAGTGACTCTAGAGGATGTTTGGTGGATTCTGAGGCTCCCCATAGCAGGGCTTGTGGTTAGCGAGTGTTGGGTAGCAGGTGAGGCACTAGATGAGTTTGTGTAGGTTGTATTTTGCAGTGACGAGCTACTGATTCAGTGGCAACAGTTGTATGTGGATAGATGTCTGTCTTGCAGGGTATCGGCATTGTCATTGTACCTAGTGGGCCTAATTAGTGGGATACTACTACCAGACCAGAGTGGTTGATTCTTGTCTCTTAGGTTTGTCAAGGTGTTTCATCATATCATTGAGGCACACAGTGGTTACTTCTTTACTCGATGTTATATTATTGGGAGAGGTCCTCTTGTAGTGGAGCTGTATAGACCCGATCGGGTGACGTGACAATTTGGAGTGAGGCAGATATTCCCGCGAGGCGGGTGATGTTCCAACGATTAACACAAGAGCGGCCATGGGGGGCTGAGCTAGATTTGGATGCAGTGTGGGAGGAGATGGAGGCACTGTAGTTTGTGTCATACCCAGATAGGTGGGAGGGGTTAAAAGATGCAGGGATGATAGATCGATACTGGCAGTGGTTTAGGCGACATCCACCTCCATGGATTACCCCAGTAGTGTCGATTGAGGGAGCACTGGGGTTTAGATCAAAGGATGAGAGATGACTGAGAGCAAAGGGAATGGTACCATGAGGGTGATAGAGATGAGGTCAGGAGAGAGAATAGTAGGGGGAGGGACAGGAGGCGGTTGGAGCAGCTGAGGAGCCAGTGAGGGCAGCCAAGAGGAGACAACGGCGCAGAGCCCGAGGAGGAGATGGAGCAAAGGAGGAAGAGGATGAGGCCAAGGCTGCAGCACAGTAGGATAGAGGGCTAGAGGTCTAGAGAGAGAGGAGCCATGAGGCACATGTATCCCCAAGAGGTTAGCAGTAGGAGAGAGAGGAGGAGGTTGAGTCCAGCGGAGCGCGAGAGAGACAGGAGGCAAATGTGGCCACAGGAGGGCAGCAGCGACACAGACAGGAGGAGGGTGAGGCCAATGGGGCACGGGAGAGGATGACAGGGAGAGGGGGATCCCCCTCGATGATTGATGTGGATGAGATGGAGACATTGGTAGAGAGTGATGGGTATGAGTCGCAAAAGATGGACATTGATTCTAATGTGCATGACATCACACCACTGTCGATAGCACCACCTAGAGGAGAGGATCTCGTAGTGGTGCTGAGAGAGCCTCTGGAGAGACTGTGCCTCAATGAGCAGCGATTACGACAGAAAAAAGCAGAGCAGGTCAGATTAGAGGTAGAGCTAAGCAGGCTACAAGCACGATTCGCCCAGGGTGAGAGAGATTACTCAATCTTAGCCATGTTGGTGTCAGATGTGGAGAGGAGATTGATGAGAGAGAGGGATGAGGCATGAGATGAGGCAGTTGACCTGGGAGCAGAGGTAGAGAGGTTACGAGCAGAGGTGGCTAGGGAGCATGAGGAGGGATATGTAGTGAGATGGGAGAGAGACCGTTTGGTGGTAGATGCGGTGATATGGCAGAACATTGGAGGAGGGATAGGGCAGGAGGTACCAAAGACTAGGGCAAAGATTGCTAGAGATATAGAGGTTATGTAGGGACAGCTAGAGCGGTTACGGAGAGAGAGTAGGTCTGCACCAGGAGCAGGCTGAGCTCAAAGATAGAGTGGACTGTTTAGAGCAGATAGTTGGGGATATGGGACTGATGTAGCAGAGGGAGGAGGAGATGAGGATGGAGATACACATGCTATGGATAGAGAGGGATGGACAGATACAGACACTCTAGAGTGAGCGAGACACAACACAGGCTCAACTGCAGGCAGCACATGGTGAGGGGGGGCATTAGGGACAGAGGTACAGGGGTTACATGCAAAGTTACAAGTTGTGGAGCTCGAGAGAGATAGGGCTACAGAGAGTAGCTGACAATGGCACAGGAGGCCTAGGTACAAGAGCAGAGAGCTATTAGTGGGGATCAAGATAGGTATAGACTAGCGGCATCTGGCTACACAACGAGATGATTATATGCAGGAGGTGAGTTACTAGAGGTGTGCATATGAGCATGATGTTCTAGATCCAGTGCAGTGCATAGTGCACTACATTAGACAAGTACCTCAGATGCCAGCACCATCCCAGTCATTAGGGATGCATACCAGAGGGTATAGTGACTATCAGTGAACTCCTTCTCCTCTCGGTGGTTACCAGGGGACGCCCACCTACGAGTATCAGGGGACTCCCATGCATAGAGGACAAGTGCCTGACCTCCTCAAAGATCAGACGTGGGTAGCTCACAATAGAGAAACCAGAGAGTAGATGATAGGATACTAGTTTTTTGACAGGCACAATATAGAGTGTTAGTACCTATCGGCAGAGATTAGAGGTGCTCTACATCTTTGGATTTTGTACCTTATTTGATGATATATGATGGATATGTGGTATATTATGCTTGAGACTTTGTGACAGGATGTACATTGTATTATTTTGATTATGATATGGGATAGTCCTTATTGACACTATGCATTATGTTTTTTGTGATTGATGATTTAGTTGATGTATGCATATGTATTTGATATTTCATACTTATGTGGATGGATGATTTTATTTATTTATGCACATGTATCTGATACTACATGCTTATGTGGATGGATGATTTGATTTATTTATGCACATGTTTATGATACTTCATTGTTATGTGGATGGATGATTATGCATATATTAATGTTGATAATGCAGGATGATATGAATATTTGGTATGAAATGTAATTAGGATATAGTCAACAACATGTTTTGGCAAGTGATAGTGCATGTATTATGTAAATGTTAATATGGATGTGTATGGGTTAGATGAAACTATGATGCTCAATCTAATCAGCCTATGAAATATAAAATATATTGAACCTATAATGTAACATGAAATATGAATGCAAGATGAGTTCCTCTAATGAAAACCTAAGTGTCAGTAAGGACTTGCATGGGATTGTGGATAGGCGATAGGTATACTATGGGTGTGATACTACACCTGTCAAAAAACCATTAGTACCCTGAGAGGAAGATCAAGAGGGAAAAGAGTCAAGACTTTGCACAACCTAAATCACAAGTCTTAGGTCATGAAGAAGGTTGAATGGAGAGTATATGTAGTGAAAAATGCAGTGCAATTAAGAACATAATTTGCCATCTTTAGAGCATTGATTTTTTCTATAGCATAAGATACCAAATACCCTGATATGTAAGACCAAGGCGAGTTGGCATCTAATGCATGAAACAAACACAAAAAAAAAAAGGCTACAAAAAGGCTATCCCAACACCCCAAGGTCGTGATAACCTTGTTCGGGCCAGGTATTGGGATAACCACAAACACACAAGGATTCCCTAGTGTAACACAAGACCTCAGGGATCTTGGTGGGTACTATGTGGGACAATCGAGAAGACAACAACAAAGAAAATGATCAAGATACACCCCTATGTCGATGAGTCAAAGCACACCATGATATGATGGATCAAGGCAACCAGCATCAAAAGATCACAATCAATCTCAAAATGTTCTTTGCCATAGGATCAAGGGGATGGATGGGATTGAAGTGGTCTGCTAGGAAGGATACATCCTATTGAGACCGATGATGGATAAAAAACTAGAATGACCCAGTTGACACAAGATGTTTTCCATTAACCAGATGTGTTGACACTAGGGGATTTTTTTTGTGAAGAATGAGCCAGATAAGGACATGAACTGACACACCCTACAGACCTACGGGCTCAGGGGATAATCAAAGATTAGCCTTTCCTACGTGAAAGTGCAGAGCCCTCATAGTTCATGAAAATACCATGGATAAAGCAGAAAGAGGAAGATGAAGGCAGATGATGGAAGATCAACAGGGGATGGTCAAAATACCCCAGGGGTAGATCAAATGGTCAACATTTCCTACGTGATAGTGCAAGGGCAACGTAGTTCGACTACAGACGCAATAGGATGAGGTCTAGATGGAGACCGACATGATGGGGGGCTATATGAAGACACAAACCAAATGAAAATCAGACAAATGATATAAGCTCAGAACGGGATACTGAAAAGCTCAGGATGAGGGATAGCCAAGATGGATCATCCAATGCTCAATAAAAATATACCAAGCGGCCAATGATGGGATGGGTGAGGATGATAGTGCAGATGAAAGCATAAAATAACTAGGATGTTAGGTAGATAATGATTAATCCCTCTACGGATGACACCTATTACTAGGTTTTCACCACCCGTACTTATCCAAGGCACCACCAAAAGGTGGTTTTCACAATAGGATGAATTTATTTCTCTTTACTATTTTTGGATCTTTTTTGATTTTTTTGATTTTTTTGATTTTTTATTAGGTGGGGTTACCAAGCGGACTTAGGTGTAGATCCTCTTCAGATGCATGATATTGATGGGTTCTTTGAGGGGATATCCTTCAAGAGTAGCCAGTTTGTATGCCCTAGATCCATATTTAGCGGCTATGATATAAGGCCCCAACCAGTTTGCCTCAAATTTTCTCTATTTATCACGATCCTGCTGGGTGCACTGGTTCTCTTTAAGGAGAAGATCACCAACCTGGAACTTTCAAGGATGAACCTTATTATTGTAGTTACACTTGAGGTGGTTTTGATATGCTTGCAGATGATCGTAGGCTTTAATTCTTCTTTCATCAAGTAACTCCAGTTGTGCAAGTCTTGGAAGACTAGTATCCTCCTGGCTGATAAGGTTCTTTAGAGAAATCCTCAGTAATGGGAGCTCAACTTCGATTGGCAAGATGGCTTTGGTGCCATACACTAAAGAATAGGGGGTGGTACCTGCAGGGCTGTGGATGGATGTGCGATATGCCCAAAGGGTGGGATGAATATGGAGGTGCCAATATCGACCAGTGCTATTGACAACCTTTTTGAGGATGTGGATAAGGGTCTTGTTGGTTGCTTCTGCCTGACCATTACCCTAGGGGTAATAAGGAATTGACCAATGATGCTAGATATGAAAGGTGTTGCAGAGATGTTTCATGGCTTGGTTTTCGAAATATTTTCCATTATCAGAGAGTATGGTGGATGGAATAGCATATCTGCAGAGAATATGGTAAAGGATGAATTTTGAGATCTAAGTATTGGTGATCTATGAGAGTGGCATTGCTTCAACCCACTTGGTGAAATACTTAGTGGAAGTAATTATGAATGTATGGTCATTGGATGATGGTGGGTAAATATTTCCAATCAAGTCAAAACCCCATTGGGAGAAGGGCCACAGTGCTAGAAGGGGATGAAGGTCCTGTGCTGGAGCATGAATCAAATCTGCATGTTGCTGGCAAGAAAGGCATTTCTTCATGAATTCGCAAGCATCATGTTCTAATGTAGGCCAATAATATCTAGCTCGAAGAATCCTTTTGGCCAAAGCCATACCATTTGAATGAGCCCCACAAACACCACTATGTACTTTTGTTAGTGCAGTATGGGCTTTAGTCTCATTCAGACATCTAAGGAGGATTCCATCATACTCGCGATGATAAAGTGTATCACCGATGATAATGTATTGGGAAGAATGATGAACGAAGGATTTTCATTGATTATGTGTGAGGTTTGGGGGTAGAATATTATCATAAAGATAGGTATATATGTCCTAGTACCAGGGGGAAGTGGGGCCCACGATATTGCACACCATGTCAGTCTCAGGAATATCATATGCTGGGATTAAAAATTGTTCCACAAGGAACTCACATTCTGTTTGATCTTTATACATGTCAATCAGGGATCTGATAGTGGCCATTGCATCAGCTACTTTGTTCTGTACCCTAGGAATTTGGTCAAATTGTATGAAGGTGAAATATTTCTTGAAATCATCCACCATGCATTTATAGGGCAATAGCTTATCATGTTTTGTTAGGAATTCATCATTAACTTGCTTGATGAATAATAATGAATCACCAAAGACTCTCAAGTGAATTATGTGCCATTGCTTTGCAATTCAGAGGCCGGTGAGGAGGGCTTCGTACTCTGCCATGTTGTTGGTACACAGGAATGCTATCCTGAATGATTTTGGAATGTAGTCACCTTGAGGGGTAACTAATAGAATTCTTGTGCCTGATCCATTATGAGTATATGAGCCATCAAAATACAGTGTCCAAGCTGGTGCTTCTGTAACTGTGTAAACTTCTTCGCCTAGAAATTCAGTGACTAGAGGGTAAGCATCTACTAATGGCGCCTCGACCAACTGATCAGCTATGACTTGTCCCTTTATGGATTTTCGCTCCACGTACTCTATATCAAATTCACTTAGGAGAATGACCCACTTGGCCATGTGGCCAGTTAAAGTGGTTCTGGATAACAAATACTTTAGTGGATCAATTTTAGCAATTAATTTGACTGGATGGTTGAGCATGTAATGTCAGAGTTTCTATTTGTTTAAGACTACCGCAAGGCAGGATTTTTTTATGGGAGAGTAGTTTAATTCATAGCCAACCAGTGTTTGACTGATGTAGTAGATTGCTCTTTCTTTTGATGATTCATCATGTTGTGCCAACAATGCCCCCAGTGTGACTGAAGTGGCGGAGATGTATAGTAGGAGGGGCTTCCCTAGAATAGGTGGCATCAAGATCAGTGGATGACCTAAGTATTCCTTGATTTTATCGAAACCTGTTTGACACTGTTGGTTCCATCGGAAGGTGGAGTCTTTCTTTAGAAGATGGGTGAATGGCTGACACTTATCCACAAGTTGAGCTACAAACCGACGGATGGATTGCATCTTCCCTTGAAGACTTCTTAATTGCTTCAGATTGTGCAGGGGTGGCATGTCTAGAATAGCTTTCACCTTGGCGGGATCAACCTCAATACCCCTTCGAGAGACTATGAAACCCAACAATTTTCCCGACGTAACACCGAAGACACATTTTTTTTGATTTAGTCGTAACTTGTAATGTTCCAACCATTCAAAGATCATCTTCAAGATGGTAAGATGTTCTGCTCGGGTTCTAGATTTCCCTAACAGGTCGTCGACATAATCCTCCATGATGATATGGATGAGGTCATGGAAGATGACCATCATTTCCCTCTGATATGTCGCCCCTACATTTTTGAGACCAAAGGGCATAAAATTGTAACAAAAAGTACCCCAAGGTGTTGTGAAAGCAGTCTTGTGTTGGTCCTCAAGTGCAATTCAAATCTGATTATAACCAGAGAAACCATCCATAAGGGATAAAATCTCATGTCTTGCAGTGAGGTCGACCAACATGTAAATATTAGGTAGAGGGAAGTTGTCCTTTGGGCAGGCCTTGTTAAGATCCCTAAAGTCTGTGCAGATCCAAATGTCTCCATTTGGTTTGAAAAATGGTACTATATTGGAGATCCAATCAGAGTAGTCAATTGGTCTGATAAAACCTGCATCTAGTAATTTCTCTAGTTCCTTCTTGACTAATAATGCTACCTGTGGATGCATCTTGTGGAGCTTCTATTTGACAGGCTTGGCATCAGGGCGAACATCTAGATGATGAACCACTAAAGTGGGTTCCAAGCCTAGCATGTCTGAATATGACCAAGAAAAGTTAACAATACCCACTTGGAGTAACTGAACAATGACTGTATATTCCGGATCTGAGAGTGATTTGGCCACATATGTTAGGAGTTTCGACAGTACCCAGATTAACTTTTTGAGTCTCTTCAATTAGGATGGGAGATCGTGTAGATAACTGAGTTACCACAAGGGAAAGATGAACATCTCCATCCTCCAGCACCTCTTCGAGGTTTTTTCCATCGGATGCATCCTTTATTTTTACTTTTTCAAGGTCAAGAAGTGCCTTAGGGAAGTTTTCACTAGATGGCCACTTTTTATTTTTCTCATTCTTATTTTTATGACTGGAGTGTTCATGCTCCCCTGATTCCATAAGGTTGACATATGTATCCAAGGATATATTGATAGGTGTGTTGTCATGTAGGTCCCAATCAATAAGCTCAGGGTGATGAGGGGGTAGGCTAATGGTACAGACGGATAGGCATTCGAACATGGATGATAGGTTGGTGTGATCGACGTCATCATATGCATGTATGATGGATTCCTCCTCTGGTATGTCTTCCAATGAACCATCATCCACAACAACACTATTGGAAGTATAAGACAATGTTGCAGGGCCTTTTTGCTTGTTATCGTATTTGATGCCTATGTTCTTTGGCAACATTGATGTATCAATAGGTTGCAACTACCCCTCTTCTTCTTTACCTAGGCGCATGCCTTGGTAGTTATACTTCTCTGCAAACTTAGCTAACTAAGGATATGCTTCCTAAAATTATTTCTTTAGAAGAGGATCTGGTTGGGGTTCTTCTCGGTATACCCATTGACTGATATCCTCTTCTGGTGCATCTATCTTGATACTAGGGGACCTGAAAGTGGTAGTAGGGATTTTTTTGCACTGAAGGTGATAGTATTGTCTTCCTTTGGAGTAGCATGTGAAGGTTGACCATACTCATTTGGTGATGGTGGCATGGTGGCTACATTAAGAGCAGTATGCATTTCATATTCGCCACACCCCTTGTCAATGATCTGGACTTTTGTGACTATAGGATTGGTAGTGGAAGATAGAGTGGTTGTCATGGTGGAGGGTGGATTAATGGATGATGACTGAGATGACCCCATTTCAACCCCAAGACAATAATGTAAATGGGGAAATAACACTTCTAAAGCATGACAGTATTCAAATGGTTGGGGCTCAGCATAAATGGTGATCTCCTGTCCATTAACCAAGAATTTTAGGCACTGATGGTATGTGGATGGGACGGATTGCATAGCATGGAGCCATGGGTGGTCAAGGAGGAGATTATATGGTAATTCCATATCAAGGACATGATAGGTAGTGTACTGAACTACAAGCGCCACCTAGATAGGAAGACTGCTAATTCCCTCTGAATTCCTTTCTGCATTATCATAAGCTTTGATCGTGATGATTTGATTACTTAAATTTGCTTGAGTATACTCCACCTGTTTTATAAATTTTAGAGTACATAGGTTGAGGGCAGAACCATTATCTACCAAGACCCTTTTTATTTTATGACAGGCGACCTGGACTTCGATATGCAAGGGATGGTTATGGTTGGCATAAATATTTGGCATGCCATTCTGGTTGAAGTGCAGCTAGTAAGATAAAGCCAGGTGTCCTACCAAAGCTTGAAACTGTGTGGGATTGATGTCATTAGGCACATGGGTTTCCTATAAAGCTTTGTTGAGGATTTCTTGATGTACAGGAGAAGACTTAAGCAAATCCAAGATTGAGATCTGAGCAGGGGTCTTCCCTAAGTGATCTATAATGTTGTACTTAGAGTTTACGAGAGCTAATTAAGTGGATGTGGAGGCCATAGGGACAGTGATAAGGACCCGTCGGGTAGTAAAAACACATTGAGGTTCTTTGGCTTTAACATATATCATAGATACACGAGGTTCTACTTGCTCAATTCAATGGACAATACCATCGTAATTGAGGGGTACATTCTTATAGCTTTTGTTATCTGTGTTGGAAGTGCTTGCACCTTGATTATGGTTCAGGAAGGCATTTTGATATATCTGCAACTGAGCATTAGATGACGAAGCTTGACTGGTGTTGACTTTGATATCTCCTTGATCAATAAGATCTTGGATATAGTTTTTAAGACCTTGACACTTATTTAGAGTGTGTCCTTTGATTTTATGGAACTCACAATATTCATTTTCCCTAAACCATGTAGGTTTATGTTTGGATTCGTCAAGTGGTTTGGTGATAGGATAGGTGATTGGATATTGACCTGTAACAACTTATTGAAGATGACACTCAAGGGTTCTCCTAATTGAGCATACTGGCGTTTAGCGTTCCCCTGACTATTCTAGTTTGGTTGTTGAGGAGGATGAGGTGCCCCTTGTGGTACGGATATGGCATTAGGTATGGATGGTTGTTGTCTCTGGGATGTATTAGCCACTTGGATATGTTTAGTATCAGTGACCCATCATTCACTGCGTTCTTGTTCTTGTTCCAAAAATGTGGCTTGTCACCAAATTTCCTTTCTTTGTCATCATTGTGTATCTCGATGTTCCCTTTGGAAACAAGGGCACATTCAAGGATGGGTCCCTTTTTCACTATCTCTGTGAAAGTGGTGACATAATGTAACCTAAAATTATGAGCCATGTCGGGATGAGAGTTCTCCACGAAGAGGGTGACCATGTCCTTCTCTTTTAGATGGGTTTTCATTCGGCTTGCTAGCGTACGCCACCTTTGAAGGTAGCTAGCAAAGGTTTCACCCTCACGTTGTTTCTCTTTGAGGAGATCTAAGGTGTCAGTGTCCTCCAAATTGAAGGAGAAGTAGGAGACAAATTTTTCTAACAGGTCCACAAAATATTTTATGGACCCTCGTTCAAGGCTCATGAACCACTCTAGGGAATTTCCTATTAGGCTTCGTGGGAACAGGTGCAAGAGATAGTTGACATTGTGGATAACCTCTTGAAACTGGGAGTAAAACTCCTGCAAGTGGGCCTTAGGATCTTTGTTCCCCTTGTATTTGTCAAATTTTGGTATTTCAAAATGTTTAGGGAAGGGGATCAATGAGATGGAGGGATCGAATGGATACAGGCACATGTCTTTGAACTTGAACGATTGTTTTCCAGTCCCAACTTGAAGATCTTTCAGAGCGGCTTTGATTTCTAACAGATCTGAGTTAGTTGGTGGCGAGTTGGATGGATATGGATGGTAGGACGATAAAGGATCCTGCTGAGAGAGCGTTAGAATGTTGAGGTATGGATTTTGGTAGTGGGATGATGACATCCCTTACTGGTAAGCTGAGGGATTTTGTTGGTACGGGGGTTGTTGTCGTGAGGTATAGTACGGATTTGTTTGATAAAAATGTGAGGTAGGCTACTGAGGAGCTTGGATGTGAAGTTGCAGATTGACGTGCTGATACTGAGGGTATTGTTGCAACTGTTGGGAGGCCGCATAAGGTAGTTTTTATTGGGATTGTTTTTGGTTATGGTAATAATGATGTTGTGGTGGTTGTTGATGCGATGTGAGATGTGTGGGCCGAGACGGGATGTTGTATTGTGTTTGAGTTCGTGGACATAGGATGGATACGACGAACGGGGATATTTTTTGAGTGGGAGGTCAGGATAGATTGCTTTACAACAGGTATGGTGGTTTTTGTGCAAACATCAGTGGGTTATATAGCGGTTGTTTTTTTTGGGGCGGCTAAGATAATGTAGGGGTGTTTTGCAAAGGAGGTTGTTGGGTACCAAAGGGGGCGCTTGGTTGGGATGTACCTTGTGGCAATAATGGAGGTGGTAGGTTAGATTGGGGAGGCTGTGGAGATGCATACGAAGGCGATGGTAGGTTTATGGCTCCAGAAGGTGGAGGCAATGCAGTAAAAGGGCTACCCCTAGTACTAATAGGAGGTGGATTTGAAAGGGGTGGTGCTGTTAGCATTAGTAGTGGCAGTTGCAGAATGTTTTGTGGCATGCAAAATGAAAAAGGATCATTGGGATCAATTGTTTGAGGAGCCCCCATGACTGAGATTGTGGGATATGGGGGATTGCTAATGGGATACAGAATGGTATTACCGAATTTAGGTTGATGCCAACCTTCCACTGGAGGAACATTGGAGATGTATGAACTTCCTAGTGCATTTTGTGAACCTTGGGGTACGTTAGATGTGGAACCGTTGTATTTGGATAAGTCAACACCTGGTGGAAGTTTCACACCATTTTCAATGAGATGTGCCAAGATTTCTTCCCCATGTCTTTCAAGTAGGCAGTCAGTCATTTTCACATTGGTAGGGTTACTAAAGTGTTCCTCAAATGTAAGTTCAGGTTGGTTGACCATGTTCTCATCCTCGGGTGGTGATGTGTTTTGACCATCAATATTGGATTGTGATGATGTACCATTGTGCAGATCTTGACGGATGTTCACACCATTATGGGGGTCTTGTGAGGCATTAGCTATGTTGATTGGATCTTTAGGGATGTTTGGTTGGGATTGTTGTTTGGCCATTTTCCTTATTTGTGACCAGGTCTAAACAGGCATGCAAGATGATAGGATGGATTAAGATGCTAAGATGATCAAGATGATGATGAAAGGATTGACCCAATGGATTAGCCAACGAGGATATGGCTCAATGGGCTTGATTTGGATGATTAATCCGAAATGGATTTATTTGATGAGATCAGATTGAGTTGATTGGTAGACAATCGACCAACCTAGATTGGATGATATGATGATTTGATTTGGATTGATGATCGATTAGGATGAGTGATAATGACTAGAATCCGAGACCGAGTTTAAGAGTGACCCTTGGTAATGCTAGGTGTTGATTAATCGATTAAAAGGGTGGATGTATGATAGCGGCACCGAATCCAACTTGAGATTGAAGTGGATTGATTGGGTCAACGAGGATGACTAACTCAAAATAGATGACAACCCTAAGTTGGTTTTGATGGATGACGATTAGAGACAAACACCTAGGTCAATTTGGACAACTGCTTTAACAAGGTTTCAATGGAATAATGGTGATCCAAAATGGAGAAATGATATCCAAAACACAGAGAATGGTTGATTGAACGGGGACTCTAAGGGGATGAATGGATGTTTGAACTGAGAGGATGAATGTTTAAGATGGTGAATGGACTCTCAAAATAGGTGTATGAATGTTTAGAATGGGGAAATGAGTGATTGAAATGGTGAAACGGGTGTCCCAAATGATGAAACGGATGATAAAGCTAACCGGTCAAGGGTCAGGTCTACCCCTGGAGGTCAGGTTCGCCTGTCTAGAGGTTAGGTTCACCTGTTAAGAGGTCAAGTTCGCCTATCTAGAGGTTAGGTTCACTTGTTGGGAGGGAAAGTTCACCTATCTAGAGGGCAAGTTTGCCTATGCAGAGGGAAAGTTCGCCTATGTAGAGGGCAAGTTCGCCTGTCTAGAGGGAAAGTTTGCCTATCCAGAGGAAAAGTTCACCTATGTAGAGGGAAAGTTCACCTATCTAGAGGGAAAGTTCGCCTGTCTAGAGGGCAAGTTCACCTGTCCAGAGGGAAAGTTCACTTGTCCAAAGGGAAATTTTTCCTATGTAGAAAAAGTTGGTCAAAAATGGCTAAAACAGGCTAAAAAGGCTAGTTCAAAGGTCAATTTTTCCCTTGGTTGGGTAGGTTCACCTGTCTGGAGGTCAGGTTCGCCTTTCTAGAGTGTAGGTTCACCTATTTAGAGGTTAGGTTTTCCTCTGGAGAGGTTTAAACTTGACTTTTGAAAAGATGACTAAGGCAAAGGACCCAAAACACAACAAAAAATAAATCAAAAGGATATGGCTGAGTCAATTAATCAGACAATCACTCATTTCGCACAAAGAAGACAATTTATGCAACACAAACCTAAGTCTAGTAGAGAGGGTATGGATGATAAAGTCTTCCATTCTAGAATGAAAATGGTTGCTAGGGAGTCCTTGATATACACCTAGTACGTGAGGCCCAAACCGTGAACACCAACCCGTTACAAGCATGTATCAGGAACCTGAGCAAGATACTAAAGGCTCAGACCAACTCTTCACATCATCCTAACACTTCTCCAATTACAACGTGGTTGGATTGAGGTACAACTTTCGCTCTCCCTCCTTTATATACCCCACAGGTACGCATGGTTGGAATCGTCCCTTGGGGTGATGAAATCCCCAAGCAGGTCCTGCCAAGAAAAGTAAAAGAGGTTGACTCAAAGGACTTGGTAAGCTATGATTTCTCATCTCCCAAGATCACCAAATGGTGCAAGGGGATTGGATACATAAAGTAGCTTACCCACAAACACAACAAACAAGATTGATTGACACCTCCTAGTTAAACTATGTGCCTAAGTTATGCAAAACGACAAGCAATAGTTGACAAATAACTAACCCTACAAGGAAACTTGTTAGTGATTATCATCCTTGTTTTCCACCAAACGTTAATTAAATTCTTGGATAGACTCAAACAAGACACGTTAGGAGGTTAGAAACACCTAAAATAACCAAAAAAAGTGTTGAAAACTAAAATTTCACCTTCTGGAAAAAGTTGTCTAGGGCATATCCGCCTATCTGGAGGGAAAGTTTTCCTATCTAGAGGGAAAGTTCACCTGTCTATAGGGAAAGTTCGCCTATCTGTAGGTCAGGTTCGCCTGTCCAGAGGGCAAGTTCGCTTGTCTGTAGGTCAGGTCCGCCCCTCTATGAAAAATTTGCAAAAAGTTAGCTTCTAAGTCTAGGGAGGGCAAGTCCGCCTGTTTGCAGGTCAGGTTTTCCCCTTTATAGGTCGGGTCCACCCCTCTGTGAAAATTTGAAAAAGTCAGTTTCTGAATCTAGGGAGGGCAGGTCCACCTGTCTGCAAGTCAGGTCCCCCCCTCTGCAGGTCGGGTCCGCCCCTCTGTAACTTGCACTTGCAAAAAAAAAAAAAAAACAAACATGAAAGAAAGAGACCCATTTGTGGGTCCCACCCAGCATGCCAAAAATGTGATAGGGGGAAAATACTTGTTAGAAAATGAGCAACAAACAAAAGAGTGCAAATAACAATTGAAAGCACCCTACACCTCAAGATTGGCCTAATGATTAACTTAACTAAGAAAAATGAAAGATTTCACCTTGTTGAGTTGTCCTTTGGTTGGCCCTTTGATCTTTGATGTTTGTATGCTCCTTGGATGGCAAGAGATGCAAGCTATGAGATGGGATGAGGATGGAAAAATAAGTGAAAATAGATGAAAGTATGAAAATTTGGCTAAGTATGGCTCAAGGAAATTTTTTGCAAGAGTTTGGCTAGCATGAATGATCTCTCCCAAAATGAGAGAAAAGAGGGGGTATTTATAGAGAATTTTGAGTTCTCTAGAGAAATGGATGGTTGGGATTAAACCAACAAGGCCAAGATGTAGGGCTATGGTGAGTTGAGAACTCACAAGTCCTCACATCTTGACATGTGGCATGTGAAGTGGCTTGTAAGAGATGATGTGTACATGAGTTGGAAGGAGAGTACATGACATGGATGTTGTACATAGTACCTTGGGATTGGACAATATCTCCTCATAAAGGAGGTCCTTGTCTCCATGTGGGTGAGAGGACATGTGAGGAATTAAAAATTCTTGAAATATCCACATGGGAATGAGAAAAGGAATCTTAAATTCCAAGGAATGCATAGAGGAATTAAATGTGAATTAAAAATTCACATGGGGAATGGAGTGTCTTCTTCAAAAGGAGAAAGCCTTTAAGAAGGTTGACTTAGGACACATTCCATAAATGATATGGGGATTAGGATGACCTAATTAAGTGATTATAGTTGTGCAAGTACTTGATTAGACAAATTAATGATAGATTAGAGGCAAGTGGGAAATTATGGAGGATGGGACCCTAATGATGATTAGGGGTGTGCACATCTTAATCATAAATTAATTATGACTAATAAAGAGGGTTAGATTGTTAAGAGGGGTTAGAGATCAACTTGCAAAAGTTGGAGGATGTGACAATGAGAGAGAAAGTGAGGAATTTAAAAATAAATTTAAAATTCCAAGAGATAATATGACTAAATTAAATAAAGTGGTATATTTATTTAATTTAGAGAGGAAAGAGGGGAAAAATCATTTATTAAATTAAATACTTTGGAAACCTTATGTAAGGCACGAAATATTAATTAAATGGGTGATTTAATTAATATTGGCAAAGAGGATGAATTAGATGAGAAAAAGGATAATTAAGGAGACAACATTGACCATATGGAAGTGGTCAAATTTAGATGTCTATAGTGGCATTTAAGGCTCTCAACATTTTCTTATTCCTTAAAGACTACTAAACAACCTCCAATAGATCAAGGTTGCTCACCTCCTAGAATTCCTGAAAGAACTCCATTAGGAACCCATTTAGACTAGGAACCTTCCCTTTTTTCAATTGAAACACTACATCCTCCAACTCCTTCAAAGAAATAAGCTTAAGAAGGGATGCATTCATATCCATAGTCATTAGAGGCAGAATAAAATCCAAGATAGAAGCTTCTTCCTCATTGGCAGAAGGGATATCTTCATAAAGGAGATTGGAGAAAAAGAAAACTACCTCATTAGAAATTTCCAAAGAGGAAGAAAGAACAAATCCCTCAAGAGAGAAAAGAGAAGAAATAATGTTACCCTATCTTCTAGCCTTCATTGAGTGATGTAAGAAGGAGGTGTTCTTATCCCCTTCCTAAAGCCAGTCAACACGAGCCTTCTATTTCCAAAAAAATTCCTCATGAAGCTCCCATTCCTCTAGGTCTTTAACCACACTATCCTCTAACTTGCTTAAATCTGCATCAAAACCCTGATCCCAAATCTGTTTGGTAATAAAATCCAAGCACTCTTGGGTAGCCCTTTTCTTTTGAAACACATTGCAAAATTGATACTTATTCCAATGTTTTAATTTATACTTCACATATTGAAGCCTCTTCACAAAAGAGTACATAGTTGTACCAAAAGTAGGTGGTCCTTTAGTCCACCATCTAGAAACAAGGCCAAGAAGATTCTCCTCCCTAAGCCACATAAGCTAAAATTTAAAAGTCTATTTCCTAGAACCATTAGCCAGATGGGCAGAGAATTTAATTGGCCAATGGTCTGATCCCCACCAATCTAAAATTTCAGAGCTTGGCAACCACTTGTCACCAACCCAAAAATTGGAAACAAGAAACCTGTCTAATCTTTCAGAAATGGCTTCATCCCCAAGCCTCCTATTATTCCAAGTAAATATGCCATTCAAAGGTTTGATATCAACAAGTTGAAGCCAAGCCAAATTCTCCCTAAGAATATCAAAGGAGGGGTCCAAACAAGGCACTCCCCCCCTTTTCTCCTCGAGAGAGGCAATTGCATTAAAGTCACCTGCCATAATCCAAGGAAGGAAGGGATCCAATGATCTCAAAAAATTGATGTGAGACCATAAGAGAATCTTACTAGGGACATCCATCAGAGCATAAATGTTGGATAGAAAAACTATTTCCCCCATCTCCAAACTAATCACAACAAGAGAAATGGAGAATCTACTAGAGAACCACCAAATAGGAGAGATTCATTGAGGATCCTAGAAGAAAGAAAGTGCTCTAGAGCTTCCTTGAGCACCCACACACTGACATAAACCTCTATTCCAAATCTTAGATGCACTCTGCATCATACTATCCACAAATACCTTTGTCTCCTATAGGAAAACCAAATTCAAAGAATGAGCTCGAACCAAGTCCCGAATAGCTGTTAATCTAGGAATGTTATTCATACTCCCTACACTCCATGATAGCACAATCATCGTGAAGGCTAAGAGAAGTGAGTGTCCAAAGTCTTCAATGACCTAGATTCAACCAAAATTTTGCCAACCAACTTAAATTTCTCTTGATCCTTCTTCCTACCCACCTTTTGGGACTTATCGGGGGCACTCTTTTTCAGAGGATTTTGTTGCACACCCAAAATAGGGGAAGAAGCAGAAGCTTTTCTCTTTCCAAAGTATCAAGAGCTCGAGCCTCCAGTAGGGCACCTACAATAACAATGACCAAAGAAGTACCACCCACCACACATGGGTCCCCAAGCTTGACCTCAGGGGAAGGAACAAAGAATCCTTCACTTGCCCAAGAGCCTCCATAGGGACAAGAACCGAAGATGCCATATGTTGCAAGTATGAGAAAGTTTGGTGGTGTCATCATTATGTTGTCATGGATGTCAACACAGTTCAGTACATTGCAGATTGTACATGTATAGTTGAGATGTGAGTACATGGAGCTATCTTCATGATGTTGCAGATGTGTTGAATTCATGAGTTTCCAAGTGCTTTTGAGAAAATAATAAAGAGAGAAGTCAGAGTGATGAATTTCTTCAAAATGTGCTCCGGTATGTGCTCTGCATTTCTCCTATGTTGATCCTATGCTTGTGTATATATGAAGGTTTTGTAATGGTAATCTTGTGGTGATATCTCTTGAGTTTTATCTTCTGGTTTGATGGTCTATGAAAATTACATTCACCAGTGTGTGAATTGTTCTGGTAGAGTTGGTCTTCTATGGACTAGGAGAAATGTTTCTTCTCCACAATCCTCTACTATTCTATTTCAAATCTTACAGATCTGGAATATGTCTTATATTTGTGTTCTCTTGGTTTTGGCAAAGATGTGTGTGGTTTGGTGATCCAAAAGTCATGTTTTTGAGTTGTTGTATGCGTTTGCACAATCTGGATGGACTGATGGAAGAAGTCTGATATTCAAAGTCTATTGCACTTGTTGTGGATGTATCTGAAGGAACCTAAGATTTTTTCTCATGCATAATGAAGTGTTTTTCATCATCCGCATGTCATCTTCTTGTTGGGAAGAATGTACATCAATGTTCATTTGTGTTTTCATTAGGTTTGTCCGACCTGGTGTTTACACTTAATTTGAAGAATTAAATTAAATTAAGGAAGTGTGTGGTTCATCTGAGACATTATCTTTTGGCCTTGGATAAATGTTTTATTGGTCCACTCTCATTCTTTTCCACTGTGGGAATGTTGAATTTCCGACCTAATTTGAATTTTATAATGAAGCTTATGTGGCCAACCTTGGAGAAAGTTTCTAAGGTTGAAGATGGTATAAATGCAAGTCAAATTGCGAAGATTAGAAGTAGATGCAAAGTGACGAAGTAAGTCACAAATAAAAAGAGAAAAAGTGTGTGAAAGTGATTTGAGGCAACAATACTTCATTGTGTTAGATTTCTGAAGGTAGTGAGTTGAAGGTGTATGCAACCATCTGTTCAAGGCTGCAAATGTGTGTTAATTGTTGTGGTGGATATTTTGTTCTCTTTTGTATCAGTAGGCAATGAGCCTCTTTGTTGGATAGTGAGTCCTTTCTATAGGCAGTGAGCCTTTGTATTTGGACAGTGAGTCCCCTTCTAGGCAGTGAGCTTATGTATTCAGTTTTATAATCTTTTTATATTGTGAGTTAATCCTCACTGTGGTTTTTCCCTCATTGGGTTTTCCACGCAAAAATTATGGTGTTCATTGCATTGATTTTATTTTTTTTATTTGTGTTTCATGCTCAAACTTAATAATAGAATAGTGTGGTTGTGGAATTGATAAGTGTTGAAGTTTTAAGTTTAAAATTTTGTGACAATTGATTCACCCACCCTCTCAGTTGTCCTGTGCCTTTTAACACCATAGCCATAGGCTCGAGATTATAAACAGTAAAAAGGGGAGAATCCACATGCATGCCAAAAGGTATCCCCTCCTCATGAACTAATTCATCTAGCACATTAAACTTGTTAAATGTCCCCTCCTCTTTGAAATCTTGAAAAGTCCTCTTTTTCCCTTAGCTTTCATTTCAAGGCCTAACAGGCACAAACCCATCTTTATCTGGAGTCACCCCCTACATGGGCCCTTTAGCATTTTTAGATCTTTGGTTTGATGGATCCATACCATTACTGGAGTTACCCACACCAGGAGCATGAGTACACCTCTAAAGATGACCATACTTGCGGCATAAATGGCATCTAAATAGTAGATTTTCATAATCTAACAGTTGAGTCCAAGAGCTAGACCTAATAGTCAAATAAATAGAATTTGACAAGGGCTTACTCAAATCAATCTCAACACAAACACACACATAAGAAAAAATTATATTATCAGAGTTTTGATGAGAAGGGCCAATAGGTTTTCCCAACACCATGGCAATCGGTTGCAATATATCTCTCCTCTAACATTCAAGCGAACCGAGGAAGGTGAACCCAAACTGGAACCTTGGATGGTAACTCCTCCACCGAGTTAAGAATAGCATGCCATGGTTTTATGAAAAGGCCAACTTGATTATAAAAATAAGGCCCACCTTCAAATTCCTTGTTCTGATATGAAATGCATGAAAAATCAACAAGAAAAAAATTATTAGCAACCAACAAAATATCAAAGTCACCTTCTAGATTCCAAGTCCTATGAATCCAAGGGTCGAGAAATGGAAAAGAAACCCTCATCCCCAAAAAATTTTAGATCAGAACATGCTTTCTATAGTATTCTGAATCCTCAACCACCTACTCCTTTTGAATTACCAATACTGGATGAACCTGAGCCCACTCCAAGCATCCATTAATCTTCTATAGTGTAGGAGCTCCATATCTAGTCATGTCCACCCCAGGGGAAGACAAAATCAGAACCTTCACATCATCCTCGACCATAGTCTCATCCCCCTTCTCCACGTTCAAAGACTCATTTAGAACCATAGAAATTTTCTACACCACACAAACCCCACACCACATAGAGAACATTGATGAAAAGAAACTACAACACAAGCCAAATAGGCCAAAAATGGCCACCACCTGTGTCATACCCTCACACAACCAAAAAAAATCTGAGTGCCAAAGCACAAACACACCACACCAAATGAGCAGGACCAATCCCACACCGAAACTCAATAAGAAAAGGAAGACAATGAAGCAAAAATGAACCAAAAGCTATCTCCAACAAAAATGAACCCCCCCTTAGACGCAACCAAAGACACACCCCTACCAAGAACTAAACATAAGAAACACAGAAAAGATAGGACCGAATGCATGCATAGAGAAAAATTTAACATGCAACCCAGACCATGAAGGGCGTGGGTGCACACACTAGTTGCAAAGCATTCGCCATCCACAATCAAAATCCTCCAAAGATCTAAATTTCCATGATATTTAGTATTTGAACATTCATCTTACACATGAAATATAGTAGACGTTTATTTTGAATTATTTGATCAAATATTTCATAGATGATTACACCACATTGAGCTTTATTTTTGCATAAATTAATTGAACTAATAGTGATTATTATTCATATCAATTTGTCTCCCTTAATGATTAATGTTAGATTTAAGAAAAATAGACCCATATTTCTAAAACTCTTTACGTTTCTCTTTATTTTTGAAATAGTTAAATAAGATTTTACTTAGCTTTAATGTATTCCCATTTTTCTTATAATTGATAGAAAAAATCATGAGTATTCAAGGAAATATTTTATCTACTTATAAACCTTTACCACTCGCTAATTGGATTAAATATATTTTATATGCATCTACTTGATAGATAGTTCCATTAAGTTAAGTTATCACCTTGATTCCATTATGTTAAATTTCTACTTGGATCCCTAATAGGCTCCTTGTTAATCAAGTTCCCATTTTTCCAATAATTTATCTTGTAAACACCATGACATAACTTAACCCTAAGACATTGGTGACCCTTTTAATCTTCCTTGAAGAGAAGAGTTGACCACCCAACTCCTAAAGTTGTCTTGTGTGGTTTCATTAGCCAAAAAATTGGAACTAGAATGGGGAGAACTAGAGTTTCCCCACTCAACAATGTGATAGATTTATAGGGAGTTCATTGGATCCTTCATATGTAAATGTTCATATAGGTGACTCTCTTGATATTAGATCTAATCAAATTTGATCCTTGGAATATATTCATTGATTTATAATTTAATCATAAGGATTAGCTTATTAATCCATTTATCACCTATTCATTAATTAATCCTAGCATTCATAAAACTTCTTGTATAACAAGTGATACAACAAAAAAATTTAAAAATGGTTATTAATGTACCTACATATCTTGGGGTAAATAATGCCGATAATGTTATTAGAAAAAGGACATAATTTACTTAAAATAATAGACAAATTTATATAGATTTTATAATTTAATAAACCTAAAATAGTTAAGGAACACATTTATGAATATAAGGATTCTACAATTCAAGATAAATTTTCAAAGGGAGATATATCTTGTTGCATGTTTTCATGCACACTTGAAAAAGTTGTACACATAATTGGTACTTTTCCCTACTTATAGGGTTAATCACACCTTTATTACACTTGTAAAATACCTTTCCTAATCATTTCAAGCTTCCCATAGATCCCATCATAATATACCACCAATTTATAATGTTTAGAAGGGATATAAATGAGCCTCTAATAATCTTTGATGATATTTCATCAACTATACATAACAATATTCCATACAATTCAATAAAGGCTATGACTACTCAAATATACCTAGTGGCTATTGATCATCACTTTCATTTTATTAAATGTCACCTTCCTACTATGGTTACTTTATCACTAGGATATACACTAATGTTATAACCATGGAAGGAAATATGATGCCTCAAGGGTATAAGGATAGACCTATTTCTTCCCTTGGATAACCAATTACTTATAATTAGATACCCATTATAAACTAAGTAGTTATGCAACTTAAAACACCACATCTAAATCCAATTATATGCAGATTTCATTAGATCTAATTTCAAATGCATAATCAAAAACAAGTTTCCAGTCCAAATCCAATAGTGAATCCCATAGTAGTCATCCAATTCATGCCCAACAAAAAAAATCACCTTTATGAAATTAGAAAAATATTCCATTTAATTTAAACAATTATACACCCATAAATAATACCCTAGCACAAGTCAATCTAGGAACATAAACTTATTCTTTTTTCATGAACCCAAAACTTGAAAATATATAGATGATAGTTTAGAGATTGAATAATCATTTATTAAACTTTAAATGAAAAAAATTATGAATCAAGAGAGCAATTGATACAAAACTAAACATTATATCTTTCATTGGAATAATATACAATGGAACACTAATCCAAATAATGATTTTGTTCATCCAACTCCCAAAAACTCAAATTAGCATTACATAAGCTTATGTAGTAGAACAACTTCCTACACTAATATTGAGAGCAGGGTCAGTGTAGGATCATGGGGGTCGAAACTAGGCCCCTAAGTGGCAATGAAAATTTAGAAAAATAGAGTTAGGCAACTTGATATAAAAATTTGAATAGGTTATTAACATAATTTGAAAAATATGTAATAACAAAATTTGTAGCAAATTGAATGTAGTTTCTAAGCTACTAGTCCCTTTTTGGAAAAAAGTAAATCTATTTCGCAAAAATTGAAATTTCAATGCAATAGTACTAAATTTTCAAGAAAAAGATAAAAAACAAGTGTATATCTGACCATCCTAAGTACAAAAAATATATATTTTTTTAGAAACTTTCAATATATGTAGAGGACACATGCTCGGATGTGTCACATTTTAATTTGTAATTTTTTTGCATGTAAATAATTAGTTATTATTTTTTATTGAAATATTTCAAAATTATTAAAATGTGTTTTTTCTGACCACCATAAGTTGGTAAAAAAGTTATTGTAGTGTAGAAAAATGTATCCCTTTACATTTTCACACTTGTTTGGGCCCTTGTGAATTAAATGGACATAATTGTGTCTTATTTAGGGTGTTGTAAAGTGTACCTTTACACTTTCACACTAATCTAGGGTTTTATTAATTAATTAGACTTTTTTATGCCTTAATTGGCCTTATTTTGCATCCACAAGCCTAAATTAATGCATCTTTCTGAGATTAGTCCTAACATATATCAATTGAACAATAAAAAATTAATTTTTTTGGATTGTATGGCATAGATTTAGTGATCTAGGACTCATACTCCACCTTGGGCATATGGCTCCCACCTAAGTTTTCAGACCCCAATCTGAATTTCTTGAAAATTGTGTCCCAAAGCTTAGCCTAATGGGACTCATATGCCACTTTTGGTGTATGAGTCATAATTAGCTTAGATCTAAATTAAATTCAAATTCTTGCAGGGATTTTATTCTCCTAGATTTTATGTCAGCTTGTAGTGTTGTAATTTTAGGAAATTTGGCATAAACAAATATAAATACAAGCTTATTTCACTCATTTTCCACCTAGCAAGTTGAATAAGCATCGTTATAGAAAATTTGAGTTCACAGGAGCATTCAAGAGCTGATTATCAAGTGTTTTAGAGCATTATTCAAGTATCAAGCATCATGTCAAAGTCATCATGCATCATGTTTTTTTTTTAGCTAACATTTGTCATGTAGGGTTTCATGATTCAAGAAAGCATTCAAGTCAAGATATATAACATTCAAGCAAGATTCAAGATGCACATCCATTGGAGCCATTTCATACATGTTTACAACACTTTATTCCTAGGGTTTGGTGAGTTGAAACATTTCTCTTTGTTCATTCATCATTCCTCCTTTCCATTTCATTTAATTTCAAGGTTTTATTACCAAAAAGGGGTTCGACCAAGGAAAACCCCTTTCTACTAACAAAACAACAATTTTCCCTCTCTTTAGTTTGTGATTTGTAGATCTAGGTTGGAGACACATTGAAGATCAAGATTGGAAAGAAATTTTCAAGGTTGCAAAGTTGTCTGAGTTGTCACCTTGTTTACAAGATCACTAAAAGACACCTATAGAGTAGAATTCAACATTTAAGATCCAAAAATTAGTTTGAGAAGAAAGATTAGAGATTGAAGAGAAAATTTAGGTGTTGATCCTCCAAAAAAATTGAGCAGGACTAATATGTCACTTTTGGCATATGATTCCTAGTATAGTCATTTTTCTATATTTCAGGAGTTCCAAACTTGTCACTGCCATATTTTTGTTCCTCCCCAAAAACCCTAATTTGGGACTAAATCACCCATTCTAGCATATGAGTCCCAGTGTGTATTAAATTCAGTATTTCTAGCATTTCATACCTTCCTCTAAGTTGCTACAAGCTTCCAAGTGCACCTCTACGATTTCTCAGCTTTTTGTTCTATTTTGCATTCACTTCTAGGTCATTTTTTGAAGATTTGCATATCATTAGGTTTTTTCATTAGATCTTGCATGTTACTTGTCTTTCTAATCCCTAGCTTGGTGGTGAACCCTCTTTTAGTCTTTAATCATACCCTAAGACAATGTTTAGTAGATCTCTTTCCTTCATTCCATCCTTGGATTGAGATCTCTAGGGTTTCCTTGAGTGAAACTTGAGCGAAATAGGACCCTACTCTTTTGTGTTCCATTCCCTAAAATATTTGGAACACCCCATCCTATTTTCCATCATTTCATTTTGGTGAGCCTCCATTTATAACACCTTATTTCTGATTTGGAGTGCATCATAATCCTAGATCTAGCTTGCATTAACTTTGCGTTAGGTCTTGCATTAGTTAATTTGCATCTAGGGTTTCTAAATCTTGCATTAGTGAAAGTGCATATAGGTTGCACTTTTTCCTCTTACATAATTTAAATTCATTTGAAATTTGCATTTTCACTTAGCCTTGACATCATTCAAAATAGAAAACATAAAATTCACACATATTTTCTTGAAAATGGTGAAAAACCCCTAATTTGGGACTCATACACCCCTCTGGGCGACTTAGTCCCAATACAGGTGGTTTTTCCTAATTTTTGGGTATTCTGTGGTGACTATTATTCAACATTTAAACCCCTAAAAACTCTGATTGGGACTCATACACCCCTCTAGGTTATTTAGTTCCCTTTCATATTTTAAACTACATTTTACAACATTAAAAACTCCTCTCTTGTGTTTTTGTTTGCTGTTGTTAATTATCTATTTTAGTTTGTAGATTTTCTATTACTTCCATTTCATTGCATCTATCTTAATTTCATTTGAATAAAAATTAGAGCATAGCATTTATTTTATGTTCATTGCATCTTTCATTTCATTGATTTCCCCTTGCATGAGCTTTTCAACTTGGTGTCCTATTGCTAATGCTATAGTGAGATGAAGTTAAAGACTTATATCATCCTATGATAGCACAATAATCATGGATCTTGGGTTATCTAGATCTTTCACTACTAGTGTTGACACTAGTTCACTTGGTATGGACCATACCTTTGACAATTCTTTACCTTCAAGTAGTGTGACAAATCTTGAAACAATGGTTGCTAATATTTTACAAGAAAACATAATCCAAATTCATGAAGACTTAGCAAACCTACAAAATCAAATAAGTATTGAAAACATTTCAACCACGGCTATCCCTATCATAGATAATATACATCACATGATTGAAAGTGAAGATGGAGTTGATCTTGTACGTAACATAGTTCATATTTTTGGTAAATGTCTTACCTCAATCACTAGTTGTGCTTTACCTTCAAACAATTTCCAACATCAAGGAGGAACTCAAATTCATCCTCCTACAACAATTGCATATATTCCTACCTAGACCAACCCTCAAGTTACAACAACGATGCAACCTACTTGTAATGTCATTCATACCTTGGGCATTTCTACTAGTATTCCTAGTACTTTTGTGGCATCGCACGTCATATTTCCTACCACTTTACCTACCATAATCATTCCATTCACTTGTCCCTCGAACACATATACACCCCCACCATATTCACCTCCATCTCAAAATGCAAACAACAATGTCATCATAAATCAAAATTTACAAACTATTTTATCCCTTCAAAAACAAGTTTCCACCATAAACCAAAATTAAAATGGCCAACCTACATATTATATCAAAAGAAATCCCTTATCCTTGGATATATTGAGAACATCGATGCCACAAGGTATAGAGGTTCCTAGATTTGAGAAATATTGGGGGAAAGGAGATCCTTCTAACCATGTTTCTACTTTATACTGCCTTATGTAGTGACTTTATTCTTGAGGATAAGCTCTTGGCTAAGCTTTTCCCTAGATCCTTGAAGGATACCACCTTAGAATGGTTTTCCTCATTATCAAAAAAATCAATTCGTTTATTCAAAGAACTTGTTGAGGCCTTTATAAAAAAATTCCAAGTGCATATGACTCTTAAGATGATCTTAGCCAATTTTATGAGATAGCAAAAAGATGATGAAAATATTGCTAACTTTATTTCACGCTACCAATCGCTTTATTCCCAAATCGACGTAAATATTCCCAAACCTCACCTTCAAAGGATGTTCATTGAGAACTTGCAAACTAAGATACAAGTTAAGCTTACCATGATGAAGTTTCCCTCCTTTTTACACTTGTGTACTACCCTTCTAGATTATCAAAACTTGGTTAGTAGTCATGACACAAAATCCACCTTTAGCCATCCTGATAAATCTGAATCTGCAAACCAAAAAATATTATCAATGTTTTAGAAAATATAATTAAGGATTTCTTCAACTAAATCCACCTCAACAAACAAATCAACATGTTGATACCCAAGTGGCAGCTATGAGGAAGACAACTCCTTTCACATTTGGGGATCTAGCTAGACAATTCACTCCCTTACCCGATACCCTCCATAACATAATGTCACAAATCTTATAACAAAAAATGATCACCTTGCCTCCCATTAAAACTCCTGATCCTAATAAGCCTTTACCTCTAAACTTTAGATCAAATTCTTATTGCCATTATCACTGATAAAATGGACATGACACATAACATTGTAAGCATCTTAAACATCTTGTGCAAGACCTCATTAATTTTGGTCAGCTTACAATTAGAAGTGTTAATGATCAAGGAAATAAATTTTTTGCCCCTCCTAACCAAAACCTATAAATATTTACCAACCCTATGCCAAAACATAATATTTCATTTATCAAAACTAATGAAACTTCAAAGAATGATGTGATGAATGTTGACACGGATGATGAAAACATGGATACTATTGAACAATATCCCATGGACACTAGTCCTATGGATATGGATACTATTAAAAAGGGTTTAATTACATTGATCTAAACTCAACCTCCTAAGGTCCAAACTAAAAATCCTCTTGAAATTTCTTTCTTATCTAAGGATATTATTTGAAATGCATGTGATAGTCCTCTTTACATATCTGGCTAAATCAATGATAAGCCCACTAATTGGATATTAATTGATCCCATATGTGGAGAGAATGTGATCATTGAGGAATTCTTACTATGCATGAGCTCTATCAAGAAACATATGATAAATTGAAAGCATGGATAAAGATGCATAATGGTTTTGTGTTCCCTACAATGGGATTGATCACCCTTCCTTTACAAATAGGACCGAAAAAATTAGATGTGACCTTATTCTCCATCATCTCAACATCAAAAAAATTATGTGTGAAGCTTGGTTACCCATGGCTTGCTCCATGGAATTCATCTTGTCAATTGTGCATAAATGCTTAAAGTTTCCCTTTGATAATGAAATATTTCACATACACCATAGTGGCTTTAACCCTTTGTCTTCACAAGGGAATTTTTCATTAGATTTCTTTTGTCCCAAGCCTATGGAACCTATTAAACATCATGAGGACTTCTTTTTCAAATCCTACCAAAAGTTCAAGGAAAAATTCATAGCAAAACTATCCCTTACAAACATGCCTCAGCCTATGATTCATCCTACCATCCTTGACAAAACTATGATTGAACCAAAAGGCATTTCAAACAACCAAGACAACCCTAAGATAGATCCTTTTCCTATCTCCTATAAAAGACCAAGACATAATGAAAGCAATCCCATCATGCCTCCTAAAATAAAAAAAGTTTATAAAGCTAAAGGGAAAGTGGTTGAACAACTTTCCATGGTTTCTTTTGTTCCTCCCCTTAGTGAAGAAAATAAACTTATGCTTTATAGACCTGCTCCTACACAAACACAACTTGAAAATTGAACTAAAATAAATAGAAATGATAGAGAGCATAGGCGTAGATGTTGTGCCCTTTCTCAAAGGTTAAATGAAGAAAACAACAAAGAAAATCAAAAACCAAACTTGACTAAAGAAATACATGATGAGTCTCCCCTTCATCAAAACAAAAAGATATTATTCTACAACAAGAGCTAAATCTCTCTTTAGAAATTATCATTCGACCTCCTGTTGTGATTAATTTGGATGACGATGATGAGGTTGTTAAAATTGACAAGGAGGTGCATAATGAATTGAATACATTGTTTTCCTCTTCTATGAGCTTAAATGGTAATTCTCCTAGGAAGAGTGTTGAACTTAGTGATGAACCTAGTGCCACACTTGCTATTGTTCATGTGGCTAGTTGTTCACCTTTTTTATACGATGAACATGATTGGGATGTGCACGACTTGCTAATAGGTTGACTCACATGTTACTTACTATTCTTTTTCTTTGTTTTCTTTTTCATGTTTCTTTTATGTGATTTCATGTGCATAATATAATCCCCCATGCTGTTTTGTTTGATGTATCTCTCTCTCTTTTTGTGAAATTCCTCTATTTGTACCTACATTCTTCTCTATGTCATAAATATTTTACCTTTTCATTTGTCTTTTGTTTTCCTTTTGGGAATGATGAAAGTCATCAAGACATTCAAGTCTCTTCCATGTTAATCCAAAAGGTTTTTCTTTGTTTATGATATCTTTATGTCATTCTTCCTATACTATGAGTATTTGGGGAATGATGATAGATCCGATCTCTCTAAAAAAAATTGTAGCAAGAACATATTGACCCTAAATCCATGGATCCCTCATGTGTTTGGAGTTTTGGGGGAAATCCTTCCTTCCCTTTTTTGATGTAGCTTTATTTGGAAACATAGGACTTAGCATAGGGCTTTCCAAGTAAGCTCTCATGTCCTCTTTATTGTTAGCATTTATCATTTTCTACTTTAAAGTAATTGCTCATAGCATGGTGTTTAGAAATTTCTTTAAAGTGGGGGAATACATTGGCATTATTCTTTTGCATTTCATGTTTCATTATGTAGTCTTCTTACTTCATGCAATGTTTCTTTCACTTTGTGGTGGGTATGTCAAGGATCATGATGGGCCAAAAAGCGGTGGTATGATGGGTATGTGGCTAACGATGTTTTTTACCCAAAATTGATGAAATGCAAAGGGTTTTTAAAGGAGATTCTCAGGTTTCCATCAATATAAATTATGCTTTACTTTTAATTTAATAAATAATTATTATTCATTTTCTATTTGAATTATGACTAAAGTCCTGATTGATAGGTTGATTGAAAAACATCTATAGCTTTCAAATGGTGTCACATTTTTTGAATTTGAAACATGTGTCACATTCTATGCTTCACATACTATAGGATTTATAAAAAAAAAATTCATGAAGTTTTGACCAAGTTAAGGTGGTTAGACATATGATTTTTTATCTTTTTTAAAAGTTGTAATAAAAAAATCATAATTAATTATTTACTTGGTAAAAAATTACAAAAAAATATGAATCACATTGTGACATGAGTCCTCTATTTATATGTAAAATCTTATAAAAAAATATTATCATTTTATTGTGGTTAGGGTGGTCAGACAGGCACCTACTTCCTATTTTTTCCCTGAAATTTAAGTACTACTACATTGAAATTTCAAATTTTCACCAAATAGTTTTTTTTTTTAAAATAAACCTAGTAGTTTAGAAACTACATTCAATTTGCTACAGATTCTATTTTTACATATTTTTTAAATAATATAGATAACTTATTCAAATTTTTACGTCAAGTTGCCTAACTCTGATTTTTCTATTTTTTTATCACCACTTAAGGGCCTATTTTTTGCATGATGATCCTGCACATACCCTGGTGACATTGGGTGTGATGTCACTCAAGAGCATGATCTCTCTTAGAATATTATATTCCTCTTAGTGGCTTGATGCGACACACTGCATCCCCTAAGTTGTGAATCTTCTATTCTTCGATCGGTCCTCTCTTGGAGACATTAGGCACAATGTTCCCTAAGTTAAGACCTTACATGGACTAAGAAAACTCCTTTAAGCATACCTTACACTCTTTTTACATTTTATGTTATATGGAAACCTTGCATAACATACCTCGGTGGATCCACCTTATTTATTCATGAGTATCAAGCATACAAATATTTTATTTCCTCATGAAGCTCAAAGTTCATTGTTGTGTGGCACATTATCAAAGTTATTAGGAGGTATAGCTTTGGTTTGGTTGAATGGGAAGCCGAACTTAGGTGTGACTTTCCCATAGCCACTTTCTTGTCTATGTGAGTGCATATCGGTTGTGTGCATTTGTGTCTCACCTATTTGGATACTCACCCAATAGACAACTTGAAGTTTTGTTTCCTCGGAGTGAGCGTGCATTTCTAAACAAATAGCTTAGATTTGACCCACATCATGATGGAAAAATGGTTGAAGCTTGATCTAACCCTTTTTTATTTTTCTTTTTCTTTATGTATTTGGTAATACATGCTTGTACCTTGTTGTTGCTCCTTATATCATTTTCATGTGTGTTCTTTTGTGCCTATGTTGGTTTTCCATAGGATCTTCATCCTGGGAGCTTGTGCAACACTCTTGGTTGGTGTTGTCATATATTATTGGCATTGGTACATTTGAACCCCTCTTGATTCATATTTCATCAGAATTAGTGTGAGTTTGAAGTAAGTTGGCCCTCTCACTAAAGTGGGGGCTACATGTAGTGTAGAAAAATGTATCCCTTTACATTTTCACGCTTTTTTTGGCCCTTGTGAACTAAATGGACATAACTGTGCCTTATTTAGGGTGTTGTAAAGTGTAGCTTTACACTTTCACACTAATCTATAGTTTTATTAATGAATTGGGCTTCTTTATGCCTTAATTGGCCTTATTTTGCATCCATAAGCCTTAATTAATGCATCTTTCTGAGATTAATCCTGACATATATCAATTGACCAATCAAAAATTAATGTTTTTGGATTGTATGGCCCAGTTTTAGTGATATGGGACCCATACACCACCTTGGACATATGGGTCCCACCAAGGTTTTGGGGCCCCAATATGAATTTCACATTAATCTAAGCATTTCTTGGAAAATGTGTCCCAAAGCTTAGCCTAATGGGACTCATATGCCACTTTTGGCTTATGAGTCCTACTTAGCTTAGACCTAAAATAAATTCAAATTTTTGGCTGTATTTTATTCTCCTTGATCTAAAGTCAGCTTGTAGTGTTGTAATTTCAAGAAATTTGACATAAACAAGTATAAATACAAGCTTATTTCACTCATTATCCACCTAGCAAGTTGAATAAGAATCCTTATAGAAAATTTGAGTTCACAAGAGCATCCAAGAGTCTACAAGAGAATTCAAGAGTATTCAAGAGCTAATTATCAAGTGTTTTAGAGCATTATTCAAGTATCGAGCATCATGTCAAAGTCATCATGCATCATGTTTGTTTTTGAGCTAACATTTGTCATGTAGGGTTTCATGATTCAAGCAAGCATTCAAGTCAAGATCTATATTCAATTCAAGAAAGATTCAAGATTGACATCCACTGGAGCCATTTCATACATGTTTGTACTACTTTATTAGTAGGGTTTGGTGAGTTGAAACATTGCTCTTTGTTCATTCATTATTCCTCCTTTCCATTTCATTTCATTTCAAGGTTTGATTACCAAAAAGGGGTTTGACCAAGGAAAACCCCTTTATACTAACAAAACAATATTCTTCCCTCTCTTTAGTGTGTGATTTATAGATCTTGGTTGGAGACACATTGAAGAGAAAGATTGGAAAAAAGTTGTCAAGGTTGCAAAGTTGTCCAAGTTGTCACCTTGTTTACAAGATCACTTAAAGACACCTATAGATCAGAATTCAACATTTCAAATCTGAAAATCAGGTTGAGAAGAAAGAGCGGAGATTGAAGAGAACATTTACGCCTTGATCCTCTGAAAAAGTTGAGCAGGGTTAATATGACACTTCTGGCATATGATTCCCAATATAGTCATTTTTCCAGATTTTAGGAGTTCCAAATTTGTCACTGCTAGATTTCTATTCCTACCCATAAACCCTAATCTGGGACTAAATTGCCCAACTTGGCATATGAGTCCCAATGTGCATTAAATTTAGTATTTATAGTATTTTAGACCTTTTTTTGAGCCACTACAAGTTTCTACGTGCTCCTCTATGATTTCTTAGTTTTCTATTCTACTTTGCATTCACTTATAGGTCATTTATTGAAGCTTTACATATCATTAGGTTTTGTCATTGGATCTTGCATGTTACTTGTCTTTATAAGCCCTAGCTATGTGGTGAACCCTCTTTTAGTATTTAATCATACCCTAGGACAATCTTTATCAAATCTCTTTCCTTCATTCTGTAGACACCGAAATTTGGTCTAAGCCTGCGACTTCAATATTATTCATAATTCCTATTCTTCATGGTCATGATTAAATAATCTTAATTATTTAATTAATTCATCTTCACATTAATTCTTCTATTGATTAAATAATCTTAATTATTTAATTAATTCACCTTAACATTAATTCTTCTATTGATTAAATAATCTTAATTATTTAATTAATTCACCTTAACATTAATTCTTCTATTGATTAAATAATCTTAATTATTTAATTAATTCACCTTAACATTAATTCTTCTATTGATTAAATAATCTTAATTATTTAATTAATTCACCTTAACATTAATTATTCTATTGATTAAATAATCTTAATTATTTAATTAATTCACCTTAACATAATTCTTCTATTGATTAAATAATTTATTTAATTAATTCATCTTCATTATTTCTTCTATTAATTAAATAATATTAATTATTTATTAATTCACACTTTTCTTTATTCTATTTGATTAATTAAATAAACACTTTTTATTTAATTATGTTACTAATTAACCTTATCCTTCTTGTCAAAATAAATAAATTCTTATTTAATTTACTTTTTATCATACTTCAACTATAATTAAATAAATTCTTTATTTATTTAATTATTCATTTAAATCCTTTCATCACTTAATTAAATAAATCTTATTTATTTAATTATTCTTCAAATATCAAATCTTGAATTAAATGAATTATTTAATTCATGAATTCTATTTTAACGCATTCCTCTATATTTGGATAAATTGTGTGAGTTATCTAAGTATTCACTTTGACTCGACTCGACATCTATTTTAATCACTCAGTTAACTCTTGATTTAATGTCTGAGTGGTGTTCTCGAGTAATCTCTTTGTCAAATCATTCAATCGTCCAGTTCTAACTCATTTGCATGTACATGCATATTAATTAAATATTCTTATTTAATTAATTAAACCTTGTGCATGCATTCGAACAAGAGTTGCTTTAATCCATCTTAATCTTTGTCATGCAAAGATAATTCTTTTGTTTTCAAATACCAAACTGGAAGATTAAATCATTTATTTAATCTTTAATTCTATTTCTAATTTGTATCACTCATGTCATTACTAACAGTTATCAGAATGCATGTCTAATATGTCAATCTCAACCGTTCGTTGATCTTTCAATCCTGACATGTCATTCGAATAATCAATTTTCTATAAATTGATCTAGTCTTCATCATTCCAATCTCTCTCAAAATCATTACAATCTCTCTCGAAAACTCGCGAAATCTTATGACTTTTGAGAGCACTTATCTTGAATCTTCGATGTTTTGCTAAATCATTATCTTAGGCTATACTTGCACGAACTTTGAAAATTTGAGGGAAATTATACTACATAAGCAAAATGGAGAAGGGCAATCGAGATGAATCATGGAAATATATAGCAATTTGGTGAGATTGTTTGAACAGTTTGTTTACGTTATTACTTTCCTTTGTTCTTTATTGCTTAACATTAGATTGCATTTAGATTTAGATTGCATTTAGATTTAGATTGCATGCTTTCTTTTGATCTGTATCTTTCTACACTTTTTAGACGTTACATAACCTACAGAACTGTCGACAACTGAAGAATATCATACAGGATCTTGTCGAAAAGAGAATAATTGAAGTTAGTGGACAGAAACAAAAATCATCAAACACTGATCATCAAGTCTTTTCTGACCCATTACATGATCACAGGAAGGGAATTGTTCCCAGTTTGAGTACTAAGACCAATATGTCAACCAACTATGCCAATATCAAGCATGATTATAATAGCGGCAAAATCATTCATCACCTTCGTGCTGCTGATGAGAATATTAATACCATTACAATCAATACCAATCCTGAGTGTGCGGTCAATACTCGTCATACTAAGTTCACTATCCAAGGCCCTCCATCGCAGCAAACACCACAGCCTTCCACATTACAATATAACCTCCTTGACCAATTGGGGAAGACCCTAGCCCAAATCTCAATCTTGGAATTGTTGCGTATTTCCCCTGAGCATCGATCTATTCTCGATAAGGCTTTACAGAACACCACGGTCCCTAATGATCTTGATGTCAATCGTTTCCAGGAAATGGTGGGCTACTTGACCAATAATCACCATGCCACATTTTCTGAACAAAACTATGCAATTGAAAAGATGAACCATAACGATCCTTTACATCTAGAAGTCCTTGTTGATGATACCAAAGTTAGATGAGTTTTGGTAGATGGAGGAGTAGGGTTAAATCTATGCACTTTAAAACTAATTAAGGCATTAGGTATCTTAGAAGCATGCGTAGAAACGACCAAAAGTATTGTCATAAAAGCTTATGATGATGAGGAACGAAAATCAAAGGGGGTGGTAACACTTCCTATCAAAATTGGTCCTGCAATAATGGAGACAAAGTTCCAGGTCTTGGATCTCACCCTTCCTTATAACCTTCTGCTAGGTAGACCATGGATTCATGATCTGGGGGATATTTTCATTGAAATTTGAAGTGTCTCCAATACTCCAAATTTTTGCACCATTAGAAAGATTTCAGTGTCTTGATTCCAGTGCAACTTGAACGGAGCAAAAAGGAGTCTATTTGCACAAGTTATGGCTAGTCAAAGGTTTGGTCAAATAGTGTACCAGGGGCCGATAGGAAGTGGAAAAATTCATCGTCACAAAATTCACCAAAAATGGTTTCATCACGAAGTGCTCATCGAGACGATTTTGACGAAGTTCGTTTCATAGAAAATGGAGCTCGTATGTGGGAGATACGACCGGTCAAAGTTTTTGTTGACTTGATGGTACAACAAGTGATGTCATCAGTCAGTCTGTACCGTATGAAATCCAAGTGGGTGAATTCTGATGAGACATGTGGCGGCTGAGTCATCTGTATGGACCAATCAAGTGGCGACACGTGTCCATCCATACAGCAGTCAGCACTACGTGGCAGTTGAGTCAGCATACAGGTGGCATCCAATCAGCATCTACGTTGGTGTACATGTCAAAAAATTTCCAATAAGCACTTGCCACGTGGCACCCTCCCGGTGCGACACGTGGTTGTTTCTTAGCCCTCCATCTTCCAGCGGCGAGATTATTTTGTTTAACAAAAATTTGGTTATACGGGTTTGACCCCATGACCTCACACATAACAGCCCACCTATCAATAGTTGGACCCGTCGCTGGCTGCTCAACATATAGCGACAAGAGTTTTGTTTTATTACTTGTAATTTCGGCCATTCGGGTTAGAACATGGCCGGAAGGGTTTGAACCCCCAACCACGCAGGCACCGAAAGTAGTACAAGCCGTTAGACCACCGACAACCCCTGATATATGTTGGATGTCTGTTTTATTTTGTTAAATGTCAGTTGGCCGAACCTAGCCAAATGGGCCTATATGGCCAAAATTCACCCTAACTATCTGAACCAGAAGATTGTAAAAGACAGAATGGGTTTTGTACGAGATGTTAAGGGGGTGGTTAATCATTTGATGTTTTGTTAAGCCTTTTTAGGAAAATTGTATGCATAAAAGAGGGGGGTATGCTCTTAGGAGCTAATCAAAATTTTCAAGCTAAGGATTAAGTAGTGAATCAGAGAGAGTTTTTTTTTTTGAGAGATTTTTGAAGACTATTATGCACGTCAAGGGCATGTTATGCTGATGTGTGCTATGGGATAATTCTTGGTGCAATTTGTAACTGATTTCTTTGGAGATTAATCAGATCGGTCTCACTCTATTGGAGCGGACCCAGAGACGTAGTCACGTTTGTGACGAACTCCGTTATTAGATTGTTTGCACGTTTTCTCTCCTTTTTTCTCATTTTCTGATTTTCACCTTAAGTTTTGATGCATAATTTTGTTAATGTATGCATGTATTAAAATTCCGCAAAGTTGTTTTTTTAATTAAGCATTCAAATTCGCAATTAGTCTAGATCCTATATAGATCAATTCATGCCATGAAGGCAGTCCCTTCCACATATCATCAGTGTCTTAAATTCCCTTACAAAGGCACAAAAATAACTATAGATGGTGACACGGATCCCTTCCAATATTGCACCAATCTAAAAGAGATCCCCCAACGCCAAGTGCTAGTAAACCAAGAGGCTTCATCATCTAACCCATCATCTTACATTGATCCATCCACACTCACTCGAACATATATTTCACCCTCAATTCCTACCACTCCTAGGGTTGAGATCCAAGACAAGGGTTGTGGAGAATATTTCATGATGACATCTTATTGTGTTAGCCATTTGATTCCTCCTAAGTCCTATGGTTTACCTACATTAGACAGGGGACAGTCTATGGTCACTATACATGTTCCTCCTACGACAACTTTCATTAAATGGGGAGAATTAAGCAAAGAGGTCATAAATATAGAAGATGTCATCTCCTGGCTATATAGAGAAAATGATGAGGGACCTCTCTTGCTCTCCCACATTCCTATAGATCTATATGGAAAGGGTTTCACAATCATGCAGAGAAAGGGATATGATGGACAAAGTGGTTTAGGCTTACATCAAGATGGGAGGATTGAACCAATATTTGTTTCTCAATGGCCAAAAGGTGTAGGGCTAGGGTTTCAACCGATTCAGATTGGTGTTCCTAGTACCCCATCACCCTTACTCAAGGAAGTAAGTGCTTCAGAAGATATTAAGACATCTCACGAACCATTGGACCAATATCACTATGACTCCCTTGACTATAATGATTATGAGTGGGATTCCATATCCTCTACTTCTTCCATGGACCTTGACAAGTTATTTGGAGAACTTGACTTGATGTTAAGTTCCTCACCAAATCCCTTGAATTCCTGTCCACCAAAGAAAATGACAAAAGAGGAATGGTTTAAACACTACTATTGGGAATCACTTGATCCTACCTCTTAGCAACCTAAGCCACCTATTTCTGATAGTCAAACCTTGGCATTAGGCCCACCTATCCATCCACCTAGACCCAAACCTAAGAGAAAAAAGGACCTAGTACAAGACTTTTGTAACCACATGAATAATTCAATCTTTACCTTGACCCCATTAAACTTTGATAACACCGACGATGACATGCCCTTAGTTTATCCCCAACTCATTGATTGGGACCAACAAGACACACCTGTCTTAGACATTTTTGAGAACGACGAAGCAATTGCTGAGTTCCTGGGATTATGAGAAGGCATACCAAATGGTGATCATAAGGTTGGTTTTACCATTGACTTGGAAAAAAAATCATATTTTGGGGAATCTGTTCAACCCTCCAGTCGCAAAAATGAGAAAAAGAATAAACAAGATAAAAAGAATGAGTCTTTAGGTGAAAACTGAAAGACACCTTTAGACAATGAAAAAGTAAAAAGAAAGGATGCATCCGAAGGTGAAAACCTCTCTGAGGCACCTGAGGATGGAGGTTTGAACATTCTTCCCATTGCACAGGAAAAGTCACCAATGCTAGTGGATAATTCAATAGAAGTCAACATAGGAACCAAAGAGAATCCTCAACTGGTTTATTTTGCAGCATCATTGACAACAGAAGAGCAGCTAGAGTTCCTCAACTTCTTTGCACAGAGACAAATAAACTTTTCCTGGTCATATCCAGACATGTCGGGGTTGGATCCTGAACTTGTTTTACATCACTTTCCTTTACAACCAGGTGTTAAGCCAGTAAAATAGAAATTGAGAAAAATGTATCCACAGATTGCTTTATTAGTCAAGGCAGAGCTCAAGAAACTGTTAGACATTGGTTTCATAAGATCAATCGACTATGTTGATTGGATCTCCAATCTTGTACCAGTTACTAAACCAACTGGGGGCGTCTGCATCTACACCGATTTTAGAGATATCAACAAGGCCTATCCTAAGGATGACTTCCCTTTGCCTAACATAGACATGATAGTTGACTTGACAGCTGGATACGAGATGCTATCCCTTATGGATGGATTTTCAGGTTATAACTAGATCAAAATTGCAACTGAAGATCAACCTAAGATGGCCTTCACTTGTCCTTGGGGAACGTATTGCTGGAATGTTATGCCCTTTGGACTTAAGAATGTTGGAGCAACCTATCAACGCACCATGACCACTATGTTTCATGATCTAGTACAAACTCTTATGGAAGATTATGCCAATGATCTTATTGTTAAATACAAGACAAGGGCTGAAAATTTATAGGTGTTAGACAAGATATTTCAAAGGTTGGAGCAATATAAGGTGAGACTCAATCCAAAGAAATGTGTGCTTGGGGTCAAGTCAGGAAAGTTGTTAGGCTATATCATTTCTAGACGAGGCATTGAAGTGGATCTGGCTAAGGTGAAAGCAATCATAGACATGCCTCCATCCACTAATCTCAGTCAACTAAGGATGCTACAAGGAAGGCTACAATCCATCAAAAGATTTATAGTGCAATTAGCAGATAAGACACACCCTTTTCAACATCTACTTAAGAAAGGGGTACCCTTTGCATGGACAGCTAGGTGTGGAGAGGCTTTTCAACTGATAAAAGAGTATTTACTCACACCACCAGTCTTAATGCCACATGTTGAAGGAAGACCATTGATTCTTTATATTACAGCAACCCATTCATCACTCGGAGCATTGCTTGCACAGAATGACGATGAAGGTCATGAAAGGGAAGTCTATTATATCAGTCGGTCTTTGGTAGGTTATGAGCTCAACTATAGTACCATTGAGCGTGCCTATCTTGAAGTAGTATTTGCTACCTAGAAACTAAGGAATTATATGCTAAACCACCAAATGATGTTGATTGCTAAAATAGATCCTCTAAAATATCTTCTCAACAAGGCAGCATTAACGGAGCGACTGGCCAAATGGGTTATGATACTTAGTGAGTATGATATCCAGTATGTAGAAAGAAAGGCTATTAAAGGACAGGTCATTGCTAATCAGTTAGCTGATGCACCCATACAGGAAGATCACCCATTAGTTGTAGACTTTCCTGATGAGTTCATATTCACAATTGACACAAACATAACATGGAAACTATACTTTGATGGATCACATACAAATCATGGCTCAGGGGCTGGTATACTGTTTATCACACCACAGGGTGATTCCATCCCTAAGTCATTCAAGATTGCATTTCCATGCACTAACAACATAGCAGAGTATGAAGCTCTAGTGACAGGGTTATGCATGGCAGTCAAGTGGAAAATTAAGAATCTACAGGTATATGATGATTCTCAACTAGTAATCAGACAGATAAATGATGATTATGAGACTAAGGATGAGAAGCTTGCTCCCTACAAATGTATGGCTGATAGCTTAAAAGAGTACTTTGACAAAGTCAAATTTCATCAGATACCTCATGTTTTAAATGGGGCAGTAGACACTATGGCTATAATTGCATCACTTCTTGACATTCCTAGCAATGTGCCTAAGTTTGAGTTCTTGGTAGAACAGCTTTTAGTCCCAGCCTATGATATCCCAGATTTTGAAATGGTGTGTGAAATTGTTGGTCCTGATTCCCCATGGTACAAAGAAATCTATGACTATCTTCATGCCGAAGTCATACCCATTGGCCTATCAAACAACCAACGTAGGACTTTCCTTCGCAAGTCAGCCAAATACACCATTGTCGGAGACACCCTATATAGACGCGCCTTAGATAATACCCTACTAAGATTTCTTGATTCTACTGAAGCACAAGTGACCTTGCGTGGGGTGCATGAGGGTATATGTGGTTCCCATTCTAGCGGTCCTACTTTAGCCAAAAAGATCATTCAACTGGGTTATTACTGGCCTACTATGGAAAAGGACTCATATGTCTTTGTAACGAAATGCCGCCAATGCCAAGTTCATGGAGACTTGATACATGCGCTAGCATAGGAGCTCTGTCCTATAACATCACCATGGCCCTTTTCCCAATGGGGACTCGACTTCATAGGTAAGATCCACCCTACATCATCTAATGGACACAAATTCATTATCACCGCCACTGAGTATTTTACGAAGTGGATTGAAGCCATTCCTATGACATAAATTACCGGCACACAAATTTCTAAATTTATCCTGAACTATATCATCTATCGGTATGGTGTCCCTCAGTCCATAATCACTGATAATCGCCCATTTAAGAACCAAGAAGTCCGCCATCTTTGTGCTGAATTTCATATTCAACATCATTTTTCTACTCCATATTACCCACAAGGTAACGGACAAGTAGAGGCATCTAACAAAACCATCATTAGAATCCTCAAGAAGACTGTCAATGATGCTAGTCGTGACTAGAATTTACAGCTTAACCCTGCCTTATGGGCTTATCTCACAAGTATCCTTACTCCCACTGGTGCTACTCCCTATTCAATGGTATTTGGTTCTGAAGCTATTCTGCCTATTGAGGTCGAGATTCCTTCCCTAAGAGTATCCTTGAAAGGCCACATTGATGATGAAGAGTACTGGGTATCGAGACTCCATGAGCTAGAATTCCTATATGAGCGAAGACAGAAGGCATTAGACCATCTTCAATCATATCAAAATCACCTTTGTCATAGCTATAATAGGAAGGTATTGAACAAAAACTTTGACATTGGTGACCTGGTTTTAATAGAGAACCCAAAGAATCAAGCAGAAAGAGAAAAACCAGGAAAGTTTGAACCAAATTGGTTAGGACCTTATGTTGTTACAGAAGCTTTTGGATCAAGAGCGTACCAACTCTCTACTCCTGAAGGGGAACCATTGTCCTCGCCAATCAATAGTCTGCATTTGAAGAAGTTCTATGCATAGCTTCTGAGAGCCTATGTCTTAATTAGTAAAAATACAAAAAAAATAGAAAATCACAAAAAAATTGTTACCAAGGTGAAAACCTAGTAAACAGGCATCTTGGTAACACCAAAAAAATTAGACAATCTAGAAAATAGTAAAGAGAAATTATTCGTCCAATAGTGAAAACCACTTCAGTGGCACTTTGGATAGGTACCATGGTGAAAACCTGGCAAACAGGCGCCATGTGTACTTCACTCTACTCCTTTGTCTATGATTATTCTAATATACCTACCCTGTACATAGTCCACTTCCCTGTACATACTACTTATCTCTGTACATATCCTTTATCTTTCCTATCCATCGCTTGTATATACCATTCATAATAAGTGGTAGTCTTTCCCATAACCTGAAACGATTGACATCGAGTACATTTCATATCCCCCATATTATCCTATTCATAATCATTTGGTCTTATACTCGACTGGGGGAAAACACTTGACGTGTGTCATATTGATTCTTCCATTGGCTGTGTTGAAGACGTAAAACCATAGAAAAATCCACAAACATTGCAAAATGTCCTGAGAAAATACAAAAATATCTAAAAACTTCAAAAAGAAAAAAAAATCAAAACATTTCAAAAATCCAAAAACAGAGTCAAAGTCGGTCGTACTTGTCAGTCTTTGTCATTTGTCAAACTACATTGCCTCTATAGCTGGACGTAGGCAAGGTCGTCTGCCGATGTGCCCCTGAGGCATTAGGTCTATCTGTTTAGGTTTATCTGTATAAAATCATGCTTCAATTCATATGTCTATATGACAAGGTCATTGGTCATGTCGAACTATGAGGTATGTGTGTGTATAATGTAGGCAAGGCCATCAATCGATGATCCCCTGAGGCCGTACTAGGTCAGTCCATTAGGGTTCGTCACATTCACTTTCACACACATCTTCTATTTGTAGTCAGTCTTGTTAGTTAAAGTCAAGTCAAACTATGAGGTCTCTGTGTGTATAACGTAGGCAAGGCCATCAATCGATGAGCCCCGGAGGCCGCACTAGGTCAGTCCTTTAGGGTTTGTCGTCACACACAGTCAATTTTCAATACATCATATCAAGTCATGCATCAATCTAGTGAACAAGTCAGCAATGTCTCTAAGTCAAATCAAACAACTTGCGAAACAAAACAATCAAAACAGATCAACAAATGTTTGCTACAGGATGTGTCCTTCCTGGAAACAGACATCATCATCATGGAAATCAACTTGTATCTTGTTCAAGATGACTCCTTCCTGAATACTGATATCGGCAAAAAACAATCTATGTCTTATACAGGATGAGTTCTTCCTGCATAATCAACATTGTCAAACAATCAAACATAGCCTTACATGGGTTATCACATCAATGGCATCTAACTCAACGTCTTATATGATACATGTCTTTCTAAAAACAGGCTTAGTCATGCCTTATACAGATAGTCATAACATCGAAACTAGACTTAAAGTCTTATCCGGTATGTGTATCTCTTGAAATCAGGCTCTATCAATCAATCCTTTAATCAATCAAAACAAATCAAGCAAACAGATCAAGTTTTGGCAAATCTTTTACTGGCGTTTTGAATTTTTGACTTATTTATCTTATCTTTTCACTCGGCTTTGTGATGGGAATTATGTTACTAGCTTTCTCAAGGATGTCCCATGAAGGATTTAGAGAAGCAACGATGTATCCTAATTCTATTTTCTTTGACTGTTGTCTGTCGACTGTCTTTTAACTTTTATTTTTGAGTCATGTTACTAGTTTCCTCAAGGATGTCCCATGAAGGATTTAGAGGAGCGATGACGTCACATGACCCATCTTTTACTTTGTTTGTTGTCTGTGGTTTGTCTTGACAAAACGACTAGGGAAATTTGTGCTCTTAATACGAGTTAACGACACTCCTTGTCTGCAATTGTCTGTTATTAGCAAGTGGATGACCTTGCACACCTTGATCTATGTCATATCATGGTGTTTTTCTCCATTTGTATTAGTCCCGCCCAATGATGATAAAGTGCAACGCCTTTTGTGATACGATGAAACATCAAAGATTGCTAATACTAACATCACGGACTTTTATTATTCATCTTTCTTTTTGCACTAACATTTTTTCTTTTCTACATCTTCACCACCATCATCTATTTTCCTCTATCCTTTTTTTCTTTCTTTCATCTTCTAGTTCTCTCATCGATTTCGAGAGCACACTCATGTTCTTTGAACCTGCCTGTCCTCCTGAGGGGGCACACCTTCACCTATTTTACACTGGGGCATTACTGGGGCATATTTGTTATCAATTTTCTTTGACACAACGTCGAAATGACATTGTATCAAAGAGGGGCAAATGTAGGCACCGAAATTTGGTCTAATCCTGCGACTTCAATATTCTTCATAATTTCTATTCTTCATGGTCATGATTAAATAATCTTAATTATTTAATTAATTCATCTTAACATTAATTCTTCTATTAATTAAATAATCTTAATTATTTAATTAATTCACCTTCACATTAATTCTTCTATTGATTAAATAATCTTAATTATTTAATTAATTCACCTTAACATTAATTCTTCTATTGATTAAATAATCTTAATTATTTAATTAATTCATCTTTTGTTATTTCTTCTATTGATTAAATAATATTAATTATTTAATTAATTCACACTTTTCTTTATTCTATCTGATTAATTAAATAAACACTTTTTTATTTAATTAGGTTACTAATTAACATTATCCTTCTTGTCAAATTAAATAAATTCTTATTTAATTTACTCTTTTATCATACTTCAACTATAATTAAATAAATTCTTTATTTATTTAATTATTCATTTAAATCCCTTCATCACTTAATTAAATAAATCTTATTTATTTAATTATTCTTCAAATATCAAATCTTGAATTAAATGAATTATTTAATTCATGAATTCTATTTTAACGCATTCCTCTATATTTGGATAAATTGTGTGAGTTATCTAAGTATTCACTTTGACTCGACTCGACATCTATTTTAATCACTCAGTTAACTCTTGATTTAATTTCTGAGTGGCGTCCTCGAGTAATCTCTTTGTCAAATCATTCAATCTTCCAGTTCTAACTCATTTGCATGTACATGCATATTAATTAAATATTCTTATTTAATTAATTAAACCTTGTGCGTGCATTCGAACAAGAGTTGCTTTAATCCATCTTAATCTTTGTCATGCAAAGATAATTCTTTTGTTTTCAAATACCAAACTGGAAGATTAAATCATTTATTTAATTTTTAATTCTATTTCTAATTTGTATCACTCATGTTATTACTAACAGTTATCAGAATGCATGTCTAATATGTCAATCTCAACCGTTCGTTGATCTTTCAATCATGGCCTGTCATTCGAATAATCAATTTTCTATAAATTGATCTAGTCTTCATCATTCCAATCTCTCTCGAAAACTCACGAAATCTTATGACTTTTGAGAGCACTTATCTTGAATCTTCGATGTTTTTCTAAATCATTATCTTAGGCTATACTTGCATGAACTTTGAAAATCTAAGGGCAATTATACTACGCAAGCAAAATGGAGAAGGGAAATCGAGATGAATCATGGAAATACATAGCAATTTGGTGAGATTGTTTCAGTTTGTTTACGTTATTACTTTCCTTTGTTCTTTGTTGCTTAACATTAGATTGCATGCTTGCTTTTGATCTGTATCTTTCTGCACTTTCTGGACATTACACATTCCATCCTTGGATTGAGAACTTTAGGGTTTCCATGAGTGAAACTTGAGCAAAATAGGACCCTACTACTCTGTGTTCCATTCCCTAAAATATTTGGAACATGGTCCCCTCTTTTTTTTCATTATTTCATTTATGAAATTCTTTTTTTTTTATGCTATATTATGTGAAACATAAATGTGATGCATCTTTTAGATTCAAAAAATGTGAAATAGTTTGAAAATTATAGAAGTTTTTCAATCAACCTATCAATTAGGACTTTAGTCATAATGTATGTAGAAAATCAATAATGATTATTTATTAAATTAAAAATATGGCATATCTTATATTGGTGGAAAGGTAACAATTTTTTTCAATAAACCCTTTTTTTGTTTTAGCAAATTCAAATCAAAAAAAGTTGTCAGACACAAGGGTGAACTTCCGAAAACTAAGGAAATTTTGTAAACACATTTTTTTAGTTGACTTTCCAAGTTTGGAAATACCAAACCAAATCATGAGCCAAATTTGAGGTAACTCCCAAGGCTAAATTTTCTTTCAAATAAAAAAAATATCCGTTAAAAATGGTTACCCATTCTTAGGTCTTCAAAATAGATATTTGTTTAAAATAGATATCCATTTTGAAAAACAAAACAAATATCCATTTTGAAGACCTAAAAATCCTCTTTAGTAAAATAAGCATAACTTTTGTGTTTCTTAACAAAATTTTGATTTTTTATAGGTGTTGGAAAGGTGATTTAGATCTCTATGCAATACGCTAGGTAGTATTTCTATATTGCACACAAAAAATAATTATAATCATTTGAGCTTAACTTTAAATTTTTGAAACATCAAATGCTCACTATTTGCATATGAAGTCTGTTTTTCATGATTTTTTTGTAACACTCATCTCAAAATACTTGAAACATTAGAAAAAGTAATCAATAATGAAATATTTATATTTTTTGTATTAAGGAGATGAATTTTTTTCATAAATCATCATATCTCTCTGTCCCTTTTTTTACCTCTATATTTCATTGTCTCCCCTTAAGCTCTAGACCTATCCCTCCACTTGTCTCTCCCTCTCTCCCACCCACCTTCCCTCTCTTTTTACCACTTTAGACCTCTCCCCATCAATCTATTGAACTCTAGACTTAACTATATACTTCTCCATTGATCCCTCCTTCCTTCTCTCTTTGTCCCTCTCTAGACCTATCTTTCTCACTCTCTCTACCTCTCTTTGTACCTCTTTAGATATCTCTCTTTCTTTCTAGACCTATCTATATACCTATTTTTCCCTCCATCCTTCCCTCTATACTTAACTCAATATAAACTCTCTCCCTATCCCTCTAGCTATCTCTTTATATCTCTCCCTCTCACCTCTCACTCTCTTTATACCTACCTCTCCCCCTCCCTCCCTCCCTATCTCTCTTTCTCTCTATCTCTCTCCCGAGATCTAGAGCTCTCTCTACCTCTCCCTTGATTTCATTTCTATTTTTCCCTCTTTATACTTATTTGTATTTTAATAAACCCAATAAATTCTGTACAACCTAGTTTTCTTCTATGGTTTCTTATTCATATTAGGGTTTCTTAGATCTATAATTTTATGGTACTTATATCTCAATTTTATATTTGAAACTCTTTTCATGCCCAATTCTTCATTAATTTTATATTGTTGCATATTTCTCTATTATGTTGATTGTAAAATCAATTTTACTTACCCTACCCATCCTTGGCAACCAAATTAGGGTTTCATTTTCATATTTGATACATCATCGATATTTCCACTTTTCAATATATAATTGTACCTTTTGATTTTTTTCCTCTTTCCCTCTCCACCTCTCCCTCTTTATATATTTATCTATTCTCCCTCTCCCTCTCCCTCTCCCTCTCTCTCTACCTATCTCTCTCCCTTTCTCTTCCCCTCTATCTTTACCAAGTCATATCTATCTCTAAATATTTCTTCCTCTTTCTATCCCTCTCTTCCTATCACTCCTACATAGGGTAGAGAGGGAATTTGAGAGGAAGATAGAGGGAAGTAGAGAGGGAAGGTAAGAGAGCTAGAGAGGAGAGGGAGAGAAGAGATATATAGATATCAAAAGGGATAGAGAGGGGGAATGAGGGAGGGATAGAGTGAGGGGTAAGTAAAGAGAGATACAGAGAGAAGTAGAGAGGGAGGGAGGAAGGGAGATGTAGAGATAGAGAGGTATGGTAGGATGGAAATAGGGAGAGGTAGGTAGATAGAGAGGAAGATGGAGATGGGAGATAAAGAGAAATAGAGACAAAGAGAGTTGAGGTGGGAAGGATAGAGGGAGAGGTAGGTAGAGAGAGGGAGGGTGAGGGGATATATAGAGAAGTATAGAGGGAAGGGGAGAGAGATTTAATATGGGAGGGATATAGTGAGAGATAGGTCAAGAAGAAGAGGGTGAAGGGAGATAGAGAGAAGTAGAGAGGGAAGGGGAGAGAGTGAGTTATTGAGAGAAGGAGAAGGAGGGGGAGATGGAGAGAGACAAGGAGAGAGGGAGGGAAGGTATGTAATGAGAGATTATGGTGGGAGAGATAGAGGGATAAGTAGATAGAGAGAGAGGATGAGTGGAGATAGATAGATTTAGAGAGGGAAGGTTAGAGAGAGGTAGATAGGAGAGAGAGGGTGAAGAGATATATAGAGATATATCTAAAGGGAGAGAGGGGGAATAAGGGAGGGATAGAATGAGATGTAGGTAGATAGAAGAAAAGAGGGGAGATAGAGAGAAGTAGAGAGGGAGGTAAGAATGGAGATGTAGAGATAGAGAGGTAGGGTGCTAGGGATATAGGGAGAGGTAGGTAGACAAAGAGGAAGATGTATATGGGAGATAAAGAGAAATAGAGATAGAAATATGTCAGGGTTTCTTATATCTATACTTTTATGATATTTATATCTCAATTTTATATTCAAAACTCTTTACATGACCAATTATTCATCAATTTTATATTGTTAATTATTTATCTATTATCATGATTGTGAAATCAATTTTACTTACCATACACATCCTTTACAACTACATTAGGATTTCATTTTCACATTTTATACATCATTGATATTTCCACTTTTTCAATAAATAAGTGTACCTCTTGGATTTATTTTTCCTCTATCCCTCACCACCTCTCCCTCTTTATATATTTATCTATTCTCCCTCCCCACACTCTCTCCATCTCTCCCTCTCTCCCTCTCCCTCTCTCTCTCTACCTATCTCTCTACCTATCTCTCTACCTATCTCTCTCCTTTTCTCTTCCCATCTATCTTCCCCATTTCATATCTATCTCTAGATATCTCTCCATATTTATATCCCTCTCTCCTCTCTCCATCTCTCCCTATCACTCCTATAGATATTAGAGAGGTAATTTGAGAGGAATATAGATTGAAGTATATAGGGAAGGTAAGAGAGGTAGATAGGAGAGAGATGGAGATAAGAGATATAGATATATCTAAAGGGATAGATAGGGGGAATGAGGGAGGGATGGAGTGAGGGGTAAGTAAAGAGATATACAAAGAGAAGTAGAGAGGAAGGGAGGAAAGGAAATATAGAGAAAGAGAGGTATGGTGGGATGGGTATAAGGATAGGTAGGTAGATAGAGAGGAAGATGGAGATAGGAGATAAAGAGAAGTAGAGACAAAGAGATAGGTAAGGTGGGAGGGGTAGAAGGACAAGTAGGTAGAGAGAGGGAGGGTAAGGAGATATATAGAGAAGTATAGATTGAAGGAGAGAGAGGTAAGGTGGGAGGGATAGAGTGATAGGTAGGTAGATAGGGAGAGGGTGAGGGGAGATAGAGATAATTAGAAAGGGAAGGGGAGAGAGAGTGTTATTGAGAGAGGTAGAGGAAGATGGAGAGGGAGAGGGAGAGAGAGAGAGACAAGGAGAGAGAGAGAGACAAAGGTAATGAGAGATTAGGGTGGGAGGGATAGATGGATAAGTAGGTAGAGAGAGAGGGTGAAGAGAGATATCTAAAGGCAGGGGGAATGAGGGAGGGATAGAGTGAGAGGTAGGTAGATAGAAGAAAAGAGTGGTGATAGAGATAAGTAGAGAGGGAGGGAGGAAAGGAGAGGTAGAGATAGAGAGGTAGGGTGGGAGGGATATAGGGAGAGGTAGTAGACATATAGGAAGATATAAATGGGAGATAAAGAGAAGTAGAAACAAAGAGAGAGAGAGAGAGGCAAGGTTGGAGGAATAGAGGGAGAGATAAGTAGAGAGATGGAGGGTGACCAAATTACCTCTCTCTATTTAAGTCTCTACTTCTCTTTATCTCCCATCTATATCTTCATCTTTTTATACCTACCTCTTCTATATATCTCCCACCCTACCTCTCTATCTCTACCTCTCCCTTCCTCCTTCCCTCACTACTTCTCTTTACCTCCCCTCTCTATTTATTTATAACTACCTCTCACTCTATCCCTTCCTCATTCCCCCTCTATATCTTTAGATATCTCTCTATATCTTTCTTCACCCTCTCTTTCTCCTATCTACCTTTCTCACCTTCCCACTCAACCTCTCTCTCTCTGTACCTACTTCTCCCTCTATCCCTCCCACCTTGTTTCCTTCATTACCTACTTTTCCTTTCCTCTCTCCTCCTTCCCTCTCTCTCTCTCTCTCCTTGTCTCTCTCTCCCTCTCTATATACCTCTCTCTCTCCTTCCCTCTCTACTTCTCCCTATCTCCCCTCACCCTCTCTCCCTACATCTCACTCTACCCCTCTCACCTTACCTCTCTATCCACTTCCCTCTATAATTCCCTATATATACCCTCACCCTCCAAATCTCTACCTACCTCTACCTCTATCCTTCCCACCTTAACTCCCCTTCTCTCTTTGTCTTTACTTTGTATCCCCCATCTCTATCCTCCTCTCTTTCTACGTACCTCTACCTATATCACTTCCACCCTAGCTCTTTATATCTACCTATACCTTCCTCCCTCCTTATCCATTTCTTTCTATCTCCCCTCTTTGGCTCTCTCTATGTACTTCTCACTCCATCCCTCCCTTTGTCCCCATGTCTTTCCCTTTAGATATATCTCTATATCTCTATTATCTCTCTCCTCTCTACCTATTTATCTTTCCCTCTCTACTTCTCTCTATCTCCACTCACTCTGCCTATTTAGGGAGAGGTAGGTAATTAGATATTAGGGTGGGAGGGATAGAGGGATAAGTAGGTAGAGAGAGATGGTGAGTGGAGATTGAAAGTAGAGAGGGAAGGTGAGAGAGAGGTAGAAAAGAGAAAGAGGGTGAATAGAGGTACAAAGAGATATATAAAGGGAGAGAGGGGGAATGAGGGAGGGATGGAGTGAGAAGTAGGTAGAGAGAAGTATAGAGAGAGGAAGGAAGGGCGAGATAGAGATAGAGAGGTAGGGTGGGAGGGATATAGGTAGAGGTAGTTAGACATAGACATAGACAAAGATGTATATGGGAGATAAAGAGATATAGAGACAAAGAGAGAGACAGAGGTAAGGTTGGATGGATATAGGGAGAGATAGGTAGAGAGATGGAAGGTGACCACATTACCTCTCTCTATATTTTTCTATACTTATTTTTATCTCTATGAAGATTTGTTCATCTCCTTACTACAAAAAATATAAATGTTTCCTTATTGATTACTTTTTCTAATGTTTCAAGTATTTTGAGATGAGTTCTACAAAAAAATCATGAAAAAGGGACTTCATATATGAATAGTGAGGATTTGGTGTTTCAAAAATGAAATATGAAGTTCAAATGATACTACCTATTCCATTGCATAGAGCTCTCAATCACCTTTCTATTGCCTATAAAAAATAAAAAAATTCGGTGAGAAACACAAAAGTTATTCCCATTTTACTAAAGAGTATTTTTAGGTCTTCAAAATGGATATCCATTTTTCTTTTCAAAATGGATATTCGTTTCAAATGGATATATGTTTCAAATAGATATCCATTTTTCTTTTCAAAATGGATATCCATTTCAAACGGATTTTTTTTTTCTTTTCAAAATGGATATCAATTTTGTTTGCAAAATGTATATCCATTTTAAATACATTAATTGATGAAAATTAATTTTAGGAAATAGATATCCGTTTATAATAGATATCCTTTTATAACGAATATCCATTTATAAAGGATGTCTGTTTATAAGAGATATTTGTTTATAATGAATATTTTTTTATAACAAATATCCATTTTAGTTTGGTATTACAAAACAAAATTCAAATTTTATCCGACCCATACAAAAAGGCAACATCTTTTTTTTCACTATTTTGGAGAAGTAAAAATGCATTTTTAAATCTCCTTGCCACTCTTGGACCCCCATGATCTTGCACATGCTGAGGAGGGTTATGAAAAAATTTAATATCTTTACAATAGTTACAAAAACTAAATATAAATAAACATAAAAATCATTCATACCACAACACAATGATTTACATTGGGAAAACAATTTTGGGAGAAAAACACTACATCCTAAATGAGATGTCATTGGAAAGCTAGCTTCATCTACTTTCTAGTGGTACAAGTCTCATTATCAAATTTTTCTACTAGTTCCTGCTATACTCAGTCAAATTCAAATATTCATTTTGTACTTAAGAGCTCATATTTTTTTCCTGTATCTTCAATTTTCATGATTCTAGTGATGTTGGAAAAGTATTTTAGAGCTCTTCTAATCCATTCATACACATTTTTCCAGAATCTACTCTAGGTATATTTTATTCAGTTTTTTGTGATTTCAATTTTTTGTCAATTACTTAGACATCTTGACACCTTGAAAGGATCTATTTGCATTGGGTGACATCATTTGATCTGTTTTATCAATACTAAGGTTATTAGCCTTTCATTTTTTTTTTGAGGAAGTATCATGTGTTTTTTGTTCATCCTTCTATGATCAACATGGAAAAGGATAATTATGAGTCTTGGAAAAATGGCATCTTGACACATATCACATGGCTATATCATGGGGTATAATATAAGATCATATTGTAGGGGTTATATTCTCTAGTGTTGATCTTGACACTATGTGTGCTATATCAAACATTGATTGTCCCCACACACTTTGGACACAACTTTGGGAGATTTGTGGAAACCCTCATATCTCTTCATACCATAAGGATCTTGTTGCATCTTGTCTCATTCCTCTTGTAGATGCAAATCCCCTACCCTTTGATGATGATACTTTATATGAGCATGATTATATCATAGGTCCTACATGTTTTGATGGTTCAAAGACTTGTCTTCATGTTCACACTCTACAGATCGAGACTACATCATCATCTTCTATTATTCTTGATCAATTTAACATCGCCACATCTTTGGCCCCTATTGGTCCAGTGCAGTAGGACATCCATCATCTTCCAAACATAGCTACGTGGGATTTATATCTTGTAGACATATCATCTTTGTTTGTAGAGTCTCATATTGTATATTTGGAGGATTAATTTGAGGAAATTCATCTCCTCTTTGTTTAAAAAAATATCATCATTATTGGCCCACCATCTTCATCGCCTTTGTAGCTTTTCTACATCAATCTTCACTAGTTTCTGGATTGACATCATCTCTTTCTAAAATGTGGACACATGAGAATTCTTTGGAGGCACACATCATTTGTATTTGGATTTCTAATTCACTCATATTTTGAATTCGATTCTTCAATCACTAGAGGATTTTTTTCTTCCTAAGGGGAGAAATGTTGTTTGTAGGTAGTGGATCATATTCTATCTTCAATATTTCATCATTGGCATAGGATATCTTTCTTTATGGGGGGATTTATATCCTCATTTTCTCTGTCCTATTGGGGGTACATCTATTTTTCCTGTGTGATATAAGTAGTCATTGGGGGGTCACACTGAGTCCTCTTCTATCCTTCTTTCACTAGCACAATCATTTATTTTTCTCTCTTTTGGAGAGGAGTTTTTCCCATTTGGTTTTCTCCTTTCCTCTAGTTATGAGAGATTCAATTTTTCTACATGATTACCTTATTAGGAATTTTATCTAGGACCCATCCATGCATCCATCATTTCATTCTACATTAAATTTTTATAGCTTCTCCCTAAGTTGATCTTAAGGGGGGTGTTGGAGTAATTAGGACATCACTTGATAATTAATTATTCATTAATTAACCATTATGTCCCTTATTTCTTTAATTACTTAAGATAAACTTAGGAGTGTTGTTTTATTAATTAGATTGGGTTAATTATTGGTCAAGCTATCTCATTGCATGGGATTAAGGAACTTGTCACAATCTAATGCAATCCTCATCTAGGGTTTTCCTTTTTTTTCTTTTATAATCATGAACATTCATTGTAATTGTTTAATTCACATTTATTCATTAAATATAGAAGGCATATTAGATGCTTTTTTGGATCAATCTTTTCTCTCTTGGTTGTATATCAAATCAGTTGCTTTGATCTCATGTTTGTGATAAGTGTTTTGGTTGTAGAGGATCACTAGGAGCTATGGGGTTCTCTATCAACTACAAAAAAAAGCAATACAATATATTATTTAGAAATAACAAAATATTACAATATACTTGGAGAGAAATCCCTCTTAGGAATATCACCAACTAGAGATCTAGAGGAAACTCAAGATCTATAAGACTCTAACACTTAACCTCCATCTCAAGCACCTAATATATAGGAGATATAATACATGAAACAATCAAATGGTATTTAAAAATCATGAGCTAAAACCACCCAAAAAGTGGCACCCAACTTATCTCTAATCAAATGTCATATGATGTGTCCAAACACACATCAACATGTTTAAATCCCTTATAGATATTTTATATTTCTAGAACACTTTCACATTTCCTAATTTGAGAGACTTGTGGAGCAATTTTTCTCTAAGTATTTTTCGCTTTTGGTTTCGGTCCCTATAGCTCTTCCTTTTCAGTTCTTGCTTCTTTTTGTGCTTTTGATGGCACGTCGTCCTGAAGGTCAAAGTTACTCCTGCAAAAAGGTACATAATGCACCACATAGTGGTTGCATGGATTTTTCATGTCATCTTCCTTTTGGGATAGAAATAAGACACATGATTGCATCGCAGGAATTTTCCCCAAGCTGCTCACAAAAACATGAAAATTGCTCGCCAATGTGCCACATCACCCTTTTGTTAGGAAGGTTGTTTTCACCCATAGGCATATCATTTCTTTAGTAGATTTTTTTAGAAAACATGGTGGATCTCCATCTTCAGATTAATCTCTTTGGGGTGGTGCCATTATGACTTACAACTGATCAAATCATATTTTTTACCAAGAAATTATGATTCCAGATCCTTCTTTCACAACAATATCTTCACAAGGCTTCCCGCCACATCTAGAGACATTATTAAAGCAACTCAAATTTTATTAGTGATGATTTATATGATCAAATTAGATCCTTGATCGGATTGTGAAGTATTAGAAAAGGAAACCTATTAGGGGGTCATCTCTATTAGCCGCAGTGTTGGTGTTTCTTCCCAGCCCTATAAAAGGAGCTTTTAGTTGCTTGTTAATCATCATCATTAGGACATAATTTTTTTTCCATTAGAAGAATTGGAATGGGGGAGAATTAGGGAATATTTTTACAAATATTTTATTTTCTCTATGGCATATTAAAATTATCAAGATGATTACTCAGATTGGTATCCAACCTTTGTATTTTTGTTATTTATTGCAATAAAACGTAATAGTAGGAAGGAATATATGAGATTGTGCATTTATAGCCTCTATCACATGCTTTCTTTCTCTATTTTATGTATGTTGAATGCTCTATGTTAACTCATACAAGTGTAGTCTTGGTAATTACTTTCTATGTCATTAGCTTCTATGTTTGAATAGCATTGTCTTTTAGAAATTGAATCATGTTTGCAACACTCTTTCATTTTCTGCAAAGATTATGTTAACTTTCATATTTTTTGTGAGAGCAAGATGGTTTTGTAAATATATGAAGTATTTCTTTTAGTATTGGGTTTCTTATTTCCATAAGACCTTAATGGGTGCTTCCTATGGGAGATTTGAATGACTATTTTGTGCTCCTATGGGTCTTAGTTATTCATTCTCTTTCCAACAATGAAGGGTTTGTTGTATTTTGTTTCCATCCCATCGAAAATAAGAGAATGCTATGGTTTGAAATGTTCTAAAAATTTTGTGGCGCATCACCTTAGTTTATTTTTTGCATTTCTCTTCCCATTTCCCCAAAACTCAAGGAAGATTTAGCTTCTATAAAAATCTTAGAGGTTATTCAATGAGGTGCAAAAAAGTCCCCCACTCATTGAATTTACCATAAGTTTGTTCAAGAGAAGCACAAGCTTTCATGATCAACAATACTTTTTTTAGCACGCCCAATGAGACCCTGATCTATCACAAAATTAGATAGTTAGCCCAGAAGAGGCATTTAAATCATATTAGAAGAAGAGGCTAGTAATCTCATTCCTAAATTCCAAAAAATAGCATCCTCAAGAGGAAATTTCTAGTATTCTCAGTTACCCTCTTTGATCCCTAGGAGAAGATGTGTCATAGGTTTTGTATCACTTGTTAGAAGCAATATGGTAAGAAGTGCTAGCCCGAAGTCTAGAGCCTTATCTACCCCTCTAGATGGTCGAACCTTCCAAATTAGAATACCTATCTACCTAGTTCATAGGAGTTTATTTTAGATGGCCCTCCAAGGAGCTCCTACTCCTAGAAATTTTGTGACTTGGAATAGTGGTAGTCCATTAGTTCCACCTACACCTCCAAATGTGTGGCCTGCCATACCCACCAATGTCCTCAAATCAATTCCACAATTCACTGGGGAGGATTTTAAAACACCTTCCAAGAACCTCCAGGATATAGAAGAGGTTTACAAGGTCCACAACAGAGCAGAGAAAAATATCACCCTCAGATTGTTAGCTGTTTCTTTTAAAAGGAAGGCTTAAGACTAGTATAGATCCCTCACTCCAAACAACATCCATTCTTGGGATAAACTTGGAGATGAAATCTTCCACCTCTTCAAAGAGAAAGGAGACTACTCATCCTTATTTTAGAAATTGATCACAATGAAGAGAGCCCCACAAGAGGCCATGATTGACTTCAACACCAGGTTCCTCGAAACTTGGCAAAGGATTCCTATGACAACCAGGCCTCTAGTGGCTATGGAATTCATATTCTATTTGAAGGCTTTCAATTCTAATATCACAAAAATGATACAATCATTGGGAGGTGATACCTTTCCCAATGCATATGATCTAGTTGTGTGAGTAGAGAATAGTCTAATAAATGCAGGGAAGCTACCACCATAGATGTTGATGCCAATGTTCGCAAAGATCTCTAGAAAAATATAGGAGGAGGTAACTCCCAACACATTAGATGCACCACCATCTTCAATGTATGTGTACCCAAATGCACAACCAAGTATGTTGTGCTCCTCTTCATTGATAGTAGATGTCAATGAGATGAAGAATCTCAAAGACCTTCATAAATGAGCTAGTCATTATTTGGTGTCAACAGGAAACACCTCCAAAGCCCCCCATGAAAAGTTATCAAGGAGGGATACCACCTTACCAACGCAACACATACCAGGGGGCTCCAAGAGGAGGAAATAAAAAAAAGGAATCTACAAGACAAATGGTCCTGGTGACCACCCCATTACAAACTATCAAGAATAGCTTGAACAAAGACTTGGTCTTAGGACAACACAATTTGGCAGAAGATGCAAAAACTTGGTGCTTCCCATTCAATTATGCTCACATGCCTTGGAATTTCCCAAGGGGGAATATTCAACAAAAGGTAGTAGAACAGAGGAGCCAGGGAATCTTCTCAAATATAGAGGACTATCAGTCTCCTAGAATTGAGAATTCCTGGTTCAGTTCATGGACATAGGGTATGTCCTTAGAACGAAAATTGGACATCTCCCCTGATCAGGCACTTTTCCCTTGGATGGAGGAGGAGGATTTAGTATTCAAAAATAATGTTTTGGAAACCAGCACCCCGTAGGTACATCTAGATTACAATACTTGATAAAAAAGGAGACTTACCAAGGAGTATGTTCAACAAAATCCCTAGCAATTATAGCTACAATAGTCACAACCACAGGTACAATAGGCTCTGTAGATATGACCAGCCTAGTAGTCACAGTCTCAACTATTTTTTCCAAAGGACATGGATAGGGGCCCAAGCCCATTAGTGGAAGAGTGACCTTTCCCAAAGGCAAGGGAATCACCCCCATTGAAACCAAATCTCCCACCAACTGGAGCACTTAATGTGGTGGAGCAATTAAAGAAAGCACCCACCAATGTATCCCTATCAAACATCCTATCCATTCTAAAGAAAAATACTTTTCTTCAAGAGGCATTGAATAATGAAGAATAGATTCCATGGATAGATACAACCCCACTACACAATCAAGATAAGGGAAAAATGTCTACATTAGAACCCCAATCTTGGGGAGCTATAGCATATGTGAATACAATAGACAAAGAAAATGTGAAAGAGGTAAGTAAGCCAAAGCACACTTTCTTCTTCTTGAAACTTATTGTAAGGGATAAATTGGTGCATAATAATATGATTGATTAAGGGACCATTACTATAGTCATGCCCAAGCTAGTGGTCGACACACTAAACTTGAAATATGATCCCTTGATAAGGGAATTATGTAGTTAGACAAGAAGAAGGTCCTAACCATTGATTGCATTAAATACCTCTCTTTGACCTTATTTTTCTATCTAAGCTAAACCGTCACGCAAGAAGTGGTCATAATTGACATTCCCCCTATCTTCAAAATGTTCCTATCAAGGGGTTTCACCATAAATCTTGGTGGATATCTGGTGCTCCACTAGTCTCACTTAATATTATGAACCAAGCACAAAGCAAAGATGAAGAACTTTTCTAAGCCTTTGCACCCCGAACACATCATAAAGGATGCAATGCTAAGCTGTGATCGCTCTAAGAACTTATGTAATATTTGATGAGGACCATTCCCTCCCAAAATTGGTAAAGGAGGAAGAGAAACCAAGAAAACCAGATGACAAAATCTTATAGACATTCCATATTGACAACACCAAGTACAAGGCTAGTTCTAGAGCTAGCATCTGGTTTGTATCTCCAACTGTGTTGGAGACCCTCAAATATTTTCACTTTTAGTTCTCGTGTTCAAAAAATGATGCAGAATATGAAGGATTGGTTCATAGTTTGACCCTACCAAAATGAATGGGCATAAAAAGGATAGGTATTACGAGATTCTAAGCTAGTTGTAAGCTAGGTTCAAGGATAGGTGGCTGCTAAAAATGTGAGAATGTGATCCTAATGGCATAGGGTATGGTACCTAATCGAATGGTTCAAAGATTTTAATATCTAGGTCATCCCAAGGTCTAAAAATTCTACCATAGATAGAATGGATTTGGTCAGCTTGCAATTTGAGCCAACCCTCAGATCAAATGAGAACCAACATGTGATGCGTACCATCATTCAACTATCTATCCTTGACAATGACCAAAATTGGAAAGTCTTTGAAAATAATTCTCAAATTACTACCTTCTTACAACATATGGGAAAGTTTTTTGATCCACCACAGCCCAGATCTAAAGAGGTTGGTAAGGAACAAGTGATCCAACTTAAAGGCAATAAGCTCTCATGAGGCTTAATCACTCTCAAGAATCTCTTTGACTATGAGGATGCAAGAAAGAGTAAGTGTGGATTCATAGTCAACGAGGAGGACTATGAGGACCTCGATTTCAAAGAAGGTAGGAAGTTGAAGGTCATGAGGAGCATGCCATAGGAGGACAAGGAGAGGCTAAAAGAATTGTGCGCTAAGTACAATGAAGTCATGGCCTAGAAGTACAATGATCTCAAAGGACATTATCCTAGCACACCCAACACACTATTAACTTGGCTAAGGTATCCAAGTCCATCTAATAAAAGAAAAGACCGGTCAACTTGAAGGTGGAAGCATTAATGGCACATGAGCTTACAAAGTTGATTGAGTTGAAGATTATATACCCAATTAAGCACTCCACTTGGGTATCCAATCTAGTCCTAAAATGAAAAAATAATGGCAACATTTGACTTTGTGTAGAATTTTGATACTTGAATAAAGCCTTATTAAAGGACCACTATCCTTTTCCCTCAATGAAATGGATCTTACAGACCGTAGTTGGGTCAAAAATGTTTTTGTTTCTCAATGGTTTTTTAGGCTATAGCCAAGTCTACGTGAAGGAGGAGGATTAACACAAAATGACATTCACCACCAAGTGGGGGACATTTGCATATGCAAAAATTCCCTTCAACCTCTCAAATGTGGGTGCCACCTTTCAATGTGTGATGAATATCGCTTTTAAAGGACTGATCAACAAGATCATCCTAATTTATCTAGATGACATAACTATATTTTTGAAATAAAAAGATGATTATTTTGATCATTTGGAAATGGTTTTCCAGAAGTTCCAACAGTTCGAGATTTCTTTAAATCCCAAGAAATGTGTATTCGAAGTACCGTAAGGAAATTTTTTTGGCTTCATGGTATCTAAAGAAGGAATATCCATAGACCCCAAAAGGGTGAAGGCTATAATGAAATTACCACTGCCTATTAATTAGAAGGGGTTACAATATTTCTTGCGAAAGATTAACTTCATTAGTTGATTCATTTTAGATTTTGTAGGCATTGCAAGAACTATCATGTTGATACTAAAGAAATCATTAGCATTCAAGTGGACCCAGGAAGGAAAAATCACCTTCGAAAGGATTAAAGAGGCCATCTCCATAGCTCCAGTGTTAGCAAACCCAAAAATTTTAAAAGAATTTTTACTGTATAGTGGCCAATACAACATACCCTATGTTCTCGTGCAAAAGGACGAGGGAGGTGGATAGCATCCAATTGATTTTCACTCCAAAACCCTAAAAGGGTATGAAACTTGATATAATTTTGTAGAAAAGTAGGCCTTTGTCATTGTCAAAAGCCTCAAAATTTCCTAAAATTTGGTTTTAGCTAGTAAAATAATAGTCCTCATCACCCATCCCATTGTTAGGGAATACATCACAAAAGGTGAGATCACAGAGAAAAGGGCGAACTCGATCGCTAAGATCCTAGAGTATGATGTCGATATTAAGTCAAAAAAGTTGTTCCAAGGAAGAGGCCTATGTGAATATCTCATGCAAGATCTCAACCCGAATATAGCAGAGGAGGCTGACCAAGTCTATGCAAATCAATTTGAGCTAGATGAATCTTGGGTGACCGATCATACGAGATTCATGCAAACTATCCCATACCCACCTAACATCTTGCCACACAAAAGAAGATATTACAGGCTTCAAGGTGCTTTATACGTATTGGTTGAACAAATTATTTTTAAAATAAATTATGATGGAGTGCTCCTCCACTATGTGGACAATCCATAGGCTGAGATAATTCTGAATGAATTTCATAGTAGCCCTAAAGGTGAACATTTATTTTCCAAGACCACCACCTTAAAAATAATGTGGTCATGCTACTACTAGCCCATGTTGTTCTCTGAAGCTTGCCATCTAGTAAGAAAATGCACTCAGTGCTAATATTTTTTTTAGCAAGCAAAAGAACTCTTCCATGTTGTTAAACCCAATCGTGATCAAAGAACCCTTCATACAGTGGAGGTTAGATTTTTTTAGGATGATAAATCCTCTATCCATCTCAGGGAATAAATGGATTCTCATGGCTACTGATTATTTTACAAGGTGGATGGAGGTAGTTCCTTTGAAGAATGCTATAAAGGTAAAAATGGTCAACTTTCTTGAGGAATTGGTGGCAATGTTTGGTTCTCCAAAGACTATCATCTCGGATAATGCATGATCCTTTTTAGGTTCTGGGATGATGGAATTCTCCCTCAAGAAAAGGGTATACCTCAAGATTTCATCAAACTATTACCTATAAGGGAATGGATTGGTGAAATCCACCAACAAGAACTTGATAAGGAAAATAAAGCATGTGGGGTCAGAATATAAGAGGGAATGTCATAGAAATTTGTGAATAGCCTTATGGGTAGACCATATTACTCCTAAGAATATTATAAAAGCCTCTCCCTATGAGTTGGGGTATGGAAAGGAAGTAGTCCTACTCATTTCAATGGAGACCCTAACGTTGCAATTGCTAAAATCCTTAGAGGTTGAGGAAGATGGTAGGATGGAAGTAAGGTGAATTTGACGCCATGATTAAATGACAATAGGTAGCCAAATGATGGTTTGAAAAGAAGGCCTCTTACCCAAGTTTCAAGGAGGGGAGTCTTTTGTTAAAATTTAATGAATGAGCTATGAAACTAGGGCATCATGCCAAATTTGATTCTTTGTTGAAGGTTCCCTTCCACATTTATAGATGTAGAGAAAGTAATGCATATGAACTACAAGATATGGATGGAAATGTTTTGGAAATACCAATAAATGGTATTCAACTAAAAATTTACAATTAAATACTTGTAGTTCATTAAAAAAATTCCTTATGTACATATGTTATTTTTTGTAAATAAGCATTTTTGTGAATAAACAAGAGCTAAAGTAGAAGTACTATATTATATTCATGAGGAAATATTTAAATATAGTAAGGGTGCTAAGGCCTAGTATTTGAGCTTAGAGCTTCAAGCGAAGTTTGAAAATATTCTCCCTCAAAAAGTCAAAAAGAGATTCATTATTACAAGCCAAAATTGAAGGCATTACAAAAAAGCACAAAAAATTGATCTCTAGAATAACAATAGTCAAAATATAGCATTTTTTTGAGTTCTCGGGTAGACGGCAGCATGTTTTTCATCACACAGGAACATGAACACTATACAAGCATCAATCCTCCATGATAGGGCTATAGACCAAGCTCTTGAAAGAGGTGATCCGTTTGACGTTGTTGATTGCCTCCATATTTTTCATATTTAGAAGGAAGGAGGCTATAGGTTTGGATCAATGGTAGTGGTGCTCAAGGTCCATGCTTCAGAAATCAAAAAGGAAGGGTATCCATGGAACTACCTCTGCATTATCGATGTTTCTATGCAATTCCATTGTAGATGGAATAACAACATTGGGGACAACCACCAAACAATTTCATCCAACCCATCATATAAACATCAATCCTCCATGCTAGGGCTATAGACCAAGCTCTCGAAAGAGGTGATCCATTTGACGTCATTGATTTCCTCCATTATTTTCATATTTAGAAGGAAGGAGGCTATAGGTTTGGATCAGTGGTGTTGGCGCTCAAGGTTCATGCTTCATAAATCAAAAAGGAAGGGTAGCCATGGCACTACCTCTACATTATTGATGTGTCTATGCAAGTCCATTAGAAATGGAATAACAACATTGGGGACAACCACCTGAACAATTTCATCCAACCCATCTAGATACATTGGATTGAACACTTCCCAACAGAGTGTAATTATCCATGGTTTTTCAATGTTTAAATCCAGCAGAGAGGCCATGAATTGAGAGATAGTGTTGGTGTTGTAGTGGGGGAGGTTCAGGTCTTTCACATAATCCCTCCCAAAGACCCATTTGAATGCCACAATAATCAGGTGGCTCTTTGTCCACAAAAGGAATTTGATCCTTCATTGCTAACCTCCCCAATGAAGCAGCCTTGTCATTTTTGGCTCCAAAGTTGAATCAGAGCTCCCAAACCACTCATGATACAACAAAAAATTTACCAAACTCAAAAATCACAGTGGAAGAAACTTGCCAACTTAACACAAACTTAATGACTATTCTCACAAGATGGGCATACTATTTATAGAAAAGTGTGAGCTAGAAAAGCCTATGAATGAAAAAAAATTCCCCATTGAACGGTGATAGAAATGTAAGTTGGTGGTAAGGATTGAAGGGAAAATCATATGAAGGATATTTTGTGAAGACTTGAAGAATTAATTCAGGTGCTAGAAATTAATGCTTGTACATATGACCTACTGCCATGTGTTTGTCACCTTCATGAATTCCAGCCAGCTTGCTCATGTAAAAAGACATTTTTTTAAGGCCACTTCCTGCTTAATTAATGTAAATGTCTTTTCTAAACATGCCTCCCACTATTCTAGGTTATCTTTCTCCAAGGTCATCATAAGCAATGTACTAATTCCATTCCTATAGAAAATTTGGTATTTCCAAGAAGTACGGGCCCCCACTACACATGTATCACCTTGTTGGTAGCACTTAAAGAGCTATAAAAAATGGAAACACATTTACTACATGTGCATTTGAAATTCAAATGAGACAAAATAAATTTTTTTTCTAAGTGTAAACCCTTGAGTAAAATATTCTTTAAGAGTTGAATTTGCAGAATTTTGCCAAGAACACAAAATGGCTGAGGCATCATCTTTCAGGAAAAATACTAAAATTCTATTTTCTAAGCCAGGCTATGTTAACATATTTGGAGATGTCTCTTATGCCAATGCCATAATTACACTGGAACAAAGTTTTCCTCATACCAAGATCATAAATCTAGGCAACCACATCAAAAATGAGGTAGTCAAGGATTTCATAGATAATATCTTTGACCCCAAGTTGTGCACAAACCCTAAGGGACTCTGAGAAGGGGCATTGTAGAGAATGATTTCCAAAAGGCTGATTGAAGGCCTTGGAGTAAAACCATTGCATTATGGTCTACCACAATATATGATTCCCTCCACGCATCCATGCCTAGAGTTGATAGACATATGTGCAAAGAAGCTAAACAAAGGCACCAGGGTTATCAGTGGTAATAGGCTAGAAATCACCATCAATGTGGCAACTATCAGGGATATGCTATGCACTTCTTCAAACATGACAGTAAAGAAATTATCATGAAGAAGCATGGAATAACTCTAGGAAACAAGAAGAGATACGTTGAAATTCTATAGGGATGAAACAAAGCAGAAGCTTGGCAATGGAGAAATCGTCTTTCCGCTATCATTTAATCAATTTCATTTAGAATTACAAGCTATCTTTTTGATGCTAGCCTTCATATATGGATTGGAAGGGATGATGAGGTTCTCAAATACCATATGGGCCTAGTATTCATGTTGAAGAAGGACAAGAGTAAGAAGCGATTTAGCTTCACTAAAGAAATCATAGACAAAATGCTTCAACAATTGAGCGGATATAACCATTCTTTCAAGTTTAGGTACTCCTTTTCTATTTCATTTGATTTTACATTAGAACCATAGGTTCTTTAGTAGTTATTTTCCGCTCGGTATTTTTTATGTGTCAGGATTATATAAGCTATTTTTATTCTGGACCCATGTGCTTTCAAGCACATGGGATTATTATGCATTTTTTGACTATTTCCTGCAACCTATACTTCAATATTTATCTTAGCAACCTCTGTGTAGGTTTTCTCCTAAAGGTTTAGAATGGATAAAGAATCACAAAACCTTGTTGGATTATTTTATAGGAGTTGATTTTAATTTTATTAGATTCCACGGGTTTACAAAGGAGCCCTTTAGATTGCCAAAATTTGATATAGACAAGACACTTTTGCTAGAGGAATTCCATCAAGTAACAATTGCAAACAATGCTTATGGTTCCAAGAGACACAAGAAGTAGATTCACTCTATTCCCCGCATTATCACCAAAATCCAAGTAATTCTCATAAGAAGGGAAGAGAAAGAGGTTTTGACCAACAAGTTCGCCTATCTTGGCCTAGTCCTCATTTGCAAAAAATGGAAATACAATCCAGATGGGCATTTGTCATTCAAGCATGAAAAATGGCCATATTGGGAGGAAATGAGAAACCTAGCCAACGAGAGAGTAGAGGTCTTTGTCAACCTAGCTTTCATACCATTTGTGTGACCCCTATGGCTCTCCTTCTACTCTATTGTGGTAGAATATTGACAAAGTACCCTCATGGACAAATATATCATGACACAATTAAAGAATCTAGGGTGGTAAAAAAGAAAGACAACCAATTTCTAGAGGTATTGATAGGAAATTAGGAAACTAGGCTCCTCATATGGAACTGTTAAAACAAATGAGTTCTTTGATGAGATTTATGATAAGGATGCCAGATCTAATTATGACCTAGGGTCCGATCGGGGGCCTGAACAAGAGCATGCACAGGTTTCGATCAACCACTTCAAGTAGCAAAAGAAGGAAATGGGAAGGAGAAGGTATCACAATGCAAAGGGTCACTTCTACCAGCATTCTGATAAAGGGTAAATGGACCCAACGGTCTTCAAGAAAATATTCTATAGTTCAAAAGGCCCAAGGTTTGTTAGAGGAAATTACAGGATATTCTGAACTAACCAGTGCATGCCCTATGTAGAGAAGGAGAATCCAAGACCTGGGCAAGCTAGGCTACTAAGACAAAGGAGAGGAAGAGGTGGACTTCACTCCACAAGTGTCTTCAACCCCCATGATCTAGGTAAGTTTTGTACTCACCATTCTTTCTTCTATTGCATCATTGGTAGCTATTGTCCCCTCACCTATAGAATAGAATCCTCCATCTATCGATTCTTATTTTCTCATCCTTAACATGCCCCCAACTATATTTGATAGTGAGCCTCATATGGAAACCACATGCATTGAGTGAGCATCTTCTGCCATAGCCGTGATTGACACTTTGATCGCTTTATCTAAGGCACAATTCATAAACATGGAACCCCTTATGCTACAAGTCTCATCGACTTTTCCTACTTCTAGGTATATTCCTTTATTCCTGTCTACTTCCCCCTTTACCCCAATGAACACTTTTCCTCTCAGGTCATACATGGCATCCCAAATTTTTCACCAATAGTGCTTCCTTTCACTTCCCCCTAAGCTTACTTAGCCAAAAGCACACCTGTTGTTACCCTATATGGCTTCCCTGTAGCTATCTCTATTGTTGAAAAAATTATTGAGTCCCCATAGAACCTCTAGAACCAGATGGAATTGACTAAGAAGGCTAAACAATAAAGAAAAAAAAAGTTAAAAGAAAAGGCCTCAACAAACCCAGCCACTCGAAAGCTAGAAGCCTATTTCGATAGAAAGAAAAATTCTCTAATGATCTTGGCTATGAGGCTAAGGGTATCAAAAACTAAAGGGATATATGTAGTATAAAGATTATGAGATCCAAACCATGGGTCTAAACCTAAGCGAATCACTCTTGCATGACAAAATAGGCCTTGCCAAAGTAATGGAGAAAGTGGTATACACTAACTATGAGAAGTTGGACAAGAGATTGAAAAAGCATTTGATAGAGTTAATAAATGCAAAGGCCATAGTAAACATACTATAGGTGGAGATTAGGGAAACAGATTGGACATGACCTACCCAAAGAAAAAATAGGATTAGCAAGGAGAAGTGGCTAAGTCACTTGAGGAGAATCAAAATGAAAGAGATCGACTTAGTGCCGAAGTGCAAATATTGGAGTGTGAGGTTGAAGCTAAGCGCAAAGTGACATAAAATGTGAAGATCCAAATGAAAGAAGTCACTAAAGGATATCAGCGGAAGCTGAAAGAGTCTAATGACATAATGAGTTGGCAACATAGTATATGTGTAGAGTTGCAAAGAGAGCTATACAAGATGGGAAAAGAAAGAGATAATATGCAGGAAGAATTGGATAACACCTGGTCTTCGACAGCTAAAATTATTTAAAAGGCATAGGTGAAAATTTATAAGGAGAGACGTGAGAAATAAAACATCGAGTCTATTTTGTAGACTCGTAATGGAGAGGTAGATAAGTTACACTTAGAACTTTTGAGTACCCTCCAAGAGACAAATCAATTGAAGGAAGACATGAAGGCTAAAGAATCGCAATTCCAATAGGAATTAGCTACAACATGAGGTCCAGGCTCCTCCCAATACTTTGGGGATTGTTTCCTTCCCATTGGGAGAGAATCATGATTGTGGTAGTGTCCCTAAAGCCAACCTTAAGGTTCTTAATGGATGCATAGGAATTGAACACAAAGGTCAGCCCAGTGATCGGCCAAATTCTACATATGATCACCCCTCATTATGAAGAGTTGAGTACATTAATTGTCAAGCTATAAGGTGATTGAGGAAGCTTGAAAAGATGTTGAAATTCTAGAATGAAGGGCAACTGAAAGAAATACAAAAAAATTCATCACTTCCAACCAGGTCACCCAAAACAGAAAGGCTTGTTAGTTGACATTGACTAGGAAGGTTGGCGAGATAAAGGAAGATCTTGAGGTTCTAATCCATTTCAGATTAGCTAACTTTTTATTGCTAGAAAGAGAAGTGTTGATAAAAGAAAATATCAAAGAGGCCATAAGACTAAAATAGTAGGACTTCTCAGCGCTCCAAGCTCTAAGCTCATCACCTTCAATTGAAGAAATTGAAAAGGAAGTTCTTCCCTTGTTTCGACTTTACTACCACATTAGAGTTGCTTCATCAAAATGGGGTGGAGTTTCTTTCAAGGAGGTCCTCGATCTTGACTAGGCCAATGAGACATTATAGGCACTTGTTCCACCTTCCAATGAATACTGGGAATTCTAACATATGTTTCTTTCCTCAAACTCTGAGGATTCTTTTTTGTTTTTATGCTATATCTGGGTTAATACCTCCATAGGAAAAGGGCCCCTGTAAGTTGCTAGAAACTATGGTACAATTTTTCTCTAAGTATTTTTTTCTTTTGGTTTTGGTCCCTGTAGTTCTTCCTTTTCAGCTCTTGCTTCCTTTTGCACTTTTGATGGCACCTCATCCCGAAGGTTAAAGTTAATCCCACAAAAAGGTGCACAATGCGCCATGTAGTGGTTGCATGGATTTTTCATGTCACCTTCCATTAGGGCCTAAAACATGACGCATGGCTACATCACTAGAATTTTCCCCAAGCTGCTCACACAAACTTGAAAATTCCTCACTAGCGTGCCACATCACCCTTTTGTTGGGTGGGTTGTTTTCACCTATGGGAGTATCATTTATTTGACGTAGTTTTTTGGGAAGCACAATTGATCTCACATCTTCGGATTAATCTCTTTGGGGCGGTGCCATTATGACTTACAACTGATCAAATCATATTTTTTCTGAGTAATTATGATTCCAGATCCTCCTCTAATAATAATATATTCGCAAGGCTTCTGCCACACCTAGAGACATTATTGAAGTAGCTCAAATTTTATTAGCAAACATTTATATGATCAAATCATATCCTTGATCGAATTGCAAAGTATCTGATGAGGACACCTGTTAGGGGGGTCATCTATCATCCGTAGTGTTGGCATGTCTTCTTGGCCCTATAAAAGGAGGTTCAAATGGCTTGTTAATCATCATCATCAAGACAAAAGTTTTTGTCTATTAGAAGAATTAGAATAGGGGATAAATAGGAAAGATTTTTATAGATCTTTTATTTTTCTCTATGGCATGTTAAAATTATCAAGACGATTACTTGGATTAGTATTTGACCTTTGTATTTATGTTATTTATTGCAAGAACAAGTAATAGTAGGAAGGAATATATGAGATTGTGCATTTATAGCCTCTATCACATGTTTTATTTCTCTATTTTATGTATTTTAAATGCTTTGTGTCAACTCATACAATTGTAGTCTTGGTAATTTCTTTCTATGCCATTGAAACATAGGAAAAGAGGAGGGGATAAACCAAAATGTAATCAAGATGGTTAACCTCTCTTTTCACTAGTTATTTCTTTCAATTATGCATAGATGAATATCAAAAGACAAATCTAAATGATATACAAATCAAAAGGAAGGTTTTAAGAGGGTCAAATGTTGTGTGCCTATTGCAAAAAGTTCTTTTTTGGGCCTCACTAAGGACTCATTCACCCATTGGTGAATGGGTCCATGCTAGGGTTTTGGAAAATCAATTTCTGGTTTATGTTCTTCAATGTTTGCGCTCCCATATCCTAGGTGTTTAGCTCCTGAAAGTCAAAAATGAATTTTGTAGAAGAATTTTTGTGATCTTGCAAGAAAGGTGACAACTTTGACAACTTTTCAACTTTGACAACTTTGACAACTTTTTTTCTCCAATTGATCTTCAACCTAAAACAAGCAATAACACGTTAAAGGAGAAGAAAAATGTTGTTTTATTATGGAATAAGGTTTTTCTTGGTCAAACCCCATTTTGGTAATCAAACCTTGAATTGAAAAAATGCATGAAAGGAAAGATGAATGAACAATATAATGCCACAACTCACCAATCATGAATTGAACCTTGGATTGTAAATCTAAAACTTAGCATGAAATGGCCTCAATGAGAGTAGATCTTGATTATGAACTTGACATAAGATAATGGCTTTAAACACTTGAATTTGATCACCAATGCTACATCATCACATTAGGTCAACAACATGTATTAATTTGATGTGATGAAATGGATCCTTGATTGTCGCAATAAACTTTAATAATCTACCCTTGAATACCTTAGAAATGCTCTTGAATGCTCTTGTAAATGCTCACTTGAATTCTCTTAAGATAACTTGAATTTTTCTAGGATGTCTTAGATGAAACTATGTGAAATAACCTTATATTTATACTTATCTTATCATAAATTCCTGAAATTCAAATAACACAAGATGACATCAAATCATTAAAATACTACCAAAAACATATCCCAAGGGGGGAACCTTGGGTTAACTAAGGACCCATTTTCCATAGGGCGAATGGGTCCTAGCATACTTAACTAGGACAAACTTTGGGAAATATGAAATGATTTGCAAAAACAGGGTCCTAGGACCTAGTGATGATCCATTTTCTAGGTGGCAAATGGGTCCTTGGTCACTAGCCTAGCACACATTCCTTATAAAACTAAGTTTTGTGTAATATTACTTAAGAACTTGTTAGGTTTTATCCCTAAAAAAATGTAATTAATTAGGCTTGGATTTGAATTAAAGGGTCCAATTAACCTCAATTTAACCTCAATTAATTAACAAAGCCCTAGATTAGTGTGAAAGTGTAAATATACACTTTACAACACCCTAAATAAGGCACCATTAAGTCCATTTTATTATAAATTATTCTTTTCCAAATTAAGTGTGAATAGCAACCATTATTCTACACTACAACCATTAGTTTATATGTTTGAATAGCACTATCTTTCAAAAATTTAATCATTTTTGCAATACTCTTTCATTTTTTGCAAAGATTATGATAACATTCATATCATGTTGTGAGAGCAAGATGGTTTTGTAAAGATGCAGAGTATTTCTTTTAGTATTGGGTTTCTTATTTCCGTCGAACCTTAATGGGTGCTTCCTGCGAGGATATTTGAATTACTGCTCTGTTCTCCTATGGACCTTAGTTGTTCGTTCTCTTTCCAACAATGAAGGGTCTATGGAATTTTGTGTCCATCCCATTGGAAATAAGAGACTGCTAGGGTTTGAAATGTTCTAAAAACTTTATGGCACATTGCCTTAGTTTCTTTTATGCATTTCGCTTCCCCCTTCCACAAAACTCAAGAGTTAGCCTCAAGGAAGAGCTACTTCTGTAAAATCTTGGAGGTTATTCTATGAGGTACAATAAGGTCCCCCATTTAGTTAATTTCTGATAAGGTTGTTCAGGAGATGTGCAAGCTTTCATGATCAACAAGATCCAACTTTTAGAGGCCATAATTTTTGATCTAGGAGTTTAACTAACAAATTGTTTGAATCGTTAGGAATCTCATTAAGTGATCTATCTATTGGGATTAAGGTTACTCAACCTTAGAGATTCCCAAGATATTTTATTCATTATTTTAGTCCCTTTTATGCATATTTTATTAATTAAATCCTAATTGATATGTTTCTATGTTGGTATAACACTTTGTGGGACTTGATTATGAGTTGGATTCCTACATGTGTGGAGGAGAGCATAAAATTATGCCACATGTCACTTGGATACTCAATTAGGAAGAGGAGTTTTTGAAAACCTCTCAAAGGTGCACCATAGTGACATGTGTCATTGTTTTTTGAGTTATCACTTGGTAGGTAAAACGAAGGGAAATAGGTTTGGTTATGAAAATTATGGAAACTAAGGTAACTTATCTTCCATCACTCATTCAATAAATGTGATTACCTTAAAGAATTTACTAATAACCCTTTTAGGTGAATCAAGTCAATGGGGGAATCTACTAGTTTCTTTTTATGCTTGAAGGATGAGGATCCAAGTCAAACAACACTTTGGGGAGAAAAACTAGAAATAGTAAACTAACTCCAAAATGAAATCTAACACTTGGACCTTGAAGATGAAACTCAATGCTACCAAAAAAAGAAAATAGAATGTAGATATGAGAAGGGGATAATCTTGTGTAGCTTTCACAAAACACTATTTTTGGAAGTCTTCCTCAGATTCATTCACGCATGGGAAAATGGGTCTCTAGTGAGGGTTTTTCTGCCACTTTTGGGAGCCTTTTGTCCTATCTCTACACTTCCAGATTCTCTATGTTTTAGTGTGGAAAAGTCTAAAACAAATTTGGGATTTGAGTTTCCATGAGGAGATGACAACTTTGACAACTTCCTCAATTTTTCTCTTCAAAATATCTTCAAGCCTTCTTCAATCTAAATCTGCAAACACAACATGAGACAAAAAATTGTTTTTTTTTGGTGAATGGGGGTTTTCCTTGGTCAAACCTCATCTTGGTAATTCAACCTTAAATTGAAATGAAACATGAAAGAGGGAATGAAGAATGAGAAAATCTATGTTACCACTCAATAAACCCTTGAATGAAACCTTGATAATGTAGATCTACAACTTGCATGAGATGGCTGAAATGGATGTCGATCTTGATCTTGCATCTTGCTTGAGATAATGCTTTCAATACTTGAATGGATCATGAAACCTACATCACAATGTTAGCTCCACAAATGTGTATGATGCAAGAATAATTTGACATGATGATTTCATTTTTATTGATGCAATAAAAATTTGATATATCTTCTCTTGAACACTCTTGATTACTCTTGAATTGCTCTCTTAGATCTTGAAAATTGCTAGGTGAAACATAGTGAAATAACCTTGTATTTATAGGTATGGATTCTTAATTTCCTGAAATTTAAATATCACAAGATGCCATTTGAATATACATTTAGAGACATTTAAAATCATTCCAAAAACACAATTTAAAATGAGGTTCAAAGTCCTAGGGAGGACCCATTAGCCTATGGGTGAATGGTTCCTAGGTCCCTATTCCTAGAACACACATTGCTCAAGGTAAAGTGTTATGTGTAAGCATTAATTATTGTTAAGTTTCCCTTTCAGAGAATGTAATTTATTAGGCTTGTAAATGAATTATAGGGCCAATTAAGGAATAATTAAGCTCAATTAATTAATAGGGCCCAAAACCTAGTGTGAATATGCAAATAAATACATTTTACAACACTAAATTAAGGAAAAATTAAGTCAATTTTAAGCTAGGAGGGCCCAAAAAAGTGATAAAATGTAAACGGATACATTTTATGTCACTACATTTTTCCTCCACTTTAGTGAGAGTATGACCTTGCTTCAAACTCACACTAAAGTAGACAATCAACAAAGGTATAATTGTACAATTGTTGGAAGGATAATAAAGGTCAAGGATGATGATCAAGCCCCCAAGATCTTAGATCTCATGGTAAAACCAACAAAGGAACAAAGAGACACCTTCCTATGTTAAATAGATATGTATGCAACAATGACAATATACCCAATAATATAATGCCAAAGACTAAAAGAAAAGGAAAGGAAAAAAAGGGTGGATCAAGCCTCAACTATTTGTCCAATTGGATGTGGATCAATCCTTATCTCTTTGTCCAAAAATTTTTACAAGTGAAATCCGATGTTCACTATGCAAACAACAATGCATGCTCACATGGGCTAGTGGAACCTCAAGCCATCCACTAGGTGAGCCCCCAATGAGTGACTAGGTGAGAAATTCATGCCAGGTCTACAGGCTCTCACCATATAAAGAGAAAGTCATGACAGGTCTACAAGCTCTCATCATACTAACCATACCAAAGTAATACCTCCAATAACTTTGATAAGGCACCACAAAATATGAACTTCAAGCTTCATAAGGTTAACAATTTGGACTATGCTAAACACTTATGAAAAAAATGAAAATAGACATGTTCAAAGGGATTTTTCTAGAACCTCTTAAAATGGGTGATTATTAAGTGCTATTGTGTGGTTTAGGACATATAGCACACCCACTTTCAAGCTATTCCACTCAAGGATAACCCTAGAGATCTCAATGCAAAGGAGAAAGAGATCTTACAATAAAGTTGTCCTAGGGGTTGAATGTAAGCTAATAAAGGGGTTCACCACCAAGTTAAGACTTGGAAAGACAAATGTAATGCAATATGAAATGCAAAACCCTAATTCAATGTAAATCTTCACTAAATGACCTAGAAAAGAAAATGAAACAAAACATAAATCTACAGAAAGGATTGTGTGCTCTGGAGATGGCTATGAGGTATGAAACACTTGAATTTTTTATTTAATGTTGAGTGGGACTCATTTTCCAAGCTAGGAAAATTAGTCCAAAATTTGGGTTTCTGTGCGGGAACAAGAATCTGCCAAATGGGTATCTAAATCTGTAAAAGTCTGAGTTTTGACTAAAACTGGGACTCATTCGCTAGAAGTGGCAAATCAGTCTAGTTAAGGTTTTTTGAAGCTTTGAAGTCTGATCTTTCTCTTCTTTATCTACTCTATCCTTCCTAATTGATTTCTAAATCTGAAACCCTGATTTGCAACATGTAGGTGTTCTTCAATATTATCAAAGGCTTGATGACAACTTTGACAACTTTGACAACTTTATGCACTTGAAAAAGTTTCTCCAATCTTTCTCCATAAGAAATATGTAACCTAGACTTGCAAATCACACACAAAGGAGAGGGAAAAAATGTTGTTGGGCTAGTGGATAGGGGTTTTCCTTGGTGAAACTCTATTTTGGTAATCAAACCTTGAAATAGAATGGAATATAAATGGAGAATGATGAATGAACAAAATATGATGCAACTCACCAAACCTTATCAATAAGTTGCAAAAATATGTGAGATGGCTCCAATGGATGGAGATCTTAACTCTTGCTTGAAGGTGATAGATCTTGAATGAAATGCTTGCTTGAATCATAAAACCTTACATCACAATTGTTAGCTCAAAAACAAACATGATGCATGAAGTCCTTGACATTATGCTTGATGCTTGAATGCTACTCTAAAATACTTGATAATCTACCCTTGAATGCCATTGAATTCTCTTGTAAACACTTGAATACACTTGTGAAATCAAACTTTCTATAAGGATGCATACTTTAATGCTTGGGGTGAAAATGAGTGAAAGAAACTTGTATTTATAATTAATTATGAAAGAATTCTTGAAATTACAACACTACAAGATGACATCAAATCTAGGAGGATAAAATCCTACTAAAATTTGAATTATTTTTGATTTTGGGCCTCATGGGACTCATTTGTCCAAGGTGGAAAATGAGTCCTAGTAGGCATAATTTTTGGGACCTTTTTTAAAACTCCTTAGAAAGGTGTGAAATTAGGTTCAAGACCCAAAAACCTAGGTGGGACTCACTCGCCCAATGTGGTGAATGAGTCCCAGATCACTAAATCTGGGCCACACAAGCTGAAAACACCTGAATTATGATTGGGTAATTATTTGTGTTGGGATTATCCTTGAAAAGATGCATTAAATGAGGCTTTTGGATGCAAAATAGGGCCAATTAAAGCATAAGAAAGTCTAATTATTTACGAAAAATCTAGAAAAGTGTGAAGTATGTTACAACACTTTACAACACTTCAAATAAGGAAGAATTAAGGTTTATTTTGATTAAAGAGAGGTTCATTAGGTTTAGTTAATTAATAAAACCTTAGAAAAGTGTGAAAGTATGTTACAACACTTCACAACACTTTAGCAAGGTACCATTTAAATTCATTCATTCACAAGGGCCCAAGACCTAATGTGAATGTGTCAAACACATTACAACAATAAATCAAGGCACCATTACGCCTAGTCTACGAGGAGTGCCCAAACAAGCAAGGGAAAAGCATAAGAGATACTTTTTTTGTTGCCACATTTAGCCCCCACTTTAGTGAGAGGATGAAATTGCTTCAAACTCACACTAAAGTAGACAAACACACATCTAGAGGGGTCCAAGTGTACCAATGGCAGTAAGATGGGATGAAAATGATCAAGAGGGGTGATGAAACCCCCAGGATCAAGATCCCATCGAAAACCAACATAGACACGAAATAAAACACATGATAATGATATGAGAGTATCAATAAATCACAAGCATGCACTGTCAAATACATAAAGAGAATGAAACAAAATGAAAAATAAAAAGGGGTGGATCAAGCTTCGACCATTTTTCCATCACGATGTGGATCAGATCTAGGTTGTTTTTATGAAAAATGTATACTAACTCTGAGACAACAAAACTTTAGGTTGTTTGTTGGGTGAGAAGTCCAAGAAGGTGAGAAACATACACTCATGGATAGTATGCACTCACACACACACACAAGTGGTTAAGGGAAAGTCACGCCCTTGTTCGGCTTCCCATCAAACTGTACCAAAGTTATACCTCATGATAAATTTGATAAGGTGCCACACAAAAATGATTTTCGAGCTTCATCAGGCAAGCAAAGCTTTGTATCCTTGGAGCTCATGAACAAACAAGATATCTCTACAGGCATGCAAGTTGTATTATGCAGGGTGGCCATATATCTAAAAATGCAAATGCAAAAATAAGAAACATTCAAAGGAGTCTTGCTTAGTTCATGCAAGGTCTTAACTTAGGGAACATTGTGCCTAATGTCTCCAAGAGAGGACCAATCAAAGAATAGATAATTCACAACTTAGGGGATGCATTGTGTCGCATCAAACTACTAAGAGGAATGCAATACTCTATGAAAGATCATGATCTTGAAGGAAATCACACCCAATGTCATCCACAAAATAGAAAATGCATTATATAAAGTAAGAAAACTGCACCATGAACCATGAGAAAGAAAAATGCAAAAGAGTAATGCCAATGTATGCCCCCACTTTAAAGAAATTGCTAAACACCATGTTGTGAGAAATTACTTTAATGTAGAAAATGATAACTACTAACAATAAAGAAGACATGAGAACTAACCTAGAAAGCCCTATGCCAAGTCATATGTTTCCAAATAAAGCTACAGTATGCAAAAGAAAAGGAAAAGAGAGGGGTTGCCCCCAAAATGAAATCCAAACACAAGGGTTCTATGGATTTGGGGTAAGTATGTTATTGATACAATGTTCTTAGAGAGCTTGGAACTATCACCATTCCCTAAATACACATAGAACTAGAAGAATGACACAAAGAGAAAAAACAAAGAAAAACCTTTTAGGTCAACATGGAAGAGACATAAATGTCTTGATGCCTTGCATCATCCCCAAAAGGAAAACACAAGATTGATGAAAAAGATAAAGAAAAAGAAAAGGAAAATCATTTTGGGTCAATATGGAAGAGACATGAATGTCTCAACTCCTTGCATCATCCCCAAAAGGAAAACACAAGACAAATGAAAAGATAAAAGAAAATCAAAGGAAAAGCCTTTTGGGTCAACATGGAAGAGACATGAATGTCTTGCAACATCCCAAAAAGGAAAATACAAGACAAATGAAAAAAAAAGAAGTAAAAATATGTACGACATAGAGAAGAATAAAGGTACGAATAGAGGAATGTCACAAAGAGAGAGGGACATCAAACATAACATTATGGGGATCATATTATGTACATGAAAGAAGAAAATGAAAAAGAAATAATGCAAACAACTAGTAAGGCACATGTGAGTCATCCTAAAGTAGGTCATTGACATCCCAGTCATGTTCATTGTATACCAAAGGCGGAAAACTAGCCAAAGGGACAATAGCAAGTTCCAAACTAGGCCATCACTCTTCTTAGGAGAATTGTCGTTTAAGCTCATGGAAGAGGAAAACAATTTATTCAATTCATTATGCACCTATTCGTCAATTTTAGCAACCTCGTCATCATAATCTAAGTTAATTACAATAGGAGGTCAAATGATAATTTCTAAGGAAGGTTTCAAGTCTTGTTACGGTTGTTGTATTAGATTATTTTGTTTCTGAGCAAGGGTAGAGTCATCATGCATTGCTTCAGTCAGGTTTGGATTTTGATTTTTTTTTTTATTTCATTTTTTAACCTACAAGCAAGGGCACAATGTCTACGCCTACGCTCTCTAGCACCTCTGTTTCTTTTAATTCGGTTTTCAAGTTTCATTTGTGTAGGATTAGATTGGTCAACCATAGGTTTCTTTTCTTCCCTAAGGGGAGGAAAAAAAGGAAACATGGGGGGTTGTTCAAACACTTTGTCTTTGACTTTGTAAAAAAATTTCATTCTAGGTGTGATGGGATTGTTTTCATTATCTCATGTTCATTTGTAAGAGGTAGGTGAAGGTTTTGTCTTAGGTTGGTCTTGGTTGTTTAGAATTTCTTTAGGCTTAATCATGGTTTTTTCCAGGATGGTAGGGTCAGTGGTAGGTGGGGACATATTTTGGAGGGATAGTTATGCTTCTTCTTTCACTTATAATTTTAATAATACATGAAAAATAAGTCTTCTCATGGTTTTATAGGCTCTATAGGCTTGGGACAAAAGAATTCTAAGGAAAAGTTACCTTTGGAGGATAACGGGTCAAAGCCACTATGATGGATGGTGAAAACTTCATTATCAAAGGGAAACTTTAACCATTTATGCACAACGAAAGGGACAAATTTCATGGAGTGAAGCCATGGATAGCCTAGCTTCACATGAAATTGGTCTGATTGCGGGATGATGGAGAATGAGATATCTAATTTTTTTGGTCCTATTTGTAAGGGAAGAGTGATCGATCCCATCTTAGGGTAAGTGAAGCCATTATGCATCTTTATCCATTGTTTTGGTTTATCATATATATCTTGATAGAGTTCATGTAGAAGTAAGCATTCCTTGGTGATCATATTCTCTCCACATGTGGGATCTATTAGTATCCCATAAGTGGGCTTGTCATAGATTCGTCCAGCTATGTAAAGAGGACCATCGGGTGAATGTTTAAGTATATATTTAGAGGAGAAAGTGATTTCAAGATGATTTTAGTTCATCTCTTATGAGGAATGACATCTATCAATCCTACCATGTCATCCAGAAGATCATTATCTATAGAATCATGTTGAATAGAATCATTGTTATCATCATCTGTATCGGCATTCATCACATCATTCTTTGTAGTTTTGATAGCTTTGATGAATGAAATGTTATGATTAGGCATAGGGTTGGTGAAAATTTCCAAGTTTTGGTTAGGAGGGGCAAAAAAATTATTTCTTTGATCACTAACACCCCCAACGAAAAGATGACCGGAATCAATGAGGTCTTGCACAAGATGTTTAAGGAACTTACAATGTTTCATGTCATGTCCATTTTGTCAGTGATAATGGCAGTAAGAATTTGTTCTATAGCTTGTGGGTAATGGTTTACTAGGATCGAGTGTTTTAACATGTGGTAGGGTAATCATCTTTTGTTCTATGAGTTGGGACATTATGTTATGAAGGGTATTGAATAAGGGGGTGAATTTTATTTTTGGGCCTCCATAGCTAAAGGGTATTGCGGCTTTAATAGCAACTACTTGGTTATTAAAATTCTAAGTTGTTTTTTGAGGGATATTGAATTGAAGGAAGCCTTTGTTCTATTTTCTAAAAGGTTTGAGTAATGTTTTGGTTTGTGGGTTTAGACTTCTTAGTTCAGGTAGAAGTGGATTTTGTATCTTGACTACTAGCTGAATTTTGATAATCATGGAGGGTAGTAAACAAGTGCGTAAACGATGGAAATTTCATCATGGTAAGCTCATATTGTATCTTTCTTTGCAAATTTTCTATGAACATCTTCTGAAGATGAGGATCAGGAACCTTAACATCGATTTGGGAATAAAGCGATTGGTAGCATGAGATAAAGTCGGTTATCTTTTCTTCTTATTTTTGCTTGCATCTCATCAAGTTGGCCAAGGTCATCTTAGGGGTCATATGCACTTGGAAATGGTTAAAAAATGCCTCAACAAGTTAATTTAATGAACAAATTAAGTTGTTGGATAAAGAAGAAAACCACTCCAAGGTAGTATCCTATGGAAAAGCCTATCCAAGAGTTTATCATCAAGGACAAAGTCACTACATAAGGTGGTATAAACATTAACATGGTTAGAAGGATCACCCTTTCCTCCATATTTATCCAATCTAGGCACCTCTACACCTTGGGACATTGGTGTTCACAATATCTCTAAGGAAAAAGGACTAATTTTGACAGAATATGTAGGTGGGCCATTTTGATTTTGGTTGATAGTGGAAATTTTCTTTTGAAGGGATGAAATGGTTTGGAAGAGTTGGTTTATGAGAGGGTCATTGCTTGTGTTATGAGATGGAGATGAAAAAGTTGAGGGGGTGTATATGTTTGAGGGACAAGTGAATGGAATACTTATAGGTGGTAAAGTGGTAGGAGATATGACATACGATGCCACAAAGGTACTAGGGATGCTAGCGGAAATACCCAAGGAAGGAATCACATTACTAGTTGGTTTCATTGTTTTTGTGACTTGAGGGTTTGCATAGGTAGGAATTGAGGCTATTGTGTGAGAGGAGGAATTTGAGCTCCTCCTTTGCTTGTGACATTGCTTGTAGGAAAAGGACATCTAGTGGTTGAGGTGAGATGTTTCCCAAAGATTTGAACAATTTTTTTCACAAGGTCAAGTCCAACTTCACTTTCAAGCATGCAATGAATGTTATCTATAAGAGGGATGTCAGTAGTTGAAATTTTGTCTTTTTTCACTTGATTTTGTAGGTTTGCTAAGTCTTCATGGATTTGAATGATGTTTTCTTGCGAGACACTAGCAACCATTGTTTCAACATGTTTCACACTACTTCAAGGTAAAGAGTTGTTGAAGGTATAGTCCATACCTAGTGTACTAGTGTCAATACTAGGAGTGAAAGAGCTAGAAAACCCAAGATCAACAATGATTATGCTATTGCGGGATGACATGAGTCCTGAAATTCATCTCACTATAGTATTAGCAATAGGACACCAAATACTCATGCAAGAGATTCTAAATGCAAGATGAATGCAAATGGAATAGAAGCTAAGAATAGTGAAATGCTTATAATTTTTTTTCTAGAAACTAAAACAAAAAGCTATAAACAACAAACAAAAGCTTAGAAACAATGTTTTAAATGCCAAAAATTGTTGTGCAAAATTTGCATAGGGACTGATTTTCCCAAGGTGGTGAATGAGTCAAAGTAAGGATATTTTTCAAAAAAATTAGGAAGTTTTAATTGATTATTATGCTTTTTATGGTGTATGATCTATATTGTAAGTGAAAATGTAGATTTTTTTATTTTTTAGTGAAATGAGATGCAAAAATTCAAGCTATATGATATTTCACTAATGAAAAATTAGAAACCCTAGAATGCTAATTAACTAATGCAAATCCTAATGCAATATTAATGCAAGCCAAATCTAGGATGATGATGCACTCCAAATCAGAATTATGATTTTCTAAATGCAGGTTCACCAAAATGGATCCTCTAAAAATGGGTGATTATTAAGTGTTATCAAATGGTTTAGGACATAGAGCACACCCACTTTCAAGCTATTCCACTCAAGGTTAACCCTAGAGATCTCAATGCAAAGGAGAAAGAGATCTTGCAATAGGGTTGTCCTAGGGGCTGAATCTAAACTAATAAATGGGTTCACCACCAAGTTAAGACTTGGAAAGACAAATGTAATGCAAGATGAAATAAGAAACCCTAATTCAATGTAAAGCTTCACTAAATGACCTAGAAAATCAAATGAAACAAAACATAAATCTACATAAAGGATTTGAGTGTACCTAGAAATTTGGAGATGGCTGGAACAAGAACTGAAGCACTAGAATTTATGTCTTTAACACTGAGTGGGACTCATTCACCAAGTTGGGTGAATCAATCCAGAATGTCAGTTTTTGTGTGGGAACAAGAATCTACTAAATGGGTATCTGAATATGCAAAAGTCTAAATTTTGACTTAAACTAGGACTCATTCACCAGAAGTGGAAAATTAGTCCATTTATAGTTTTTTGAAGCTTCAAAGTATGATCCTACTCTTCTATGTTTTCTCTATCCTTCCTAATTGATTTTTAGATCCGAAACATTTACTTGCAACCTATAGGTGTTCTCCAATGTTCTCCAAGGCTTGATGACAACTTTGACAACTTTATGCACTTGAAAAAATTTCTCCCATCTTGCTCCTTAGAAAATATGCAACCTAGACTTGCAAATCACACACAAAGGAGAGGGGGAAAATGTTGTTGGGTTAGTGGATAGGGGTTTTCCTTGGAAAAATCCTATCTTAGTAATCAAACCTTGAAATAGAATGAAATAGAAATGGAGAATGATAAATGAACAAAATATGATGTTGCAACGCACCAAACCTATCAATAAGATGTTGCAAACATATGTGATATGGGTCATATGGATGTAGATATTTACCCTTTCTTGAAGATGCTTTCTTGAATCCTAAAACCCTACATCACAATTGTTAGCCCAAAAGCAAACAGGATCCATGAAGTCTTTGACATGATGCTTGATGCTTGAATGTTTCTCTAAAATATTTTATAATCTACCCTTGAATGCCCTTGAATGCTCTTGTAAACACTTGAATGCACTTGTGAACTCAAAATTTCTATAAGGATGAATACTTGAATGCTTGGGGTGAAAATGAGTTAAAGAAACTTGTATTTATACTCAATTATGCAAGAATTCTAGACATTACAACATTACAAGTCAACATCAAATCGAGAGGATAAAATCTTGCCAAAAATTTGAATTAATTTTTATTTTGGGCCACATGAGACTCATTCACCCAAGGTGGTGAATGAGTCCCACCAGGCATAATTTTTGGGACCATTTTTAAAAATTCTTAGAAAGGTGTGAAACTAGGTTCATGACCCAAAAACCTAGGTGGGACTCATTTTCCCAAGGTGGTGAATGAGTCCCAAATCACTAAATCTAGGCCACATAAGCTAAAAACACCTGAATTATGATTGGGTAATAATTTGTGTCGAGATTATCCTTGAAAAGATGCATTAAATCAAGCTTGTGGATGCAAAATAGGGCCAATTAAAGCATAAGAAATCCCAATTATTAATGAAAACCCTAGAAAAGTGTGAAAGTGTGTTACACCACTTTACAATACTTCAAATAAGGAATAATTAAGGTTTGTTTTGATTAAAAATAGCTTCTTAAGGATCAGTTAATTAATAAAACCTTAGAAAAGTGTGAAATTGTTTTAAAAAACTTCACAAAACTTTAGCAAGGTACCATTTAAATTCATTCATTCAGAAGGGCTAAGGACCTAATGTGAATGTGTCAAACACATTACAATAGTAAAACAAGGCACCTGTTATGCCTTGCATAACCACCCTATTTTAAACTTGTTTAAAATAAGTTCCCCTTTTTTCTGTTCTATTTTCTTTGGCCTTTTGTTTTTTGCCTTAGGCGTTTTCTATTTTGTTCTAGCAAATGTAGAACATGGACCGAAACCGAACTCTGGAACTTTTTCTAGGTTCTGGGTTCCGGTTCTGGTTTCGCCAATTTCCTTTGTTTTGTTTGTTTATCGTCCTTTGTTCTAGTGGACGTAGAACCAGGACCGAAACTGAACTTTGGATTTTCTTCCAAGTTTTGGTTTCCGTTCTGTTCCTAGTTCTGGTTCCGCTAGTTCTTTGTTTGTTTTGGTGGAAGCAGGACGCGGACCAAAACCAAACTCTGAAACTTTTCTAGGTTCCAAGTTTCGGTTCCGTTCTGGTCCCGGTTCTGCCGAACTCGTTTGTTTTTCCTTTTGTTCTGATCATTTGGTTGTGGGGTGTTTTCTTCCCTTCCTTTTTCCTTTTTCATCCTTTTTTTGTTGTTTCTTTGTGTGTTGTTGGAGGCGGAGCTGGGATGGAAACCGAACCTAGAATTTGGAGAAAGTTTAGGGTCGGGTTTTTGTTCCGCTTTCGCCCCCGCCTGGGATCAGTTTTTGCTCCGATCATGTTTGTGTTTGTTTCTGTGTTTTGTTCCTTGTGTTTGGTCTCTTTTTTAGTGCCGGGTTTGGGAAGGATTTGAGATATGGAGCTTTTTTTACCAAATTCAGTTTCCTCATCCCATTCTGACTCCGTCCCCACCCTGCTCCGGTCCTGGTTCCAGTTTCATTTTTGGTTTCACCTCTGCCAGAGTTGAGTCTCTTTTTGCTAAGTATAATTGAATGAAAGATATATGAAAGGTAGGATGAATGATGATATTTTCTATTCTTTATGGGACTAATGCAGGCATTATTTCGCAGGATTAAAGCAAGTCAGGAGCATCTGATGCTGCTTCACAAGGAGATCAGCCTGCGGAAAGGTTCTAGGATGAGAGGAAAGTGCAAAGGGGGGAGGTCATGAGTCTTAATGATGAACGGTATGTTCACTGGAAAGAGTAGGTGGATGTGAATGAAAATACCCTTGGAACATTCAAAGTAGCTCTGCGAGAGAGGTTTTCAAGGTCGAGGATGAAACGCGTGAAGTCTTAATGGTGGATGCGAAGGCTGCAAGTTAATGATGATGGTTGTAAAAGATCTAGAAACCATGCCTGAGAGAAATCTTTCGCCGACATGAATAGATTATATACATTTAATGCATGATTGACTTTGTTCCAAACTCTTCTAGGGCCGACGTATTCTAAAACTGACTCATTTTTGTAAACCCTAAAATGGGGGAGGATGCATTTTTGATGTGCGTGTATAAATATGGCACTTTTGCCTCTTTGTAAAAGGGGGATCAGGAGAGATCTTTTTTGTCTTTATCTTCTTCCTTTGGATTATTATTATTAGAAAAGTTACGGTTAAGAAAGGTTAGCAAGCTAGGGTTCTGTAGGAAGTTAGGCATTTTTAGTTCAATAGGAAGAGGAGGTGATGTATCTTTCATATTTTCTTAGTATAGATGGAGATAATTCAAAGACATTGGTTTTCTATACACTAGTGATCTTGCCAGACTTGTAAATGTTGTTTATCTATTTCATCAACAATAGAAGTAGCCAGATTTAAATCTACTTCATATTGTGCTCTAGAATGGTATTTATTTTGGGTTAATCATTTGATTTGGAAAGCTTTCAAGGAATGAAATTTTATCTTATGTTTTGTTTAAATGATGATTTTTAATCTACTATTAACATTTGCATTGTGAATGAATGAAACTTTGTATTAATTACAAGTTAACTTTATTCTACAGTTTTAATTTAGGAATTCCTTGGAAGGTAACAAATCTAATTAGTTGGATGAATCAACATTCTCTTCAGTTTAAAAGCTTTAATATATATTTTTCTATTTCTTTAAAACCACCGGTTAAAGTAGGTTTAAATATATTTTTGATATTATAACAATCTAGAAGCTCAAAACCAACAGGCCCCTTGAACATTATAGCCATATTGATCACTTCGTGAAACATCAACGTTGTGAATCAACATCAAAGACATTGGGAGGTGATCAATTTGATTGTTGATTGTCTTTTTCAGAAGAGGTGAGATATTTTACTTTTATCTTACCTACATGTTGTGGGTCAACTTGGCACCATCAATAGATCTGGTGCTAGAAGGAGGGTTAGAAGAGAAAACTGGATAATATTGGGTTTTTCTCACTAGAGAGGACCCATAGAGTTCTTTGATCAACTGAAAACCCACCACCTTTGATAGAACTCAAGACCCCAACAAGACACAAGATTCACAAGATTGGAGCAACCATTATACCACCCTTGTCATCTCCACTCACTCCACCAGGCTTTTCACCAATACCCCAGTGGATACCCGTCAATCCACCACTGAATCCATCTCACGTGCCATTACAGCTGGTTCAACCCCCACAACCACCACCAATGGCATTTTTTATGAATAATCCCTCTTGATTGGGGACTATTCCTGGAGGCTTTCATGATATGCCTAATAATCCTGAGAGATTTTTGTCCCAAATACATTCGTGGTGAATCAAGGAGTGTTGAAGAGCACATACAAGCTTTTAAGGACACTTGTACCAGAGCCCATATAGCTCACCATGATGTAGTTTGTAGGTTGTTCCCTTATTCCTTAGGAGATATGGCTTACAACTGGTACCTAAATCTTCCACAAGGTTCTTTTATGAGCTGGACAGATCTAGAGAATGCTTTCATCAATCAGTTCAGAGTTTATGGGGATCCAGCCATTTTGTTCAACCAATTTTCTACCATTAGGAAGGAGCCATGTGAATCCCTGCCCTTGTTTAATACCAGGTTTCAACGAATGTATAGGAGATTGCAGGACCCCTATCTAGTTGCTGAGAATAGTGCCATTCAGGCATATTTTAGAGTTATAGACCCTTTTCTTGGCCTATTCCTACAGAGGACTTATCAGCTGGCAGGTATTGATTCCCTATCTAAAATTTATCATCTAGCCATCAAGCTGCAACAACAAACTAGCTCTCAACAAGGAAACTTGGGAGGAGGTTTTCCTTCAATGGGGTATCAGATGCCTAACCCAACCCATTTATTCAATAATGTCCCAGGGATGTCTCCTTCCCATTATGGACCTATATCTGAGTTGCAGACTATATCCCATGTCCCATTCTTTGCCAATGGAGCTCCTGACTTCTCTCAACAATCTCAAGCTCATCACAGTCCACATGGTCATCATAACCAAGCTGGAATACCAAATCCTGTCGGTCAACCACCTGTTGCTAAGAGTGATGAGAGTGAAAAGACAGTTCAACTCACGAACGAGGTGGAGACCCTAAAGAAAACTCTGTCTCAAGTCACAAATTATATGGCTCAGCTTAAATTGAACCCTTCTCAAAACCAAGGTAATTACCCTAATCAGAGTAATAACAATCAGGGTAATTATCCCAACAACTACAATCACAGCCAGAGGAATTATCAAGGCCAAAACTCCCCTAACCAAGGCTATCCAAATCAAAATAGAGGATATAACCAGATGCTAAATAACAACCAACAATGGAATACAGGGCCAAATAACGGTGGGGTTCCTCACAATTATCAAGCTAATGAGGATAGGCCACATGTTGCGAATGTGGCTGACCTCAATTTTATGACTAACTGGTGTAGGTTGCATGATACTGCAACTCATTCCGAGGTAAACTACCCTGAAATGGAGAAGGTCGTGAAGATGGCATAGGCAGATGCCCAAATGTTCCAAGGGAATTCAAACAAAGGAGGTGGCTCAGTGGATACAACTATGAATTATGACCTCTTTGAAGAAGAACCTTCATTCCCAATGCAGAATGAGAATGAACCAGAGGAAGATGTTTATGATTCCCAAGCCTTTCAGACAAAGGGAGGACACTTCCTAAGAAATCAGAATAAGGGTTCGTTCACTACATCAACACCACCTAACCATATGGTGCCTCTGAATCAGGGTGCTGATAACAACCCTCCTCCACCAAGGGGTTTTCCTAACTCCCATAACAAGGGTAATTCATCTTGTGTTTTCAAATGTAATGAAAGCTACAACATAGAATTTGATATTGTTTCTGAGATGCAGAAATAGAAAACCTCTTTATCATACTTTGGTATCCTAAACTGGTGCCCTACCCAATGAGAGATAGTGCTGAAAGCTTTGGAAGAAGCTGATAAATCAAAAGGGAAAACCAAGGTAGCACCTACTGCGAAAATGAATGCAACTTTATTTAGAAACAAGGTAGGAACCCGACCGTTTCTTTTAAGTTTGAGAATCTGTGGGAAGAATCTACATAATTGTCTGCTAGATTCAGGGGCTTTTGGAAATGTTATGCCATTTTCTATATGCAAGAAATTGGGATTGAACCCTGTCCAAACAAATATACATGTGCAAGTAGGGTCTGACCCTAGGATTTTAACCAATATGGATATTCAAGTAGCAGACATTCCCAAGACTCGTGGTATGCTGTTGAGCATAAATTTAATGAAAAGTATAGGGGGATATCTCTCCCTCAACTTTTCACACATGTGGCTACCATGGAGGGGAATGCCTACCCAGTTTAGGATTGAGAGTGAACCTTGCCTCAAACATATCATCACTGAGTATGCTTGTCCCAACGAGGTAGCTTATTTTGAAACCGAGATAGGGGTTTATAAAAGAGAGGAAATTCTGACCTTTTTGGTTCTTGATTCTAAATATTTGTCAATGCAAAAATTCCTTGATCCCATGATTAATGAAAACCAACAGGCATTGATCAGGAAGCTGCAACATGATCAGCTAGTCTTAGGGGAAGATATCAATTTGTAGAGTCTTCTACTCCCTAATTGGTGCAGAGTACACTACCAAAATCATTCAGAACTGACCTGCCAACCCTGCATTAGTGTTCTAAATCATGCTCGCCAAACTGAGGAAACTAGCCTAAGTCACCTTGAGGCCATTTTAGATCACTTCTCATTCAAAGCCAAAAATGTGATAATGTTAACTAGGGATAATATACCTTGAGAGGAAGTCCCTCCTCAAACTGAACCTACCCCAATTATAATACCAGACCAACGTAGTTACGATGAACAACCCCAAGGTTTGTTTGATGCCCCTACACTCACAAGTATTCCAAAACCTAAGGGATTAATCAAAGATGTAGATAACTCTCAGAAGAATATCCTAGGATTACATAATATATCTAAGCAGGAATCGAATATTGCACCTAATGAACCTATTGCACACCCATTCCCAGTATTTGATGCAAAAGATCAGGTGGCCTCACCTATGGTTCATCTTATCCAAGCACTCGTAACAACCTCAAAGGATCAACCCCAACTCATGATCAGCTATGGACCCTCACGTTTGATGGATACAAATCCAAAATAGGGTGTGGTGTTGGAATTGAGTTAACCAACCCGAAAGGGAAAACATTTTTGGCTTCTTACAGGTTGCAGTTTGGATGCACTAACAACATAGTAGAATATGAAGCATTGGCTCAGGGACTGATGTTGCACATTAGAAGAAATTCACTGCCTTGGTGGTTAAAGGAGATTCAGAAGTGATTATCAAGCAAGTATGTAGCCAATACACATGTCATAATAAAAGGTTGGCAACTTATAGAAATCCGGTATGGAACCTGATTGAAGACTTTGATGCTTTTGGGATTAGTTTAATTCCGAGAAAGGAGAATCAAATAGTTGATTTATTAGTTGTTGCTGCAAGTACCCTGGAACCCATGCAAGGCTCCAAGCTTAAGAGATTCTCAGTAGAATTGATATCCACCCCGATTGTTCCCAATAATGTCAGGAACTTTCATGTCTTCGACGATGATCAACATATCCTTGCTTTTCTAGCAAGCTCAGATGTTTTCGAAGGATAGATCATTGATGAGTCGGATAGGGATCAAGGAGACTGGAACCCCGAAGACTGCAATATAAAGGGTGTCCTCAATTTAAAAAGTAATAGCATTCCCAAGGGAATGGTGTCCTTAGAAAGAATTTTTGATTTAGACCCAAGGGCTCGAGAAAAGGTTTCAATCGAAGATAAAGGAGGTGAATATGAAACTGTTAACCTAGCTGATTCTGGCCCTGAAAGAAATGTTTACATAGGGAAAGCCTGCCCTGGAGCAATTAGAAAAGATATATTGAGGGCACTAAAGAAAGATTTTTCTGCAATAGCTTGGGGGTATGAAGATCTAAAAACATTTGATGCTTCTGTGATAACTCATACTATTCCTTTGAAACCTAAAGCTAGACCATTTCAGTAGAAATAGTGTCCTGTCAATGCCCTGATTGAACCACTGATCTTTAAAGAAGTTTAGAAATTTATTTCTGCAAGAATAATTTTCCCTATACAAAATTCAACATGGGTGGCTAACTCAGTTCTAGTTCATAAGAAGAATGGAGAGATCAGGCTATGTGTAGATTTCAGGAATCTGAATAGAGCTTTGGAAAAAGACAACTACCCACTCCCTTCTCTAGACAAAGTCTTGCAAACTGTCAATGGGTCTCAGATGATGTCATTCCTTGATGGTTATTCTAGATACAATCAGGTGATTGTTAATTATGAAGATAGAATGAAGAAAGCCTTCACTCCTAAGTGGGGAACATTTGCTTACAAAAGGATTCCATTTGGTTTGATAAACGTTGGAGCAACCTTCCAGCGTGCCATGGACATAGCATTCAAAGGTTTGATTGGTAAATGCATCATCATTTATATGGATGATCTAATAGTATTATCTAAAGATAGAGTAAACCATGCTATAGACTTGGCTAAAGTTCTTGAAAGATGTATCTGATATGGTGTCTCTCTAAATCCTAAAAAGTGTGTGTTTGGGGTTTCTGAAGGGAAACTTTTGGGACACATAATCTCAGAAAGAGGAATATCGATAGATCCAGACTAAGTTGAGTCTATTTTAAAGTTAACCATGCTAGGAAGTAAGAAGGAGATGAGATCTTTCTTCGAAAAGATCAACTTTGTGAGAAAGTTTATCACAGGTTTTGCAGAGATTGTTAAACCTTTGAACGAAATGATGAAGAAAGATGCTAGAATAGAATGGAGTAATGAGGCAAAGGCTGCCTTTTCTCAAGTTAAGCAATCCATTTCAGAAGTTCCAGTCCTCACTAGTCCTGACTAGAAGCCATTTTATGTTTATTATTTTTCCTCTAAACACTCATGTGTTGTCCTAACACAACAGAGAGAGGAGGGGGATGAGAGGCCAATTGCCTTCATGAGCTCTCTATTTAAGAATGTTGAAGTCAAGTACCCACCATTTGAGAAACAATATTTTTTGCTGGTTAGAGCTGTCAAGAAGTTCAGGCATTATATCCTTCGAAGTCAAATTATTGTTGTGGTTCTTGATGCTGCTGTGAAGTCTCTACTTATGCAGAGTGAGTTAGGAGAACGAAGGGGGAAATGGATGGCTATTTTGCAGGATTTCAATTTGGAGATTTTCCCTATGAAACTTGTCTGAGGTCAAGGCCTGTCTAAATCAATGGCGGATGTTGGTGAGAACATTATTTGTCAGTAATACACAACACAGTCCTTTTCCAATGACCCTTGGTATGCCGATATTATCTATTTCATGCTCAATAATCGGTGCCCAAAGGGAATGAATACAACTCAGAGGAGAGCACTGAGAATGAAAATATGTCATTATATGCTCAAAGGAGGATTGTTATACAAAAAGAATTTTGAGGGAGTTTATCTAAGATGCCTTGATCAACAAGAAGCTAGGCATGCAGTCGCTGAATTTCATGGGAAACATGGCATGGGTCACGGTTCTGCAGATTCTTTAGCACATCAGATTCTTAGATCTAGTTATTATTGGCAATGTGTGTTTAAGGATTCCCACCAACACGTAAGGAAATGTCATGTATGTCAAACTTTTGCATAAAGAGAGCACCATCCAGCCATGCCATTGGAGCCCGTTTATGAGGTAAGGCCATTTTCTTAATGGGCACTGGATTTTGTTGGGGTAATTAATCCTAATTCTTCTACAAGACACAACTTCATTTTGACTACCACATATTACTGCACGAGATGGACATAAGCTATACCTTGCAAGAATAACACAATGAAAGTGGTAATCAAGTTCCTTACTGAATGCATCACAACTAGGTTTGGAGTACCCTTTGCATTGGTATGTGACAATGGTCCTACCTTTATTTCTGTCGAGTTCATTTCATGGGCTTATGATCATAAGATTGTTTTAAAGTATTATTCAAACTATTATCTGCAAGGAAATGGAGTTGCAAAATCAACTAATAAGAATCTCCTAGGAATAATTAAAAAATTGTTAGAGAACAATCCTAGGGACTGGCATACCCAGTTAAGATTTTCTTTATGGGCAGATAGGACTAGGATCAAGGTTGCTTTAAAGACTTCACCATTTAAGCTAGTGTATGGCCAAGAGCCTGTGTTCCCCATTCACTTGAAAGTACATGTCCTAAAATTTATGCAAAAATTTTACACTAGTGATGATAGGATTGAAGTAAGGTTAGCTGGCTTGTTGAAATTAGAAGAGCAGAGAGATGTTGCTTTGCAACAATTCTTTAAGCACTAGGCTGTTGTCAAATGTTGGTTTGACAAAAGAGCCAAAATCAAGGCTTTCAGAATATCAAACTTTGTGCTGCTATGGGATAAGGCTAATGAAAAGAAAGGCGATCACCAGAAGTTTGATAAGCTTTGGTTGGGTCCCTATCAAATTGCTGAAATCCTAGGAGAAAATGCTTTCCAGCTAAGCGGTTTAACGGGAGAACCTGTTCCATTGCCAGTGAATGGAAAGTTTCTCATACAATACTTTGGGCCGTGAAAGATCTTGTATTTTGTTGGGTTGTATATATGTAAATATTTTGTTGCTCTTCTTGTTCGTTGTTTTGTTGTTTTCCTTGTTTGCCTTTTCTTTTGTTCTTTTGCTTGTTGTTCCTTTGTTTTTCTTTGTGGGTACCTTCATTTTATGCAGTTGTAAGGTGGTTGTTATCTGAAGTATACATTGGTTGCTTGGAGAGAGGTTGGTTTAGATATTTTCAGGTTTTCTGATTGGATGATTTTGTCCTAAATTCATGGTTTTGTGTCCATTACCAATAAGGGTTGTGGAAAGTTTTAAAAACAAGGTGCAAAGTAAACAATCTTCATTAGCTATGGTTGAATTTGTCACAAATCAATGGACACATCTCCTTTTGTAATGGTCTATTTGTCTTAGGGTGATGGTGTTGTAAGATTTGAGTGAAAAATCTGATTCCCCAGATGTTATGAGGTCCATGGTAGTTTTCAACCTAGAACAGATGTTGGACATCTGACATATTGAGAAAGAATTGAATGAAATATTTGAAACTCCAAGAGAAAAGAAAAAAAAGAGAACTATCTAAGAAAAGAAAACTCAATATGAATGGGTGATTCCAGTATCTCTACCGGGGCTATGGACGCCTAACTGGCAGTAGAGCAATACTGTGAGAAAACTAGAGGTATCTTCGTCGGGGCTATGAATGCCTGACTAGCAACAGAGCAATGCCTAGGATATCATTACACAACAGCTAAAGGGAATCAACTCATGTAGTTCAAATCTTACACGTTATTGTTCAAAAGATGAGGAAAATTTTGTAAAAGGGTGATCCACCACCAAGCACATACTTAGATTCAGGGGTAGCTAGTGTTGATTTACATTTGAGATTCTAGCTCAACCTTGGATGTTAAAATTGACCTAACTGGAGTTGTTATGTCCATAGACTAGGAGTTTTGGGTAGTTGAATCCTTCAATTTCTTGAAAATGGTTAAACCATTTTTCCCCAACAGAGTCACCAATTGTTATGCCTTGCATAACCACCCCATTTTAAACTTGTTTAAAATAGGTCCCCTTTTTTTCTGTTATGTTTCCTTTGGCATTTTGTTTTTTGCCTTAGGCATTTTTTGTTTTGTTTTGGTGGACGTGGAACGCAGACCAAAACCAAACTCAGGAGCTTTTTCTAAGTTCCGGGTTCTGGTTTCGTTCCGGTTCTGGTTCTGCCGATTTCCTTTGTTTTGTTTATTTTTCATCCTTTGTTTTGGCAGACGCAGAACCGGGACCGAAACTGAACTTTGGATTTTCTTCCAAGTTCTGGTTTCCATTCCGTTCCCGATTTCGGTTATGCCAGTTCTTTGTTTGTTTTGGCAGAAGTGGGACGCAGACTGAAACTAAACTCTGGAACTTTTCTAGGTTCTAGGTTCTAGTTTCGTTCTAGTCCCAGTTCCACCGAACTCGTTTGTTTTGCCTTTTGTTCTGATCGTTTGATCGTGGGGTGTTTTCTTCCCTTCCTTTTTCCTTTTTCATCCTTTTTTTCATCATTTCTTTGTGTGTTGTCAGAGGCAGAGCCGAGATGGAAGCCAAACCTAGAATTTGGAGAAAGTTCAAGGTCAGGTTTTTGTTTCGCTTCCACCCCATTGTGGTTAACCTGGGATCAATTTTTGCTCTAATCCCATTTGCGTTTGTTTCTATGTTTTGTTCCTTGTGTTTGGTCTCTTTTGCGGGGCCAGGTTCGGAAGGATTTGAGATATGGAGTTTTTTTACCAAATTCAGTTTCCTCATCCTGTTCTGACTCCCCCCCCGCCCTGCTCTGGTCCTGAATCCATTTTCATTTTTGGTTCCGCCTCCATCAGAGTTGAGTCTCTTTTTTCTAAGTATAATTGAATGAAAGATATATGAATGGTAGGATGAATGATGATATTTTCTATGCTTTAGGGGACTAATGCATGCATTGTTTTGTAGGATTAAAGTGGGTCAGAAGCATCTGATGCCAGTTCACAAGGAGATTAGCCCGCGAAAAGGTTCCAGGCCGAGAGGAAAGTGTAAAGGGGGGAGGTCATGAGTCTTAATGATGAATGGTGCGTTCACTAGCAAGAGTAGGTAGACGTAAATGACAATACCCCTGGAACATTCAAAGCAGCTTTGCGGGAGTGGTTTTCGAGGTCGAGGACAAAACGCGTGAAGTCTTAATGGCAGATGTGAAGGCTGTGAGTTAATGATGATGGTTGTAAAAGATCTGGAAACCATGCCTAAGAGTGATCTTTAGCCGAAATGAACAGATTATATGCATTTAATGCATGATTGAATTTGTTCCAAACTCTTCTAGGGCCGACGTATTCTGGAACTGCCTCATTTTTGTAAACCCTAAAATGGGGGTCGACGTATTTTTGACGCGCGTGTATAAATATGGCACTTTTGCCTCTTTGTAAAAGGGGGATCAAGAGAGATCTTTTTCGTCTTTATCTTCTTCCTTTGGATTATTATTATTAGACAAGTTAGGGTTAAGAAAGGTTAGCAAGCTAGGCTTTTGCAAGAAGTTAGGAATTTTTAGTTCAATAGGAAGAGGAGGTGATGTATCTTTTAGATTTTCTTTGTATAGATGGAGATAATTCAAAGACATGGGTTTTCTGTACACTGGTGATCTTGCCAGACTTGTAAATGTTGTTTTATCTATTTCATCAATAGTAGAAGCATACAGATTTAAATCTACTTCATATTGTGCTCTAGAATGGTATTTATTTTGGGTTAATCATTTGATTTGGAAAGCTTTGAAGGAATGAAATTTTATCTTATGTTTTATTTAAATGATGATTTTCAATCTACTATTAAAGTTTGCACTGTGAATGAATGAAACTTTGTATTAATTACAAGTTAACTTTATTCTGCAGTTTTAAGTTAGGAATTCCTTGGAAGGTAACAAGTCTGATTAGTTGGATGAATCAACATTCTCTTCAGTTTAAAAGCTTTAATCTATCTTTTTATGTTTCTTTAAAACCACCGGTTAAAGTAGGTTTAAATATATGTTTGATCTTATAACAATCCAGAAGCTCAAAACCAGCAGGCCCCTTGAACATTACAGCCATATTGACCACTTCGTGAAACAACATTGTGAACCAACATCAAAGACCTTGGGAGGTGATCAGTTTGATTGTTGATTGTCTTTTTCAGGAGAGGTGAGATATTTCACTTTTATCTTACCTGCATGTTGTGGGTCAACCTGGCACCATCAACAACACTATTAAGGCTAGTCTACAAGGATGGCCCAAATAATCAAGGGAAAAGAAGACGGGATAATTTTTCCATTGCCACATTTTCTTAGTTCATGTAAGGTCTTCTCTTAGAGAACATCATGCCTAATGTCTCCAAGAGTGGGGAAGTCTAGGATATAAGAACCACAACTTAGGGAATGCAATGTGTAGCATCACCACTAAGAGAAAAGTCATATACCAAGAAAGGTCACACTCTTGGAGGACATCAAACCCAATAAAAAAACCAAGAAGAAGACACATCATGTGAAGTAAGAAGATCACACTATGAAACATGAGATATAGTCAAAAAATTTAAAAATGATAATGCCAATGTATGCCCCCACTTTAAAGAAATTGCTAACACCATACTATGAGAAATTACTTTAAAGTAGCAAATGATCAATGCTAAACAAGACATGAGAGCTTATTTGGAAATCCCTATGTCAAACATATGTTTCCAAATGAAACTATGTCATGAAAGAGAGGGGTTACCCCGAACATGAAATCCCAAAATAACACATAAGGGATCCATAGATTTAGGGTTAGTGTATGTATTTGCTACAATGATATTATAGAGCTTGGAAACGTCATCATTCCCAAAATAACTCATGGATCAAGGAAGAATGACACATATAGAGAGAAAACAAAGAAAATATTTTGGGTCAACATGGAATATACCTAAATTTTTTGACGCTTTGCATCATCCCCAAAAGGAAAACACAAATAAAAAGAGAAAAGATAAAGGTTTATGACATATAGAAGAATGTAGACACAAATAGAGGAATGAACATGAAGACACATAAAAAAAAAATGCATGGCATCACATTACGCACATGCATTCTCATAAATAACAAGAAAAATAAAACAAATAAAAATAATACTAAGGCACATGTGAGTCAAACTATAGCAGTTCATCCACATCCCAATCATGTTCATCATATGTGGAAGGTGGAAAAATATCCAAAGGGACAACATTGAGTACCAAACTAGGAAAATCACCAAGCTCAACACCCGATGAATCACTCTTTTTAAGAGGATCATCACGATTATTACCATTGAAGCTAATGGAAGAGGAAAATGATGAATTTAGCTTGTTATGCACTTCCTCATCAATTTTTATAGTTTCTTTATCATCATCCAAGTTTATCACAATAGGAGGTCTAATGTTAATATCCATATAAGGTTGTTGTTCTTGTTGTTTTGTAGAGTTTTTATATTACAAAAAAGGTGTAGAATCATCCTATATTACTTTAGTTGTTGTTTGTTCACATTTTGATTGTATTAGATGACCAATAACATGATGTCTACGCCTACGCTCTCTAGCATTTTAGTTTCTCTTTATTCAATTTTTAAGTTGTAATTGTGTAGGAGCTAGTTTATCAACCATAGCTTTCTTCTCTTCCCTTAAGAGGGGAATGGAAGGAACCATGGGAGGTTTTTCAACCAAATTCTCTTTAGTTGTGTAAAAATGTTTGAATTTAGGAGGCACAATGGGACTTATTTGGTTATCTTGTGGTCTCTTATAGGAGATGGTGGAGAGTTTCTCATAGGTTGGTTTTGGTTACTTGGAATTTATTTTGGTTCAATCATGGTCTCATCATGGATAGGAGGCTCAATCGTGGATTGAGGCATATTGTTAAGGGATAAATTTTCTATGCACTTTGCCTTAAAATTTTGATAAGATTTGAAAAAGAAGTCTTCACGAGGCCTAACAAATTCAATAGGTTTGGGAAAAAATAAATCCAATGAGAAATTCCCAAAAGAATACATAGGATTAAAGCCATTATGATGCATAATAAAAATCTCATTTCCAAATGGCAACTTTAAGAATTTATGCACAATCAATGAGATGAAATTCATGGAGGGAAGCCATGGGTAGCCTAACATCACACAAAATTGGTCTGATGATGGGATGATGGAAAATGAGACACGTGATGTTTTTGGTCCAACTTTTAGAGGGAGAGTTATCATAGCTATCGTAGGGAAAGAAAAAACATTATGTGTTTTGATCCATGCTTTCGGTTTTTCATAAGTATCTTGATAAATTTCAAGCACAAATAAGAATTCCTCAATGATCACATTCTCTACACAAACGAGATCAATTAATATCCCATTAGTAGGCTTGTAATTGATTATTCTAGCTATGTAAAGAGGACCATTAGGTGCATGTTTAAGTATGTCATTGTGTAGGAAAGCAATGCTAAGAGGAATATTGGTTTAGCCCTTACGAGGTTTAGTTTCAGTGAATCCAATGAAACCATCCATAAGGTTGCCTTCATTGTATTTCAGGTTTTCATCATCCATGTCAACATTCATCACATCATTCTTTGTTTCACTAGCTTTGAAAAAGGAAATGTTATGATTTGGAATAGGATTAGTAAAGATTTGTAAGTTTTGATTAGGAGGAGCTACAGATTTATTACCTTCATCATTTAAACCACCAATTAGAATATGACTAGAATCAATGAAGTCTTGCACATTATGTTTGAGATGCTTGCAGTATTCTGTATCACATCCATTTTATCGATGAAAATGACAATAGGAATTTGTTCTATAGTTTGAAGGTAAAGGTTTAGTAGGATTAGGAGGTCTAACATGGGGTAAGGAAATAAAATTCTTGTCTAAGAGCTACAACATGGTATTATGAAGGGTATTAGGAAGATGAGTGAATTTTATGTTCCTATCTCCAAGTTTCTATGGATTTTTCTTCTTTATAGCAGCCACTTGGGTGTCAATATGTTGAGTTGGCTAATGGAGATTCAATTGTAAAAATCCCTTATTTTGTTTCTTAAATGGTTAGTAATTGTTTTAAGGTTTGGATTCGATATTTTTAGGATGGATAGAAGGATTTTTCACTTCATGACTACTAACCATGTTTTGATAATCATGAAGGGCTATACATAATTGTATGAAGGAGGGAAATTTTAACATCTCAAGTTTACCTTGGATTTTGTTTTGTAAATTAGAAATAAACATTCTTTGAAGGTTAGCGGCGGGAATCTTAATATTTATTTGTGAGTAAAGCATGTGGTATCATGTTATAAAATAATTGACATTTTCATCATCCTTTTGTTTACATGTCATTAAATCAGCTAAGATCATCTTAGGACCCATCTGAATTTGGAAGTGATTGTAAAAGGCATCAATAATTTCATTGAATGAACATATTGAGTTATTCGGTAAAGAGAAAAATTACTTTAAAGTAGTATCTTTCAAGGATCTAGAGAAGAGTTTAGACAAGAGTTTATCCTCAAAAATGAAGTCATTACATAAGGTTGTGTATGTAGAAACATGGTTAACAAGATCTCCTTTCCCACCATATTTCTCAAATCCATAAACCTCTATACCTTGTGGCATTTTTGTTCTCAATATCTCCAAGGATAATGGGTTAGTTTTGATGTATTGTGAAGGTTGGCTATTGTGATTTTGATTAAATGTAGCAATTTGTTGTTGGAGGGATGAAACACTTTGAAAAAGTGTGTTAAGGATGGGATCGTTCTTTGTTTTGTGAGATGGAGGTGAATAAGGTGGAGGTGTATATGTGTTCAGAGGGCAATTGAATTGTAAATTTGTGAGGGGAGATGGGTTAGGAGATATGAGATTGGAATGCACAAAGCTACAAGGATTCCCAGTGGAAATACCTAAGGTAGTATGGACATTTCTTGTAGGTTGTATGATTATAGTAATAGTTGGATTAGTGTATGTCGGAATAGAGGTCAAAGTTGTGGAAGGAGGAATTGAATTTCCACCTTTAATTTGAGTATATCCCAAAGCTTGAGCACAAGCATTCATCGTAGTGACATGTTTATCAACAATGTGAGCTATACTATGAATAATGTTTATTCCATATTCATTTTCAAGCATTCATCTCATGTTATCTATCATAGGAATCACAATACCAACCATGTAATTAGAACTCACAAATTTTTGTAGTTTATCTAATTCTTCATCTATTCTTCTAAGGTTCTCTTGAGGGACATTAGCAACCATTGTTTCAACATTAGCAACATTGGTTGTTGGTAAGGAGATCATAGGGAATGAAATGTCAAAGGTATGAACCATAGTGGGTTGACTAGTCTCAACACTATGAGTGAAAGAGTTAGAGAGCCCAAGATCCACAAAAATTGATGTATCATAGGATGACATGAGTCTTGAACTACATCTCGTGACAGTATTAGCAATAGGACACCAATTTGTGAAGCTCGTAAAAGTTTCACAAACCTTGGTGGAGCCAAAATGGTGGATAGGCACTAGATGAATGCAACTAACAATAAATACAATGCAAATGCACAAAAGGGAGATAGAAATTTTCAAATTCTAAACAAAATAAGTTTCTGATTATACTATGCATAAAATTGAAAATGATGTTGTTTAGATGCAATTTTGAATTGAAACAATGCACTAAATTTGACAATTTAACAGGTTGATATGATCAATTCTAGAAAATAGAAATTCTAGAAACTATAAAAAAAAATTGAAAACAACAAAACTATATATATATATATAAAAAGATTTTGATGCCCAAAAATGCAAGAAAAATCCCTAATCAAGGACTCATTCTCCCATGGGAAAATGGGTCCTAGCTCAGGGTTTTGAAAAAATGATTTACTGATTTTTGAGTTGATTCTTATGGTTTTCAGATTTTGGACTGAGACAGGTGGTTACCATTTTAGATTTCTATAAAATGAAGTCAAAACACAAGTGAAAAATGATGTTAAATGACAAACTAGGACACCTAATTTGAAATGCAATTTTGATTCAATTTTTTGTTTTAAAGTGTTGATCATGAAATGCTATGTAAATGCTTTGCAAAATGACTTAAACTTTTGATTTTTCCAGATTTTAAAGAATGCAAAAATACAAACCTAAAACCCTAAATGGGATGCAAGGTAATACAAATTAAGAACCCCAAGTAAGATTCAAATCAATGGAATGCACCAATACCTAGATCCAGGGTTGAAAACAAACTCCAAAATCAGAAAATTACAATGCTCAAAAGTCAAGTTCACCAAAATGTAATGAAGGGAAATAGGTTTGGTTATGCAAAGTATGGAAACTAAGGTAACCTATCTTCCCTCACTCATTCAATAAATGAGATCCCCTCAAAGAATTGACTAACAACCGTTTTAGGTGAATCAATTCAATGGGGGAATCTACTGGTTTCTTTTATGCTTGCAAGACAGGGGTCCAAGTCAAACAACACTTTGGGGAGCAAAAACTAAAAATAGGAAACTAACTCCAAAATGCAATCTAGCACTTGGATCTTGAAGGTGAAACTAAATGCTAACAGAAACAAAAAATATAATACAGATCTAAGAAGGGGAGAATATTTTGTACCTTTCAAAAAATGCTATTTTTGGAAGTCTACCTAGGACTCATTTTCACATGGGTGAATGGGTCTTTGGTGAGGGTTTTTCTACAGATTTTGGGAGCCTTTTTTCCTATCTTTGCACTTCTAGATTCTCTAGGTTTCAATGTAAGAAAGTATAAAACAACTTCAGGATCTAAGTTTCCATGAGGAGATGACAACTTTGACAAATTTTTCAACTTTGACAACTTCAATTTTTCTCTTCAAAAGATCTTCAAGAATTCTTCAATCTAATTATGCAAACACAACTTGAGGGATTTTTTTTTGTTTTTGGTGAATGGGGGTTTTCCTTGGTCAAACCCTGTTTTGGTAATTAAACCTTGAATTGAAATGAAACATGAAAGAATGAAGAATGAAAAAATCTATGTTACCATTCAACAAACCCTTCAAACAAACCTTGATAATGTAGATCTGCAACTTGCATGAGATGGCTGAAATGGATGTGGATCTTGGTCTTGAATCTTGCTTGAGTTAATTCTTTAAATACTTGAATGGATCATGAAACCTACATCACAATGTTAGCTCCACAAATGTGTATGATGCAAGAATAATTTGACATGATGATTGCATTTTGATTACTGCAATAAAAATATGATATATCTTCTCTTGAATACTCTTGATTACTCTTGAACTGCTCTCTTAGATCTTGAAAATTGCTAGGTGAAACATAATGAAATAACCTTGTATTTATAGGTATGTATCCTTAATTTCCTAAAATTCAAATATCACAAGCCAACATCCACTAGTAGAATTTGGTAAATAAATGACTATATGACTAAACATTTTAGTCACAACAACTAAAAATGACTAAATTTTGTTAATTTTTTGCAACTTGGCTATAAATGAGTAAATAAATGACTAATTTTTTCGTTGACTAAAAAATTATTTAGACACACAAATAAAAATGACTAAATAGTTAGTCATTTATTTAGCAAATCATTTAAGGAATCAAGAATCAATAGTATGCAAAAATACTCTAATTAATATACTCTAAAATTTTCATTGAAATCTTATTTTCAGGCGTAGCCCGCCAAAATAGAGTTTTCATTTTAATAAACATACTTTAAAACCTTTGTCGAAACCTTATTTTCAAGTGTAGCCCAACAAAATGGAGAAGTGTTTTAGTAAAGAATGACATAGAATGGTAAGGAGATGTGTGTGAGAGGAGGCATGGGATTCATTGCTACTTATCTCATTCTTGCTCTGTTCAACAAGGGTTACATTGTTCGCGCTACTTTTTGTAATCTAGGTATTTAATTGACATATATTTGCATAATCTCAAATTCCTTTAGATTCTTTTGAAATATCAATGTATCCTATATGGGGTTTAGAATGTATCCTATATAGGGTTTAGAATGATTTCTTTTAATTTAAAAAAATAAATAAATGATGTATCTTCTTGTGATTAGATAATGTGGAGATCTCCTAAATCTACCTCAGCTCACTATCCTCTTTGGCACTATATTCATTACTCCAGCTGCTAGGGTTTTGCATGTGACATCTTTAATATCTTTACGATAGTGGATTTTAAATAGATCTCAGTCTTTGATTTAATCTTTGTCATGGTAACCCTTGAGTCACATAATACACCTCCAATCTCTTGTAAGAACTTTGTCTTAAGCTAGACTACATAGTATGCATATAAAGCAAGTCCTTCATACCTACCATTGTTACAAACCACCACTCACTACCTTGGTTAAAATTTTGCCTCCATAAGCACAATAACATGTTTTAAAATCATGGTTTCCAGTGATTGACCATTAAGGTCACTACTTTCATCAAGATACAATGATTTTTTTGTCTTCAAACTCAAGGAATTATGCAAGATAACATTGTGAAATTTTTGTTGTGTAGGGTTTGATTTTCTTGCATATTTACTACTTTGCTAACTTCCTTTAAGACTAGATATTGCACCCTCAGCTGCAATATCAAACAACTCACTCACTATCACTTGAAGATTCCTTTCATGAGAATCCTTTTATAAAATCAAACTATGCCCTATAGACTGCTTACTTACTTACTTACAATAGAGGACTCATTGTTTCATGGTATTTTGGGTCTTAAGATCCTTCAACCTTATTGTCACTACTTCACAGTCCACAAGGTATTATTCACTATTCTCCCATCTTTGATGAGTCTCATACACTGCTAAAACATGCAATCTACTACCTCCATTATATAATGGCTAAGAAGATACATTGAACTTATGATTACCACTGTTAATTCATTTAGAAAGTCATTCCTTGATTGAGTTTTCCTTTTCTAACACTGTCAATAGAATTTAAAAAACCCTTACGGTTAGGAAGAGGGTGAAGAAACTCACTGTTAAAATCTCTACTTTACTATGCAAGGTTTGAGATTTATTATCTTGTCACTGCTAAACCTCTTTTTGAATGTCACACCTCAAGTGACTATCATTCTTCTTACCACAGATTGAATTTAGAAATGTCACTGAACTACATAATGTGCTTGTTATTGGCTACAATCTTTAGATTGCAATATTTTGTTATTGGCTACAATGTCTCAATCTTTTTGGTATTGCAACCTCACTAATCCACTAGAGTTATCATTTATGTTTCTACAGAGGCCTATTTTTTGTACCCTAGTCATGCTCTTACCAATGATTTTGTTGGTATTAAAATACAAACTTAAATCTTGGGTCAGAAAATTAGTTGTCTTGACAAGGTGTGGTATGGTCTTGGATTGTATCCTAGAGTGTGTGGGAAGCTTGTGTTTGATTATTATGGTATGTAACCTTGATCAGGGAAATGTATCCTATCTACCATGGGTATTTCTTTAATACTTCCCATAATGGTTATTATTAGATCACATTATTATAGTTTGTGGTAACCGAAGATTGCATTCAAGTATGTAACAAACTTGGTTTGTAGTTTAAGTTGTACACTTTTAAGTAACATTCATAGGGTTTAGAAAATCTTGATCACTCTCTAGAAAAGCCCATTAAACATGGGTTGTGCTTGAATACACTACATAATTGATATAACATAGCTGCTCTACATATCAACCAGAGCTATAGGCTCTTTATTACAACAAGAGGTAATTGATCTTGGATCATGTTATCATTACATTGCAACATGTTAAACTTGAGTCAACCTAAATGCACCCGATGATGATTGAAACCTAATTGTGATGACAATGATTGATTTTTACATGAATTGTGCTCATATGAGTGCCTCCATTTCTATCACAACATAGGCACATTAAAGTTTTGTCACACATGAATGTATCCAATTTTTGTTATAGCATAACTGTGCTACATGACCAATAGAGTTATGGATCACATAATTACAATCACAAGAACTTGTTCCTCAATTGTGCTCTTATGGTGATTCCATTATCGTGGCAACATAACTCTTTGGAATTATATTACTCAAATCCTTACATTTCTTATTTTCTCTTTGGATGGATGGAAATTCAATGACAAAGATTTGTATGCAGGTCATGCTCATATAAGTGCATTTGTCACCATTACACAATAGTACATTGGAACTTCCTTTCTTGAACCTTTACTTCATTTTTTATTGTTAGGGTTTCTTGATGATTATTCCATTTCCACGTGGCATATTGATAAAAGAAACCAAGCAAAAAATCATTCTATTTTTAGTTAACTCCCACTAACATACTTTTGGAAGAAATATTTGACTGCATTACTTTGAGTATGAAGAATTTTGTTTTATGCTTATAATACATTCACTAAGAGCTATAGTAGAAAGATTCTTATTCTGAAACCCATCCTGTAAGCTTGCTTTAAGCTACATTTAGGAGGATTCATGGATTTTTTGTGATTTATACATCTTTTATTTTGATAGTAAATGAAATCAGATTCTTTATGAAACTAAAATGATTTATTAATTATGATTTTATGATGGTTAAATGTTTTATTTAGAAGGGGTTAATATGTGGAATTTTTATGTGCAAGAAGAATACATTGTGATGCGACATTCAGTTATGGACGGTTTAGGAAAACTTGCATTGCTATCAGTGACATAACCAGGTTGGAGAGTACTTTTAACCGATCTGAAACACTTTCAAATGTTTTTTCTCCAAAGCATAACCTAAGTATAGGAATACAAATGTCGATGGACAAAGAAAATCATAATTTTTTTTATCTAGTTTCCAATCCAATTTGAGGTCATGAATATCAAACATAGAAAGTTCCTACATTCTAAAGATAAAATCATAAACCTGCTAGTCCAATTGGAGATCCAATTTGAGGTCGTGAAGCTCTGACAGAGAAAGTTCGTACATTCTAAAGATAAAATCATAAATTTTCTTGGTCCAATTGTTAGGATTTGTCTTTTTAATTATACTTTTTAACATTTGGCTTGATACAAATTGTCTATGCTTCCACATTTCCATGTATGTCTAGCAGGGCACTTGTAACTACAATATATGAAAAAAAATACCTGTTGTTATGCTTTGATGAATGTCCCATGATCAAGATCTATATAAAAATGTTGCTTTTTATACTAGGTGGTTAGGTTTTCTATAGTGTTATACAATTTTAAGCTTTTCCTTTTGTTTATTTTTAAATAGTAGTCTTATCTTTCAGCCAGGATTTATGCTGCAATCTCTCTTTTCATTGTCTTTTTAGTAGTGCTTGATTTATAGATTTCAATTGTTGGAAGCTATGCCACATCTTGCTTATATATTTGTGATTTACACCTTAATTGCAGTGCTAAAAGAGTCATATATTTAAACCTTATTAATTTTGAATTGGTTTAGTGGGAAGTCTCACATGCCCTATTTGCCTAAGTGACTTGAGTTTGATACATGTGTATTTTTTTTGACAATTTATGGCATTTCCTATTCGAATTATGTGCCTCAAATTCACTGGTGAACCCCCAACTTGGTCTTCATCAAGTCAGATTACACCAAGTGAGAGTTCAAGTCTTTACTACCATCCCGTGGTGTCTCATGGAGTGATTGGTGGTTGAGCGATACTTATTGCTACCCCATAGAGGTGTTAGATTGAGCTTGTGGTAGTGCGGTGTTAACGCCACCCCATGGCGCTTCCATGTTGACTAGTGTGGTATAGTGATGGTTACCGATACCCCGCGACGATGGTTGAAGGTATCCTGTGATGGTGTGGTATGGTCACCACCACACCACAATGGTGTATGAGGCTTGGTGTGGTAGAACGACAGATACTGCCATACCATGATGGGCTAGTTTGTGTATAGAGGTGTAGTGATGGATGATGGATGATTGGATGTCTTTGGTGGGACAGTGAGTTATTGAAAGATAAATGGTTAATGATGTAATAGAATCTACAGAGATGGCTATTGTGCAGTAAGATTTTACTTATTGCTTATAGTATTTTGATTGTATTCTCTTTTTTAATCATTTATTTCATATTGGTCTCCTTTCTATTGGCTTTAATGACTTGTAATGATTATTTTGTTGGCTTTGAAAGAACTTCCTCATCCAAAGCTCCAATTCACACATAGGCAGGAAGGGCACTTTCAAAGGTTGAGGAGTTGGCCTTTACACCCACTAGTTACATTTTCTTACATATTTGATTTCTTGTTTCATGTGCCTACAAATAGGCGCACCAGATCCTTGAATGGGATTAACATAGATTTATTCAGAAGGAAAAAGAGACTAATTCTATATGATTTTCCTTTATAATTCATCTCAATGTTGATAATGATCAATATCAACTTTGCAAAATACACAACATCATTAACTAATAATTTCTTTAAAAAATGTTAGGATGCACCCTTACAAAGGACAAAACTCTCCAAATTTTCAAAGAATTGCAATTCTTTTGAAAATTTGGAGAGGTAGACTGTCCCTTGGAAGGGTGCATCCTGACACTTTTTTAGAACTTATTAGTCAATGATGTGTATTTTGTAAAGCTGAGATTGATTGTTATCAACATTTGGATTAATTATAAAACAAAACCATATAGAATTAGTCTCTTTTGCTTATTGAATAAATCTGTGTTAATCCCCTTCAAAGATCTGGTGCACCTATTTGGAGGCACATGAAACAAAAAATAAAATATCTAAGTATATTTTAGAAGTAAAATATTAGCATATGGCTTTCTTTGGGCAGATTAGTGGCAACAAGATCCATATCTCCTTGTTGATGCAAGATCTTCAGTCATAAGGTATCAAATAGTCCAGTCCACGATTCAATATCAATAACATACTAATAACATCCAAAGCTATTTTTTAGCTTTAATAATAGTTTTCATTAGAATTGGGCCATATGTACTTGGAGTATCCCCTATAATAGTATTTTATTAGTCTAGCCATAAAAAAATCCCTTAGATTTTCATTTTTCTAGTAGGGCACTTGTAACTACAAAACATGACAAAAAATCCCTGCTATTATGCTTTGATGGATGTCTCTTCGGATATCTAATGTAGTGCACATTATTATAGTGCAAGCCTATTTTTTAGATTGTTTCATTTAGCATCACCTATATTCTCCACAAGAACTTTTTCCATGTTTAAAATGATGGAAATGGTTCACATCTCTCAGAATAATTTCTCTTGCAACAATCTTAGAGATGAATTTAGATGCAGTGTGAAAATTAGAACATACTTGAAGGTTCTTAACAACTCTAATAGTTGTACTAGGGGCCATGTTTAACAAACCAAATGCAATTGCTAACTTTTCACTATGGTGGCAGATAAATGATTATTTTTTCTTCTATTCCACAACATTAAGTAAAAGTCTTGAATCTGGAAATACCCTGCTGCCTTCATTTTCCAATCCAATTTCTGCAATTTTGAATAGCTCTCCCATGTTTGTGGATGTGATCTGTCTCCTACACTTTTTTAATTGATTTATCTTTCTACTATGTTTGGACTTACTTTTGTAAACTTGTAATATACAATGCACTTTTATTCTTTCTGAATTGAGACTAATAGTAATTTTGTTGGTTGTATTGAGGCACAACTTCATTCATGGTAGAAAAGGCTGACCCTGTTGCTCACATCAGATAGCACATTGCATATAAAGGAGGAAAGATTCTAGGTGGGTTATTTTTGACTACATTGAAGGAGAGAGCTTCATATATGGGACACGATCAACACTCTGCTTCTTGGATTCTACACATCATAGCTTGCTCTAGGAAGATTGCCTAGTTGTAGAAGTTTTAAGAGATGAAAGGGGTATGTGCTTGCATTGAAGGGCTCCATGCATGCATTCCCATCATTGCAGAATATTTTGGAGAAGTTTCTTTCTTGCAGTCATTTCTATGCAATATCATAACTCATATTTTCAGTCTTGTGATTGAAAATAAAATTGTATTACTCTATTTCTAAGCTGTAACTAGAACACCTTTCTTTTATTAATAAATTTCATCAATTTTTCCTTCTCAATGGCTATCTTATTGTGTGCAATTGATGATTGATGTGCATTTCTATGTTTTATGTTTAAATCCTCAAATATCAGTCAATTAAAATGACTAAGTATACTACTAATTGATGTCAATTAATAATTAAATTGACTAAATATACTACCAATTGATAAAAAATAGTGAATAGTGAATAAACATCACTAAATATATGACCTATGAAATAAAAATGACTAAATATACTATCAATTGACATAAACCAATGAATAGTGAATAAATATGACTAAATATATGACCTGTGAAATAAAACTGACTAAATATACTACCAAATTGATCAAAATGATGATTAAAATTAATGACTAAATACACTACCAATGGGGAGAAATCAGTGAATAAAAATAACTAAATAAGTGACCAGATTACAATAATCAATGACTAAATCTAAGACTAAATATATCAGTGAATAAAAAAAGATTAATTAATGACTAAATATACTACCAAATCACTCAATCAAAAAAACAAATAAATGACTAAAAATGGTTTAGTCATCAATCTAGTCACATTATAAATGACTAACAATAAAGTACTAATCATCACGTGACCATGTTCAGTCATTTATAAGCAGTTTTTAGTAGTTTTTACAATCATATATTGTTGCTTATGTACTAGCGATCTGAATATACATTTAGATAAATTTAAAATCCCACCAAAAACATAATTTAAAATGTGGTTAAAAGGCTTAGGGAGATGGGCAAATGGGTCTCAGGTCCCTATTCCTAGAACACACATTGCTCAAGGTAAAATGTTATGTGTAAGCATTAAATATTGTTAGGTTTCCCTTTCGAAAAGAGAAATTTATTTGGATTTTAAATTAATTATAGGGCCAATCAAGGTATAATTAAGCCCAATTAATTAATAGGGCCCAAAACTTAGTGTGAAGATGTAAATAAATACATTTTACAACACTAAATTAAGGAAAAATTAAGTCCATCTTAAGGTAGAAGGGCCCAAACAAGTGAGAAAATGTAAAGGGATACATTTTCCATCACTACAATAGGATTTTGGAAGGTTGCTAAAACAAAACTATGAAAACCACTCAAACTGACTAAAAATGTAGTTCAAAATAGGAAGGTGGCTATATTTTCCTTAATGGGATTCCATGTATGTTAAGGTGACAATATTTACATAGAATATTGATTTGGATGCCTTGCATGATTTTTCATGTTGGTCATGTTGTTGCATGATTGGAAGGTTGCTTTATTGAACAATTTCTACTTGTGCATGTGTAAGAGAGGGGGACCAACCATGTTCAAGGCCCCAGGTCATGGAGAGCCAAGAGTGGAAGGATGCCCTAACTTACCTCAATTAGAGGGGTGTTAGGAAATGTGGGATGAGAATGATGAGGACTATAAGGCCCTTCGATCACTCTACAGTCTTGAAGCTCAGAATGGGGCTAGGCGAGCTGATTTTTGGGTTCAACACTATACCTTAGGATGCTCTCTTCCCAAGGATGAAAGCACGGTTTTGGGACAACAATGCAGTGCATTGGCGTCTCTTAGGTGTGCTAGTGTCTATATGACTAGAGGACTAAAGAGATAAGGTTAAACACAAGAAAATAGACTAATGACCTAGCTAATTACTTCCAAAGGGCCAAAACAAAGCTATGAAGTAGGAAAGATATGAACAAATATGATAAAGTAAATACATAAGAGTTAAGGTGGCAAGAATAATCTCACAGAGGTACTCGTTTTCCAACTAGCTCCAAGTAACATGTTCACCTACACACAATAAAGAGGAAAATTGTTGGGTTGTTGTATAGGGGCCTACCTCAGTCAGACCCTCATTTTGATATTTCCACCTCCATAGAGAACTAAGTTTGCAATAATGGAGGAATGTATGATAAATAAGGAAATGAAATAAAGAACACAAAAGTACTACAAAAACAATAGGGTGCTACCTACCAAATCGTAGAGGAGAGGAGTAGAAATCTTACCACCTCCACTAAGAGCTCACTAGCTAATGGAGGAGAAATGAGAGGAATCGAGCCTCTACTACAATGGTGTTTGTTCCACAGTCACTCTACGAAGTTGACAGAGTGTTGTTACTATTGCTATGGAGTGCAAAGTGTTGCTTGAAGGTTGAAAGTGAATGCTAGAATGCTTGGGAAGTGATGTAAAGAGATGAACTAAATGCTTAGAAGATGCAAAGAGATGAAAAGCATGTAGGAGTGAATTTGAAGGAGAGAATGAAGAAAATAGCCATATTTGGGTCAGTCAGTCCAAGGGGAAATTACAAATTGACCTCCAATGGGAAGTGTAATACCTCTATAGGCTCTAGACGTAGGAATCTGCTAGGGACATAAGCATGTTGCGTAGACATCTGCGCACCATGTGGTCATCCCTGACAGTTATTCCTCTATCAACACACAAAACAACCACCAAGTGGAACGAAGGCAATGGGCTTATGTGGAATTTAGCCTTTGAATTTGGTTTTCTAAAGTGAAGAAAGGAAATTGGGGAATTTGTATAAGGGGTGCAAATTCATTCCTATACATTTTCCCCCACTTTAGAAAGCACGAATACTGATGACTGCTTTGGAAAAGTAGATTGGAGAAGTAGTAGAGTTAGAAATGTATACCTAAACCATCGAGGAAGTAGACTACGATCTGGTAAACTCGAGAGTGCAGGACAAGAAAAGGACTTCATAGTCCCGCAGAACTATGAAGTTGAAGAATGAAAGTGTCTTATAGGTCCGTAGACTTGCAAGGAGGTAACCACCAAGATCTCTCACATGAAGGAAGCCTTGAGAAGTAAGCACCTCATAGGCCCACAAACCTACAAGGAAGGTGTCCCCCAAGATCTTTCACATGAAGGATACCTCAAAAAGTGCCTTATAGGCCCATAGAACTACAAGGAAGCATCCCCCAAGATCTCTAACATGGAGGAAGCTAAGTGACATAAAGACCTGTAGACCTACAAGGAAGGTGTCCTTCAAGATCTCTCACATGAAGGAAACCCAAAAAAGTGCCTTACAGGCTCGTAGACCTACAAGGAAGCATCTCCCAAGATCTCTCACATGGAAGAAGCTAGGAAAGTTCCCTACAAACCCATAGACCTACAAGTAAGGTTTCCTTCAAGATCTTTCACATGAAGAAAACCAAAAAAAGTTCCTTACAGGCCCGTAGACCTACAAGGAAGCATCCCCCAAGATCTCTCACATGGAGGAAGCCCAAAAGAAGCACCCTATAGGCCCACAAACCTATAGGGAGGTATCCACCAAGATCTCTCACATGGAGGAAACCCAAGAAAGAAAAATCCACAAAGTCAAAGAGTGGCTTCCAAGGTAGACCTATAAAGCGACATGTTTACTCGTAGATAGAACATGTCAGAAAGAGGTCACATAGGCAAGTAGGTAGACAGTCTCGTAGACCGTCAACAAGTTGGATGACTTTCAAAGGGGTCCCTTGGGAATCTGGCATGAAGAAGGGGGTCCACTCAAGGGACGCACTATTCAAAAGCAGGTGTTTTCTTTCTTGAATCAATTCATCATCAAGGAATCCTTTTGAAAGATGTTCACTTCATCAAGGAATTCGAAAGGAAGAATATACCCCCATGCGAGGGGAAGATGAAAGTTGTTCCCATTTTAGAGGAAGGTTTTCAAGTTCTTTCTTTACAAACCTGTGATGAAGGAAACACATTCCATTAGGGTTTCAAGTCGAGAATGGGATTCTTGAAAATAAGATTGTGAAGATTCTCGAGAAAAGATTCGTTGGCAATGAATTTGTTTTCTAAAAATCAAAATTTTGAAGAAGTGGCATTGTCACACATGAGAGGTACAACTCAAGAAAAGAAGAGAGAAAGATAAAGGAAGAGCGAAAGAGAAAAGTAAACAAGAACAAATGGCACATGGATAGCTTGATATTTTGTGGTCAGAACTACTCGTATATATATATATATATATATATATATATATATATATATATGCATGTATGTATAGTAATTAGGGAGAAGAAAATTATTATGCAAAGATGAGTCCCGACAACAAGGCCTGATCAGGTACTCATTTACAAATGCAATGATGAGGTAGAGAAGGAAAACCCAGTGGGACAAAACCCCCCCTACAATGAGATGACTGCTGCAAAGAAGCACTGGAAGAACACTGTGGAGTAACACTAGAACCACAATTCGACAAACAAGGAAATATAATTTTGTCTACAAGAAACCAAAACCATAATCATAATGTGACAGTAGACCCGATGCCATGAAACACTGAAAAATTCACAAACAGGAACAACCCTAAAATCCATAAAGCAACAATAGATGAGATGATGACAAAATCTGGAAACCGTGTATCTCGATGCCGATGCCAAACTGAGACTAAAACTCTTCCATGGGAAGGAGTACCAAAATGACTCTGGAACATTAACCATAAAAAAATGTCCCTCAAACTAAGAAGGATATGAACCAATGCGGATCAAGAAACATAATCTCTCAACTGAAGTGTGAACCAATGAATCCGATATGTGTTAAGCAATAGCAAAAAATGTGGCCAAAATAAACTAGGAAACTGGATAACCCATACGAGTTACCATCAAAACAAGATGGAGATCAAAGTGCATGCACACTCTAATCAGATTATTATGCAAGAAACCTCCCTGATGGAACTTTATCTCAGTTCATTTATTACAATAACCAAACGAATGTAAAAGGAGAGCATGCAAATATGAATAAATATAAAATACAAATAGACCTCATATCTATGTAGAGGACTGAACCAGCTTTCCAACGTCGCAAGAATGACGAAAAAAGGATCATCGAGTCAAAAGATATGCCCTTCGAAGTGAAAACAACAACATATGAGTTCAAAGACCTAAAAAATAAATCTGGTGCAAAATCAGAAGAAGCCACCAGCATCACTGGATTGGCATCGGAATTGGCTTTCCAACAATATCTCATTTGTGAAAAAAGGACACCATATGCAAAAAATACACCCGATTTAGTGAAAACTACTCTAGAAGGGGGAAAAAACTAGTGCGGTGTTAAATTTGACGGCCAAACACCCGTTGCAGCAAAACTGCGAGTCTAAAATTGACAGCCAAACACCTTTCGGCGCATTTTCCCAAATTTCCTTACTTTTTTTTAAAAAAAATTGAAAAAAATAATAAAAAAATATACATGTGATTTATTTCTTTTAAAAATATTAAAAAAAAAAAATTGGTGGGGGGTACGTGGGCCACCCCCCACCCCTCCATGAGGTGTAGTACACCTATGCAGGCTACGCAAGTCCATACCTACGCAGTACCCCTATGCAGATACGTCCCTGCATGGTAGACTGCACAGGGTACTATCCTTTCAATTTTTCAAAAAACTTTTTTGTTTTTTGATTTTTATTTGATTTTTTTTGCTTTTCAAAAAAAACATTTGTGAGATTTGTTTTTTTTGAAAAAAATCTAATGAATTTATTTTTTTCATGCAAGTAAAAAAAATATTAAAAAAACATGGAATTTTTTGAAATGCATGCACAGGGGCCCGTACACAGACCGTACAACCTCTTAAACAAAAAAAAATTGCCTTAGAAGCTCTCAATGCCGAAATAGGGCGTATTATATGTCATTTTTCATCTCTCGGATGCTCTGGATCTAATGGCGAGGTCCAATCTGCCTAAAAACACACCAGAAGCTTCGCAACTCCCAAATTTGAAAAATCTTCAAACCCTCATAACTCTGGCATAAAATGTTGGATTTAGGCGAAACAAAAGTCGATCTTGACTTTTTCGATAGCCCTGAACTCAAAAATGAGCTCAGATTTCCACCAACATGCACCGAAAGTGACCATGCAAGAGCACCCAAATAGAGAGACAATCTCAAGGTATGAAACCCTTGAGGAATCTCGAACGAACTCTACACTGAATCTCTCAAAAAATCTGAGAAGGGGCTGCAAATCAAGGCTTTGATACCAGTTTTGGTTTCTTGTAGACAAAAGTATCTTTCCTTGCTTTCCGAACTGCGGTTCCAGTGTTACTCCACTATGTTCTTCCAGTGCTTCTTTACAGCAGTCATCTCATTGTAGGGGGGGTTTTGTCCCACTGGGTTTTCCTTCTCTACCTCATCATTGCATTTGTAAATGAGTACCTGATCAGGCCTTGTTGTCGGGACTCATCTTTGCATAATAATTTGCTTCTCCCTAAGTTGCAATTATGGGGGGGTGTTGGTGTAATTAATTATTTAATTACGCTTGCATAAGTTTACTTAGGCATTATTTAATTCCTAGGTTATAGATTATTATCTTTATCTTATTGAGCTATCTTATTGCTCAAGATAAGATTAGGGTTATGCATTTTTTCTTTTATAAAGAAAATCATCTCATGTAATTATAATTTCCTAAATAATAATATGTTGCACATCTTTTTGCAATAGTTTTGCTTTTTCATTTTTCTCTTCTGTGGAAGGTGATTTTTCTAGTTTGCAATCAGATCTTGGTTTCTAACATGTATGTATAGTAATAGTATATAAAATGAACTGTCATCAACCTCCTACTATATCAGACCATGTGAAGAATGTACGAGAAGACAAGGTAAAATAAAAAATTGGGTCAACATGGAAGGGAAGCCTAAATGCCCCCAATGCTTTGCATTGTCCCCAATTGATCAAAAAATCAAGTCACAAACATGGAAGAATGATGATACAAATAGAAGAAGGTTTGTGACACAAAAACCATGCCTTTATCCAAGCACCAATAGGGGTGATGAGGGTCATCTAGGCACACATAGCACAATCATGGGGGAACACATCACAAAACACACACACACACACACACACACACATCTTTAATCCAAAGATAAAGAAGGGGCCTCCCCCTAACATTGATCAACCAAGAGGTCGTATGCTTCCCATTCAAGATCATGGTAGGGGATGGAGGATGAGCCTACAGTGGTGGAATGTTAAGAGGAGGAGTGCCCAACCCTCCCACAACAAGGGATAAGGAAGAGGACCTCGCAAGGTCCTCTCCACCAAGCTCTTGTGGAGCTAAGGTCAGCAATTTCGTGAAGATCTCCGACAAGGTTGAGACTTCATCCAAAGAGTTAAACATGCACTTTATAGGAGTGTCATGTTTTACCTCAACAAATGGAGAATATTGTGCCTGAGATTCACTGCTAGGCTCACCGAATGATTTGGGAGTGGTGACAAACTCAGGAGAAGCTGGGACTGGTTCCATCACTAGAATAGAACAAGTTAGCACAAGACCACCTTTTGGAGAAGGTGGGCTCCTCTTACATCCTTCATTGTTGGAAGGACCACTTTCTACCTTCTGCTTCATTGGAGGAGGAAAACTCCACAAAGATGAGGCAAGAAGTGTGGAGGAAGAGGAGGAGGAAAGAACCACAATAGATATGATTGAGGTGTTAGCCATATCTATGGGTTTTGAGAAAGGTGGAACATCTTGAATGGACATCAACAAAGGTGACTCCATCGAAGGAGTAATGAACACCTACACATTTTTAGGGTCAAGCACATTAGCACTCACAGTGGAAGCCATAGGTGATACAAATTTAGTTTGAATGGAAGCAGAGGGGAGGAGAGGGGAGGATGTGGCAAGAGGATTTGATACAGGGGCGATCATCTCCTCTCCCTTCCTTTTTAATGCATCCTGCTCAACCATGAGAGCCTTTCACCTTTGATTGCACTCACACGCAAGGCAGTTTCTGTGACTCTTTGAACCAGAGGTCGGAGGTTGCGAGGGAATGGAAGGATCTTGCTCAATCATGGGAGTGTCTTCTACAACCGTTAAAGGTGGACACATGTGTTTGTGGGTCCCCTTTGCTGTCGTATTTCTAAAATTTAAGAATCTTCATTCCCTGAGGGAAGGGAGTGTTCAAAATAGCAACTAACAATGGGCTATGTTAGAAGAAGGGTTAGAAGATAGGTTGGGTAGAGGCTTGGGAGGGACTCGCTAACTGGCTCTACATATTTCCCATATTATGAAGAAGAGTATTCATAATAGGGTCATTAGAAGATAGAGGGCCAGAGGAACCTCCTCAAGAACCACCACCAGAGCCACCGCCAAAACCACCGGTGTGACCACCGCCAAAACCACTATCGGAGACACCACCAGTAGAGCCTTTGCCGGAGCCACCTCTACTTCCAAAGCTACCACCATGACCTCCACTGGAGCCACTTCCACTAGCACCACCCCCACCATCAAAGCCACTACCACTACCAAAGCCTCCACCACTAGAGGTGATAGGAGGGGTGAAGCTAAGACCCAAGGGCATCTTGTTCACTTTGATAGTGTTGGGTCCCTCAAAGGTAGAGGGGATGCTGATTGAGGGTACAATATCAGTCATATATATATATGTAGGAGGCATCAATAGTCCTAATTGTCTCTCATGATCTTCAAAAGTGGCCCATCGTATAATATTAGGATTTCTTGGTGGAGCACATGCATTAGTTAGACTAGAGAGACTAGCCAAGAGTTTTATTCCTGATCGGTCTTTTCCCACCGTGTACTTTAGTTTGTTGATAACTTGGGCACCCCTAGCCAACTTTAGGTATCTTTCCAAGTGATGTTCCATGTGTCTCAACCCTTTGCTAAGGGAAAAGACATATTCTGCTGGTATGTGAATAGCCTCATGCTCATCTACGGACGATAGTGTAGGAGGTGTAGGAGGAGTGTGGGCATGATCGGTCTCATCAGAGAATCCTATCTTTCCCCTTGACAACTGCTCCTGCATGGCTAGACCAACGACAGGACTAGAGAAAAGGCCCATAGAGAAACCAGTAGTGACCTTCATCCTTTCCATCAGGAGGTGTTGTATACTTCTCCTAACAATATATGCAAAGGTTGTGGACTAGGTTGTGATTCTCATAAACCTTCACAACACTCAGGGGCACAATGGTCACAAGGTATAAGGGAAAAGATGAAACACCAATGAATGAACAAACGTTGGTTCACATTGGGTTCACCAAAAATGTAAGAGAGGGGGACCAACCACGTTCAAGGCCCCAAGTCATGGATAGCCAAGAGCCAGGGCTACCCTAAATTACCTCATCTTAGAGGGGTGTTAGGAAATGTGGGACAAGAATGATGAGGACTACAAGGCCCTTCGATCACTTTGTAGACCCAAAGATCAGAATGGGGATAGGTGAGCCAGTTTTTGGGGTCAACATTGTGCCTCAAGAAGCTCTTTTCCCAAGGACGAAAGCTTGGTTTCAGGGTGATAGCATGGTGCACTGGCGTCTCTCAAGTGCACTGGCATCTGTACAACCAAAGGACTAAAGAGACAAGGTTAAATACAAGAAAATAGACTAATGACCTAGCTAATTACTTCCAAAGGGCTAAAAAAGCTATGAAGTAGGCAAGATATGAATGAATATGATAAAGTAAATACACAAGAGTTAACATGGCAATAATAATCTCACAGAGGTACTTGTTTGCCAGCTAGCTCCAAGTAACACGTCCACCTACACACAATAAAGAGGAAAATTGTTGGGTGGTTGTATAGGGGCTTACCTCAGTCAGACCCCCATTTTGGTGTTTCCACCTCCACGGAAAACCATGTTTGCAACAATTGAGAAATATATGATAAAGAAGGAAATGAAGTAAAGAACACAAAAGCACTACAAAAATAGTAGGGTGTTACCCACCAAATCCTAGAGGAGAGGAGTAGAAATCTTACCACCTCCACCAAGAGCTCACTAGCTAATGGTAGAGAAAATGAGACGACTCGAGCCTTTGTTGCAATTGTGTTTATTCCACACTTGCTCTATGGAGTTGATAGAGTGTTGTTGCTGCTATGGAGTGCAAAATGCTACTTGAAGGCTGAAAGTGAATGCTAGAATGCTTTGGAAGTGATGTAAAGAGATGAAATGAATGCTTAGAAGATGCAAAGAGATGAAAAGAATGTAGAAGGAGTGAATTTAAAGGAGAATGAAAAAAATGACCATATTCAAGTTAGTCAGTTGAAGGGGGCATTACAAATTGACCTCCAATGGAAAGTGTAATGCCTCTACAGACTCCAGATGCAAGAATCTTCCAAGGACGTAACCATGCCATGCGGATGTCTACACATCGTGAAAGCGTCCCCGATAGTTATTATTCTACTGACACACAATAAAATTGCCAAGTGGAACAAAGGTAGTGGGCTTATGTGGAATTTAGCCTTCAAATTTTGTTTTCTAAAGTGAAGAAGGGAAAAACGGGAATTTGCATAAGGGGTGCAAATTCGCTCCTATACAACATGTATGCAAATACTTTGAAGATGCCATATGGCATTCCTCAGTGACCATGTTATAGGTTTATAGACATGAATTTTTTTTGTGTATTTACAATGTGGAGAATTTTATTGTAGGGTTATGACACTAGGGTTTAGGGCCTATGTCACTTAAGTTTCACCGAAGGATACCTTAGATATCTCAATCCAATGATAGAATGGGAGAAAGAGATCTACAATAAGGTTTCCTAGGGTATGCGTAGAGACTAAAAAAGGGTTCACCACCAAGCTAGGGATTGGAAAGACAAGTAACATGTGAAACCTAATGATGAAACTTAATGATGAGAAAGACTTAAGTAAATGACCTAGAAATGAATGCAAAACAAAATAGTGAATTGAGAAAACATAGTGGTGCACCTGGAAACTTGCAGAAGCTTGCATCAAGGTCTAAAATGCTAAAAATGTTGAATTTAATGCACACTAGGACTCATATGCCAAGCTAGGTGATTTAGTTCTAGATTAGGGTTTCTAGGCAGGAATAGAAATATGGCAGTGACAAGTCTAGAACTCTTGAAATATAGAGAAATACCTATACTACGACTCATACACCAGAAGTAGCATATCAATCTTACTCATCTTTTTCAGGGGGTCAAAGTATGAATCTAATCTTCTATCTCTGCTCTTCCTTCTTGATCTAATTTCTAGATCTGAACCTATAAAAAGATCTGCAAAATAGAATATAGTGTTGATTTTCTTATGGGGGGTTTACCTTGGTCAAACCCCTATTTGGGTAATTAAACCTTGATAGAAACAATGGATCTTGAAAATAAACAAGAATACAAACCCTAATCTTAAGTGCATCTAAGATTAGGAAATATGAAATGCAATGCAACTCTATTCTAGTGTGCTAGAATGAGATGCATGAAATAAAAATGAAGATGAATGAATCACTTTGGGATATCTCTAATCACCCTAATAATCCATAATAATGCATGTACCTTCCTTCAGGTTTAAAGTAGAGTGATAATGGAGGATGTAATCACTTAGGAAACAAGTCATTAGGCTTGGCTTGATGGCTAGTTACATCTCCCCAACCTAGAATCCATCATGATTCACTATAGGCAACCATCATCAATCCTTGAAAATGTTATATATTGAATGAAAGTGAGCTTGAAGACCTAAAAAAACACTACAATTCTGCTCTAAGACTTCAACTTTGCTTTCTCTTGAAAACTTGTAAATATCCTTTGAAGACTCTTAAATTCTCTTGTGAACTCAGATTTTCTATAATGCATTAATGCTTAAGTTGCTAGGAGAAACATGAGTGAAATAACCTTGTATTTATACTTGTTTATGCCAAATTTCTCGAAACTACAACACTACAATCCAACATCAGATCTAGGAGAATAAAATCCCGCCAAGAATTTGAATTTAATTTAAGTCTAAGCTAAATAGGACTCATACACTAGTTGTGGTGTATGAGTCCCATTAGGCTAAGCTTTGGGACACATTTTTCAAGAAAGGCTTAGATTTATGTGAAACCCATATTGGGGCTTTGAAAATTAGGTGGGACCCATACACCCAAGGTGATGTATGAGTCCTAGATCACTAAATATAGGAAATACAATCCAAAAACACATGAATTATGATTGGATGTTGGTAAATGTCGGGATTAATCTCAGAAAGACACATTAAATAAGGCTTGTGGATGCAAAATAAGGCCAATTAAGGCATAAAGAATCCCAATTAATTAATGAAACCCTAGATTAGTGTTAAAGTGTAAGGGTACATTTTATAAGACCCTAAATAAGGAACAACTACGTCCACTTAGATTACAAGGGCCCAAGACCTAATGTGAATGTGTTAAACACACTACAACACTAAATCAAGGCAGTGTTAAGCTTAGTTTAACATGGAGGACCTAAAAAATTGCAAAAGTGTAGAGGGATACATTTTCCATCACTACATATCTATCTTTATTCTTTCTCATTCTTGAAGTGTTAATTTATATGATTTTATGCTGGTGAAATTTTCCTAGATCTGCCAAATACATTATCTTTCCTCAAAGGGTTGATGTGATGGAAATTAAACTATATTTGTTTCCTCTTTTAGGCATAGTATTATATGCTTGTATCACAAGAAACATAAGATACAAAAGGTGCATACTAGTTCTCAAAAGTCTTTTTGAGTTCATCATTTCCTTTCATTTGATATTAGAGCTCAGTTCCATGTTTTATATGTTATTGCATGTCCATGTATGTGAGTTTCATGTACTTGCATGTGAGTTACATGTACTTGCATGTGAGTTACATGTACTTGCATAATATTTCATGGTACTTGCATGTTTAAGGTTCTAGAAATGTCTTTTGTTGTGATTCCTTAGATTGGAAAGCTTAAGGGAATATATTTTCAAGAAATTGGTTGATTATTAATCCTTGTTCGAGAGGAATTTTTGTAGTTCATCTTGTTTTTAGGAGGTAACAAGAATTTTTAAGGATGGAGAAGATTGAGTGTTAGCTCATAAAACATAATGAAGTGTTGCAACTAGCATGTAGAGGATAACTCAATACATCTTCATGATTTGGAATGATTGATCATAGTAGATGCTTGAACATAATTTCTTCCTTTATGTTGATGTATTGCAAAGTTGAAATTGATTGATGAAAGTATTGCAATAATGTTGTTAATTCTACCCTTGATTACCCTTGACTAATTTTAGGATCTTCAATTTTCTCAATAGATTTTCTATCTATCCTTCTAATTGAAATTATAAATATGACTTGTATTTATATGCAATTCTTCTAATTTCCCAAAAATAAAATGTTGATGGTCAATAATTTAAATTCAAGATTCAAATAATAAATTAACAACACTGACATATTCAAATTTGGGGCCAAATTAGGTGGTCTACAACAAAGTGCACCCTAGACTACATCCACCTTTTTAAGGATATAAAAGTGTTGGGGGAAAATATTAAATGCATACTTTGATTTTCCATGTTTTATTTTCTAATTTTTTTTATAAAATATGTAATTAATACATAATTAGGTCCAAGCACATAGGGGCAAGAAAAATGTAGTGTGAAATTGTCAAGGGTAACAATTTTCAACTCTACACATCACCATTAAATAAGGATTAGAGCCTTAATCCACCATTCTGACTCTTCCTACTAGGTTGGTAGTCAATTGGATTTGATATCACTTCTAATCCTTCCAAAATTTAAGATAAGTGTGATTTGTACCTCAAATCCATTTTCCCAATCAAGTAGACATGTTATGTCCCCTTAGTGGTGGTATTATTCTTGATACCCCCTAAGGTGTAAACATTTCATGAGTTTCCCTCTCTTTGTGGTGGTCTCATGTGTCATACTATAGTGTCAAAAATTGTGCACTCTTGAAGAAAGAGGCAATTTCACATTTAATTTGGACCCATTTTGGCACCCTTGCTTTTTTTCCCTTCTAAAAATTTCCTTTTATAGGCCCCTAGGACCCATTATTTTGGATCTCGAGGCTCATTTCACTCAAAAATCATATAACATCACATAAAAACATTCAAATCCCTGAAAAATATAAAAACCCGCCTCAAACATCTAAGGTGGGACTCATTTGCCACCTTGGGTGAATTTGTCCCCTTAGGTGGGACTCATTCACCAAGTGTGGTGAATGAGTCCCATTTGAGGTATTTTTCAAATTCAAGCAGGAATTCATTCACTCAAATCATATTTTTGGAAAATGTCGGCCTTTGAGATCAAAATAGCGGTCAATTAGGTGTCAATTCCTATAAAAGCAAGATTCTAAGTCATTTTTCAAGGGAGGCAAGCATAATTCAAGAACTTTGAGAAAATATCAAGCATTAAGAGTCTTTCAAAAGAGCATTATAATTCCAAAAGTAAGCAAAGTTGAATCATTGGGGTAGCATTAAAGCATTTTTGTAGGTCATCAAGCTCACTTTCTATCAAAGATCTAGCATTGTTAAAGGTTGATCATGGATGCCTATGGTGGATCACGATGGATTCTAGGATGGGGAGATGCAACTAGCCATCAAGCCAATCCTAAAGAATTGTTTCCTAAGTGATTCCATCTTCCATTGTCACTCTACACTCAGCCTAAGGAAGGTGCAAGCATCATTAGAGTTCACTTGGGGTGATTGGAGATCATCACAAGTGACTTATTCATCTTTGCATTTCCATTGTTGCATCTTATTCTTACATATTAGAATAGGATTGCATCATAACTTAGATTCCATAGTCTTTAACACACTTAAGGCTAGGATTTCTATGCACATTTCTTCATTTCTATCAAGGTTTAATTACAAAACTAGGGGTTTGACCAAGGAAAACCCCCCATTAGAAAATCCCTTTGAATTCTATTTTTTAGGTGTTTTTCACAGATTCAGACCCAAGACTCAGATTGAAAGGAAAAGGGAAGGTGTTAAAATGCAGATCACAACTTTTAGTTTTCAGAAAAGTGGAACTAGACTAATTCACCAATAGTGGTGAATGAGTCTCACTACTATTGTTTTTCAGATCTATTTGTAGATTCCTATACCCTTTTTCCAGAAATAGGCTCCCATGCAGAAAACAGGATCTAGGACTAATTTTCCCAGGTTGGTGAATGAGTCCCAGTGGCATAAAAAGTCCAAATTTCTAGAATTTCAGAGCTATTCCCAACCTCTTCAAGGTTTCCAGGTGCACACCATTTGCATTCTCACCCTTTTGTTCTATTTTTGTTTCATTTCTAGAGAAATTTTCCTTTGTTTGCATATCACACTAAATTTTCAAACATCTTGCATTTTCCAAGTTTACACTTGGTGGTGAAACCTCATTTGGTGTTATCCTTTCCCTAGAAATCTCCTTTGTCAAATTTCAATCTCCTTTGCATTGAAATCTCAAGGGTTTGTTCTTGAGTGAATAAGTGTTGTTTTGTCTCTCTCCTTTTAGGTCCAAAACCCTAGAAGTGAAAGGGAGCCCCAAAATAATTTTATTCATTTTGATGAACCTGAATATAGAGCATTGTATTTCTAATTGGGAGTGCATTTACATAAATTTAAAGTGCATTAAAATTGCACTGTTTAATTTTCATTCTAGGGTTCCAAACTTTGCATTAGTAAAAAGTTCATTTAGCTTGCATTTGTGCATATATTTTTATATAAAATCATTGAAAATTTTCATTTGCATCCTACATCTAGGTCATATAACATAGAAAACATAAAAAATCAACTAAAAATTCTAAAAATTCTAAAAAAAATCCCTACTGGGACTCATTCGCCACCTTGGGCAAATCAGTCCTAGTGCAAAATTTGCATTGCTATTTACAGAATTAAATTCCCAGTTTTTAAGCTTCAATTTGTCTTTGTTACTTTTCTATTTCAGTATAGTTACTATCTATTACATTGAAATCATTAGAAATAGCATCATTTACATTCATGGTAATTATTGATAGCATTAAAGTTTTGCAATTTAATTTTCAACATTTATTCTTGGTTCACTTAGATCAAATTCATTAGAAAATGAAAACAAAAAATCAAAAACATCAAAAGAAACAATTAAAAAAATTCTAAACTTTAGGAAAAGAATATCATCCAAGCCTTTTAGTAGTGACAAATTAGACATGTTAGATGAAGCCCTTAAGGAATTCCTCTCACTAAGATCATCCACTAAGGCTTGTCATGAAAAACATAAACCAAGCGAAGTTAACCTACCCCTCAAGATTTTTAGTAGTGATGACTTTGGTATGTTAGATGAAGCCCTTGAGGACTTCATCTCACAAAGCCCATCCACTAAGGCTTGTCATGAGAGACTAAAAACACAATAAGTCAATGTGATTCAACCTCAACTCATCCTTTATCCACCTTCACATAAATCACAACCAAAAAACAAACCCGAGTATACCTTCTATCCACCTAAGACTAATGTATTGCAGCAACCGAGTCATAATACCATTGCTCATACATACAACACTAGAAATAATCTACAACCACAAAAACCAACCTAAACACACTTACCATTTCCTAATCCCATATTGACTAGTGCCCCTCGTTTAACTTCACATAGTGGAAAGGAGTATAATCCCATTGAGCAAATTAAGAATACTCCTGCAAAGATATCCCTATGGGATTTAATGTAGAACTCACCAAACTATCATAGTATGCTTCAAACAACCTTACAACAAGTATTGGTTCCTCCTGGCATGAATGTAAACAATGTGGCAGCTCTCATATAGGGAATGAATACAGTTAATGTAGACATCACATTTCATCAACATGAGCTGCCCCCTTTGGCATTACGACAAAAAAATGAAGCCTTTATGATAATAGTTCAATTTAATCAAATAGGAATCAAAAGGACCATGGTTGATAATGGTTCAACCCTTAATGTGTGCAATGTGAAGCTCTTAGATAAGTTGTGAGTGGAAAAATCAACAATGCAACCTGACTCTTTATCAATTTGAGGATTCGACAATGTAGGAAGGAAACCACTCGGTGTGAATACTTTACCTATTATAGTAGGACATGCCACCTTACAAACTCTTATTCATGCCATTCCTCATGATCTTTCATACAATATTCTTTTGGAAAGATTGTGGATTCATGAGATACATGTGGTGCCTTCGACTCTTCATCGCATTATGAAGTATGTCTATGACAACAAGGTATACCAAGTTGAAATGGACCCCAAGCTTGAAAGTTGCTTACAAGTTGAAAAATGAACAATTCCTTTGAGCACATTAATTCTAACACCCAGCATAGAACCTTTACAAGAAGACAAGCAAGAAATTGAAATAGTGTCAAAATTGTTAGAGGATGATTGGGGTTCTTTGGAATTCACACCTTCATTTATGGGAGAATACATAATCACAAGAAAAGAAGAGGACAAACAAAACAACTAGTTTACGACAACTCAAAATTTAGAAGAACACTCAAAAACATCTAACTCATCTACTCTTGAAGAGGATACAAGTTATACAACAAAATTTGATGAAATAGACTACCAACAACCACCAAACCCGAAAGAAATGGAAAAACTTTAGGTTAGAGGTTATGAACTTGTGAAACAATTGGGTTATAGAAGTAAAGGATGTGGAAAGAAAGAAAAGGGAATTTGTGTCCCTATAGAACCTAATACACAAGAGATGAAAACTGGTTTGGGATATTATCCTTCTAAAATTACACAAGCAACGAAGAAACCATCATTAAACATCAATACTATCATGTGCAAGCCAAAGATTAAACTCACTATGAAACAACCTAAATTGCTCAACATGGATTTACCACCATCATGTGAGAACTTTGACGATGATGAAACCTTGAAACAAATGTTAGGAGTTTATGATATACCATCTACTCCTCCCAAGACAAAGGTTATATGTGCTATGATCAGCACCAAGCAAAGTAATGCAAAGGATGAAAGCAATGAGAATGATATAAGTGAAGAACAACACAACCCTGAATTTCCCAAGTCAAATGCACTTCCTTTAGGGGACACAATTGATATACCAATGGATATAAATGACAAAGAAAAATTCATTAAGATAGGGAAGTTCCTTGATGATGAGGAACAAGAGGATACTGCAACCTTACTCCATGAATTTCCCGAACTCTTTGCTTGGAAATATTTAGACATGCCAGGAATTGATCTGAAGATAGTGACACATAACATTGTCCTCGTTGAAATGTCAAGCCCATTCGACAAAAGATACAGAAGATGAATCCTAAAATAGCTTTTCTTGTTAAGGGTGAACTTGAAAAACTCCTTGATGTTGGCTTCATGAGACCTATAGATTATTCTTCGTGGATCTCAAACATTGTTGCAGTTGCAAAACCTAATAATCATATAAGGATGTGTACGAATTTTCATGATCTGAATAAATCATTTTTAAAAGACAACTTTCAACTTCCTAATATAGATATGATATTGGATTCAACTGTTAGACATGCTTTGTTGTAATTCATGGATGTATTTTCTAGATATAACCAAATTTTCATCAACCCTCAAGATGAGTACAAAATGACATTTACAACTATTTGGGGAACATGTTGTTGGGTTATGATGCCTTTTGGATTAAAGAATGCGGGTGCAACATATCAATGATGTATGACACTGATATTTCATGATTACATACATAAAATTTTGAAAAATTACGTTGATGAAATTCTCACCAAATCATTAACAAGACAAGAAAATGTACATGTCCTTCAAAAAATCTTTGAATGGATGCACAAATACAACATGCGATTGAATCCAAAAAAATGTGTCTTTGGTGTAGATAGTGGAAATTTTTTAGGGTTTATTGTATCTCACAAAGGCATTGAGGTGGATACAAAGAAGATTGATGCTATTGTCAACATGCCACCTCCTAAAAATATTTCTCAGATACGCATATTACAAGGATGAATTCAAGCCATCTATCCTTTTGTTGCATCTTTGGCTGATCGAACATTGCCATTTACACATCTCCTGAAAAAGGATGTCCACTTTGATTGGAATGATGATTGCAAACATGCTTTTGAGAGTTTGAAGGAATACCTTGCAACTCCACCTGTTTTACAACCCGCTATGCAAAATAAACCATTCATAATTTATATAGTTGCATCAACCCATGCTCTCACAACATTGTTGGGTCAACAAGATGAAAATGGTAAAGAGCACCTGGTCTATTACATCACTTGAAGCATGGTAGATTATGAGAAACGATAAAAAACAATCAAAAACCAATGTTTGGACCTTGTATTCGCTACTAGTAAGTTGTAACATTATTTATTGAATGTTGAAATACCAGTAATGACCAAATTTGACCCTCTTAAACATATTTTCAATAAAATAGATTTATTAGGACGTCTAGCTAAATGGGTGATGTTGTTGACCGAGTTTTACATAAAGTTTGTTTCACAAAAATCATTTAAGGGTCAAGCCTTGACCGACCAGTTGGTTGATGCTCCTTCACCTTTGAAATTACCTAGTAATGACTCTTTTTTGATGATAATGTTTTGACAATCAAAACTAATACATGGGAGTTATATTTTGATGGATCTAAGTGTAGAACAGGAGCTCCGACGTTCGAGTCATACTAGTCCTGCTTGGAGGAAAACCCATTCCACTATCATATCGATTCAAATTCTTATGTACAAACAACACTATTAAGTATGAAGCATTGATTGATGGGCTACGTGTCACTTTAATCTTGGGTGAAAAAGTCATTAAGATCTTTGGTTATTCACAATTAGTAATCAAACAAATAAATGGAACACATCAAACAAAGCATGATAGGTTAGAAAAATATAAAGACCTCATGATGAACATGTTAGAAAATTTTGAGTCATTCACCATTGACAATGTTCCATGAAAAGATAATCGGCATGTGGATGCAATGGCAAGTGTGGCTTCTCTTATCTCATCTCAAGACCCTTTGAAAGAGTTCAATTTATTGTTCATCCAATCATGAAACTGTCCATGGATGAAAAACTTGAGGAGGTATTTGAAACAACCAAGCACGACTTGAGTGATTAGTATGATACAATGTTCAACTATTTGAAACATGGTACTATTCCCAAGCCCACAACCAAAAACACCCGAAGTCACTTACAAAAAATAGCAACCAAGTACATCATCCTTGTTGATGTGTTATATAGACAATCCTTGAACGAAATTTTTCTTCGATTCCTTAAAAAAAAATTAAATCCCCATAGCTCTTGAAGAGGTGCATGCGAGTGCCTATGGAGGTCATTTTGGAGGAAAATATTTAGTGTAAAAACTCATTCGCATGGGATATTAATAGTGATATATGGAAAAGGATTGATTTGCATATGTAAAGATATGTCACAAATGTCAAGAACATAACAATTTGATTCATGCTCCTGCTTTTGAGCTCTGTGCCAAAATTCCTATTTGGTCATTCTTAATTTGGGGATTGAATCTCACCACCTTCATCTGCTGGACATACATTTATAATCATAGCAACAGATTGTTTCACAAAATGGGTAGAAGTTATTCCTCTTCAATCCATAACTGTTGATGTAATATGTCATTTCATATTGGAGCACATTATTGCTTACTTTGGACTTCCTTCCATGATAGTTTTGGATAATGGAACACCAAACAAAAACAACGATGTGAAGAAATTCCTTGATACCTTTAATATCCAACATCACTTTTCAACACTTTACTACCCACAATCTAATGGAAAAGTAGAAGCAACTAATAAGACCCTTGAACAAATCCTTAGAAAAATAGTAAATAAACATAACAAGGATTGGTATACGCAATTGACGTACGCATTATGGGCTTACCACACTAGCATTAGAACATCTACTAGAAAAACTCCTTATAACCTTGTCTATGGTGCCGAGGTGATTATGCCCTTGGAGTTAGAAATCCCCACGTTACAGATCACTCTTCAAGGACTCATCGATGATGACACTTACAAAAAACAACAATTGCATCATCTTGAGATGCTTGATGAATAACGCATTAATGGTCTTGATCACCTTCAAGCTTATGCTAAGAAATTACAACGCAATTATAGTGATCATGTCATCCCTCATGTATTCAGTAAAGGTGAGTTAGTCCTTTATGAAAATAAACAAAACGTCAATGTTGACCCGACCAAAAAAGGAAAATTCAGTCCTAATTGGTTAGGACCCTACATAATTAACGAAATATATGGGTCTAGTGCATACACGTTAATAGAAATGGATGACAAACCTCTCAAATACCCTATCAATGCCATGCATCTACGTTGGTATTATCTCTAATCCTGTTGAATAGTATGAATGATCAAGCAATTTTGTTAGAGCTATTGGATCATATCCCAAATTCTATCACATTGCTTCATTCCTAACAAACACTTAAGCATATGTCTTGAACACTAAGGTGATTATGTAAGCCATTTTTATATAATTACTTTAGATTTCATACTATTTAAATTATCCTTTGTGTTATGTTAGATTAGATCCTTATATGCATTTAATGTTCTTCAGTTAGATCATAGGTGCATTTAATTTAACATTACATACTTAATTACAATGTTGCATCTAAGAGAAATTGTAATAAGTTTTAATTATATTACATAAAGCATGTTAAATCATGAAGATATTCATTAAATAATCTTACAAAGGTTATTTAATTAGTCACATTGCCATTTAAAACATAAAATTAACTACTAAAACATCATATTCTCATATATATATATCAAAGTTTTATGTACATGTCATCAATATATACAATATTGATGAGGTTTGTGACTACTAGATCCCTTAGGATCTGGTACTCATGCCACTCCAGTGGTGGTACATCGAGAGATGGTGTTATGCAATCATGATCATGATCCGCCGAGTCTAAGAGAAAAATCTAAGCCCCGTATCTATCCTAGGGCCTCCTGTTTTTCTCCTACTATCTAATCTCTCTCTGCCTATAGCCTGGCTACCTCTGAATCTAGCCTCTCAAACTCTATTGGGTTTTGAGATGACTGTGTGTCTGATGCAGCATTGGCTCGGCAGACTTGCCTCCTCAAACTCTCATATGCTTCCTGTAGTCTCACGAATGGCACGAGTGACTCTGGATCTTGATATACAATAGGTTGGGGCACATAGTCTAAGTCTATGACCTCCTCGTCGACTAACACAGGCACTATCTCTACAGTTTCCTATTGATAGAGGTCCTACAAATCTCTCATAGCTCATACAAGATAGAAATAATAAATAATTAGTACACATCATTTCACATATATATAAAGCATAAAAATAAGCACAAAGCACATGAATAAATAAAATATCATCACCAATATCTCTGCTAGGCTATGAAACATCAGCCTTGTCCTATGTAGGGGGCATGGAAGATGTGCTAGCCCCTCCACGACTATGGGTACTGATGCCTGATACGGCCACTGCTTGTGATCTAGTCATATGAATGGGAGAGGGCTCTCCCCACTTGTGTGGTGCTCACTCCTCAGCTGCTGCCTCATCACCCTCACTCATGGGTAGCTCCTCCTCATCATCCTCCTCATCTCCTTTGTCCTAACCATCATTATCAAGATCTACATCCTCATTATAATCCTCATCTATGACATTTGTTAATATGTCTGCAGTCCTATATTGTGTCTCCTTGATCCTATCCTCTGTATCATCTCCCTCATCTAGAAATGGTACTGCATCTCCTATAGGCTCATCCATGGGAAATATGAGAGCTAGTCATGATACTCTCCACCACTCCTCATACTCATCTATGGAATCGACATCATCAGCGTTAGAGACTAGAAGCATATCGTGATATGAGTACTTTGAGTCATTGTAGACAACATTCTCTATAGTGAACTGTACTGTATCACCAGGTCTTTTGGCACTCTGCACTGACCTCCTAAAGAAGGTTTGTGCCCTCAGTGGTGTCTAGACTTTCCCAAACTACCATGTGACTTGATTGTAGTAAAAAGGACATACTATGTAATTATGTCAGCCAATCAAAAATCTATCCAGCTGTAATGTCCTCATTTGCCGAGTGTGATTTGGCCATTGCAGTGTAAGCTGATATGGTCTCCAAAGGATCCTGTCCTCCTCCAGTCAATCAAACCACACTCTCCAAAAGTGTAAATCACCATACTGCCAAAACCATCACATAGGATAGTTGAAGGCCTGAGGATACCCCATGACTGTCCAACATGGGAAGTCGACAGGTCTAGTACAAGTGATATGCTAAAGGCACCAAACCTGTAGAAGCATGTAGTGTACCATGTTGTCCAACTCCCGAAACACAAACCATCCAAGATCATTATTGTATCTAAGGGTTGTTTTTGGATTGTTAGATTATTAAATCCATGATAAGCATAAACCCAAAAAAGTTATGAAGCACAAAGAAAGCTTAAAACAAAATGAAATGATTATACCAGCCGATTCGCGAAGCTTCCATGGTTCACCTCCATAACACCTCCTAGCTTGCAACATATAATTGATGCCCTCAGATTGAGTGTGTGAGCATTTCGACTATGACATTGTCCTATGCAAGTTTTGAAGGATTTAAATAAATATTATGCCTATGCCCTATGACAAAATTACTCTAAAATTCCAAATAACTCTGAGTATTAATGAGTCAAAATAACAAAATCTGTGTGTGTAATAAAAAAATGTGAGAAAAATAGCATTTTATAGAAAATGCAATTTTGATTGGAGGGACGAGATCGACCTTTGACAAAAGCCTAAAACCAGAGGACAAGATTTAATTTGATAATCCCTAATCAAGGTTAGGGAAAAATCATTAAATGGGTGGTCGAGATGTCATCCAAGAAAATCAAATCGGCGGTGGAGAATGGATGAGATAATTAATTAGAAAAATAAAGATTTTTGAAAATCAAGAAGATAAAGACTACTTGATTTGTGAGATTCAAAAAATCAAGAAGATAAGAGTTGAACTAAAGATCAAATTTGGAAAATCAAGAATCTGCTCGATTGTTTGATTTTTGGAAGAATATTACCATTTTGAATTAAATTAATTCAAAATATGGATTTTGTGAGATAATAAATAATCGATTTTCAGATTATTTACTAAAATGAATTGACAGTTAAGAATGTGAAATCATTTTAAATAATTAACTTATTTAAAATGAGAGAAATGTTAATTTTGACAACTAAATAATTAAAGATAATTATTTAATTTAGCAGATATGATTAATAATTAAATAAATTAATGAATTCATTTAATTATGAGAATTAGTGACATATTAAATAAATAAATGAAATTCATTTATTTAATAATTAGGAAGAATAAATGAATAAAGATAATTAAATAAATTTAGAAATTTATTTAATTAGAGGAAGACTTAGACAATTAATGACGTATTTAATAAATAAATAAAATTTATTTATTTAATAATCATGAAGAATAAAAAGATATATGAATTATTTAATTAATAGTTGAATGTGGACCAAGGACATAATTAAATGTCATAATTATGCTAGGACGAAAGTGGCAAAAATAGAGCTTGCAGGCCTAGGTCATTTTTAAGTGTCTACATTTATATAAGTGTGCTATAATACAAAACCCCCAGGCATATACTATCCTATGCTCTACCATCCTTCATATCAAGTGTACCAGTCCTCCCTCTAGGTGCATTCCTCGCCCATCAAGGATGAGTACTAGTGCAACTATGTGCATCATAATCCATCTAACCAGTGGGGCTCCTGAATACAATAACATTAGTAAATCAATCCATTCCCTCACTTGCTCGTCATGCACTAGTCCATTCAAGAAATATTGCATGTCAACCTTCTTCTTTTGGAATGTCTAATCTCCTCAGAAGCATACCCACTCAACCCAAATAGAACTTGGAGTGTGTGGTGGATGTACTCTAGAGTGATCGTCATCTCACCAGTAGAAAGGTGGAATGTACATGTGTTTCAAAATGCCAACACTCGGATAGATCCATCAACATTGTGTCGTGGTACCTCATGGGGGACATGAGGTATGCAAGAAATATATCCCTACATCATGTAATAGCTTTGTGTCCTCCACTAAAACTATGGGGGCTAAGTCTCTGAGAAAGCTAAGTTGTCTACCATCTAGACGTTGACACCAACAGGTGGGTACCTATCAATAAAGAAAAAATATGTTCTATATGCAGTCTAAAATCTTTAATTTCTACATGAATCATCATAAAAGTGTACTAAAGTTACTCTAGTGTGCTTTCCTAAAGGCCCTAGACACCTTAGACCCCTTTTGGGACACTTTGTGAAAAAGTGGGACACTTCACGAAAAATTTGGACACTTTGCAAACAAAAGGGACACTTTGTGAAAAAATGGGAAACTTTGTGAAAAAGGGGGACACTCTACAAAAAAATTTCCAAGGCCCTAAATTAACCTAGAAATATACAAAATTCATAAAATAACTACATAAAGACAAAGCGAGGGTAGCAAAATTGACTCTCATGATGGCGTTTTCCGCATGCCACCTAGTCTCATAGCACATCCAGCCTTGCAACCCTATAGTCTCATTTGCTCAACATCTTTCACTATTCTTCAATTGATCTCAAGCTACAAAAAGGTAAAAGACAAAGTAAGACTTTACTTCACTTTTTACTCTTATGTATGTTAAAACTAGGGTTTTTACTATATCAGGGTTAAAAAAGTGCTCTTTCATACAAGTTAACATAATGACTACTAGTGAACTCTATTTTTTACACCATTTGTTGTGTTGAAATTGTGATTCCACTCCCGAAATCATCAATTGTCTATCATTATGTGGCATGGTACTTGGAAATGCCCTGTGGTACGAATTAGCCCACTCGACACACCTAGATTGTTACCTTGATTCCACCTCCATAAAGCAAGTGGAATCAAGTGGGGAATACATCTACCCTCAAACATGTGACTTCTAGTTATACGTTTAATAAGAGGATTTTGGAAAACTAACAGATTTGTGTTGCACGATGCGGTTCTTAACAATGTGGTTTTGTAGAGAACTACAATGGGGGCTTCATTCTCTTGTATCATGATTGAACTTACATGTGTATCCTTTTATGAAAAAAAAGTCATTATTGGATTTTATTAGCTTACATATGCACGTAGAGTCATATGGGTGCTAAATGTAGTGTCAAAAATTTTGCACTCTTGAAGAAAGAGGAAATTTCACACTTAATTTGGACCCATTTTGGCACCCTTGCTTTTTCCCCCGTTTTAAAAATCACCTTTTATAGGCCCCTAGGAGCCATTATTTTGGATCTTGAAGCTCATTTCACTCAAAAATCATATAAAATCACATAAAAATATTCAAATCCCTGAAAACTCCGAAAACCCACCTCAAACATCTAAGGTGGGACTCATTCACCACCTTGGGCGAATGAGTCCCATTTGAGGTATTTTTCAAATTTGAGCGAGATTTCATTCATTCAAATCATATTTTTGGTAAATGTCAGCCTTTGAGATCAAAATAACGGTCAATTAGGTGTCAATTCCTATAAAAGCAAGCTTCTAAGTCATTTTTCAAGGGACACAAGCATAATTCAAGCACTTTGAGAAAATATCAAGCATTGAGAGTCTTTCACAAGAGAATTCTAATTCCAAAAGTAAGAAAATTTGAAGCATTGGGGCAACATTAAAGCATTTTTGCAGGTCTTCAAGCTCACTTTCTATCAAATATCTAGCATTGTTAAAGGTTGATCATGGATTACTATGGTGAATCATGATGGATTCTAGGATGGGGAGATGCAACTAGCCATCAAGCCAATCCTAAAGACTTGTTTCTTAAGTGATTCCATCTTCCATTGTCAGTCTACACTTGGCCTAAGGAAGGTGAAAGTGTCACTAGAGTTCACTTGGGGTGATTGGAGATCATCACAAGTGAGTTATTCATCTTTTCATTTCCATTGTTGCATCATATTCTTGCATGTTAGAATAGGATTGCATCATACCTTAGATTTCCTAGTCTTTAACACACTTAAGGCTAGGGTTTTTATGCACACTTCTTCATTTCTATCAATGTTTAATTACCAAAATAGGGGTTTGACTGAGGCAAACCCCCCATTAGAAAATCCATTTGAATTCTATTTTGCAAGTGTTTTTCATAAATTCAGACTTGAGACTTGGACTAAAAGGAAATGGTAGGTGTTAAACTGCAAATCAGAACTTTCAGTTTTTAGAAAACTGGACTAATTTTCCAATAGTGATGAATGAGTCACTACTACTGTCTGTCAGATCTAACTATAGATTTTGATACCCTTTTTCTAGAAATGGGCTCTCATGCAGAAAATATGATCTGGGACTATTTCACCTAGGTTGGCGAATGAGTCCTAGTAGCATAAAAGTCCAAATTTCTAGAATTTCAAATCTATTCCCAGCCTCTTCAAGGTTTCCAGGTGCACACCATTTGCATTCTCACCCTTTTTTTCTATTTTTGTTGCATTTCTAGAGTATTTTTCTTTTATTTGCATATCACACTATGTTTTCAAACATCTTGCATTTTCCAAGTTTATGCTTGGTGGTGAACCCTCATTTGTTGTTATCCTTTCCCTAGAACTCTCCCTTTGTCAGATTTTAATCTCCTTTGCATTGAAATCTCAAGGGTTTGTTCTTGAGTGAATAAGTGTTGTTTTGTGTCTCTCCTTTTAGGTCTAAAACCCTAGAAGCAAAACAGATCCCCAAAATAATTTTATTCACATACTCCCTAAGGTGTGACCTATGTATTGAGTAGTGTCATTTGAAAAATTGTGGTGGTGTTATTTATAATGCCATTTGAGGCATGACCTTTTAATTTTCATCTCTTATGATGTTAAAATTTGTACACCCCCTGAGGTGATGTTCATCCCCTATGACATTAAACTTTGTGCACCCCCTGAGGTGATTTTCATCTCTTGTGATGTTAAATGGTCCCCCATGATGTTAAACTTTTATGTAATCCTTGAGGCATGATTTGAAAAATAATCCATTGATTTAGCTTATCTTGTTGATTCATGGACTTGAGCACCTTTTAACATGACCACCTAGCACAAAACAACTTGCTTGCCAATGGAACCATGTGTTTCATGAGATACCTAACATAACAGAACTTGCTAGCCCTGTGAAACCCATCATATTACATTGACACCTAGCATAACATAACTTGGTAACCAATAGATCTATGTAGTTCATAAGTGATCTAGCATAACACATATTTCTAATTCTTTTGAGAGAACTATCTTATCTAAAATACATTCTAGAAATGGTGTTTGGAATTTGAGACAAATTTAAGACTGAGGTCTCTTTGCCTTACCGACTCTAATCCTTTTAGTGCTAACCTTGTCTTTGTGTTTTATTATTTGTATCTTTTATGTGTCTTCTTTGTGTTTACATCATGGTTTTTTTTATGTGTTGTGTCTTCATCATGTATGCTTCATTTTTTGTATGTTTCATTCCACTTCATATGTGTGGTCCTTTTTCATCATGTTATTTTTCCAAAACATCTTGAATCTAGGGGCTAGTGCATCCCTTAGATTCAGTGTCATCCTATCTCTTCAATATTTGGATAATTGAATGCCTCTTGACTTATCAGTAATTTAAGGTGATTTTGAGCATAAGTTCATACTCTCACTAAAGTGGGGGCTAAATGTAGCATAAAAAATTATCAGCCTTGACAATTTCATAGTAGTTTTAGCTCTCCCTTATGTTCTTGGACCTAATTATACATTTAATTACTCGTTTTATAAACATATTCAAAAAATTAAACAAAGGTAAATGAAAATGAGAATTTAATATTTGCTCCTGACACTTTGGACCCCAAAAATAATGTGCATGGTCGAGGGAACCCTGTGCCATATACCACCTTCTTTTGGCTCCAATTTGAATATGCCAGTGTTGGTAATTGTTTACTTGAATTTATAGTTTCAATCATCGGCTATTGACATTTGATTTTCAAGAAATTCAAAGAATTTCACATATATACTAGTCATTTTCATCATTTTAATTCTAACAAGAACTAGCAATTTTGGAGAAGCAATTAATATTATTTTCAATAATTGAAGAGTAGTCAAGAGAAAAATTATCAACATTTTAGTAGTATTTATTCATGTCAAGCATCATAGCAATCATAAGTCATATTTTAATGTGAGTTTGTTCATGTTTTGTAATCATTTATTTTTTTAGCACTAACACTTGAAGGAATTTAATCAAGCAATCAAATTGTCCTTGAAGGTGATGAGTACATGAATTCATTCCATCAAGGAATCCAGATCTGAGTGGTGAGTTGTAACATTAGTAAATTCATTACTTTCTTATCATTTAGCCTCTACCATACCAAGGGTAAGCTCTCTTTATACATCATCATCGCCATTGTGGGGGTAGAAATACTAAAACGAGGTTTGACTTTGGCAAGCCCCTATATGGTACAACCCTTCCCCCTCTTTCATATGTGTTGGTTTTCAAATATAAATATTTTTAGAGGAAGATAAAGGAATAATTTCTCATTCATGCATTCAAACCTATAAGTTATCAGGATACAAAAAATATATTTTCTCATCAACATAGGAAGCTCTAACATTGATCCTGGAAGAACAAAAGATACAAACCAAAGACTTTGGGAATGTGTTTTTAGAACTACAAAAATGAGGATATTCTAGGGTGTAACATTCTCTAGACTAGCTAATTCAACACCAAATTTACAAACCAAAATTTTCTATGTTTTCTCTCTACCTTTCTAGATTCTATTTTTATATTTTTGTATTCAGTTCCTTAGAAATCATAACAAACTACTAGATTTTCATAATTTACCCAAGAACATCATTGCATCATAGAAAAAAATCAATCCATTCATCAACAAACAAACACAACCCCCATACAACCACAAAATAAGGCTTAGAACCTTGATCCACCATTCTAACTCTTCCATTCAAGTTTTTAGTCAAGTGGATTTGAGATAATTTCTAAACCTCAAAAATTGGGATAAGTGTGATTTAGGTCACAGATCCCCTTTTGCAATAAAACTATTGGAATATTCCCTTTAAGCCATAATGGTTTCTCCATTTATGAAAGACATAGACTAGAGCATTATAAAGTACATGATGAGTCCTTCTCAAAACTTTCAGGGTTAATCATTGATCTCATCATCAAGGAATTCATTTTGAACATTTTTTTTGCATTAGATGACCTTCAAATTTATGTATATATTTATAAGGTTTGACATAGGACCTTGGAGAAAGAGGGAGCTAACTAAAATGGAATGAATTATGTATCTTGTATTCTCCACACCCCTTATCTGTGGTCTTGACTTTGATTTGGAAGTTAGGTTTGGTGAATGATTATGCAAAAGTGGTATGATCAACATAGGATGAAGATGGTAATCATGGTGGAGGGATGACACAATCTACAATGGGACATTAATGGGATTTATTTTCAAGACCTTACAATAATGTATAGTATTGAAAGGGATTAGGATTAGTGAGAAATATGATTTTTACACCATTATGTGAGAATTAATTACATTGATGATATGTGGATAGGACTAATTGAATACCATGGATCCATGGGTGGCCAAGAAGGATGTTATATATAATTTCAAGGTCAAGAACATGAAAAAATGTGTTCTATAGAACTCAAGCCACCTAAATTGGAAGACAAATATTTCCATGAGATTATCTCTCTACATCATTATAAGTTTTGATAGTTATTTTTTTCTAGAGTTCCATGGGGTAATATCACAATAATGATTCCTACTTTTTGGCCAAGATGGACATTTATATCAACATTTTAAACTAAATCTTCACTTTTTGAGACCTATAGTAGCTAAATTGTTAATAATTATGATACAAACTAGTGATATTTGGTGATTTTGTGTGTAGATTCTAGATATATTTTAATTTTTTTTTAAATAAATCGTGAATATTTTAATGTCTCCTTTAATAACTAGTTTTTAATAGTAAACAATATTTTCAAAAAATAACATTTATCTCGCCTAGCATAACATTTTTTCTAGAAAGGATAAAATTCCAATTTTTAAAATATAAATTTATAACATCAATATCTAGTTCATGGATATTTTTTCATAATTTTTTGTTATATTTTTTAATTAATTTTTGAATTCATTGTAACCATAATTTGGAAATAGGTGTATGTCATCAAGCATAACTTGTCTAATATTGAAATTCAATTGTTTTTTTTGGTGAAATAAGGACATTAATACCTAGTGGAATGGTATTTTTTGAAAAAAAAAATCAATGGTTTACTATTTTTCCACCTATGTAAAACAAAGAACTTGAAGTTCAATGAAAAACTATGTTCAATAAAAATTGAAAATTGAATACGTAATAAAATGAAAACATATCAAAGATTTACTTGTCAAAAATATTTTTTTGAGGACTACAGTCTTGAAAATTATCTGGTCAAGTTAATTACAATTGAAGATCCAACCTAAGGTTTGAAACTATATTTTCTGAGAAAATTTTGAAGTAGACACCAAAAGTGTTTTGCTAAGGCCCTTTGTTCAAAGGTCCTTTGATCGAAGGTACCTTCAAATGAAGGGAATATTGACTAAGAAAAAAAATATTATTAAAGTTCCTTCGATCAAGGTACCTTCAAATGAAGAGTATATTGACTGAGAAAAAATATTATTGAAGTGCCTTCGATTGAAGATCATTTAATAAAATAATATTTATATAATTTTAGCAATTGACCTTCAATCAAAGGCCAATTTAGTTGACATTTCAAAAAAAAAATTCTATTCAAATTACATGTATATATACAAGGTCATTTTTTGTGATTTTAATGTCAAAAATTAAAGAAAAATTTACTCTAGGTGTATTCGAAAGGTTTTTTTTTTACAAGTTTTTTACAAATTTGGAACATGAAATTGGAAAAGAAATTATCGAGATCATATTTTTCAAAAAATAAGATGGAAAATTAAAGGACAAGGCAAAACAAGGTTGCACAATATCATTCAACAAAATGGAAACAAAACTTGCATGAAGAAAGGATGGAAATATATTATGCTCAAAGAGAAGGTATGCATATTTTATACTAAAAATTATGATTTTTTTCAATTAAATCATCTTCTACATATGATTATGATCAATAAGATCAATTTTTTTTCAATTGAAGTAATGTTTTCAATTCACTTGTATGTTTTAAATATATTCATTTATTTAAATGTTGCATTTGAATCCTATTACTATTCCTAAGTCCTCTACTAAAACCGTTATATTTTCTAAGTCTACTTAACTAAACCCTAAACCCTATTTACCCTAGAAACCGTAAATCCTAAACCTTAAATATTACTAACCTAAATCTATGATTAGATGTTTTGGCTAAGTTTTCAAGTCCACTTAGAAATTAACTAATCAAATTTATTTCTACTATATTTTTGTACCATACTTTCCAAGTGCATCTAGATATGATAAACCCTAAGTCCTATCTAGTACCCTCCCCAATGGAGATGTGTAATAAATGACTACAATCAAAACATCCCTAGTGTATAATTCTTAAAACCTAAACCCTAACCCATATTTACTTTCCTTAAATATTATAATTTGAGTTAAATCTACACACATAAATTAGGAATTTAGAATTTATTATATATCTACAACATAAATAGATAATAATTAAATACTAAATAATAATATATATGCGTGTGTATGTATATATGTGTATATACATACATACACACACATATAGCTTTCCAAAATAGATATATGTTTTGTAGAGTTCTTTTAATATTAAATATTCTCGAAAATGGATATTTGTTTTGGAAAGCTTTTTTTAATATCATATATAAGTTATATATTATAATATTATAATATATATTTATGTAGATATTATTATAATATATAATATATAAATCATATATGATAATAATATATATTATAATTTATAAATAATAATAATGTTATATTATATATAATAATGATATTATATTATATAATTAATAATAATATGCATGTAATTAAATTTTTAATATATAATGTATATTATGTATATATTAACTTATAGTATATAATAATTTATATTTTATTATAATATCATTTACATAAAGTATATATATAAGAAAATGAGAAACAAAAAATATATTCATTATAAATGGATATCCATTTAGTGTAAAAAGAAAATATCTATTTACATCAGATACTTATTTTTTGGATTTACAAAATGAATATCCATTTTTCATTGGTGTTTACCATAGAAAAAATTACTTTTTTCCCAACCCAAGTAAAAATTCAAAGATGCATTTCATGATTTTGGCTAATTGAAAACATGATTTTTTCTATCGCCATTGTTTGGCCCATCATGATCCTTCACTCACTCGGAAGTTGTTAAGGCTTGGATTTGTTGGGCAAGGTCTATATTTCAAGATGAACTCTCTCTTAATCAACATAATCTCTGGTGGTCTCCTCTTCTACAAATACAAGGTCTCCCTTTTGCCTAGTTGCCAAGGGTCAAGGCCTTATGCTTTCATAAGAAAGCTATCTAATTTTCTCAAGATTTATTTTCCAAAACTTCTATGAGCCTCATGTCTTGAGATGAACTTAAGATCAAGTTTTATCTCTCTCATCAAGACCAAGAGATGGTTAATATAGTTATGGGGGCCATCCTTGTCGATATGAAACATAAAATCGACATCTAGTCTACCAAGAACAGGTGGAAAGATTGGAGGTAGTATCCTAATACAACTCTTCATAGCTATAAGCCAACTCTTGGATTCCATTGAACTTCTCCTCATTTCCCTATGGTGCTCAACTTACACCTGAGATAGTATTTTCAATCACCTATCTTGGTGTAGCAAGACAAGTTCCTTAACATTTGGTCAATTGTTGTGGAGCCCATGCTCACATAGTTTGCTTGGTGTATTATTTTCCAAGGCTTACCAATAGGATTTAGGCTCTCCCATATAGGGGTTTTGGACCCTTGATGTCCTTTTTATGGACAATTGAAGTCCTTCAAACACCTCTTTTTTTTTTATCCTAGATCTAAACAACTCTAGAAATGGATTCGTGACTTCTTTTGACCTTTTAGGCCTAAACCTTTCTCTTGATATATGGCTCTTTGAAGGGATTGGCCTCAAATTCCCCATAAATATTATCAGATTTGACATGCTTTCAAGATGGAAATTCTCTTCTACTATCTTTTCTCATGGTATTATTGATCACAATGTTTCAATTTATCATTTTTTAAATTTTTTTGTTATAGATCTAGGTGTAAGCATGCAATATTTCATTAAAACTAGTTGTAAACAAAGATTTTGGCACCCAAGGTCTTTCTAGCACTTCTAGGTATTTTCACCTAAAAGGAGAAAGATGGGACAAAATGCAATGTAAACACTCACAATTAATGTAAATATGAATGAAAGATGTCTAAATCTAATGTCCTATATGCAAAAAACTAATAAAATATATTGACTAATGAATAAAAATTAAGGAAATGTAGAGTGCTTGAAAACATAGTGTTGTATGCAAAAAGACCTAGAAAGATGCAAGTAAAACAAAACAAAAAGCTATAAAAATGAATGTGTGCACATGTAAACTTGTTGAGGACTGGAAATGACTATAAAATTTTGAAAATGCTATTTTTTAGGACTGGTGGGACTCATTCGCCATTATGGGTGAATCAGTCCTAGTTCCAGAAAACTACACTAGGACCCGTTTTAGCCAAATGGGTATCCAAATCTACAAAAATCTCTAGAAAATAGGTACAGTGGGACTCATTCACCACTCTAGGTGAATTAGTCCATTTTGGATTTTTTGAAAACTAAAAAATGGAATCTAAAGCTTCCGGTCTACTCAATCTGCACCTCTAGGTGTCTGGATTCAAAACCCTGATTTTCGAGGTTGTAAGTGACTTTTTTGTAGATTTTGGCCTTTCCAAAGTGGAGATGACTTCAAAAAGTTTGCAACCTAATCTTCAATCATTCCCAAGCCATCTAAGCACCTAAATCTGCAATCACATAAGAAGAGAGAAAATGTTGACTGTTAGGGATTGGGGTTTTTCCTTGGTCAAACCTCATTTAGGTAATTAAACCAAAATGAAGAAATAATGTAATGAAACATGAAATAATTCAATTAGAAACTTTCCACGATGATGGATATTGAATTTTTGTAACAATTGATGAAGAATCTTGCTCTTGAATGCCTTAGAATTGAGCTTGAATGTTATTTTGAATGCTTGATTCTTTCTTGCTTGACTTGACAATATGAATGAATGATGAATGGTGATTGAATTATGAATGAATTATAAAATGAATGAATAATGAATTAGGGTTTAAAGGTCCCATTTTATAGAAAAGAGTTAAGAATAAGGATCATGATCAAGGGCCAAGATTAAATTAGAAAATAACTTAATCAAGGGTGGAGGTTAATTGAGAGAAGAAAGAAATGGATAGATAAAGACTTGAGGTGGAAGATAAGATTGGCACAAAAAAAAAGATTGATAGGAGAAATTAAATAATAAATATTATTTAATTTGGATGGCTAACATAGGAGAAATAAATAAAATGTTAATTTTATTTATTTAAAAAGAAAGGTGAGAACAAATAATAAAATTAAATAATTAAAAATAATTATTTAATTGGGGAGATAAAGAAAGGATAAACAATTAAATAAATATAACATTTATTTAATTATATAGAGAGAAAAGGCTAATGAATAATTAATTAATTAAAATAATTATTTAATTATAGAAGAAGAGAGAAAAGCTAACTTTTGAATTTAAATAATTACTAATTCAGAAGTGGGAGGGGGAAAGGACCATTAGACTTAAATGCTTAATAAAAGTATAGAAAAGTATGAAAGTGATTTACAACACCTTTACAAAACATCATTAAATACATTTTATTCAGTTTGCAAGGGTTCAAGACATAGTGTGGATGTGTAAAACACCTCACAACACTAGATCAAGGTGAAATTAAGTCCAATTTGTCATCAATTATTCCCAAATCAAGCAAGCAAAAAGGGATACCTTTTCTGTGTCCACACTAGCTGACCTCTAGGAGTTTCTTGAGCATTGGGGAAATACCCCTTGTATTGTTTCCAAAGTACCTCTATCTCTCTAAGATTATTTTAATAGTAATTATCTTACTTGCAGTCATTGTAGAGGGAGGAGATGTTCTACTCCTTACACCTAGCCTCCTCAGTCCTAATCTCCTCTACATTAGGTTGGTGGTCACAGAGGTGCATCATGGCCTGATTGGCAATGCTCTACTTCCCCTCCCCCTTAGGGTGTCACCTCTAGGTGGCCTTTTGGGGGTGTAGGGATGTTGACTAGTGTTTCGCCTAGGTGGTCTATTCTTTGAAGTGGCTCCCTCGACTTGCTCTAAAAATTTCTCCATCCCACATTGAAGATAATGAAAAAGATAAAGATACTAAAGAAGGTTGGGATGTCCTTGACGTCACTCTGGACTCTATTGATGTATGGAGTAAGTTGGGTGACTAGGATCCTCCATCTCCTCGATAGTGCTCCAACTCTTTCCACTTAGCAACTTTTTTTTCTAATTTTTTTATTCCAAGCCCTAGCCCCTATGACTTTCAAGGTGTGATCTTGTATGCACCCATCTTTTTTTGTGAATATGTGTACTTTTATTTTGAAATTAATAGTACGTTGACATGTATTCATCAAAAAAATGGTACAACTCATTAGTTTATATCATTCTTAAAGCCTTGAGAAACTTTTCCTTATAATTAGAGAGATTGAAAAAAAAGTTTTTTTTGAGCATCTCACTGAGGAAAAAAATGAAGCACACTATTATTGAATCACCCTAAACATGTAAATCAATGTATATATTTTGTATATAAAATCAATACATCTTGATATCAATTTACATGAACAACATTGGAAAATATGATATAACTCCAAAATATAAAAAATGAGGTAAGCATATACATATCTATGTATGTGAATCCAATCATATGATCCATACACCTCAATGGAAGTACAAAAATAATGTCATTTGTAGTACTAGAAGATATCAAAAGGGTAAAATAGATCAATGAAGAAAAGCACATATGCCCAGGGTCTAATATGTGGTCTCTTTGGTAATGGAGTCTTTTCCCAAAAGCGTTTCTTCACATACATCAAATACCATTTATCATATTCTTATTGTTTACTAATTTAAAATTTGTTGTTATATAATTTTTAATACAATCTCAGTGGTGCATTCTATGTCACATTAATAAATTTTAGATTTGTGCACTCTTTTGATAAGACTACATTTGTAGTAGTTTACCCTATTTAACATTGTATTAGAGTCCTGATTTTCTTGAGAAGCAGATTTAGTTCTTGGAGTATTGTAGGTTTCTTTGATATAATGAAATATTTTGACTTGATAGGTTTTGTAGATTTTGAGTGATTGAAGCAATGACATTTACCTCTCATTCAAAAATTTACAAGTTCAATGAATCTAGGTACTATAAGTAAACAAATTTGGATAAGCCAATCTAAAAATCCATGACAAGTCAATTGTATAGCATATAGCCTAGGTGCATGATTAATTCTCCTCATAATCTATTTTTTCTTGAGAGAGGTACCCCAAGTGGACATAAATTAAACACAAAGATAAGTAGAAAATAACATCTTTTCATGATTATACTTTATTTTGTTAGATAACTTGGGTTACACACCTAAGGACCACAATAGAGTATGAAACCTAGATTTCTTGTAAAAAGATGTTCATCATATTTATTCTTATATAGTTCATCTATTTGGATATTAACATTAAAAACTAAAAAAAAAGAAAAATGCCAAGTCAACTTTGACCAATGACAAGATTCAACCACCATGCCACCTTCAAACATATTATTCACCAAATGTATAACTACTACTTATATTAACAAGACTACCAATATTCCATATAATTCCACCCATCTCATTTAAGACCTAATTGAAAGACCACCAAAAAAGAAACATACTAAAAACATCCATAAAAAGGATACAAGAGTCTATGTATACAAAGAGGCCTCAACCTCCCTATACTAGTTAGAAATAGTTTTTCCCAAAGGCATGGAGGTGACTAAAACATCCATATGAAATATACAAGAGTCTTTGTATACAAAGAGGCCTAAACCTCCCTATTGGCCTCCTTTAATGGTTTAATAACTAAGCCTTTAGGGCTATGACTTAGAGATTGAACATCTACACTAAGTAGCTATCTCACTCATCATGAAGGTGCATTTCACTTGTCAACCTAGGGATGTAAAATTGAAATGGGTTAGCACTATATGTGCACTAGGACTTCATTGCAATCATCCATAAACTAGGAAAGAAACAATGTTAGAAATACAATACTGGAAGGAAATCAACTTAAACACTAAACATAGATTAACATGTACACCAAGCATTAACAACCAAACTGGAAAATGAAAGATAGAAATGGAAATCTCAGCAAATAGACAAGAAACTACTCTATCTACCTTGGCTATAGGAACAGTCACATAATGGAATTTTAGTGGCTACAAGAACAAACAATTGCTAAAATTGAAACTAACTACATAATAGAAAATAACTTTTAAACTAATAGATGGAATTCTCACCAAGTGGGTCCCCTTGGGTGAGTCTCCCTTACACTAACTCAAATGTAGCAACTCAGAATGTCATATTATTTCTTGAAAGCATAAGTACAACATCTCATCAATAGAACTATAAAACTGGAAAATGCGAGTACAAACTTAGAATATCCAACCTTATCAAAAGGAGCATTTGACCATTGTTTATAGAGAGAAACTACTAACTAACCCTAACTACCTATGCAATTGACTCCATCAAAATAGGAGGATGTCGCTTATTGAAAACATAGAAAAAAATGGAGGAAGTTATGCATGCACTAAATTGGTCAAAGAAGACTTGCTTCAATATGCACTCCCTAGATTTTCACAACAACAAATATGACCAGTAAAAAGGTGGTTACATTCTTTTATTTGAATTAGGAATTTCCCTCCATGAGAGTTTTCCCACTTTTACTTCTTAATGATTAGCTTCTTGACTTCTTGGTAACTAACCAACTGGAAAGAATTTCTCCCACGTAGCAGGCTTTGTTGACATCAGCATTTTAGTGGAAACCTACACAATAGCATTAGCACGCACAAAAAAATGTATATCTATAATTACCTTAGTAACAATCATTCAACCACTAGTAAATTCAACATAGATAATTCTCATATCATGATAATGTCATTAAAGTCACAAAGGTAAACTTATGCCCAAGGTCTATGGTTTTAAGGAAAATATCAACAACCAAGTGTTAAATTCTATGGTAGCAACAACAAATATATAATGAACCCTATCAAAATTGATCCATTAATTGAGCTCATCATTCCCCCAACCTAACATTTTGTTGGTCCTCTAGTAGAATGAGCACTATTCTTTTTCATAGTTAAGAAGTCAGCAACTGCCAACTATCCCACATCAGTCTCTATAGTGTCTAAATTAGGATCCTAGTAGAATCCTTGTTTGTTCTCTAGTCTATTCTATTTTTCCCTTTCTACATCTATTCCATACTGGTAAAACTTATAATCTGGCATAGGCCACAATAGTGTAGGTGGCTGAAATGCTAATGGAAGCCAAAAATGTTGCTTCCTTCTACCAACCTTTATGTACCTATGAACCCTTTTGCATGTTGCAGCATAGTTTTGTAAAGAATGGGGTTTAGCCTGTTTCAAATTTTCTATAAAATTGTTCCACCTCTTTGCTAAATATCCCATTATTGATTTTCCTGTGGTTTCAGTTATCTTCTCATATTCTTTGTAAGTCTCTTCTCTAACAAGAATAATCTTATCTTTGTATCTGGGGCAATAAAGAATTATATGCCATGTCATGAGGGGCAATAAAGAATTCTGTGCCATGTCATGAAAATATCTCCAGGGTCACTAGATTTAGCCTTGAGAGGAAAGGGAGTGTGAAATTCCATTTCTGTGTAACTTCTATACTGCTGTCCCCAACTAATTTCATTTTGAATCCAAGACATAAATACCCTTAAATGGAGGTCTCCAATATACAACAAGGGATTCCAATCATGATCATCAAACAAAACTTAATTGTGCAGGTATAGTTCACATAAAAAAATTTAACATCAGGAGGAGCAAGTTGATAAGCCTAGAAAAATTCATGTGGAGTATCAAAAGTAGGACTCAAACCTAAAATGATCCTTGATAGTTTAAAGGAAATATTTTTCTCCTTCAAGTGTAGGGCGTACACTCTAGGAGGAGTTCTACATGCTAGCATTTTGGGTATTAAATCTACCACATTATCTACCCTTTCCTTCAAGGCAACAATTTCTACATTCTTTTCTTCAATCTCTACATATTTCTTTTTAATCTCATTCTGCAACTTACACTTTTCCTTTTTCCATTCCTCTTCTTTACTTTTCATCTCACTCCATAATTTCAGAGCATTGTCATTCCATGAAAAGGTAGGAGGTTTATGTATTCCTACCAAAATCGTCCTTGGCACCAATTCTTCTTGTTCACATAACACCAATTGTAGTGATTCAAATTGTTCATCCCGCTCTAGCTACAGGATCTCTATATTCTCATCTTGTTCTTGCTATAGGGGTTCCTAACTTTCATCTTGTTCTTGGTTCTCAACTTGTTCTACAATGGCAACAAGCTCTACTAATATGATATTTTCCTGATCCTCAAAAATATTTTTTTCCTCAACATTCACCTACCCCATTGGGGCTTCTCTCTCCTCCCTAGATGTTTTTCTAAGCCTAGGGCTTCTCTTTAGAGGTACACAAGTGGCTTGTTTAGCTGGTTTTGATCTCTTAGGAGGGTTTTTGTCCTTTCCCTTGGCTGCAAGAGGAACACTGTTATCAACCTTTTGTTTCCTAGGAATTGGTGTTGGTTTTTCTGCCACTTGCTTCTTGGCCTTTCCCTTTCTCATTTTTGCTTCTTTCATCTGTGCCTCTTCTCTCCTAAGGGAATCCCTAGTTTGAATTGGGGTTTTGGTAGGGACATTATCATCAGAATCTGAGGATGAACTTTCCTCACTTGAATATTCTGATTCAGAAGACCCAATTTCAATAGCCTACTCAGCTGCAGGAGGGTTTGAACTAGGGTTTGCACCAGAGGTTGATGCTCTAGGAGTAATTTCAGCAGCCCTCACTTCCCTACTAACCATACAAGGTTAAGATTGACCTCTAGGATGTACATTTTCTGGTCTAAATTGACCAATATTTACAAAATCCTCCCATGTCATATGAGATACTTCATGCAAAGATTTTTCCACTAGTAGTTTGATTAAACAATGGTGAGAGACAAAATTATCCCTACATTTCTACATTTCAACCGCCATGATGGCAAGGAGATGATATAGCACATTAGGCACGTTCATTCTTCGTCCATACTTCATATGGTTCAGGAGGTTGAAGTGTACGAAATGGAGGCATGAATGAAGGCCCTCACAAGTGATATACTTGATAATGTGGACATCTACTTGTCTCCATGGCCCTGGGAGAGAAGTTCTCTTTGTACCCTACTTATCAACCACCAACGGAGGGTCACTAGGTTCAATAAATTTAGCCCTGGCTGACCTTGCATCTTTGGTAGCAAGGTATGGCTCACCATTAGCAGGTAAACCTATTACTTCCACAATTCTTTCCTTAGTAACGATCACCTCCAACCCTTTTACCATTTCCTTCCCCTTAGAGAATGTTTATGCAAATTTTTGCGCAATGTCTTCATTGTAGCTATCAAGTTTCAAGAAATAGTCTAGCCATCTAGAATTTCTAAACTCTACCAAGGAAGGTGCATCCTTCATTACCATGTTATGAACTATGGGTTCATTCTAAATTAGCTGACCTCCCATTGTACAACTGCTCACAATCAAACAAGCACTTTGCAAAATTTCCTTTTCCTACAATCTCTTTTTGAAAACCCCAACTTCTTCTTCCTACAATTCTTCCTTATGTCATGCTAACACCGATGTCATGTAGCTTTCCAAATTACTTTTGTTGGGTGACATTTTAAATTATGACTAGGCAGTAAAGATTCATTAATGAGGGGTATTATTGAGAGAAATGGTGGCGGTTCAATGACATGCAAGCCGTCATTTCGATTTATCATTCAAATTGGCTCAATTTAAATTTGTTGATATGGATGACATGTGGAATTGTGAGTTGAAACTCCCCCCCCCAACCTAATGTATAGCATGTGTCCACACAGGCTGGTTGATAATTATGATTGGACAAGGTGGAGTACAATTTCATGCTATGTGAAATATCTACATTTAATTATAGTAATTAAAGAAATGCACTAAAGATAATCAAGATATAATAGATTGTTTGGCACATACCTGAAATCTTGGAGTATCTTTGCAAAGAATGTGGAGAAAGTACCGATTACCTTTAAGAAGTATGGTTTAGCAATTATTGTAGTGGTGATGAAATGGAATGAAGTGATGACGGAGTGGAGTGATGGTGCAATTATAGAAGAGATAGAAGATGGAGATGGATGGGTGGATTAATGAAGAAGTGGAATTCCATAAAAGTGGAAGTATTTATTATGAAGTGGTTGTATGTGTACTTGGATCAATCAGGAGGAGGGATACTAGGTCTGCTTCCTTTGGTTGCAAGAAGTTTAGGAGTTGGGTGCTGATTAAATTTTTGCATGAATTCTTCCTTAGATGTTGGCTTGTGATACAACCTTAGACAGTGACCGTTGACCAAAAGTTCAAATCTGAAAGGGTCAATGGTGGTGAGTTGTACAACTCCATTGGGAAATACTTCAGCAACTTCATATGGTCCCAACCATCTAGTCTACAACTTACCTACATTGTCTTGATACCTAGAGTCATAAAGGAGTTCCTAGTCACCAGGCTGAAACTTCTTGTCCTTTATGTACTTATCATGCCATTTGACCCTTTGATTCTGCACTACCTCAGTATGATGCAGGGTTGTCTTTCTCATCTCATCCAAATTATTTAGTTGCATGATTTTGTCCTTTTGTGCCTCAGAGATATCCATCCCTAAGTCTAGTGCAGTCCTAAGAGTCTTATGCTCAAATTCAATGGGCATCATAGCTATCTTCCCATACAGTAATTCAAAAGGAGTGAAACCTATGGTTGTATCTCGGTTGTCCTATAGGACCAAACAGCTTCTAGTAGCCTATTTTCCTAGTCTCTCCTATGAATAGCCACTATTTTTGTCAGAATTGCCTCAATTTCCCTATCGGTCACCTCAGATTGGCCATTGGCCTGAGGGTGATAAGGGGTAGACTTCCTGTGCCTCACATTACATTCATTAACTAGTGTTGTGACAAGGGTTGATGTAAATTGAGCCCCTTGATCAGCCACTATCTCCCTTGGAATCCCATAACGAGTGAAAATTTCCTCATAAAGAAATTATGTAACCTTATTATCTCTTGCATGCTCATTGTTTTAACCCCAGCCAACTTGGTCACATAATCAGTGAAAACCAAGATGTAGTATTTACCATTTGATGGAGAATCAATGGGTCCTACAAAATCTAGTCCCTATTTATCAAATGGAGTGCTTACTATCTGGGGGTAAAGGGGCATCTCATCAGATTTGGTTGGTCGGCCCATCCTCTGACATTTATCACACTTCCTAGTATACTTTCCTGCATCCTTATGAAGTGTGGGCCAGTAATATTATATATTAAGGATCTTCATAGCTGTCCTCTTGGCTGCAAAATTCCCTCCACAGGGTTCATTGTGACATGCATGCAATATATCATATGTCTCATATTCTCTTACACATCTCCTCATGACATGGTTTGGTCTAGTGTAGAATAAACATCCAACAATCTATGGAAAAGGAAAGGTTTCCTCAATGAGTACCCTTCTCTCTTTTGGAGAGAAATGAGGAGGAACTCTCCCTGTAACCAGGTAATTGGCTATGTCAGCATACCAAGGAGTATGCACACTAATGGAAAACAAATGTTCATTAGGGAAAGAGTCATCATTGGCTTGATTATCTTCTAATGTAGTCAATCTTATCTTCTAATGTAGTCAATCTAGAAAGAAAGTATGCTACAACATTTTCTTTTCCTGGTTTATCAACAATGGTGATGTCAAACTCCTACATCAACAACAACCATTTGGCTACCCTGCCTAAAATGAGGGGCTTATTCATGAGGCATCTTTTTGCTGAGTGACATGTATGACTAAAAATTTAATACCCTGTTATGTAGTGCCTGAATTTGTTAAGGGCATAGATGACTGCCAACATTTCTTTTTTTGTCACTGTGTAATTGAATTCAACCCCTTGTAGGTTTTTGCTGACAAAATATATTGCATTCTCAATGGTTCCTTCTTTCTATCACAATATTTCTCCTACGCAATAGTCTAATGCATCTGTATGAATGTGAAAAGGAATCTCCCAATTAGGACCTTTGAGTACATGAACATGGGTTAAAGATCCTTTAAGATCAGTGAATGCCTTGTCACAGTCCTCTATCCACTAGAATTTGACATCTTTAGTGAGAAGATTGTACAATGGTGTTGTCATTTCATTGAAATATTTGATGAAACACCTATAGTACCTTGCATGACCCAAGAAAATTCTAACATATTTTAGCTTTACAAGAATAGGGAGATTGGTAATCACTTCAATCTTGGTTGGGTCTACTTGAATTCCCTTTTTAGAGATGTAGTGCCCAAGGACTACTCCTTCCTGCATCATCATGAAACACTTCACACTATTCAATGATAGGTTATGATCTTCACATCTCTGTAAGACCTTCCTTAGATTCTCTAGAGCTTCTACAAAATCAACACCATAGCTAGTAAAATCCTCCATATAAATCTTCATGCAATCATGTGAGATATCTAAAAATATACTAATGACCACTTTGAAAAGGTTCAAGTGCATTACACAAACCAAATGGAAGCACAGAGTAGGCATAGGTCCCCCATGGATAGGTAAAGGTGGTCTTCTCTTAATCCTTAGGTTCAATTTGTATCTGGTTATAGCCACTGAATCCATCTAGAAAAGAAAAATACTACTTTTCGGCAAGGGAATCTAGTACTTGGTTTATGAAAGGAAGGGGAAAATTATCCTTTTTGGTGGCAAGATTGAGTTCCCTTTAGTCAACAAAAACTTTGCACTTACTTCCCTTTTTAGGTACAATCATCAATGGGGACACCCACTAACTATCTAAGATGGGGTAGATAAATCCTACATCCAATAATTTCTAAAGTTCCCCTTTTACAATCTCCCTCAATGCAGGGTTGATTCTCTTTTGTGGTTGCCTTACTAGTGTGCAATCATCTCTGATATATATCTTATGAGTACAGAGCTTAGGGTCCCATCCCTTCATGTCATGGTAGTCTTGTGAAAATGCATGTTGGTGGGTCTTCAACATTTTTGTGAAAGACAACTGCTGCTCTTGGCTCAACTTGTTGTTAATATTTAGATGTTTTCCTTCTGACACTTGCACTTGTGTGGTTAGCTCTATTATAGTTGCTTCACTAATTGGAATTTTAAGTTCATGTGGCAGAAATGTATGGAGCATATCAATTGTTGCAGGAAGTTTTATTGTAGGAAGAGTGGGCAGAAGTGTCTTCACTGAACTAGCATAACAAGATTCATGAGTAGATGACTCTTCATGCACCTCACAATAGTTCTGAATTATGTGGGACAACACTTCATCTTCCTCCTAAAGCTACATGGAACAACTTTTTCCTAACATCATGAGTTGTGCCATTGAATTGAATTCCTCGACCTCCTCTCCAACATGTGGCCATATGGTGCTATCCATGTCATGGGATGGTTGATCAAGAGGGTAGAGAATAAGATTTTTGGTACTCTTCCCATCAGAAATGGTCATTTCCCCTAACCAGAATCCAATGTAGGCATCTATTGTGGCTAACCATGGCCTTCCTAGAATAATGGGATACCCACCTAGTGTAGCTTTGGAAGAAATAATCATAAAATCTGCTGGGTACTCCCAAGAATCTAGAGTTACCACAAGGTCCTCTACTATACCATCAAGTTTGATAGTGGAACTATCAACAAGCTGCAGGATAGTAGGAGTGGGTCTCATGTTTGCAACATTTAGTTGCTACAGAATATCCTTAGTCATCACATTTATTGCTGATCCCAAGTCAATTAGATCATTCCTTATTTGGATTCCATTTATGACAACTCCTACCATAGGGCTACCTAGGTCAGTGTACTTAGGAACTCTAGCTTTTCCAAGCATGATGTCTGCTAACTTTCCTACTACATGAACCATGGTGGGGTCTTTCTTTTTCCTCGGATTTTTGAAGCATTCTTCTTTGATGGATTTTCCATATATAGGGACAACTTTTATGGCTTGAAACAAAGGTATCTTGACACATATGTGTTTCAACTAATCGAAAATGGCAAAGTTTGTTTCCTCCTTTTCTTCCTTCTATTTAGCAACTTCTAACCTTTGAGGAAATGGTGGATCTTGGGTAGTCTATTGAACTAGAACTGGTTCAGTATTTTTAGGCACACTAGGCTAAATGGGGATATTTAGAGGCTCCTCTTCTTCCACGGGAAGCTCGGTGGTAATAGGAGTGGAAGGAGATGGAAAAGTAGTTCTTGAATATAGGTGGATGTCACTCACAGTCACAACATATGTAGGAAATTGATTAGGATCTGCAGAGTATATTGGTTGTTTATGTTTTGGTATGTTATTTGGGTTAGGTGTGGGATGAGCTGGTAATTGAGTAGGTCTAGGTGTGCTTGAACTTGAGCTAGTAGGATGAAGCATTATAGCAGGCTACTAGGGCTATGAAGTGGCTGCATATAACTAGTTGTCTGGTTTGGCCATTGATGTCCTCCCCTCCATTGAGATGTTTGTTGCTAGTTTCTCGGAGGTGGCTACCAATTTCCCTTAAACTGCTACAAATTCCTCTGAGTTTGTTGCCACTAGGGTGGAGAGTTTTGGTGATTGGGCTAGGTATTTGGAGGGTTATTCCAAGGCTGAAGTGGATATCCTCCATAGCTAGATGGATATGGGGGTTGCCATTGGTTATCAGATGCATAAGAATTGAAATATGGCCCAAAAAAAGATAATAGATCTAGTGGCATACATTGTCTTTGGGTCCATGGTCTCCTTTTTGGAATGTAGTAGACTTAATCATCATCACCCTGGATTGGCTTGAACTTAGATTGAATGTGCTTGCTGTCAATGTTAGCTACCATTTTGCATCTGCAATCCTTATTCTTTTGTCTACAATGAGGGCAATATTCTGCCAACATTGCCTCTGCCTCCTCATGCTTCTTCTTTTCTTGAAGTGTATCCAGGTGGGTAGCTATATTTTTTATCATGTCTTTCTTTAATTTTTCCAGCAAGTGAGTAATCTCCATCCTTGAAACTCCATTGGTGGATGATTTACCCATAGAGGATTGGTAACCTCTTCCTTTCTTTGAAGCTTCCCTGTAATAGTTCTGACATATTTTCTTAATATCATCCCAAGGAACTTGGGTGATATCTCCTCCTCCCATCAGGTCCAAAGCATCAGTGCAACTATCATTGATTCCTCTCAGGAAGAGAAGCTTTTGAGACTCTTCATTAAGAACATATGATGTGGATATTTTTGCAAGCAAAAAAACCTCGAAATGTAATCCTCCAAACTCTCATCTTCCTTTTGCCACATCCTAAAGATGTCATCTCCTCTCATGTCACTACACTAAGTAGCTATCTCACTCATCATGAACGTGCATTTCACTTGTCAACCCAGGGTCATAAACTTGAAATGGGTCATCACTGTATGTGCACTAGGACTTCATTGCAATCATCTATAAACTAGGAAAGAAACAATGTTGGAAGGAAATCAACTTAAAAACTTAACATAGATTAACATCTACACCAAGCATTACCAACCAGACTAGAAAATGAAAGATAGAAATGGAAATCTCAGCAAACAGAGAGGAAACTACTCTGTCTACCTTGGCTACAGGAACAATCACAAAATGGAATTTTAGTGGCTGTAGGAACAGACAGTTGTTGAAATTGAAACTAACTATTTAACATAAAATAACTTTTAAACTAATAGATGGAATTATCACCAAGTGGATCCCCTTGGGTGAGTCTCCCTTACACTAACTCAAATGAGGAAACTCATAATGTCATATTATTTCTTGAAAGCATAAGTACAACATCTCAACAATAAAACTGTAAAACTGGAAAATGCGAGAACAAACTCAGAATATCCAACCTTATCAAAAGGAGCCTCTGACCATTACTTATAGAGAGAAACTATTGACTAACCCTAACTACCTAGGTAGTCGACTCCATCAAAATAGGAGGATGCCACTTATTAAAAATATAGAAAAATATGGAGGAAGTTATGAATGTGCTAAATTGGTTAAAGAAGACTTGCTTCAACGAGAATCTAGGACAACACACTCCCTAGATTTTCTCAAAAAAAAATATGACCATTAAAAGGGTGGTTACATTCTTTTCTTTGAATTAGGAATTTCCCTCCATGAGAGTTTTCCCACTTTTACTTCTTAATGATCAACTTCTTGACTTCTTGGTAACCAACCAACTAGCAAGAACTTCTCTCACGTAGTAGGCTTTTTTGACATTAACATTTTAGTGGAAACCTGTACAATAGAATTAGCACACACAAACAAATGTATATCTATAATTACCTTAGTAACATTCATTCAACCACTAGTAAATTCAACATAGATAATTCTCATAGCATGATAATGTCATTAAAGTCACAAAGATAAACTTATGCCCAAGGTCTATGGTTTTAAGAAAAATATCAACAACCAAGTGTCAAAGTCTATGGTAGCAACAACAAATATATAATGAACCCTATCAAAATTGAGCCATTAATTGAGCTCATCACTCCCTAAACTACATAGTTTTGACCAAAGGCATGGAGGCAAGGAAAATAATGTAATCCTTGCCAATCCCCCACCAACATTCTTGCAATTAACACACATACCACCTTTGTCGGGTCTTGAGACCTCAACTAATTCACTCTACTCATCATCACCCATATAAAAACATATAATCTTGCGCATAAAAAGAAGAAAAAGATTACAAAATTTAAACTGATGCTCATATATCAGTAGATACAACCGGTTTAAGAATAAATTAGGAATGACTGAAATAAAAAATATGATGCCTCTTGTTTACTTTGAGTATATAACCTTGTTACTTTTCTTATATATAAATTTACCGATTACCTTTCCTATGAAATTGGAACAATGTTCATCTTTGAACATAATGGCAAGTTGTTGACATTCTCCAATTTAAAGAACAAATTATTGAGAGCATGACAAAATAATTGGTAATGGAAAAAAATTTCATATCGTGTTGAGCGTCAGAATTTATGAATGCACAAAATGACATAGAGCTGTTGTATTTCCCAATCAACTAGGAATACCCAAATCAAACTACAAAAGTGTAAACAATGCAAGGAGACATGCAATTTGTTTTCTATTCATTAAACGGGAAATGACATTACAAGGGTAAACTAAAAAATTTAGAAAATAAACTCTAAACTATAGATTACAAGTTGTTGGGAGCAATCAAGAGCTACTCACACAGACTGGCCACTTTCAGGAGCTTCTAGGAGCTCACTGTCAGGAGCTACGCATAGCTCTATCAAGAGAAATCACTTCTCAGATGCATACAAATGAAATATACAACTACTACTATTTAGGAGCTTCTCTGAATCACATAGATAACTCAAAAAACATTCCTCTTCCTAGACTGCTACTGCACAAGAACTCTTCTTCATACTATCAACATTCATTCATTCCTTCTTTGTCTCTTCAACATTCCCTCTCAAAATTCAAAATTACCTACCACTATAAATTTGGAAATTCAAAATGACCAACAACAATAAATTCTAGAGCTGTTAGGAGCTACAGGGATGAAGATCCCAAAATATTGTCATTCAAGAAAGGGGCTCCTGACAGGTAGGTGAAATAGCTAGGGGTCTAACATGAGAGCAAGCTCTGGAGAAATAAATTATAACACTTCCCCTTTATCCTGAGCCGAAAAAACAAGAGCAATCCTGATCCAAATCAACAATGCCCAAACTATTTCTTAGGTGCTCGAAGTTGTCCCTGCTCAAAGTCTTGGTGAATATGTCTGCTAGTTGCTACTCAGACCTACAAAATAAAATTTTGATTTCACCATATTCAACTAACTGTCTGATAAAATGATACCTGATTTCAATTTGCTTTCTTCTTCCATGAAACACAAGACTTTTTTTCAAAGATATTGATGAAACATTTTCACAAAAATTTGTTGTTCCATCCTCTTGTTCTTCTCTTAAATCTACCAAGATTCTTCTCAGCCAAATAGCTTGACATGTTGCTACATTTGCTACTATATACTCAGCCTCGGTTGTAGATAGGGAAACTATGGTTTGTTTCTTGGAATCCCATGAGATAGCTCCTGAACCCAAATGAAACACATAGCCTGATGTGCTCTTCCTATCATCCAAACTCCCTACCCAATCACTATCTATGTATCCAACCATCCCAAACTCATTTGCTGCTATGTACAAAATTCCATATCCTTTGGTGCCATTCACATACCCTAGGATTTTTTTACCTACTTTCCAATGGGTGTGTCCCTTGGAGTCTCCATAAATCTGAAAATAAGACTCACTCCATGCATTATATTAGGCCTAGTTGTAGCCAAATACATCAAACTTCCAATGAAACTTTTAAACATGGTCAGATCCACATTGCTGCTGCAATGTTCCTTGCTCAACTTTAGACCTATGGTTGTTGGAGTTGGGGCAGGCTTGCTTTCAAGCATCCTAAATCTCTTCAATATTTCATTTGCATATTTTTCTTGAGAGATAAATATACCATCATGCATTTGTTTTACTTCTATGCCTAGAAAATATCTCAAGAGACCTAAATCTATCATTTTAAACTCTCTTTTCTTGTCCTCTTTAAATTCAACAATGGGGAAATCATCATCCCTAGTAAAAACTAGATCATCTACATACAAGACAACAATCAAAATATTACCATTTGCTGCCTTGATGTAAAGAGTGGGCTCACCATCACTTTTTCAAAAGCCATTGCTCATCAAATATGAGTCAATCCTATTGTACCATGCCCGTGGAGCTTGCTTCAGCTCGTAAACAACTTTCTTGACCCATAACTTCATAACCAGGTGGCTTCTCCACATATATCTCTTATTTCAACACTCCATTTAAGAAGGCATACTTCATGTCCATTTGAAACACCTTCCATTTGTGTTGGGATACAATTGCTATGACTACCCGCACAGTCTCTATCCTTGCAAAGGGGGCATACGTCTCATCATAGTTTCTCCCAAACTGTTGTTTGTACCCCTTGACAACTAATATTGCCTTATGCTTCTCGATTCTTCCTTCAGCATTGTATTTTGTCTTGTAGACCCATTTCACTCCAATTACTTGCTTGTTGGGAGGAAAATAATTTATCTCCCATGTGTTGTTCCTCTATATTGCATCTATCTCCTCATCCATGGCCTCACATCATTTCTCCTCTTTCACAACATCCTCAAATAAACTGGATCACTATGAGAAAATAATGCAAAATTCACGTTCTCATCAAATTCTTCATCATACCTTTCACTTTGGTAGATCTCCTTAGAATCTTGGTCTTTATTGGCATTAGGGAGGTGAGAGTGGGTCTGAACTTTCACTACTACTGCTGCTCTACTGAACAGACCCTATTCGAAGCTATCAAGAGCTCTTGAGAGCCAACCGGAGCTCTTTGGAGCTCTTGGGAGCCAATCCTCTGGCTGTCTATGGCTACTTGCATTTTTGTCTGCTCATGTCAGGAGCTATCAGGAGCCATCGAGAGCTCTTTACGGCCAATTCTCTGGTTGTCTGTGACTATCTTCCTAACTGTCTACCTGCATCATGAGCTATCAAGAGTTGTCAGGAGCTCATTCAGAGCTATCAAGAGCGACTGCAAGCTCATCTTGTTGCACTTTCTATTCTCTTTCTTCTTCTTCAGGATTTGTCAGGAGTTGTTCTGAGCTATCAAAAACTATCAATCCATCCCATGACTCATCCTCTAGGAACTCCACATCTCTACTAATGATGATTTTCTTGGTGACTAGAATATACAGCCTATAGGCTTTGGACTCCTCATTGTAGCTCGTGAAAATACACTTCTCACCCTTTTCATCCAATTTTTGCCTCTTTTCTTTGGGCACATGAGCATATTCCATACACCTAAACACTCTTAAGTGCTCAACCATACACTTGCATTTTTTCCATGCCTCTTGTGGGATTTTTTCATGGACTGCCTTTGTAGGACTTCTATTTATCAGATATATAGTTGTTGCTACAGCCTCTTCCCAATATTCATTTTGGAGTCCCTTTTCTTTTAGCATGATCCTTTCCATCTCCACAACGGTCCTATTCTTTCTCTTAACCACTCCATTTTTCAATGGAGTATAACTAGTTGTTAGTTCCTTCTTGATGCCATTTTTCTTGCAAAAATTTACAAACTTATTGGAGGTATACTCTCCCCCTTTATCTGATGTTAGGACCTTGATGAAATGTCCACACTCCTTTTTAGCCTAGGCCTTAAACAACAAAAACTTATCAAAAGCTTTAGACTTATGTTGCAAGAAATAAACCCATGTCATACAGTTGTAATCATTAATAAAGGCCATAAAATATTAGATTTTTACCAATAGATATGGTTTTCATAGGGCCTACCAAATCTGTGTGCACCAACTCCAATGGTGCTCTTTCCCCTTTAGAATTTCTTGATTGAAAGGGCTTCCTATGTTGCTTTCCAAAAATGCAAGCCTCACACTTAACATTAGGCTCTACTATTCTTGGAAAACCATCAATCATTTTGTTCTTGGACAAAAGAGTTAAACTAGCATAGCCTAAGTTTCCATACCTGAGATTCCATAGCTTGGAGGGGTCTTGAATGGTGCTTTTGAGGGCTACTTATTGTACTGCTATACATTTTTCATTCATGAGAGTTGCAGCAATAGATTGAGATGAGAAACATGTCTCAATCTTCAAAGGAAACATCTATTTCTTTGTCATTTGAACTACTACAACCACTTTTTTCCTCTAATTCTCTTCATAAATAATGTAATGACTCTTCTCCAGCCATGTCTTCTATATAAAAAATTTAATACCCAGAAAAACAAATGGCACCTATGGCTCTGATACCATGTCAAAATTTATGAATGCATAGAACAACACATAGTTGTTGCTCTATTTCCCAATCAACTGGGAATACCCAAATCAAACTGTAGAAGCACAAACAATGCAAGGAGACATGCAATTTATTTTCTATTCATTAAACTGGAAATGACATTACAAGGGTAAACTAAAAAATTCAGAAAATAAACTCTAAACTACATATTACAAGTTGTTGGGAGCAATCAAGAGCTTCTCACATAGACTGACCACTTTCAGGAGCTTCTGGGAGCTCACTTTCAGGAGCTACGCAGAGCTCTATTAGGAGAAATCACTACTTAGACACATAAAAATAAAATATATAGTTGTTGATGTTCAAGAGCTTCTCTTAATCACACAGAGAACTCAAAAAAAATTCATCTTCTCATACTTTTGCTACACATGAACTCTTCTTCACACTAACTTTCAACATTCATTCATTCCTTTTTTGTCTCTTCAACTTTCCCTCTCAAATTCAAAATGACCAACCACAATAAATTTTGGAGCTATCAGGAGCTATAGGGATGAAGATCCCAAAAAACTATCGTTGAAGAAAGGGGTTCTTGATGGGTAGATGAAACAGCTGGGGGTCTAACATGAGAGTAGCTTTAGGAGAAATAAATTCTAACATTGAGTACTGTAAAATATGATGAATGATTTGGCTAGTACAATATATAGACTATAGTGGTTGACTGTAACACATGAATAATTGAGAGCAAAACAAGATGCACCAACAAATATATCTAATATATTCTTACTGCTATTTATTGATTTCTTTGGCTCTATTAGGAGCCATTTTAATCTTGTTAGGATAGAGGATAATATGGGCTAAAGGTGGGCACAAAGATACTCTAGTTAAACACAAACTCCTAGTTGGATTGATTGGATTATCGTTTACTAGAAGATAATATGGGCTAAAGGTCGGCATGTGCATGATAGTGTAGTTAAACAAAAACTCCCATCTCACAAACTCCTTGTTCCTCTCCTCACAAACTTCCAAAGAGCACCTTTTTATCCCTCCGAGTTTCCAAGGAGGAGGTCATTACATCTAAAAGGACCAAGCCAACAAACCTTAAAAAATGACACCTCTCTGGAAAAATCCTTACACCTATAGGAATAAATGTATAAACATTGCATCTATCATTTCCTTAGTGAATGATGTTTGTGTGCTCATACCACATGATCCAACATGCCAAAACTATCCCTTAAAATGCATTCATTAAATAATACATGATTGTGACCTATATACTTTGTCAACCTAGTATCAAGCTATTTTTTACCATTATATTTAATTAAAAAAAATTATTTTAATTATAAATAATATCAACTTAACTCTGAATAAACTAGAAATTGCACCTTGGTATGCAATGAGTATGTTGAAGAGGTGTGGAATGTCAATTAGGGACAATTTAAGCCTATTTTTTGCATAAATTTGTGTATTACATGAGTTCAATTGGTTGCCCATTCAGAAAATGATATTATTTGTGCAACAAAGGTCTCCAGAAGTGAGTGGAAGAAAACCTCTGAATCAAGAAGAAAATGAAGGTCTATGAAGAGGGAGGGGGGAGATAGGGAGAGAGATGGATGGGTAGAGAGAGGGAGGAATTTCTAGAGATGGAGGGAGAGATATGAATATAGAGGTAGAGATGAATATAGAATGAGAGAGGAAGAGGGAAACAAATATATAGAGATATATAGAGAGAGAGAGAAGGACAAATATAGATAGAGAGAGATAGGGAGATAAAGGTGGGGAGATAGAGAGGGATAGATAGTGAGGATGTAATGCCCCGTCTTAATAACCTAAAGAATGTTGCAATTGTGTATAAATGCGTAATAATTTTTTTTAAAAAATATTAATATTAAGTTAATTAGTTGCATACATTCACTAAGTTACGCGACATTACACTACTTGAGTTTCCATAGACGACTTGAGTATTTCGCATTCCTTATAATTAATTAACATAAACATTAAAAATAGACATTGCATAACATTTGAAAACTCCATTCAAGATAGTATAAAGTACAAACTTTTTTCTTACATTGCATTTGATAAGATATTACAATACTCATTCATCTAATGAGGTAGATAAAATAATAGTTACAATTTACATTTACAAATGTTCACCTCATAAACAATTGAGGGATGTTTTACAATACAAGTTTTACAATAATGCAATAAAGAAAATACATCTGTATCCAAATATGAGCTCTCCATCCATGAAGCTCAAGATGCCATGATCATAAACTAGGGACCCAACGGAGTAAGGTGCACGTTCCACCAAACCATGTGGTACCTGTAGGTCCACCCCCCGTGCTAGGAGATAGTAATATGGTTACCTAGACATAATCTACTAACCCTAGACACAAGTACATAACTAATTGATGGTTACATTGCTTCCAGATTTAAGATAATCGAATGTACTAAGTACACAAGGTTAACTATTATTTTAGGTGGAGTGTCATCACAATATTGCAAAGGTTACCCTGGTGTTTCTTCCTAGGTTCCGGCCCCCAACTTGGGTTACCTTGGTAACCTCTTACGAAACCTGGCCCCATTTGCAAACAATTTTAGAATCGAATGTCTTTTGAAGAAACAAGACATTGATTTGCCATTCCAGGCCTTCTCATCTTATACTCAAGATTGAACTAGCTCAAGAGTCATTAAGTGAGGCATAAACATCTTATTAAGGATTTTAATCTAACTACTGTGTTATTTAGTTATCACTGACTTACTAACTCTTTGTAAGTTACCTTGATACCACTTTGTGTGTCAGCCCTTACATAGAGCCACTCCCCTAAACATAACATAGGAATTCTAAGTTCTCTATCTAGGGTAGACAAAGTGCACAAAATTCAACATATAATACCAGATATACCTCAATGGACATCACAATTTGTTCACAAAAATCAGGTGCACTACCCTAATTTGTTCAAACACATGAAACCATAGTGAAACATAACTCCCTTGAAGAGACTACAACTGGAAGACTTGAAATCACATAAAAATAATCCCCATTTGCCCAATAAAATTTAAAGCAACTTAAAGCAAATTCACGTCTATCATTTGGATTTACTAAATCTAGTCAATCAAGAATTAGTAGTATAAAATTAATCATCTGATACATAATTTATCTACCATCTAACATGAAAATTAAATTCACAATTATCCTAGATTTACAATCACGTTTAAAAAATACAACTCCCTATTACAATAAAACAATATAATATTCTTTTCATTCTAATTATTTTGAAATATCTAATCTTTGGGTTTCACATGCAATATAATTTAATAAAAGAAATATTTATTATTTTCTTAAAATATCAAAAATTATTTTCCCAAATAAATATAATTATATATATATATACACAATTAATTATATTTATTTATACAATATATATTCATATTCACATATACATACATATATATATACATATATATATACACATATATATATATATATATATTGAATATTAAATAAAAAATTGAATTTTATAATTTATAAATAACAATCGCATTTTTTTGTTTAAAGAAAAAACTTTTAAATTAAAAAAACAAAACATAGAAAGGCTTGCGGCTTCTGCCGCAGCCACCCTATGGGAGGACGCAGCCTTACCAGGGCTGCGCCCAGTAGCCACTGGCTGCTGTGCCCAGCCATGGTGGCTGCGCCACTCTCATGGGAGTTGGGGAAGGGTTTCAGCCCTCCCCCACAACAATACATATATATTTTTTTAAATTTCTTTAATAAAAATGCGATTTTCCTATGCGTTTCGTTGTACGGCGATACAAATTTATTTCCTTAATACTCATTTTTAAAAAAAATATGCCTGTATGACGATCTCTCACTTTTTGAATATAAAAACAAAATTTCATCAATCCAATTTATATATGAAAGAATATTATATATATAATATATGTAAATATATATTATATATAATTTCACAAATTTTCATAATAAAGTAATAAAGTAATTTCTACATATTTAAAAAGGGAAATCAGGGAAATTATCAAATTTCTTCAGGGTTTTAAAAGAAAACACGCACAGAATTGAATTCAAAATTCATTCTTCCCATTTATCAATAATTTCCCTTCACACAAACTTATTTTTCCAGAAAGAAAATCTACATAAGATTTAAGAATTTAATAAATTCTTACAGAAAATAAACAATGAATGATTTTTCCAATACAGAGGTTTAAATTAATGAAATTTCTTTCACAGATATTCTTTTCAAAACAACAAATTTAAAACCACAAGAGGAATACCTATTTCCCTGAAGCTTTAGAATTCTAGAGATGAAAAACTTTGTTGTTGCCTGTAGCCTTCCAAAATTCTTTCTGTACACCAAATCCCAAACCAGAATACAAACCAAAGAACTTCCACAAGTATTCAATAACACCAAAAAGCATATACAGAAATTTAACAAAGCTCTGATATACTTTTTTTCTATGTAGAAAAAAAGAATAGCCTTTTGTGTTTTTCCCAGATCCAAAATAACCTCCAGAAATTTCCTCAACAAACACAATAAATGCAACTGGCACACTTGTCAAGAAGAACAAAATATCTTTTAACCACTTCTCGGCAATCTTGCCTTTCAAAATTGCATGCATTTTATTTTATTTTAAATTTCAATTTTTAAATTGCAAATATATTTAATAATAAAATATGCCATTTCCACAATAATATTTAATCATTTCAAATTAAATCTATTCACACACATTTAAACAATTTTAATTTAATTAATTAATTAATTTAATTAAATAAATTTAATCTCTAAGATCAAATTATTTAACCAAACAAACTAGTTAATTTAATTAAATAACATGTAAAACTTAATTTTTTTAACATTTAAAGCTTAATTTAAATAATAATAAATTAAAGCATAATAAACCAACATTAAAATTGACATTTTTACTTTCAAGCAATTAAACCAAATAGAAAAATACAAGACAATCTATGACTTTGAACTAAAACAGATGATGTATTATGACCGGGTTATAGACTAGACTAGGATGAACCATGCTACTACCTCCCAATCAAAATTTTCGTTGAGTCTTGACATGCTCAGACTTGAGTAACCAGGTGGAGTCGGTGTCATGTACCTGCAATCCTGCAACCAAGCAATAACATGCATATGTATATATAAACCATTGTATAGGCACACCGTGCAGAGAAAATCATGGACATCACAAGGCACTCGCAAGCGAGTGATGCAATTCCGTTCTCCACACCAATACATGTCACATCAGACTGACGAATTAAATAATAGTTAGTCCATCATAAACATGTGCATAGAAATAATCATCTAAAAGAAAACATCTACGCTATCTCAAAGCATATCATAAATCAAATATCACCATACAATGTATCAGAATGTCACTAAGTGAATCCACTGTCGCTCAAAACCAGTGATCAAAATATCCAAACAAAGTACCATAGTCTAACAGTGTAAAAACATATCAGCAGAAAACATAAGCATAAATGGAGGGGTACTACATCCTCCCCCCTAGGATTAGGCTTGCTCCTAAACGCCTACGAACAGATAGGGATAAAGTTCCCTCATTCGTGTCACATCCTCCCAAGTAGTAGAAGCCTCATGGCTAGCATCCCATTGGACCCTCACCTGATCAACGTCTCGACCCCTGAGATCGAGCGTCTGGCACTGTAGAATGGCCACAGGCTCCAAAGCCAGCTGCCCATCCTCTACCTATAATGCATTCCAATCAAGTACATGAGAAATGTCGGGATGATATGGTCTAAGAACTGATACATGAAAAACATCATGAATATGTGACAAACTGGGTGGTAAGGCGAGTCGATACGCCATAGGACCAATTCTCTCTAAGATCTCAAATGGCCCAACCAAACGAGGCACAAGCTTAGAGCCTTTTCCATAATGGATTGGACTCTTTCGCGGTCGCACTCGAAGAAACACTCTATCTCCAACTGCAAATTGTTGGTCTATTCTATGCGCATCGGCATACTTCTTTTGCCTATCCTGCGCTGCTATCAGATGTTCTCTAATATGATCAACCTGTTGCTCCATGTCTTGAAGCATCTCTGGTCCAAGTAATACTCTATCCTCAAGTCAATCCCAACTTACTAGAGTTCAACAAGGACGACTGTATAATCCCTAAAATGGTGGCATACCTATGGAACTCTGATATCTGTTATTATTAGCAAATTCTACTAAGTACAAATAATCCTCCCAATGTGATTATTGGTCCATTATGTACATTCTAAGCATATCATCTAAAATTTGGTTAACTCTCTCCATTTGTCCATCGGTTTGAGGATGATACGCTGAACTAAAGTTCAACTGTGTACCTAGAGAATGTTGTAATGAAGTCCATAGGGCTGAAGTGAATACAGGATCTCTATCAAAAATAATCCTACAAGGAATTCCATGTAATCTAACGATGTCCTCCATGAATATCCTAGCTACGGATGAAGTATTGTAAGATGATCGTACAGGTGAAAAATGAGCTACCTTAGTCAATCGGTCAACAGTTACCATAATGGAATCATGTCGATGTGATGACGTAGGTAACCCTACAATAAAGTCTATAGATATAATATCCCATTTCCATTCAGGAATGAGATGTGGCTGCAATAATCCAGCGGGATGTTGATGCTCAGCTTTGACTCGCTGGCATTCAAGACATCTCAATACATAATCAGCAATATCACGTTTCATACCAGGCCAAAAATACAATTGCCGAAGATCGGCATGCATTTTCTTAACACCTGGATGAGCTAAGTACAAATCTCGATGAGCTTCAGTCATAATTAATGTACATAGACCCTCAAAATGTGGTATATAAATACGACCTAAATGTCGTAATACACCATTTGGTTCAAGGTTATACCCTGCAAATCGACCTTCTAAAGGTCTACCAGATTCAATCTCTGACCTCACTTCCTGATATAATCTATCAGTAGGAAGTGCAACTAATATTTGACCTCTCAAATCTACTTCAAGAGTAGTAGCAGAGATCTCATGTCGACGATGACTAAGAGCGTCAGCCACTACGTTCTCTTTTCCCTGAACATATTTCACTTCAAAATCGTATTCACACAAGAACTCCATCCATTGTCTTTGTCTAGCATTCAAGTTAGGTTGCGTAAAAATGTATTGTAGACTACGATGATCAGTATGATGTTCGAAACGATGACGTAATAATAAATGCCTCCATCAAACTAATGTGTGCACTACCGCAGCTAGTTCTAAATCGTGAGTGGGATAGTTTAATTCATGATCTTTGAGTTTGCGAGACTCATAAGCAATCACACACCCATCTTGCATCAAAATTGCTCCCAAGCCCTCTAAAGATGCATCCGTGCAAACTACAAAATCCTTAGTAGGATCAGGAACAATCAGTATAGGTGCATTAGTCAACTTTTCTTTAAGTGTCTGAAAAGCCAACTGACACTACTCTGTCCAAACAAACTTCTTCCCTTTTCTCTAAAGAGAAGTAAGAGGATGACCGATTCTAGAAAATCCCTCAACGAACCGCCTATAATAACCAGCTAGACCCATAAAACTATGAACTTCACCTACATTAGTAGGTGCGGGCCAATCCACAATAGCTTGAATCTTTGAAGGATCCATAGCAATACCTTTTCCAAAAATCACATGTCCAAGATATTTTATCTCAATTTGAAAGAAATCACACTTCTGTAGGTTCGCATACAATTGATTTTCCCTTAAGCATTGCAATACCTGTCTCAAGTGTTCTTCATGCTCCTTCATGTTTCTCGAATAGATCAAAATATCATCGAGAAATACAATGACAAAGCGATCAATGTATGTATGAAAAACACCATTCATTAAACTCATGAATACTGATGGTGCGTTCGTTAACCCAAACGGTACTACTGTGAATTCGTAGTGCCCATAATGAGTTCGAAATGCAGTTTTATGAATATCTGCTTCAGCAATTCGTAATTAATGATAACCAGATTTCAAACTGATTTTAGAGGACACATTAGCTCCCTTAATTTGATTAAAAAGATCATTGATTCTAGGCAAAGGATAATGATTCTTAATTGTAACCTTGTTCAATTGGCAATAGTCAATGCACAATCTAAGTGATCCGTCCTTCTTCTTTACGAAGATGACAGGTGCTCCCCAAGGGGAAACACTAGGATGAATAAAACCCTTTTCTAATAGTTCCTCTAACTGGATACAAATTTCCTCTAACTCTTGAGTCGTCATTCTATATGGAGCTCTAGATATAGGCTCAGCTCCAGGTACTAGGTCAACTCTAAAATCAATATCCCTCTTCGGTGGAATTCCAGGTATGTCATCGGGAAACACATCAACGAATTCCCTAAGAATAGGATGATCATCAAGAGATACCTCTTGACTCTCACCTTCTTCCAAATCTGTAACTGTTGTTGCAAACAGTTGACAACCCTGACGAAGACATCTCTTTAATTGCATAGCAGATATCATCCGCAAAGAGATAGGTCTTTGAACACCTATAATTTCCACTTTCGCACCTAAATCATTAATGCAACTAATTGTCTTAAGTCGACAGTCAATCACAACATGATAAGATGCTAACCAATCCATACCTAAAACTATGTCATACGATCCTAAAGGTGTAACATAAAGATCTACTAAGGTAGTTAACGTACCAATTTTAAGTTCACAATTATGTACTAAGTTCTCTACCGCTACTTTCACCCTAGAGGCGAATTCAACCTACCACTTACCACCTTGTTTTACCGCCACAAGACCACATTGGTCAACGATGGTCAGTGAAATAAAGGAGTCGGTAGCTCCGGAATCAAAAAGAATGGAAACACTAACACAATGTAACCTACCTGAAGTCTCGACCACTGTGTTCTGGTGATCAGCTTGGTGGCCATTAACCACAGCATATACTGTATTTGATCATCCTGCATCACCCATTGTAGGCTCTGAAACTGTAGGTCGAGGCCCAAAACCAGTAGAACCTCTCATCACACACTACCTAGCAATGTGTCCCTACTATCCACACGAGTAACAACCTGTACCTCTACCGAATCCTCTGCCACCCAAAGGTGCATTGGATTGCTGGAAACTACCTCTACTGATAGTAGACTAAGCACTCTGTGCAGGCTGATCCTGCCTATTGCACTTGTTGTGCCACCAGTTGCGACCCTTTCCTGTTTGTGGACTATTACCTTGCTATGGTTGTGGATTATTATTCTTTTGAGGTGTTCGTTGTTGCTGTTGCTGCCCACCCTTAGAGGGTGTCTGTTGGTTCCTAGAGGAACCTCCTGTCTGTGCCTATCCACCCCGTGGACTAAAACTTGTTGCAGGAGCACTGCCAATCTGCACTCTCGTGTAACCACCTAATGCCATAACAAGGTTCTCCTCCACTATATGAGCCTTCTCCACCGCAACTTCCATAGTCTTTGGCTCAAAGACTCTGACACCACCACTAATGTGGGCATTTAAACCCCTGATGAAGTGTTGTGCATAGGCTCATCATCGCCAATACCAGCATACTGCTTGAGTTCATAGAATCTACGTTCATATTGCTCAACAGATAGAGCCAACTGACGTAGATCATGGAACTCATCAGCCCGTCACTGCCTCCAGTGTTCCGATAGAAACTGCGCTCTAAACCTCTCCAAAAACATCTCCCAAGACACTGACCCAATATCTAAGTGGATCTTCTGCTCCTCCAGGCACCACCAAGTAGAGGTGAATCCTCTCAGATGCATAATAGCACATCTCACCTGGGTATTGCTACTGTAAGGGTGCATGGTGAAACATCTACCAAAATCTAGTAGCCAGGTCTCAGCCTCTAATCCACATCCTGCACCATCAAAAGTAGGAGGGTGTGCCCTCAGTAAATCCCTCATGTGTCCTTCAGTAATAGCATCTAGATGCACTGTATCATCTACTCTCCTAGGAGATCTATCCCTCTCTCTAACAACCTCCTGCTCAACTTCCTATCTAGGTCCAAGTCAAGCTAGGACCTCCTCTAATAAAGGACATATCTGTGAACCCTCTACTCCTGACTGTTTAGGATTTTGTCCCTCATTCCTCTGATCCAACTATTCTGCCTGATCACTCTGATGAGGGCTCAAAGGGGGAGTAACCTAAGGGATTGGCCCTTAGCCTCCACCTCGACCTCTACCACGACCTCTTCCACCTCGCCTAGCCATGTTCCTACACATAACAATAATGAGTCTTAGATACTAATCAACCAAGGCTAACAGATAGCGACACTACGTACTAGGTCAACCTAATGGGCTCGCGATTACCCAGAGCGTCCAGTGTTTGTAACCTTGGCTCTGATACCAATCTGTAATGCTTTGTCTTAATAACCTAAAGAATGTTGCAATTGTGTATAAAGGTGTAATAATTTTTTTTTTAAATATTAATATTAAGTTAATTAGTTGCATACATTCACTAAGTTATGTGACGTTACACTACTTGAGTTTCCATAGATGACTTTAGTATTTCGCATTGCTTATAATTAATTAACATAAACATTAAAAATAGACATTGCATAACATTTGAAAACTCCATTCAAGATAGTATAAAGTACAAACTTGTTTCTTACATTGCATTTGATAAGATATTACAATACTCATTCATCTGATGAGGTAGATCAAATAATAGTTACAATTTACATTTACAAATGTTCACCTCATAAAAAATTGAGGGATGTTTTACAATACAAGTTTTACAATAATGCAATAAAGAAAATACATCTATATCCAAGTACGAGCTCTCCATCCATGAAGCTCGCGATGCCATGATCATAAACTGGGGACCCAACGGAGTAAGGTGCACGTTCCACCCAACCATGTGGTACCCATAGGTCCACCCCTCATGCTAGGAGATAGTAATATGGTTACCTAGACATAATCTACTAACCCTAGACACAAGTACATAACTAATTGATGGTTACATTGCTTCCAAATTTAAGACAATCGAATGTACTAAGTACACAAGGTTAACTGTTATTTTAGGTGGAGTGTCATCACAATATTGTAAAGGTTACCCTGGTGTTTCTTCCTAGGTTCCGGCCCCCAACTTGGGTTACCCAAGTAACCTCTTACGAAACCCGACCCCATTTGCAAACAATTGCAGAATCGAATGTCTTTTGAAGAAACAAGACATCGATTTGCCATTCCATGCCTTCTCATCTTATACTCAAGACTGAACTAGCTCAAGAGTCATTAAGTGAGGCATAAACATCTTATTAAGGATTTTAATCTAACTATTGTGTTATTTAGTTATCACTGACTTACTAACTCTTTGTAAGCTACCCTGACACCACTTTGTGTGTCGGCCCTTACATAGAGCCACTCCCCTAAACATAACATAGGAATTCTAAGTTCTCTATCTAGGGTAGACAAAATGCACAAAATTCAACATATAATACCAGATATACCTCAATGGACATCACAATCTGTTCACAAAAATCAGGTGCACTACCCTAATTTGTTCAAACACATGAAACCATAGTAAAACTTAACTCCCTTGAAGAGACTACAACTGGAAGACTTGAAATCACATAAAAATAATCCCCATTTGCCAAATAAAATTTAAAGCAACTTAAAGAAAATTCACGTCTATCATTTGGATTTACTAAATCCAGTTAATCAAGAATTAGTAGTATAAAATTAATCATCCGATACATAACTTATCTACCATCTAACATGAAAATTAAATTCACAATTATCCCAGTTTTACAATCACGTTTAAAAAATACAACTCCCTCTTACAATAAAACAATATAATACTCTTCTCATTCTGATTTTTTTGAAATATCTAATCTTTGGGTTTCACATGCAATATAATTTAATAAAAGAAATATTTATTATTTTTTTAAAATATCAAAAATTATTTTCCCAAATAAATATAATTATATATATATATATACACAATTAATTATATTTATTTATACAATATATATTCATATTCACATATACATACATATATATATACATATATATATACATGTATATATATATATTGAATATTAACTAAAAAATTGAATTTTATAATTTATAAATAACAATCGCATTTTTTTTTAAAGAGAAAAAACTTTTAAATTAAAAAAACAAAACATAGAAAGGCTCGTGGCTTCTGCTGCAACCTCCTTGTGGGAGGACGCAGCCTTACTAGGGCTGCGCCTAGCAGCCACTGGCTATTGTGCATAGCCATGGTGGCTGCACCACTCTCATGGGAGTTGGGGAAGGGTTTCAGCCCTCCCCCACAACAATACATATATATTTTTTAAAATTTCTTTAATAAAAACATGATTTTCCTATGCGTTTCGCTGTATGGTGATACAAATTTATTTCCTTAATACTCATTTTTTTAAAAAATACGCCTCTATGGCGATCTCTCACTTTTTGAATATAAAAACAAAATTTCATCAATCCAATTTATATATGAAAGAATATTATATATATAATATATGTAAATATATATTATATATAATTTCACAAAGTTTCATAATAAAGTAATAAAGTAATTTCTATAGATTTAAAAAGGGAAATCGTGGAAATTATCAAATTTCATTAGGGTTTTAAAAGAAAACGCGCACAGAATTGAATTCAAAATTCATTCTTCCCATTTATCAATAATTTCCCTTCACACAAACTTATTTTTCCAGAAAGAAAATCTACAGAAGATTTAAGAATTTAATAAATTCTTACAGAAAATAAACAGTGAATGATTTTTCCAATACAGAGGTTTAAATTAACGAAATTTCTTTCACAGATATTCTTTTCAAAACAACAAATTTAAAACCACAAGAGGAATACCTGTTTCCCTGAAGCTTTAGAATTTGGAGATGAAAACTTCTGTTGTTGCCTGTAGCCTTCCAAAATTCTTTCCGTACACCAAATCCCAAACCAAAATACAAACCAAAGAACTTCCACAAGTATTCAATAACACCAAAAAGCATATACAGAAATTTAACAAAGCTCTGATATATTTTTTTTTCCGTGTAGAAAAAAAGAATAGCCTTCTGTGTTTTTCCCAGATCCAAAATAAACTCCACAAAATTCCTCAACAAACACAATAAATGCAACTGGCACACTTGTTGAGAAGAACAAAATATCTTTTAACCACTTCTCGGCAATCTTGCCTTTCAAAATTGCCTGCATTTTATTTTATTTTAAATTTCAATTTTTAAATTGCAAATATATTTAATAATAAAATATGCCATTTCCACAATAATATTTAATCATTTCAAATTAAATCTATTCACACACATTTAAACAATTTTAATTTAATTTAATTAATTTAATTTAATTAAATAAATTTAATCTCTAAGATCAAATTATTTAACCAAACAAACTAGTTAATTTAATTAAATAACATGTAAAACTTAATTTTTTTAACATTTAAAGATTAATTTAAATAATAATAAATTAAAGCATAATAAACCAACATTAAAATTGACATTTTTCCTTTCAAGCAATTAAACCAAACAGAAAAATACAAGACAATCTATGACTCTGAACTAAAACAGACGATGTACTATGACCAAGTTATAGACTAGACTAGGATGAGCCATGCTACTACCTCCCAATCAACATTTCCGTTGAGTCTTGACATGCTCAGACCTGAGTAACCAGATGGAGTCGGTGTCATGTACCTGCAATCCTGCAACCAAGCAATAACATGCATATATATATATAAACCATTGTATAGGCACACCGTGCAGAGAAAATCACGGACATCACAGGGCACTCGCAAGCGAGTGATGCAATTCCGTTCTCCACACCAATACACGTCACATTAGACTAATGAATTAAATAACAGTTAGTCCATCATAAGCATGTACATAGAAATAATCATCTGAAAGAAAACATCTACGCTATCTCAAAGCATATCAGAAATCAAATATCACCATACAATGTATCATCATGTCACTAAGTGAATCCACTGTCACTCAAAACCAGCAATCAAAATATCCAAACAAAGTACCATAGTCTAACAGTGTAAAAACATATCAGCAGAAAAGATAAGCATAAATGGAGGGGTACTACAGAGGAAGAGGAAAATGAAGAGATGGAGATAGAGAGAGATACGACAAGATAGAGTGATATAAAGATGGAGATATAGAGAGAGGGGGAGATGGAGAGGGAGATAGAGAGAAAAAGAGAAAGAGGGAGAGATAGATAAATGGGGAGAGAAATAAATAGATATAGAGATATATGGGAAAATAAAGGGAGAGAGAGGTTGAGATATAAAGATAGATAGGGGGATAGAGAGGGAGAAAGAGAGGGAGGGATAGAAAGGGAGAGAGATAGGTAGAGGAGGGAGAGAGAGAGAAGATGGGGAAGAGGGAGAGAGAAGAAGAGGGGGGAGAGAGGGAGAGGGAGAGGGAGTGATATGGAGAGAGGGTGATATAGAGAGATAGAGAGGGATATGAAAAGAGATAAAGATATAGGGAGATAGATAGATAGGGAGGTATATGTAGAGAAGAATATAAATAGAAATATATAGAGAGATGAGTGAGAGGGAGATTGAGAAAGAAATAAAGATAAAGATATAGAGTAGAAGATATGGAGAGAGAGATGGAGTGAATAAGATAGACAGAGGGAGATATTTCTAGAGATAGGGAGAGAGATGGATGGGTAGAGAAATGGATACATTTGTAGAGATGGACAGGGAGAGAAGAATATAGAGTGAGAGAGGGGAAGTGAGCCAAATAGATAGAGGTGGAGATGAATATAAATGAGAGAGGAAGTGGGAGACAAATAGATGGAGATATATATAGAGAGATATGGAAAGAGAAATAAAGATAGAGATATATAGGGAGATAAAGGGGGATAGATATAGGGGGAGAGATAGAGAGGGATAGATAGAGAGGAAGAGATAAAGAGATAAATAGGAAGAGGGAAAGGGAAAGGGAGAGATGGAGAGATATATAAGGAAAGATAGAGTGATATAATGATAGAGATATAAGGAGATATAGAGAGAGGGGGGAGGGAGAGAGATAAAGAGAGAAAAATAGAGAGAAGTAGAGAAAACCAAATATAGATGGATAAAGAGATAGAAATAGGTAGAGATAGAGAGAGAAAGAGGTTGAGATAGATAAATGGGAAGAGAAAGAAATGGATATAGAGATATATGGGAAGATAAAGGGAGAGAGAGGTTGAGGTATAAGGATAGATAGGGGGATAGGGAGGGAGCAAGAGAGGGATAGAAAGAAAGGGGGAGAGATAGGTAGAGGAGGGAGAGAGAGAAGATGGGAAAAGGGAGATATATGTAGAGAGGGAGAGAGAAGAGGGGAGGAGATGGAGAGGGAGAGAGATAGATAGATAGAGGGTGATATAGAGAGATAGAGAGGGATAGGAAAAGAGATAAAGAGATAGGGAGATAGATAGATAGATAGATAGGGAGATATACATAGAGAAGGATATGGATAGAAAGATATAGAGAGATGAGTGAGAGGGAGATTGAGAAAAAAATAAAGATAAAGATATATAGTAGAAGAGATGGAGGGAGAGATAGAGTGAATACGATAGAGAGAGAAGAAGGGGAGAGAGGGAAATGATATAGATGTATAGGGAGAGAGATATGGAGATAGAGATAGAGGAAGCAAGAGTGGGAGAAAGAAGGTGACAGATAAGTAATAGAGAGAGGTATAGATAGGAAAAAATATAGAGATGGAGATAGAGGTAGGAAAGGAGAAAGAGGGAGTGTGTGTATATGAGTGAGAGAGAGATATGGAGAGATATAGCGAGGGAGATATATATTTATAAATATATAGAGAGGGAGGGAGAGGGGGGGAGAAATAGAGAGAGGAGAGAGTAGAGAGAAATAGAAAGAGGGAGTGATAAGGAGAGAGGGAGTGTTATGGATAGAGATAGATATAACTTGGGAAATAAAGAAGTAGTATGAGAAAGATAGATAAGCATATAGACATGGAGAGATGGAAGGAGAGATAAAGAGGGAGAGGGAGAAATAGAGATAGAAAGAGGGAGACATTGAGAGAGGGAGAGATGGAGAGATAGAAAGATAATGATATAGGAAGTGATATAGAGAGAGAGGTAGAGAGGAATATATAGAGAGGGCACGAGTGAGAGATACAAAAGGTGATTGAGAAAAGTAGTAGAGATGAGGTAGAGGTAGATAGATAGAGATAAGATGGGAGAAAAAGAGAGTGTATGTATATAATATTTATATTTAATAATATTCATCATATTTCATATAATATGTAATAATGAATATAAATTGAATATATTTTTCAATAAATATAGTATATATTTTAAAAATAAATATAGATAAATATTAAACTTATAATATATTTAATATCTTAACCATTTTTAATAAATATAATATGTATTTAAAAAATAAATGTAGATAAGTATTAAACTTCTAATATATTTAATTATTAATATATGTAAAAAGTTAAATTATATTTATATTTAATAATGTATAGTGTATATAAATATTAAATATATAATAACTAAATTTTATAGTATTATACTAAAAATAGTTAAATATATAAAATGTAATTTTATTTCATAATATTAAATTAAGAATATTATAAAAAATTATATTTTATAATCTAAAATAAAGAAATACCATAAAAAATATATAATAAAAAATAATATATGTAAAAAGTTATATGATGTTTATATTTAATAACGTATAGTGTATATAAATATTAAAAATATAATATCTAAATATTATAATATTATACCAATAATATAAAAATATATAAAATGTAATTTTATTTCATAATATTAAATTAAAAATGTTAAAAAATATATATATTTATAATATTAATATATATAGAGAGAGAGGGAAAAACAATAGAAAATATAAATTATAACAACTTATATTATATAAAATATTATATATAATAATAGTAAAATAATTTATACACTTTGAATTAGTGGAAAATTAAAAACAATGTCTAAATCTTTTTTTTTCCTTTCTTTTGGGCTTTATTATATGAACACAAAATATATTTTCTAGTGGAAATGTAGGAAGAATATCTGATTCTTTACTTTATTTCTTTGTATAAAGTGTTTATTATTATTATTATTATTATTATTATTATTATTATTATTATTATTATTTATTTTATATTAGTCTCATCGAACGGTCAAATCTTTTTCAATGTTCAGTTCCATCATTCTACCACATTCCCAATTTTCGATCATTAAAATCAATTGGTTATGTTCATATAGCAAATTCCTTCAGCATAATAAAACAAAAAAATAATAATATTTCTATAAATAAAAATAATTTTATATAATTAATAATTATTATTAATATATTATTAATCATACTGATGTCTATCTTTCAAGTAAATATGTTTGAAATTATGATTACAAGTAAAGGGAAACAAATAAGGAAAAATAAAATCGTCCAATAAAATGGTATCATGTAAAATAAAATGTTATCCAAAGAAAAGTTGACATTATCTCGATCAAGCTGTTAATAGATGTTAGGCTCTTTGTTGTTGTTTTTAGAGTGTCTCTGCCGACATACGATCTTCAATAAACAGTGCTCATATATCAACAAATAAGGCCTGAAATAACAAATAAGATGCTAACTGTTTACTTTGAATGCCTCAAATTTCTTGCATATAAATTTATTGCTTACCTTTTATGTAAAATGGAAACAATATTCAACTCTTAACATAATGGTAAGCCAACTGAATTTTCCAATTTAAAACACAAATTAGTACTGACCTTCTCAAAGAATGATAAAAGAAGTGGGATCAAGAATATGATAGGCCATTTTTGCTTCCTGAGAGTGTCTGCCAACATACAATCTTCCATATGAAAACAACAAGAAGATTTCAAAATTTGGTCATTCTCCTTTAAATTTAGTTGACTAGTTCATTAAAAACAATTCCATATTTCATTAGATAGCACCAATTTATGTGATATGGTGTTCATGTGTTATGTGATATTGATGATTGTTTACATGCTTTTCATTCCTACTACAAATTGAATATGCTATGTGGATTGAATTTTCAAATGTTTAAATGGATTAAACGAATATTGATTCACCCCCCTCTCAGTATTCAAGGTGTTCAACATTCTTTTCTTCATTTGTGGTGATAAGTTGGTAAATTTCTATAAACTCCCAAAATTTCTGCCAAAGCTTGATCATGTTGAAAAATAATCCAATGGTTCATCATCATTTGTGGTATCTATTAAATCGAGATGCTTTATTATAATATTTTCCTTAGGAGAATCTTGCATGATAGTGTTCATGTTGAGTGTTCAAGGCTTTTCTTATGCTTTTGAAGGACAATATCCAAGATGAATTTTTATTTATTGTATGTTAGGCTCTATAGGGACATGAATGCCTTGCTATTTCACACCACATTTTTTTCCATTATAGCAAATTTGTTTCAAAATTCGATATCATCTTCCATAAAGAGCTTCCATTTCTTTCGAGGATGGCAGGTGTTCATGATCAAATTCATCATAATTTGTGTCTTCTTCCTTGTTAAAATTTGTTAACTTGGATGCTTGTGATGTTTCTTCTTCATGTTTTGTTGATATTACTGTTGTTTCTTTGTTTTCTTGTTTATTCTTTCAATGTCATCTCACTAACTCATTTGATTGCAAAATCCGACGAAACTGTCTGACGAAATATATATGTATAATTTGATGTATCATCAGGTGCTTGTAAAATTTGATGTGTAATTTTCATTTTTTTGAAATTTTATCCCCGACATTCGTCGAAAGTTCGACGAACCTAGGGTTCATCGAAATGTCAGCTATCATTTTCGTCGAATTTTCGACAAACATGAAAAATAGAAAAAAATCAAATTGTGGCCGACATAAAGAAAAGTGAGTTCGCGCTTGATTTATTGTGACAGTGTTTTGCTCTACTTGAGACAGTTTGTGGAGAACTAAGGACGATTTTCTTGGGAAAAATCAGAAAAAATTCAAGAAGATATCACTAGGTTGAGGGTAGTCATTATCTTTTTGCAAAATTCAGTTGTGAAGTTAGATTTGTAGTTCCAGGTTTGAAAATCATATTTTAAAGCAACATCTCATCATATTTCATTTTTAGAGGTTTAGGGTTTTGAGAATTTCATGTCCAGATTTTGTTATGTGGAATCACCATAAGATCACAACCAAGGAACAAATTCTTGTGATTGTAATTATGTGATCCATAACTCTATTGGTCATGTGGCACATTTGTGCTATAACAAATACAGGATGCATTCATGTGTGACCTAAGTTTAATGTGGCTATGTTGTGATAGAAATGGAGGCACTCATATAATGTAGTTAATTCAGGTTGTATAATGTAGGTGTCAATCATCATTGGGTGCATTCAGGTTGTCTCAAGTTTAATAGGTTATGATGTAATTATAGCATGATCAAAGAGTGATTACCTCTTGCTGCAATAAAGAGCCTATAACTTTGGTTGATATGCAAAGTGGTTGTGTTATATCAATTATGTAGTACATTCAAGCACAACCCATGTTTAATGGGCTATTTTAGAGAGTGATCAAGATTTTCTAAACCTTATGAATGTTACTTGACATATATTTGCATAATCTCAAATTCCTTCAGAGGCTTTTGAAGTATCAATGTATCCTATATAGGGTTTAGAATGATTTGTTTTAATTAAAAAAATAAATTAATGATGTATTTCCCTGTAATTAGATAATGTGGAGATCTCCTAAATCTTCCCCAGCACACTATCCTCTTTGGCACTATATTCATTACTCTAGCTACTAGGGTTTTGCATGTGACATCTTTAATATCTTCATGGCCATGGCTTTTAAATAGATCTCAGTCTTTGCTTTAATCCTTTTCATGGTAACCCTTGAGTTCCATAATCCACCTTCAATCTCTTCTAAGAATGGTGTCTTGAGCTAGACTGCATAGTATGCATATAAAGCAAGTCCTTCATACCTGCCATTGTTCCAAACCACAACTCACTGCCTTGCTTAAAATGTTGCCTCCATAAGCACAATAGCATGTTTTAAAATCATGGTTTCCAGTGATTGATCATTAAGGTCACCACTTTCATCATGAAGATACAATGACATTTTTGTCTTCAAACTCAAGGCATTATGCAAGATAACATTGTGAATTGTTTGTTGTGTATGATTTGATTTTCTTGCACATTTAATTCTTTGCTAACTTCCTTTAAGACTAGGTATTGCACCCTCAGTTGCAATCTCAAAAAACTCACTCACTATCACTTGAAGATTCCTTTCATGAGAATCCTTCTATAAAATCAAACTATGCCCTATAGACTACCTACTTACTACAGGGGACTCATTGTTTCATGGTATTGTAGTTCTTAAGATCCTTCAACCTTATTGACACTACTTCACAGTCCACAAGATATTATTACTATTCTCCCATCTTTGATGAGTCTCAAAACACTGCTCAAATATGCAATCCACTACCTCCATTATACATTAATGGCTAAGAAGAAACATTGAACCTATGATTACCACTGTTACTTCATTTGGACAGTCATTCCCTGATTGCATTTTCCTTATCTAACACTACCAAAATCATTTGAAAAACCCTTAAGGTCAGCAAGGGGGTAAGGAAACTCATTGTTAAAATCTCCATTTTACTATGCAAGGTTTGAGCTTTATTATCTTGTCATTGCTCAGCCTCTTTTTTATTGTCACATCTCAAGTGACTATCATTCTTCTTACTGTAGATTGCATTTATAAATGTCACTAAGCTAAATAGTGTGCTTGTTATTTGCTACAATCTTTAGATTGCAAGATTTTGTTATTACCTACAATGTCTCAATCTTTTTGGTATTGCAACCTCACTAATCCGCTATAGTTATTGTTTATGTTTCTACGGAGGCCTAGGGTTTGTACCCTAATCATGCTCTTACCAATGCTTATGTTATTTTTTATTAGGGCTCTTTCAATGTTGAGGGCCCTAGGGATAAGCTCATCATAAGAAGTGACACATTGCATCTTTAACTAAAAGGATAAATCCGTATTGACATTAGCAATGATGATTCCAACTTGTTGCTCCTTAGGAATTGGTCACCTACTCTTACTAGCTCTCTACCTCCATCGTTGTAGGAAGTTTGCGATCAAGTTCAATATTATGATTTTAGGAGTCTTAACAGTTGGAAATCATAGTAAAATCATAATTTAATAAGTTTTGAAATTAGCATTTCAAAGTGTTTTTTGGGGTCATTAACTTCAGATTGTCTTCTCTTTTGCAGGGGTGGTTGCATGCCAAATTTTTTTGGTGTAAAATATCGGAATTATTAGATTATGTTACCTGTCTATGAATAAAAATTATTGGAGTGTGAGTTTGATACTTTTTGAAGATCTAAATAGTCAAGCTTGGTAAAGAAAAATCATGTCAAATAATATTAGTCCAGAACAAAATGAAGATAGACTTGATAGATTATGGGCTAGATTGAAAAGAAAGGGTGATGGGAATTGAAAAGAAAGGGTGATGGGAAATGTTATTGTCCTTGCAATAATTGCAAGGGCTTAAAGATGAGATGACTTTTAATCACAATAGCTGAGAAACATTGTAGGAAGCAAGGTCACATTGAAGGTGGGCATGATTATCGTCCATTGGTAAGTTGTTCATTATATGTGTTTATATTGATTCAATTTGTAAATTTTTATATCGTTTTAAATTTATATATATATATATATATATATAATCACTTGATCATGATCATGGTTTATTTGTGTCTATCATTATTATAAAGGTGGGGTGCCCTAGGGAAGATGATATGGATTATCACGACCCGGAGAATGTGGTTTTGCAAGTGGACGAACATGAAGCTGTGAATATCGAAGATAAAGTTAATGATCCTATGGAATAAGATGATCATGCACCAGAAAACACAGTTGAAGATGATGGTACAAATACATTGATCCATGACACATTTAGTGGCAGAGCTGATCATGGTGATCAGGATGACTTTGATGATGTTCATGATTTACCTATACTTGAGAAGACATACAAGCCCCTTTATGAAGGCTCCCAAACAACTCTTCTCTTTGTTGTATTGTTGCTATTTAACTTGAAGGTTATGAATGGTTTATCAAACATAGCAATCTCACAGATGTTAAGGTATGTCATATATGTCATCTTTTTTCATCTATTTTAATTGTTGTTAGTTCATCACCAAAAAATAAAGGATGAAATATTACCATTAATATTCTTTATATTAACACATTATTTTTTGTTGTAGATTGATTGGTGAATTTTTGTTACCACCATCAAATATTTTACCTCGCTCATACCGAGATTTATCTGCCATTATGAAAGATATGGGAATGGAGTATCAAGCAATAGATGCATGTTCCAATGATCATATTATATATCATAAACAAAAAGAATTTGCAACAAAATGCCCAAAATGTCATATCAGTAGATATCAAACAAATCAACTAACAAAAAAGGTGTCTCGCAAGGTTCTTCGTTATATTCTCATTATTCCACGTATGCAACGATTATTTAGGTGCAAAATCTTAGCGCAATTTATGGATTACCATGCACAAAATAGAAGTGGAGATGACATTCTTCAAATGCCTACGAATGGTTTTGCATTTAGGGACATGGAGGAAAAATGGCCACACTTCAAAGAAGAACCTTGTAATCTAAGGCTTTCATTGGGAGCGGACTGTGTCAATCCATTTGGAAAGTTGAGATCTATTTACTTGGTGTAGCCTATTTTTGTTATCAACAATAACATTCCTCCATGGATGTCAATAAAGAGGGAGCACATAATGTTGTCAATGATTGTTCTAGGTGTTTGTTTACATCAGTCTTCTTTAACGTAGTAGCATCTCATTTGTCTTATTTGTTGCATAATGACATATTTTTTTCATTCAATAGTCATGTACATTAGTTTATATATATTGCAGTAAAATGGTAAATAATTATGTAATGTTTATGTTCATTCAACTAGGTAAGTACCAAGTTAAAGATATGAATGTATATATCGAGCCTCTTATCGAGGAGTTACTAAAGTTATGGAATGGCGTCACTATGTATGACATCTCTAGACCAATAGGACAAAGACAATTTCAATTCCATGCAATGCTTGTATGGACAATTCATGATGCCCCAGGGCTAACACATTTTTGTGGTATGTTATAACGTTCGACTGCACTTTAACAATATTTAATTTGATGAAGTAGATATCATGCATGTTTTTAAAATAATTTATTCATTATATATAATTATAAAAATTGACATTTAATCCAATTATATATAATCTTGCAGGTCTTCAAACAAAGGGAAAATTTGCATATTCAATTTGTGGTCCAAAGATGAAATCTCGTCATTCAAAAAGTTTAGGAAAGCAGGTGTTTGATGAGTATATGCACTTCCTCCATGGAAATCATAAGTATCGAACTACTAAAAAACATCTTTTTAATGGGAAAGAGGAGACTACATCAAAACCATGAAGAATGACACCTCGCCTATGGAAGTTGGAATATAATAGAATTAATCGTCAAGGTTATACATCAGATCAAATTGTTTATCTATCATATATGATATGTTTTGAATTTATATTTTTATATTGTGCTGTGTTTACTCATGTTGTAATTGAAAATGATTGTCGTTGTTAATTTGTTTAACTTATATGCTTCATGAAGGTCATCAAGGCATTAATGGTCGGCTTCCACAAGGACTAAAAAGTTATCCCAGACAATTTAGTAGGTTGCCCTACTATGAGCAGCTACAAATTGTGAATTTATTTGATAAAATGCATATCAGAAAGAATATAATAGAAACGTTATGGAAAATATTGGATGGAAGGCATGACAAAGAAAAAATTGTCAAAATTTGTAGTGACAATCAAGAAGCCAATCATGCAATGAAAAATGTTATTCAATTAAATAGCGATGGAGACCAAATTAATATAAGTTCCCTTCCTTGGTTATTAACAAAGCAACAAAGCAATTCTATAAAAGAAGTCATACAAAAAATTTGATTTCCCACAGGATTTTCTACGAACATAAATAATATAATAACAAAGAAAGGTGAATTTGGGTCAGGGATGAAAACACATGATTGGCATACCTTCATTAAGGTAATTATTCTGGTATATTATATACACTTGTATAATGCATGTACTTTTCAGTGTATTGTGTTTACTACTTTTAGAAAAATATTGAAAATATTATTTTATAATTGTTGCAGTATGTTCTACCTCTATCTCTCCCAGACAACTTTGACAACAATATCAAACAAGTTATATATGATCTTGGAAAATACATGAGGTAAGTAGCGAGATTTGTTCAATTCATTGTATACATCTTATAATTTCCATTTGTTTTACTTGTTATGTAATATACTGTATATTTTTGTTAAATGTCGTTAATATATTTGCACATTGAATCACTTGTAGAAGGTTGTTATCTAAAGAAATCCATAAAGAATATATAAATTATTGGAAGAGAAAAATTACTTATCTAATGTGTGAAATTCAAAAGTGTCTACCTTCGAAATTTTTCAATGTACAAGAACACTACCTCATACACCAGGTTGAGGAGATTGAATTGTGTGGACCTGTACGCACAAGGTCAATGTGGATGGTTGAGAGGCACTTGAAATTTTTGAAGGATTTGGTTAGACAAAGAGCACATCCTAAGGGTTCTATGGTGGAGGGATATATGGTATACCAGACCATGGTGTACATTAGTGAATATCTTCCTAAGTTTGCAACAAAGATCCATGTAGATCGCATTTGGGATCCCAACTCCATTAACAAATTCAAAGGGGAGTACCTGATGGGGAAAGGTAGATTGAGGAAAGTGAGAGGTAATTATAAGATGGCCATGGAGATTAATTGGAATACATTTTACATATGGTTTTTATGTATATTGTACTTATTTAATTTTTAAACTTCAATATACATCAATTATAAATTAAGGTTATATATTGTGCTATTTAACTAATTATATGTCATTTGTGAATTTCAAATTTTTTTGATACAGTTGGTCGAGAGTGGGATGCACTACATTTGTACATTGCCAACAATCTTGATTGGATGATGTTATGGATTGAACGATGTCAACAATCTAGTCGCGCATTAACATGGGAAGGTGTGGCTTCATTGGTTAAAGAAGCTCATCTTAATAGAGATTCCAATGTTACACAAAGGGAAATTGATTTAGCATATGGTTTAAGAGATAAACCGTTACGCATAAATATATTAATCACCCATATTATTTAATTATTTTCAATTATATTGATGTATATATATGTTGAGATCATTTTCTTTGAATACATTTGGCCAAGAATAAATATGTTTATCAACTGACGATATTGCAATAATTTTTACATGTTTGACATATTGCAGGTGAAACACCAAAAGGCTATGTGGTGCAATGGTCATAAATTTTGAATTAAAATGTTGGATGACATGAAGAAAACTTGTAATTATGGTATAACTGTAGTCTTTCACATGACTAATGTTTCATCTAGAAGTGACATACATCCAGAAGTCTCAAAAAATCGATACTATGGGATTTTGGATGATATACTTGAGAGTGACTTTAAGTCCTTCAGATTAATTTTGTTTGTCATCCTATGGTATAGGCTATGATTGAATGAAAATGATCCTGAGAGAATTTTTATTGAACATGATAATAGATTTACCATGGTTAATAAAAGGTTGATCGAGTGAGCTAGAAATGAGCCCTATGTTCTTCCAAGCCAATGTGAGTAGGTATTTTACTCAGAGGTTCTAGGTAAACTGGGTTGGTCATTTGTTGTTAGACATGATCCAAGAGGAAGGCCGATAAAGTATAATGTGGTGGAAGAAGAAGATACCGAAGAACTAGAAGATGATGTAGATGATGATCAAGACCAACAGTTAGTTGATGATGTACCTGATGAAGATGTTGAAGAGGAGGAACTAGATCATGATGATGTAGGAGTTAATGTTCATGAAGATGATATCCGTGTGGATGATGACATTATCGAAACTGATATCGATGACGATGATGATGATATGACCAATCATTACAATGTCAAATCTGGATCGAATGATACAAACAAAGAGCTAGATGAAGAAGAAGATCAATAACATTGAAATGTATAAGTTATGTGATTATATTATCTATTTGATATTAATTTCTTGATAAAATTATATTTGACTTATGTGGTTACATAATTAATTCATGATGTTTTTAATTTTTATGCCATTACATAATTAATTTAATGATGTACTTTTTAATGTTTGAAAGGTCAAAAAATTAAAACATTTCAATAGTGGTGTTAACAACCTTGAAATTAGTGTGTTTTATGTTTTATGTGATCATAAAAGATTAAAAAAGTTAGTTATAGAGGTGGTTGTTCAGTGGTTGACATGTAAAGGCCTTTAAAAGGCATAAATTGATCATTGTAATGGTTGTTAATGGATGAGGATTTAAAATGCAAGCTCTTGACATTCGAAAATCTATGTTTTTCATCAAAATTTCTATATTTTTCCTATTATGCAGCACTGTACGGTCACATGCAGCCATATTTTGATGTGAAATCAATTCCAGGTCGTGAAGATATGTGTTATCTTTGATTTGAATCTGATTTGAGGGCTTAAGGCATTTATTTGAGTTAGAAAGCTTCATTTCTTTGCATACAACCCGGTTACCCTATTTTTGAGGGTTTTGTAGTCGAAAAATGATATAAAGGGGATCTTACACTTTTTTTTATTACTGTAGCTTGTTTAATATGCCCCATGGATACTGTTGTAATTGTAGGATGCGTGAATAGGGCGTAGGATGAGAAATAAAGAAGGTATAGCTGTTGTCCTCAGGAGTTTTGTGAAGAAAAGCATGTGAAATGAGAGGTTCAAGCCTAGGTTTCAACAAAACATGTATGGGAGATATGATTTTATAAATTTTTATCCATGTGCAGACCTAATGGGTTGTTTTTGAACACTGAATATAAATGATATACATACACACACACACATGCGCGCATGTGTGTATATATATATATATATGTATGTATGTATATGCATTTTTAAATGTAAATGTAAATGCAATTCTGGATGCTCTCCTAGAACAATAAATGCAACATATCATTAAAGAAATCTATATCTATGTATATAAATGTGTATTTCCAAATGCAAGTGTAAATGCAAAGAGCATATGGTTTTGTAGTGTTATAGATACAACATATCCATAAATTAATGTAATTGAAATTCTAAAGTCTTCAACACATATAATATGAAATCAATCAAACTATTAAACTACATGAGAAATAAATGAAAATAGTAAATGCATATGTATGTGTATTTGTAAATGTAATTGTAAAATAAATAAGAATAATGAAAATTATAAAAGAATACAAGGAAAGGTTTAGAGTTTAGAGTGGAGAGAGACAGTGTTAACCAGGTTGGTCTTCTAATCTACCTATGGGATTGCCAATTCCAATCAAGGGCAACTCGGAGGACCTAGACCAACTGATGAGGACTTTAAAAAGCCTCCTACGCTTTGGGCTCTGCAAGACCCGGGAGGGTGATCCCTTAATGTGTTTACAACCTCTGCACCAATATCATAAAAAAATATTAACACATAATAGATAATCTCATTGAATAGCTCAACACAATAGGATAATATTGAATAAAATTGGTTGTTCACCTATAATATCAACTATGTGGAGAATGAGATAACTACAACACAATCCATAGTAAAATATAGTCATTAATTTGCAATTTGTAGCAAGCTCTAGGCAAAGACAAGCAATTATTGAACTACACAAATAAGTACAACTTAGATCAGTTCCATATATCCATTGCAGGAGTCAAATTCATAAGCATCTAAAGGTTTATGATAGATTTAATACATAACATATAACTTATAAGATCCCTGAAAATATTGCATTACAATTTCATCAGTATGCATTTTCACCCAATACTACTTATCAAATCCTTATACAGAACATATCCACCTATAATCCCATTCAAGAATTTTAATTAATTCCTTGAATTAAAGCTAAAATAAGGATTATACATGTAGTGTCCCTCCGTTTCGACCGTCTTGGATTTTGAGTAAGTTTGTTTGGTTAAATTGCGTTGTCTATTTGCATTCAGTATTACATTGTTAAAAAAAAAAATTGTTTTTGAAATTTTAAGATAAAATAATAATATAACTAACCTTGGTTAATCAATTTAATTAAATCAAATTGATTACAAGGTTCAACTTAGTTATTTAAGCGAGGGGTAAAATAAGAATTAAATGAATTATGAAAATATGTTATATATATTTTAATTATTAATTTAAACGATAAGAGTAAAATGTCTAGCGATAAAGAAACAAAATTATGCCTCCACGTCCTTAAGAAAACATTCCCCTAATCTTAAATATGAATATAGGTAAGGAGATGAAAAGCCCACATAGCACTAGGAATTCATTTAAGGAATAAGTTCTCTTTGTTTAATATTCTCATACCTTTACTTAAAAGAATATTACCCCATCACTTTAAGATAAAAGTCATATTAAATTTAAATAAGGGTATGCAAATAAAGTAAAGTTTAAGCATTTGATTTGGTATTTACTTAATTCCTATTAAATAAATTAAATGGATATTCTCTTCCTTACTTTAAATTAAATATATAAATATATGGTTATTATTTTAAATTACATCTTATGGTAAATAGAACTTTTGATGCTTAAAGTATATATACATATATAAAAAAGTGGATGAATGAACTAAAATAACATACATTTTAATTAAGTATGTAAATACCTTTATTTAAAGAAAGAAAAGAAAAATATAAAATTGTGCTTCTAAAAGATTTACGCGTGTCTTTGCTTGTACCCTCCACCATGCTTCAAGATATTCTTTCCTGTCTTCCACGTGCTTGGTCTGGGGTTTCCACTTTTTGCATGTCCTTTACGTGGAATGTAGGGAAAGAGAGTTGCATGTTGCGTTGGGGAGAAGGCTTTCAATAAAAACAAAAAAAAAACAAAAAACAAAAGACGTGGCTTTTTGGGGGGAGGGATGGCTGTTAGGAAGGAGAATCGCAACACTCCATGACGATGCGATCACTTTAAGGCATGAATGGAGGCCGTGAGTGAGGGAAAAAGAGGTTCGTGCCATTAAGAAGGCATGACATCCCTGGGAGAGGCATGATCTCCGGAGGCATTCAGCCAAGTAGTTCGTGTACCTTGTTTGACGTGGGGAAATGAGCATGGCATTGGACAAGGCATGATGTCTGGGAGAGGGGACTAGTGTCTCCACAGAGGCCGTGCAGAGTATACGGAGGCATGAGATTTCAAGCGCTGAGTAGAATCTTGAGATGAAACTGGGTGACTGGTGGAGATGGAACCCAAATGCCTTGGTGAGGGAGTCTTTTCTTTCCTTCTGTGTTTCGTGACTGCTTGGAGGTGTCTAAGGATTAAAGCAGATGGCATGTTATAGTCTTCTATTTCAAAAGGACCATGCTATAGTTGGTACGCAAGAGAAAAGAAAATATAAATTTTAAAAAATAAAAATCAGCATTTGCCTACAAAGTTTCTTTGTTGTAATTAGCTCCTCTGTCCTCTAAACTTGATAGATATCTTTACTCTGCAACACAGCTTTCATTTACTCATATGGTGCAACATCAATGATATAGCTTTTGTATTTTGTTTATGTTTGCTAACTGTTGTTGCCTCATAGCTTCTAGAGCCTCTTCATCAAACCTATTTTGTGCATATCTTGCAATCATTTCCCTCCATGAGATGACATCTGTTTGAGGCATTCTGTCAAACAGTTACGTGACTTGCCTGGGTTCCACATTTTGCATACAAATCTACCATATGCTTACCCTGCAACCTTGGCAATCTATCGTAGTTGTAGGAATCAGATTTGGAGGGTGTATAAATTTAAATAATGTCCCTGACGCCATTTGCAACCTGTCACAGCAGCAACACTTGATCATAGAAGACTATAGGGGGTGGAATTAGCCTTCCTGTTTCCGCTGGGAAACTATCACATCTGCAGTACCTGAAATTAGAATTTTGTAGAGTTTTAAATAATCTCTTTGTTTCCATTGTCAGCCTAACTCAGCTGCACACTTGAATATAATAGGAAGTTTAAAGTCTTAAATAACCTATTTGATTTATGACAATCTATCATAGTTGCAGATAAATTATTCTTTTTCCTTCTCTTCTGCAGCTTTAAGTAAAAATCGTAAATCTTGAAATACCATGTTGTCTTCTTTTCCAAGTCAATTTCTCTGTCGCTGCATAGATCTCGACCTGCCTCCTAAACAAAAATCATGTACCCTTTTCAGGCCATCAAACCAACTACACCAGGGTATCTATTTAATCCCTCTGTCTTTCATCAATCTCTTTACTTTTGAATTTCACCCCACCTGCCGCTTCTGCACAGGATGTTTTAGAGTAGAACATGGGTTGTAGGATTTTTAGGATCCATCTAAAAAGGCAGTGTTGTTGGAAATGCCCAGCCTATATCCATATATGATCCACAGGCACCACAGGTTTATCTGGTATTCTGTCAAACAGTTCATGTGCCTTGTCTCTACTTTTGCATTTACTTAAAATTTTCTAAAGCCTTGAACAAATGTGTGTCCCTTGCAATCATTGCTTTCCTTGAGATCACATTTCTCAGAGGCACATTTTCAGATTTTTTTGCTTCCTCTATACGCATTATCTTTCCCCCGTGAGTGGCGAAGAAAACATGACGTGGGCTTTTAAAGTAACCAAAAACAAAAATATATAAGGTGGGCTTTTAAAGTAACCAAAAACAAAAATATATAATCATTCAACCAAGGCAAGTTTAAAACTCATACTAAGCCACCACGTTTCCTCTTCTTCTTTTACGTGGCTATATAAAATGCATTATACACTTAAATCCTTTAATTCTATTCTTTAAAGTGGGAGGGGAAGAAAAGTTCATATAAGACAAAGTAGTTAGGGATTATCAAATTTAATCTGGACCTCTGATTTTAGGTCTCTATCAAAGATCAATCTCATCCATTCGTTCAAAATGGCATTTTCTATAAAATGCCATTTTCCTCTCATTTTCGCATTAGACAATATTTTAGACATTAGATGCATAGAGATTCTACAGACATTGCAGCAATTGTCATCTTACTTCATTTAGTCTTGGCATATTTAGGCATAGACATTTCAATTATATTGTCATAGGCATTTAGGCATTAGGCATTTAGACTTTGATCAAATCCTTCAAAGCTTGGTGTAGGACATAGGCATACATTTCAGATTGCTCGCACAACGAATCTGAGGGCAAAAAGCATCATCTAGCAAGTAAGAAGGTGTTACAAAAGTAAATCATGGAGGTCTCGGCGATCAGGTATAATCGTTCTTTCATTCACTTCCATTGTGTTTTGTAATTACTTTGGGTTTATTGTCATTTATGATTTATATGCTTTATTGATTGAATCTAATCCCAAAAATAAATCCTTAGTTACATTGGTGAACCCGACTCCATTTTTTTTTTCTGGTTATTTCTGTATGGTTTTTTTGTGTTTTCTGTTGTTTTGCAGGTACAGGTACGAAGCGACGCAACCGCTTTTTAAAAAATCATGATGCATCTGATGCGTCGCGACGCATTCGACAACAAAAAAACCACAATCGCTCTGTCGTGACGCAATCGACCTCGAGAAAGCCGCATTTTAATCATTCGAATGCATCTGATACACAGAGTGACGCAATCACTCTGTCGCAATGCAATCGTCTGGTAAAATTTCCTGTCATTTTGCATTCAATTTTTTTGCTGTTTTCTGCATTTCTTTTATCCTGTTTATTTCCTGCATTCTGCCTAGCATAGGGTTTCTATTGCTAACCGGGATTTGCAACTTGTTGGCGGTTACTCTTCGTGGGTTGAAGACAAATGATAAAACTACTAATGGATTGTCTTGTAGGTTCGATTGTCAAAGGCCAAATAATAAAACAATGTGTTTGCATTTTTAGTAGTGTAACTCACATTTTATTTTTGGTGCAATTAAAATGAACCTATGTTTTCTGTGTTTGAATGTGTTTGCAAAGCAGTAGGGGAGTATGCTCTCACCTTGTGAAAACTTGGTGATCAAAAACCCAGACCCATTTTTATTTGTTCTTACCCATGATTTGGTATATCGGAGTATCCTCTCCCCTCGTGCTTTCGAGCGATCTTGGGTGTAATAGAAACAATTACCAACTCTAGAAATTGGGCCTGCCTGGGGATTTCATCACCCCAACGCGACTCAAACTGACAACGGAGCTAAAGCCAAGCTACCCCTGACTAGTATATAAATGTAAATCTTAAGGGAAAGCCTAAGATTGCTTGTGCGGATGTGTCATACAGACGGAGTTATACTCCCTTAAACCCTGTTGAGCTTAACCTCTTCAGGCTGGAGTGCCACCTTAATGGTGATTAATCTCTTGCCCCATGTATGGCCACTCGAACGGGGGTCCCGAACTAAAAACTCTTGTGTAGTAAGCCAAAAACCCTCTATTTGCTAGCGCAGCACCGGTCAATGTGAAGGCATCCACACTTTCACAGTTTGTAGTAGAGGTGATCAATCGCCATGGGAGTTTCATGGGGGTTGGAAGCTTGGTTGGCCTGAGAAGAGAGTGCACTATAAGGGGGAGCCCGTGCAACCAAGCTTATGAATTCACATGCTACAGATATGCGATTGGGGAAACCCGCGTGGAATCTAGCGACTACTGTCCTGGCCTAACCTAGGATTGTGCTTATCTGATGTGCGATTGGTTACATTCAAAACACTGTGTTTTTCAAGTGCTTTCTGGTTTCATCATAGTTTTAAACAAAACATTCAACACCAAACAGATCAAACTTGCAATCAAAACGACAAGAAAATCAATTTGAAACAAAACTATGTCGCATCTCTTGAACCACAATCGATTTTCTGCACCGCAATTGCTCTGTTAAACCGCAATTGACATTTAAAATGCCACATTTGTATGCGTCACGACGCATCTGAACATTGCAGAGCCATATATGCAAAAACTGAGATACAACTAACTATCATTGAGTCGCATCTGATAAACTGAGTCCCATTTGTCTGTTTCTGAGTTGCATTTGCTAAACTTGAGCCGCATTCGCAAAACCCCGACGCAACTAACACCTCAAACGACACATTTGCCTGTCACTGTTTAAAACTTCATACAAAGTCAAATCTGAAGTCTTCATCTTGTCAATAATTTGTCAAACACTGTTTCCAAGAAGATTATGTCAGAAACCAAACTTGAAATTGCTCAGAGTCTTGACCATTAGTTTGCATTCATCACCATAGGTTTCATCCTTCATTTCTTTTTTAGTTGCATACATTCGACATTAGGTTGTCCCTAGGTTCACATTTTTGCATCTTTAGGATTAGGTAAATCTCAGCACAATTTGCAACATCATTATTTTTGAAACTAGGCTCTTTTGGACTAAGTTATCAAACCCCTTTTTCAGTCATTGTCCTCTTTTGTGAAATTTTCCAACTCAAAAGTCTAGTTAGGAAAATTCACTAGTCATTTAGACCTTGTCACCTTGTCATTTTCAACAAAGTCCTCTAGTAACCAAAATTGAAAACAAAGTTTGAGCTTAGAAGTACTTAGGTACCCTTATCTTACATTGCATTTTAAGTCTTCACATTGCATATCCTATTCACAAAAAATACAAAAAACATTAGTCATCCTAATCGTCATTTAGAATTTAGACCTTACATAGCATCATCACTACATTTAGTTGTCATTCCTTTTCAAAAAACAATCTCAGTCCCCATTTTGAACCTTAGACTTTGCATTGTTCATCTTAGTCATCATTTTGAACCTAGACCTAGCATTTATAACATTAAGTCCTTAGTCAGACATCATCATCTTAGTCCTCATATTGGCTTTGACAACCTCGTCATCAATGATTTCCTTAGTCATCACCTTGCATTGTCATCCTTTATTCCAAAAATACAAAAAGAATTTAGTGACATAACTTGTCATCTTAGTCTTCATTGTCCTTTGGCATTAGTCATTTTCTTTATACAACATTGTCATATTGCATCCCTTATTGTCAAAAATCCAAAAACATAGTCTTGCATTGTCATCCTTTATCCAAAAAAATCCAAAAAACATAGGCTAGTGTCATCCTTGCATTTAGTTGTCATTCTCATTTGAGCAAATACCTTTTATGATTGAGACTAGGCTTCAAAGATAGCAACAACAAATGGAAAACTTTGGACAAGATTCCAATCCCAACATCGACAATAACACTTATGACACAAACAAACATTGGACCTTTTCTGACCCATTTCACAACATGAACATGCAATCTTCCATGAACATGCCATCTTCATCACAAAACATTTTTGAGCCATTAATAAAAAGAGACCAAAATGGATGAGTATATGTCGAAGACTTAGAAGCTGCAGCGCAAAACCCTGATATAGCCTCCTTTGTAGAAAAATTAGTCTTACAAGACCCTTAAAGGTATATGGCCATGCTTTTGGACCAAGGGGATAAGTTACCACAAGGCTTTGACATAAATACTTTTCCACCTCCATCCGTCTTCCCTCACCATCAACAGTCACTTGACATAAATCCTACCAATAATTCACAACAAACGTCCACTTATCACCCTTATCCTAACCTTGACAAGGGAAGTCAATTTTCTACTAGTCCATTCCATGTCTCCACATCATATGCTAGTCCTTCACCTATTAATCCCATCCAAGTCTGCATCCCTTATCAGCCATCTACCAACTCATGTCAAGTCCCCACATTATGCCATACCAATCCGGTCCAAGTCTCCATGTCCTATTTCAATCAACCTTACACCAATCCAGTCAAAGTCTCCATGTCATATCCTTGTCCTTCAATAATTAATCTAGTCCAAGATTCCATATCCTATCCTTGTCCCTCACATGCTAGTCCAATCCAAGTCCCCATGTCCTATCCTAGTCCTTCATATACTAGTCCAGTCCAAGTTCCCACGTCCTATCCTAGTCCTTTGGTCATTAATCCTTTTCAAGTCACCCCCTCACAAGCCACATCTAGTCATGAAAATTCTATCATAGTCCAAAGTCAAATCCCATTTAATAAACTTGAGGATACATGTCAAAATGAAAGTCCAAAGCATGACCTTATAATGTCACCCTCATGTCAAGAACAAGGTAGTCCATCCCATGACCCTATCTCAAAGTCCATTCAAGATGTCCTTCAAAATAATCATGACATCCAAAACACACCTATCCTTAACGAAAATTCCATTTCTGATTATATCATCTACGACAACCCCATCTTTGACCAAGACCCTATTATTGACCAAGAATTCCAAAACGATCCACTCCTTGACCTTTATGCAATTCATGATCAAACACTTGCTAACCCTATAAAGGCCTTGACTATTGACACTTCCCACGATGAGACACTTTCCTTCATGGGACACATAGATGATATTCCTCCAGAACAAGAATCTTCCACTAGGGACATGCTTGCATATGATCAAGTTATAGCTAAAATCATGGGACTCTATGACACTAAACATAATGATGGCTTCGAGATTTCCTTGGAAGCACCAACAGAATCATCTGAACTTGACATGTCACATGATCAGACCAAAGATATCAGTCAGGAATATGTCCAACATGAAAATGAAGCTAAGACACTTTATCAACTAGGGTCATCTATCTTTGTCAGAGCAGGCTTTCTTACAGACGAAAATATTACAAGTGACAGTGTCTATAGACATCATGATGGGTTAGCATCTTGCTTTCAAAACAATAAATACCCCATCGCAAACAAAATCTTTCAAAGCATGCAATATCAAGGCAAAGGACTAGGCATACACGAGCAAGGCATTCTAGAACCAATACAGCTTCAGGCAAATTACAGACATCAAGGTCTTGGTTATTCCTCAGACAACAAATCAAACGATGTCAATGGTACCTCCTTGATACTGGGGGAAAATTTGTCAGATACAAACGTCAAAATGGAATCCATGAGAAATCATTGTCATAAGATTGTTGCCAACACCCCCTCCACCCACACCATGAACCATTCCATCATGAATCAACCTCCCCTTTGGGACCAACAAAAACAAAAGTTTTACAAGTCAAAAGATCAAAATCAAATGTCAAAGGCCATTGAATCAAACAAAAGGACAAGTGGACAAATGAAAATAAAATAGATCCCAAAGAAAGATGGATCAAACAAAGACACCAATTCAAATACAAAAGTCAATCACAATGTGGAGCCACAAGATAAGAGGACTCCCACATATAACACATGTCCACCTCCTTCAAAATGGTCATCAAACAAGGCATCTAAAACTGTTGGTTCCAAACACCATCCCTCCAAAATCCGTCATCCACCATCCCAAGTTTGGAAAATAAAAAGTCATTCATCCAAACGTCCAAACAATCTTTCCATGTCTACCATCATTCGTCATAATCCTACATCTCGTCTAAAGTCCAAAAATCCCACGTCAAAAATCTCACATATTGGCAGCAACTCTTTACCGTAAGGACTCTCATGGCATTCTATCGCGATGTGTGTATTCTGATAAGGCCAACTCTAGTATCAAAAAGGACCATCATGACATCGAATCAGTTGTATACAAGTGCTACGATCCTGACAAGACAACTCCTTCAGCAAGGTCATTATTGGCATATCATGGCACCAGTCTCTACATCGGCATGAACAGTGGATTCAGAATAGTTAGTGGTAATCTAAAGCATCCAGGCTATCCACAATATCAAAAATATAAAAAAAATAAAATTGAAAAATGTAGAAAATCGTCACCCTGATGAAAACCTGGCAAACAGGCATCTTGGTGTCACCAAAAAAATAAAAAAGTCAAGAAAATAGTACAGAGAAAAATTTCATCCAATGGTGAAAACCTAGCAAGCAGGTGCCTTGGATAAGTACCATGATGAAAACCTGGCAAACAGGCGTCATGTGTAAAATAAATCGTCTATGTGGACTCTTACACTTGGGGACAAGTCGTCTCATCTCCTAGGCTTTCCTCTTGACATTGACATCCAACCATTTTATTCATATCATTTTCATACATTTTCCACTTACCTTAGTCTTGACATAAAACTGGCACACATAAATCATGGTTTGGGAAAACTCTTGACATGTCTATCCTTCAATCATACACGTTTCACGAAACATCAAGTCATTAACCGTCATAGTCTTATTGTCCTTGTGCGACATAGTCCTTGCAAATCATATGACAATTCCCTTAGTCTCATGTCTCCCATATTTACCAAGACCACCCCCTATCCTTTCATGTCTATCACCTGTCTTGGCTTTCCCTTGTCAAACAGTCTAAAGATAATCATCATCCCATCTAGTTCTAACCAATTCATTCCAAATGCAACGAGTCTAATCCATACAAGCAAATTATCCAAAACATTACTTGACTTTGTTCCTGGCCCCGCTGTAGACCTCGATACTTTTGTCACATTATCATTGTTCTCACGTTGTTTTGGGATGCGTCCTTCCCACGTCAAACAACGTTGTCATCACCTGTCAATTGGTATTCAGCTTTGTGTTGTTAGAATGTTAGTATCAAAATGAAATAACAAAAACACACTAATGAAACATTAAACTGAAGAAATTGAAATGAAATTAAATATACAAGAATTCTTCAGAGCCGTTCCATTTTCTCTATCCCCGGTGATTCTTTTGAAGCTGCTGCTCTTAGATTGTGTAAGCAAGGCTTCTCCAAATGGCAATCTGCAGAACGAGTATGAAAAATGATAAAGCTTCTCTATGCTATATGCTGGTGAAATAAAAATACTGACACGGATATGCACGGGGGCTGTGATTTGTGGATGCTATGATATGAAGTGGATATGCCATGATATGCTATGATTCTATACTATGAATGCTAAAGACTATGCTATGGATGGTTGAAGGCTATTTGCAATTTGGCTATAGTTTATTTGTATGAAAGCTTCTCTATCATTTCAAAGACCCGGCAGTCCTTTTATAGCTTTTCGCAAGCAAAATCCTGGCTAGCAAAGATCAATGGATGTGAGATTGTCTGGTAAGTTTGAATGGTGAGAGATGGAGAAGTTGAGAGGAAGATGGAGAATGTTGGGAGGTTGGAGAGAAGAATGGAAGCCTGTCTTCAACCCACAGGAACAAGCTTGGACAGGAACAGAGAAATTATTTTTTCTATTTTGGCAGTTTGTTTCACGGTTGTTGAAGATAATGCAAATTAATTAAATAAATAAATTTATTTAATTTCATTTATGTGAGTTTGATTTTTGATTTTAGGACTATAGAAGATTTAATTGTGATGTGACTTTAGAAGAAATATGGAATATTTGGAATCGAATTAGAGGAATTAATTAAATATTTTGAGATATTTAATTGTAAATGGAAGGATTAAAAGAATTTAATTAAATATTTAGACTATTTAATTGTGATGGAATCTAGAGGATTTAATTAAATATTTAGAATATTTAATTATGAATGAAATTTTTAGAAGAGAAGAAATATTTAATCTTTATTTGAATAAAATATTCAAGCCAAGATTAAATGATAATTAATATAAATAAATCGTAATGTTTTATTTAATTAATTAAGAAATGAATAAGAAAAGTGATTAAATAAACTTATTTAGTTAATCGAAATGAAAGAATGAACATATATAAATCAAATTCAGAGATTTAATTAAATATTAAAAATATTTAATTAATTACCAGACTATTGTGATGTGACCATTTTTAGGTATATATTTTGCCCCTCTTTGAAGTGATGTGTTTTACGCATTGCTTCAAAGAATTTTAAAATTTGCCCCAGATGCTGATTGTTGAATGTTGATAGGTATATGCCCCCTCGAATGATGAATCAATAAGATTTTTTATTTTTATGAAAAAATTTGAATTTTTTAGATTTTTTGGAATTTTTTGTGAAATTTTTGATTTTTATGATTTTGAAGATGTCGATTCATCGTTCGAAAATGATGATGTGAAGAAAATGACTTGAAAAGATGTGAGATGAAAAATGGATAACTAAATTGCCCCTTCTATGATGGAATGTGATAAAATGCATGACTTTGTATTGATTGTTTGCGTATTGCGTTGCCCTTATTTTGATGATGTTTGTCTGATAAATTTGTTCCCAAGGTTGTTGGAAAACAAATAGTAGTTGATAAATTTTCTTTTAAAGTTGTTAAAAACAAATAGTTGTTTGATAAGTTTGCTTCTAAGGTTGTTAAAAAAAAACATGATTTTGATAAATTTGTTCTCATGAAAATGAAAAACAAATAGGTTGTTGATAAGTTTGCTTCTAAAGTTGTTAAAAAAAAACATGATTTCTATAAATTTTCTTTCCATGATGATGAAGAAAAAAGGATTTGTTGATAAGTTTGCTTCTAAGGTTGTTAAAAACAAACAGGATTTTGATAAATTTGTTTTCATGAAAATGAAAAACAAATGATTTGTTGATAAGTTTGCTTCTAAAGTTGTTAAAAACAAACAGGATTGTGATAAATTTGCTTTCAAAGTTGTTGAAAACAAATCGTAGTTTGATAAATGTGCTTTCAAGGTTGTTGAAAGACAAATCGTAGTTTGATAAATGTGCTTTCAAAGTTGTTGAAAACATATAGTCGAATGATGTATTCTGATTGGATTGATTTGATTGATTTGATGATCCATTTTGATTTGAATAACGGTATGATCTTCTGATGTTATTGATGATTTGATCTTCTGATGTAGGAGCAGGTGGTGTGAGACCAACAACATCTGGGGGTAGCACCTCATAGTTTTTTCATGTGATCAGCTTTGATTTTTTTATTGAGACATTGTATACTTTGCCAGCTTTTGGGAAAATCTATAAATGCAAAATGCAGATTCTAACATGAATGAAATCTATACTGACCATGCAGGTTATCCGTACAATATTTCCATTCGGAGAGCTTATTTGTGCTTTTTGTGTCATCATAGAGCATTGAAATGTTGAAAGTTAATACAAGCATCAAAGGGTATGTTAGCACCAGTGATGACCTGAGTATTGCTTTCATGAATTTTGATATAGCAAGATAATACAAGCATCTAGCTATAATTAAACCGAGATGACCTGAGTATTGCTTGCATAAACAGACAAGAGTTAACCCGTTTCCTATGCAAATTACGAAATGTCATCAATGATATGTAGTAGAGCATGTCTCACGACCAATTTGCATAGTACTAATGATTTCCTCGCAAACAGCAGACAAAGAAAAATCATACTCCTTCCTTGCTTTTCTAGTTCAGTACATCATCGAATTGCTCTAGAGATATGATAGAAAATCAAACAACAATTCAAATTTTTGCTAAAAATATTTCAAACATTATTCAAATTAAGATCATCGAACTTGGTTATCAACATTGATGTTCTTGTTTTGATGTTTGTTTGGATTATGTTGTTTTGATGTCAATTGGCATTGAATAAGCATATTGTGGTTGATTTGATACGGCAATGTTTATTTTGACAAACTATTTTTTGTCTATTTCTGATGTTTGAAAAGCTCATTGCCCCTCTCTTGTTGAGTCTGTGTTTCTGCCCCCAGTGTAAACACAACCTAAAGATTAAGGATATGTACAAATTTCATCAAGCCATGATGAAACATAAGGATTCCTGTTGTATGATTTGGATACGAAAGATCTATACAGATGATAGATATGGATGGATGAAAGATATGGTATGAAAGATATGGATAAGATATATGATGTTCAAGAAGATCCTTAACCTTGTCAAGATCAAAGGTGGAAATGTAAAGAATGGGCATAGAAAGGATAATGACCATGAATGATAAGATGGATGAAACTTGCCCCTAAGTGTAGAGTGCAAGAGGAATATGGAAGATATGATATGGATGATAGGAAAATGGAGGAGGGACTTAAGCATCAAGTTTCACAACCAAATATCCCTCTAATAAACCATGGCAATGGGAATTAGAATCCTAAATGTTGGCATATTAATGATATGATGGAAGAATCTAAGGACTTATGAAAAAGTTTGGATTAAAGGAGAATGATGGGGTATGAACGTTGGATAATGGATAGGAGGTTGGAAAACCTGTTGATGGATAGATGGAAAGGTTGGAAAGATCAACATTGGCACACACCTTGAAGGGTGGTGGAGTGATGGAGGAAAAATGGATTTGGAAGGTGATAGGTTATTAGATGGAAAATTGGAGGAAGCTTTTGGATTAGCAAATTTGGATGCCAATTTCGATTTTATTGCTTCTATGAAAATTTTAGGAATCCACATGAATTTTGACTTTGATTTTTGCTTTGTGGGCCTTTGACATTTTTCCTTTTGATTTATGGACCTTTGTGGTCTTTGAAAATTTCCTTTTTGCTTTGATGGGCCTTTGTGACCTTTGGAAATTGCCTTTGCTTTGATGGGCCTTTGTGGCCTTTGAAAATTTCCTTTTGATTTTTGGATCAAATTTTCTTTTATTTTTGCATGACTCTTCGAGGAGACATGTTGATCCTTTGATACATGTGGAATTTTATATTGAAGATTTTGACATTTGGCACCCAAATTTCTTCCAAGAGCAATGGGAGAGGTGGATTGAGATGAACGATATGGAGGTATGAAGGAAGAATTTTGAAAGTGGATCAAGGATGTGTACTTTTGTTGTTCTTGAAGAATAGGAGATGGAGAAAAGTGGGACCCTAATATGGATGGAAGGGTTGATGAGCTAGGATAAGGACCTAGGATGGATGGAGAGTTTGATGAACTAGGATACCTAGGTTGAGCATGAGGTGTATAACCAAGGCCATGATAATATGGATGTGCTTGGACAAAAAGGGGTTCTAGGATGCCTTGCTCATGAAGGCCTAAACCTTTTCCTTTGTAATTCATAATTTCACACATTCGTTTACCAATTGGATATGTATTGTTTGTGAAACAAGATGCAAGTCCATTGTGAGGAGGATATGATATGGATGAGAGGATAGGTTTTGGAAGTAAACCAGAATGGATAAAGGTGGAGGATCCCAATTTATAGGTGTGGGGTTCATGGATAACTTGAACAGATGTGATAGGCTCTTGACATGGGGATGATGGGGCGTTTTGATCTTGACTTGGAAAAGGATTATGAAGTGGTATGAAAGGAATATCTTGATCATGAGAAGGATAATCATCTTCATGGGATGAAAGGGTATCCTTGAATGGAAGCTTATATTGATCTTGATGAGGAAAGGAATCGTGAAATTTTGTAGAAATCATATCTTGATCATCAATTGGTAAGACATCATTAGATAGGATGGAAGAAATATCATGCTCTTGGGATGCAATAGAATCATGGGATGGTATGGATTGATTAGATGATGTGGAAGAAGAACTTGGAAGAACATTTTGTTCTTGAGATGGAAGAGGATTATCATGGGTGAATAATGAAAGGAGGGGATCATCATATGGTCTTTGAGAGATGGGATCTTGATTAAAGATATGAAGGGTTTGTAGAATGTTTTGATCAAGATGTGTAGAATCATTGGATGTAAAGGATATGATAGAAGAAGATGATTGAATGGAATCATTATCTTGAGTGAAAGAATCATGAGGTTCATTTTGAATTATGGGGGATGAAGATAAATGCATGACATGATAGGATTGGTTAATTTTATTTGATGGCTTAGATTTGGGCTTCTTATGTAACCTTTGCAAAAATTCAAAAACATTGAATTTGGATGATGTTGCTTTTGGAGGAGAAGAGGTTACATTCATATTTCCATCAAAGGACTTTGTAGTTGTGCCCCCTTTTATTTCATTGATTTGCCTTTGGAGTGCTCTTGTTTGTTGGGGAAGACTACTAAGATCACTTAATGGAGTTTTAGTCTTTTCAGGATCTTCCTTAATTTTCTCCATATTGTAGTTAGAGGGCAATTTGGCACCTTGGTTTGCTAAGAAAAGAAAGTAGCCTTCTTTATCTCACTCTAACATCTTGTCCAAAATTTGGTGAAACTGTGGATCCTGTTCAACTTCTTGAATCATTTCATCAGTTATTTCATCATGTGAACTATTCCCAGTACGAAACCTATGAAAAGGATTTTCTTCCCTATCACCCATGTTGTAAAGTGGACAATAGGCATATGCTTTTGAAATGTTCTTCTAGACTTAGATCACAGTTTTATAAGTGCAAAAATGATGATGTCTTGATCTGATAAGATGAAAATCTTATGATATGATCAAATGACGTTTCTAACTCTTGATTGTGGCTTCCAAGATGAAAGGATATCAGAATCCTGTTGGGGAAGTTGAATCAATAATCAAAAACTTATTTGAAAAGATGCACTATTTTGAGATTTGATCCTAGTCTCGAAAAATGATAAGTGTAATCAACGTAATTGTGAATTTTGGATGATCTTTACTGAATTAATGTATTGAAAACACATCAAGCAAATTGTAGAATAGTTGTGTTTAATTCCTATACTAAACATCAAGTGTATGATCAAAATGTTTTTCAAAGATTGTTTTCAAAGGTTTCACACATGATAGACAAATCAAACAGACTCACTCTTAATACTCAAGTAGGTCATCAGAGTAATCAATAGCCCACATCTTAGAACTGCGTCGACTCACACAGCTGTGTCACCCCCGAAAGGGCACCCGTGTTTTTGTCTTTTCCAGGTGCATACTCAGAGTGACGGAAGTGGATACTGGATCCCCTGAGCAAACAGTCCTTGGCAGTTATATAGTGAGTATCTTGGGGGTAGATTCTTCCCTCCCCTGCACTGTGATTATTATGATGTTTAGAAACTGACTTCGGTTGGATACTACACTAAGTTCATAGTAAAGGTTTCCGTTCGGTGCGGCAAATGATATACTCCCTCGAGAGACCTCCCTACCTTTAGAACAAAGGCTTTGGGGATGGTTATCTTGCACACTACCGTCAAAAGAGGGTTTCCCCAGTTTTTCTTTAAATTTTATAGTGGGGTGGAATAGCCTGGCTTTGGCTTGAACCCACTTGAGTCATTCCTCTTGGGTGAGTATTTTTTCCCACAAGAGTAGACTCTCTAAAAGGTATTATAAAAACTTTAAATTGCATGAAATGAAATAGATGAGTTTGGCATTTTGATCACCCAGTTAAGGGGAGAGCATAGGCCTATCACCGTTTAAAGAAAAACAAACAAGAGTTCAATTTTAAGCCCAAATAAACAATTCACTATGCTAGGTGAAGATGTTGCTTCACAAAGACATGGAGTTCTTTTTAACCCAAAATAGAAAATGAAGTGACTATCCTAGGATTGCTTGATTTTGAATTAGGTGACTATCTTAGGATTGCTTCATTCCAATTAAGTGACTATCCTAGGATTGCTTCTTCTTTTTTTTGTTTAAAAAAAATAAAAAAATTTAGAGCTCTTACTGGTCGCAATCGCATCAGATTCAGTCAAGTTGTATTCAAATTACAATTTACAATTTGCAGCCTTTTCCAAAAATGCGCTATAATAGACATCATAGGCGCTGCAGGATTCTTTAAGGGCATTGTAGAATGCATTATAGGCACTGCAGAATGCTTCAAGAGCGTTGCAGGATGCTTCAAGGGCGTTGCAGGATGCTTTAAGGGCGCTGAACTGGGTATGAATTTTCTTGAAGCGTGTTTATTGCGCTAATCCACTATTTTTGGCCATAACCTGTCAAGAAAATCTGTAATAAAATGTTAGAATTGGGGCAAGTGCCCCACGATGGGCGCCAAAAATGTGTTGTTAGAATGTTAGTATCAAAATGAAATAACAAAAACACACTAATGAAACATTAAACTGAAGAAATTGAAATGAAATTAAATAAACAATAATTCTTCAGAGCCGTTCCATTTTCTCTATCCCTAGTGATTCTTTTGAAGCTGTTGCTCTCAGATTGTGTAAGCAAGGCTTCTCCAAATGGCAATCTGCAGAACGAGTATGCAAAATGATAAAGCTTCTCTATGCTATATGCTGGTGAAATAAAAATACTGACACGGATATGCACATGGGCTATGATTTGTGGATGCTATGATATGAAGTGGATATGCCATGATATGCTATGATTCTATACTATGAATGCTAAAGACTATGCTATGGATGCTTGAAGGCTATTTGCAATTTGGCTATAGTTTATCTATATGAAAGCTTCTCTATCATTTCAAAGACTCGGCAGTCTTTTTATAGCTTTTCACAGGAAAAATCCTGGCTGGCAAAGATCAATGGCTATGAGATTGTCTGGTAAGTTTGAATGGTGAGAGATGGAGAAGTTGAGAGGAAGATGGAGAATGTTGGCAGGTTGGAGAGAAGAATGGAAGCCTGTCTTCAACCCACGGGAACAAGCTTGCACAGGAATAGAGAAATTAATTTTTCTGTTTTGGTAGTTTGTTTCACGGTTGTTGAAGATAATGCAAATTAATTAAATAAATAAATTTATTTAATTTCATTTATGTGAGTTTGATTTTTGATTTTAGGACTATAGAAGATTTAATTGTGATGTGACTTTAGAAGAAATATGGAATATTTGGAATTGAATTAGAGGAATTAATTAAATATTTTGAGATATTTAATTGTAAATGGAAGGATTAGAAGAATTTAATTAAATATTTAGAATATTTAATTGTGATGGAATCTAGAGGATTTAATTAAATATTTAGAATATTTAATTATGAATGAAATTTTTAGAAGAGAAGAAATATTTAATCTTTATTTGAATAAAATATTCAAGCCAAGATTAAATGATAATTAATATAAATAAATCGTAATGTTTTATTTAATTAATTAAGAAATGAATAAGAAAAGTGATTAAATAAACTTATTTATTTAATCGAAATGAAAGAATGAACAAATATAAATCAAATTCATAGATTTAATTAAATATTAAAAATATTTAATTAATTACCAGACTATTGTGATGTGACCATTTTTAGGTATATACAAGCTTGACTAGGGGCACAATCATATTTGTCCTTGAATTTTCATGTGTAGGCATCAGTCACATGCATTTTTCGTGATCCTCTTAAATGTCAAAATCCAAAAACATCATAAAATATCTTGAAAAAAGAACAAAAACATCAAAAAGTCCTAAAAAAAGACAAAAACATCAAAAAGTCCTGAAAAAGTCCTAAAATTTTGAAAAAGTCCTGAAAAAGTCCTAAAAATATATGAAGTCCTGAAAAAAGACCTAAAAATCATAAAACGTCCTGAAGAGAACCACAACAAAACATCAGACTACTCGAAAAATGCAAACATAAGGTCATCTCTTGTCAAAGTCAGTCATCTCAATCAGTCCATTTCATAGTCGAACTACGTTGTCTCTGCGCATTTGCTATGTAGGCAAGGCCATCAGTCGATGAGTCCTTGAGACATTAGGTCAGTCTTTTTAGGTTGGTCCAAATAAAATAATGGAATTTGTCACAATCGTCACATCGGTCAAATAAGTAGATGTAGTCAAACTCAAACACAAGACAGTCATTTGAAACATCAATGTCAAAATTGGTCAAAATTAGACAACACAGTCCAATCAATCATATAGTCAACATCAGTCAACTTTCCAAAACATATTAGTCAAAACAATGTCAGTCTCGTCACTCTTTGGTCCTCTTCAAGATGTGTCCTCGCATTTGGACCTTGTCAAAATTTCCTTTGCCTTTTTCAGGATGTGTCCTTCTTGACAATAGGCCTCGTCAAATTTTCAACACTGTCAAATTGGAAAAACTCTTAAACTGTTAAAATTGTCAAACCAACAAGAAATCAATCTTTGGAAAACAAATATTGGCAAACAAAATAAAATGGTTGTTAATCTTTCTGGTCTATCTTGTCTTATCTTTTGACTATCTTGGCTATTTTGTCTTATATTTTTACTGTCTTGTCTTTTTGGTCATGTTACTAGCTACCTTGAGGATGTCCCATGAAGGATTTAGAGGTGCAATGACGTCTCTTGACCTATTTTGTTTTTCTATGACTATTGCCTGTGGATTGTTTTGACAAAAAGATTGGGGTAACATGACCCTTAGTATGAGTTAGGACATTCCTTGTCTATGACTATCTGTTTTTCAAATGGATGACCTTGTACACCTTGGTCTACATCATATCATGGTGTTTTTTGTCCATTTGTGTCATTTTTACTGCCCAATGATGATTAAGAGCAATAAATATTAAAGTCCTATGCTAAAGTTTTGAAGGATTTGGTCTAGGAACTAACATGCATCTTTTTTAGTCTTGTCATCTTCTCTCACTCATCTCATATAGGCATTGCATCCATATCATCATCCATATCTTTTTCATTAACATTTCTTTGTCTCTTCATATTCTAGTCTTCTCATTAATTTCGAGAGCAGACCCATGTTCTTGGGACCTGTTTGTCCTCTCGAGGGGGCATACTGTAACCCTCGTCATTCTTCCTCATCTTATTTTGCACTGGGGCATATTTTTGACTTGTCTTCTTTGTCACAACGTGACAAGCGACATTATGACAAAGAGGGGCAAATGTAGACACCTAAAAATGACCTAGGCCTACAAGCTTCATTTTTACTACTTTCATCCTAGCATAATTAAAACATTTAATTATGTCCTTGGTCCACATGCGACTATTAATTAAATAATTTATAATTGTTTAATTAATTCATGTCTTTGTATTCTTCATGATTATTAAATAAATAAATTTTATTTATTTATTAAATACGTCATTAATTGTCTAAGTCTTCCTTAATTAAATAAATTGCTTAATTTATTTAATTACCCTTCACATATATTTCTTCGATTATTAAATAAATAAATTTTATTTATTTATTTAATATGTCACTAACTGTCATAATTAAATGAATTGATTAATTTATTTAATTAATTAATCTTATCTGCTAAATTAAATAATTATATTTAATTATTTAATTGCCTAAATTAGTATTCCTCTCATTTTAAATAAATGAAATTATTTAAAATATCATCACTTTCTTAACTATCAGTCCATTTTGGTAAATAATCTGAAAAAGATTATTTATTATCTCACAAAATCATTATTTTGAATTAATTTAATTCAAAATAGTAACTAATCTTCCAAAAATCAAGTAATCGGGTAGATTCTTGATTTTCCAAATTTGATCTTCAGTCCAACTCTTATCTTCTTGATTTTTTGAATATCACAAATTAGGCAGTCTTTATCTTCTTGATTGTCAAAAACCCTTATTTTCTAATTAATTATTTCATTTATTCTCCACCCCCGATTCGATTTTCTTAGATGAAATCTTGACCGCTCACTTAAGGATTTTTCCCTAACCCTGATTAGGGATTATCAAATTTAATCTGGACCTCTGATTTTAGGTCTCTATCAAAGATCAATCTCATCCATTCGTTCAAAATGGCATTTTCTATAAAATGCCATTTTCCTCTCATTTTCGCATTAGACAATATTTTAGACATTAGATGCATAGAGATTCTACAGACATTGCAGCAATTGTCATCTTACTTCATTTAGTCTTGGCATATTTAGGCATAGACATTTCAATTATATTGTCATAGGCATTTAGGCATTAGGCATTTAGACTTTGATCAAATCCTTCAAAGCTTGGTGTAGGACATAGGCATACATTTCAGATTGCTCGCATAATGAATCTGAGGGCAAAAGCATCATCTAGCAAGTAAGAAGGTGTTACAAAAGTAAATCATGGAGGTCTCGGCGATCAGGTATAATCGTTCTTTCATTCACTTCCATTGTGTTTTGTAATTACTTTGGGTTTATTGTCATTTATGATTTATATGCTTTATTGATTGAATCTAATCCAAAAAATAAATCCTTAGTTACAATGTTGATTATACTTACTTATGTATCAATGTGTAAAGGACCCGATTTAGTAAATTATGTGGGTAAGTTGTTGAGTTATGTGAAATGTGAAAATAATGCCTTTGTCAAATTGCTTGATTTTAGAATTGATTGTTGTATGTGAGTGAAGTTGTGAGTTAGCCAAGAGTTCTTCATGGATGTAGTAGAGTGAACATTTGTGTTAAATTAAATGTTGGTTTTGTACTTGGTATGTGTTAAGTGGTTGTTAGCCAAAGTGTAACCGATGGGGTATCATGTAAGGAAGATATTGAGTTTTCCCTTGGGTGCCCTACTGGCTGGTTTACTGTTAACTTGATTAAGCTAGCTTGATTTAGTTTGAAGGTCACGTTATGATATTGCCTCTTTTATTCCTCTCTTGTCATTTTGTGATTATGGAATTTATATAGTCATTTTGTGGGTTCCTTGATGTGAGTCTTCCTTTTTGTGTTAATTCTGATCAAGGGGAACTTTTTGCAATTGACTTTCTTTTAGTCATATTTTGAGATGATTGGGAACCCAAAGTGTTGAATTACCTTTAGTCAGAATTTGTGGTCTTTTGATAATTTAGGCTTCCAAAGGCAATGGAGAAATTTGATTTATAATGATGTTCTACGGGTGGACCGTTGTGATTTATTGATCATATTTTGGATTTTGAGCTTTTGGGTATTACCTTATACTATGGTGTTGACCTTTGATGTGGTGGGTGGTACCTCCTTGTTCTTGTTTTAGTAATAAGGAATGGTTTGCGAGATGGTTCTTGCCTCACATGTTGTGAGTTATGCACACTTGATTTTTATGTGAACTAAGGTACACCCCTTGCTTGTATTTAGTTTTGGTGTCGTAGGGAGAGTGGCTCTTCATGGGGGCTAGCACACAAAGGGGTTGTTTGGATAACCCATGGAAGAGTTTCTTAATCAAGTGATAATGTAATTAATTAACTAGTAGGTTGGGTAGCTAAACATTAAACAAGATAAATGATGTGCCTCACCCATACCGTTAGTGATTTCATAAACTAAGGATGGGATGAGAAGACCTGGTTGGTAAGATCACTGCCTTGTCTTCACAAAAGGTAAGTGGTCCCGCATGAGTCACCCTATGGAGCGGTGCCTTGAGATAGGCTGCTTGGATAACCATAGATGGAGGCGGTACCTTGTGATAGGTTGCCTGGATAATCCATGTAAGTCCATGCGATGACACTCTCCCACAGTATTCGTTTAATCTTCTTTTCTTGGTAGCCTCTGGAAGTGTTGTTTGAATTGTTGATGTTGTTGAGGCAACTAGTTCTTGGTGATAGTTGTTGAATCCTCCAAGTTCTATCTTTTAGTGTTGCACACATGCCTCATGGCGGCTTGATTGATGTTAATGAAAGGTGCCCTTGATATTTATTGTTGGTTGATATTGCAATTTTATTTGAAGGCTTGGATCCTATTGTTGTTGGCACCTCTTATGGTTATTTAGGGTTGAGCTATAATCTTGACATTTGGTTATGTTGGAATTTTCATTATTTTTCTTTGGCTAAGTGATGTCAATGTTGTGGTTTGTTATCTTGTGTTGATGATATCCTTGTTGTGGAGTCTGGTTTGCTATTAGTTCATTTGATTATTATTTTTGGACTGGGGTATGGGGATATTTCTTGTCAACTCCTAGCACGGGGGGTGGACTTTCGGGTCCACGTGGTCGGGTGGAATGTGCTACACACCCCATTGGGTCCCTAGTCGAGGTTCAAGATATGTAGATTTTTCCACTTGCAGTGTCTCCAAGATTGTACCCAAGAAAGAGTCATTCTTGTTACCTTGTATTCACATTTTCAGTTGTATTAATCTATCTTATTGTATTGTTCCTATATATGTTGAGGAACACATCTGTATCACTGTATCTCTTATACGAAGTAACTTTTATTATCATTGTAATGATTGTAACCTTTGACATTAATTTATGATCTTTGATGGAAGTTTGCCGTTCATGAAATGTATACAAATACTTGGTACTTTTATGTGTTAATGTTTCATAGTATGTAATTGTTAATGGTGTTGTATCTATGGAAATAATTGTAATTATGTTCATAGATGTGATAGATGGTTTTATGTATGTTATGATGTGGATGTTTGAATGTCATCTAGTAATTCTAAATAATGGTTAAGTGGAATACTTGTAGTCAATTAAACATCGTATTGGTATGGGTTTATGTTAGTAATGTTGTCACGTGTACCCCAGAGGACGTGGTTTAAGATGTATATGTTTATCTACAAAGTATGTGTTGGTTGTTCATGTTCATTATATGTATTGTTCTATTTTAGAAAAAATAAAAAATAAAAAAAATAAAAAAAATTATTGTACTTTTATTGTGAATTGTTGTTGTCCTTTGGGGTTTACGTGGTGGGCATTACAATACACACCACAATAGTGAGATGAATCCCTCTCTCTCTCACTGAATCCCTCTATCTCTCTCCCTTCTACCCATAACCCTAAACCCTAAACCCTTAAACCCTTAAACTCCAAACCCTTAAACCCTCTACCCTCTACCCTCTCTCTCTCTCTCAAGTCTCTCCCTCCTACCCCCTCTCCCTCTCTTAGGTCTCTATCCATCTCTCACTCACTCCCTCTATGTGTCTCCCCTCTACCCTTAAACCCTAAACCCTTAACCCTTAACCATAAACCTTAAACCCTTAACCCTTAAACTCTAAACCCTTAAACCTCTACCCTCTATGTTTAACCCTCTACCCCATCTCTCTCACTCTCCCTCTTTCCTTGTCTCTCTCAAGTCTCACCCTCCTACCCCTTCTACCTCTCTCTCTCTCACTCACTCTTATCTCCCTCCCCTCTACCCTCCCTCTACTTAACTCTCTACTCTCTATCTCTCCCACTCCTCCCTCTCTCTCACTGAATCCCTCTATCTCTCTCCCCTCTACCCATAACCCTAAACCCTTAACCCTTAAACCCAAAACCCTTAAACCCTCTACCCTCTACCCTCTCACTCTCAACTCACTCTCTCTATCTCTCTCCCCTCTACCCTTAACCCTAAACCTTAAACCCTTAACCCTTAAACTCTAAACCCTTAAACCCTTAACCCTTAAACTCTAAACCCTTAATATTAGGTGTGATTTAAAAACATTATAAAAGTATAAATTTTTGGAGTTCTATTAGGAATTGAATGATAAATGATGATGAATGGGAAAATATAAGGCACTTTAATATTTTCAACTAAAAAGTTAGAGTTCAATTAGGATTAGTGTTCACTTAGGGTTAGGTTTAGGGTTCAATTAATGTTCAATTTGGGTTAGGATTGAGGATGAGGTTGGGGTTTAATTAAGGTTATGAATTCAATAAGAGTTCAAATAGGGTCAAGGATAAGGTTGGGGTTGGGGTTAAGGTTCAATTAAGATAAGAATTAGTGTTAGGGTTAGGATTAGAGTTCAACTGTAGTTCAAAGTTAGGGTTATCGTACAATTAGGACAAGTGTTCAATAAATGTTCAATTAGGGTTAATACTTAATTAAGGTTAGTTTTAAAGTTCAATTAGGGTTTGGGTTAGGGTTTGATTAGAGTTAGGTTTAGGGTTTAGTTAGAGTTAGGGTTAGGGTTAGGGGTAGAATTCAATTATGCTTAGTGGTCAATTACAATTAGATTTAGTGTTCAATTAGGGTAAGGGTTAGAGTCCAAATAGGGTTAGGGTTTAACTAGGGTTAGGATTAGAATAGAATAAAGTTTTGTGTTTAATTATGATATCTATAATTTAGTATAATTTTAGAAAATGAAATGATTTGGACACAAAGAAAAAAAATAGAAAAGTTGATTTTATATAGATCTTATTTCTTAATTTATTCTAAAATTCTAATTAATAATTGTTTAATTAATATAAAATGAATATTTAATTTAATTTAATTTATTGTATTAGATAAATAGTAAAACTAAATAGATAATAAATATTTTATGGATTTTAAAAATTAGAATTTAGTTTAATTTTATTTGTAATGTCAAATATTAAAATTTTAGATTGAAATACTTAATTTATTTTAAAATATTTATAATTAATGTTCAATTTATAAACTAATATTAAGACATTAATAAATATAACCCGTGGCATATTGTATTAAATATGCATCAAAGTATTTATCATTCCTTTGGATTAACCAGATGAGACACGTGGTGCTCGCCCATGATATCGTGATCTTGCAATTTCTGATTGCGGGATGGCAGGGAACGACTGAGATGCGGCTGGACTCAACTTCTAATCTCCTATCGTAGATCTTATTTGACTTGACTAGTTGCCCTAATTTCTCCACTTTTGCTCATTTTTAATGAATTTCCCCCCAACCTTGTCAAATTTATTTCATTTTAAATGTTTTGCTTTGGAAGCAATGAAACATTTAAAATATATCGCACAAAAATTTTCTCGGGCCCCACCTTGTATAGTCCACATGGCACCCACCCATGATTTTGCAATCAACCAAAGCACCATCGCGGGATGGCGGGGAACGAATCATATCAAAGGAAAGTTGATGAATGGTACCACAAATTTGATCCCCCAGATGGGACATGTGTCACCCGCCTGCGATATTGCCATCCTACAATTCTCGATCACAAGATGGTAGGAAACCGTTGATCTTGAAGGAATTTTGATTGATGATAGCAAATTTCATCCTTTTGAAAAATAAAACATTCATTAAAGGGAAAGGGGACATTTCTATGCGGATGGAAAACAACGACATAAGTTTTTTTAAAACTATTCAGCACAGGGCCAACTAGGACTTAGGAAAATAAAACCCATGGAGGAAATAAAATATTAAGACCAAACGGACTAGGCCTAGACGAAATGATGGGGCATAAGATTTTTTTAAAACCCTTCAAAAAAGGTAATAGTGAAATAGATCCCGACGAAGGCATTAGGTAAACACAAGGGTTTAAGATGAAGACAAAGCTAAAATCCTAGCCCTAAGAAATATTCCAACACCATGATAGACCAGTGACATAAGGCAGGGCATGAGTGAAACATTAGGAACAAAATTTGAACTTCCATCAGTACATGAGAACCTCTAAATGTTATATGAAAAAAACATAAATACATTCATGAAGAAGTGAAATAAGTAGTATTTTTTTGTTTCAAATAAAATATCACAACTCTCCACTATAAGTATATCATTTTAAAAACAAAATTCTCATTTAATAAAATAAGACACTCATTTAAACAAGTATTGTTATCATAGTGAAAAAATATTGTTCTTATGTGTACAACAATTGGGATAGCAATGTACATGTTGGTATCTTTTTTTACTACTCAAAAATGTAACCAGGTTTGTCTTCTAATCTACTTATGGAATTGCCAATTCCAATTAAGGGCAGCTTGAAGGACCTGGACCAACTAATGAGGACTTGAACAAAGCCTCCTACACTTCAGGCTCTGCAAGACCCGGGAGGGGGATCCCTTAATTTTTTTACAACCTCTACACCATTATCATAAACAACATTAACACTAACAGATAATCTCACTTAATAGCTCAAGACGATAGGATAATACTGAATTAAATTGGTTGTTCATCAGTAATATCAACTATTTAGAGCATGAGATAATTACAACACAATCCATAAGATAGTCATTGATTTGCAATTTGTAGCAAGCTCTAGGCAAAGACAAACAAATACTGAATCATACATGTAATTACAACTTAGATTAGTGCCATATATCCATTGCAAGAGTCAAATTCATACGTATCTAAAGATATATGACAGATTTAACGCATAACATATGAAATCTTCAACAAGATTGCATTACAATCTCATCAATATATATTCTAACTCAATACTACTTATCAAATCCTTATACCAAACATATCTGCCTATAATCCCATTCAATCATTTTAATTAATTCCTTGAATTAAAGCTAAAATAGAATCATACACACCACAAAAGTGAGATGAATGAAACAACCCTTAGTTATTTATTCAAAGTTCAAATATGCATGTACAATGGAGAGACATGAGTTTGAATTTATGACTGCAACTCAAATGCTAGTACTGTTATATAACATTAAATCCCCATGAACTCAAAATCTGTTACAAAATGACTCAAAACCTAAATTGCATTCTTCTCTAAAACCATCGATCTTTACAATTTGCTCTGCAACTTCACCTAGACTCGACCAAAATTATCTAACTTGCTAACCCATACTTCTGGCCTTGAAATCCTTCTTATATAAAATGAAGGAGCAAACAATCATTGGGCCAGAAAGTACACATGTCACCAGCCAATTGGAGCACCTGGTGATATTCTAAAAATCATTACAACAACAATCACCTTGGAAAATATTCTTGTTCATCATGCCAGCTGAGAAAAGTTGATGCAATAACAAAAAACCACAAGAAACCCATGCCGAGAATGTCATCAATGCAAAACTGGAACCCTTGTAACCGCAGCATCTAATTTACCACCTGTTAGTAACTCATTCCTTTTACTCTTCCTCATTCAAATACTTAGCTACCCATTTTTGGTATTCTTCATCAGTCGGCCAGGAAAAATTAATCACCTCTTTTACCTTTGTACTATAAGGCATGTATTTTACCGCTACCTGATTTGCATCTCTTTCAAAAGATTCTAAAAATGAATTGGTATTAATAATCTTATCCATACAACTCACCAACAAATCATAATCTGATTCATCACAAATTAATTTAATTTGATCATTGATGACCTTACTTGCTTCATCCTGCCATTGTTGGAGTGTTTTGATTTTCCCCTGCTCATTAATTATATCAAGTAACAATGTGTTACCCCAATCATTGAAATTCTTCACCAACTCCCTAATCTTCCTACTCAAGTCATCTGGTAAGGTTTGAAAACCTTGCAATGATTTTACTAACACATGAGTAGGCTTTAATGATTAGGGCCTATTATTTATATCAAACCTTGAGGCTTTATACATGATATCCACATCACTGGCCCTAGGGATCCAATTTTCAATTATTGGTATCACTACCTCCTGATCCCTATCAATATTATTTATTGCTTCCAACAAAAAAGAATATAAAGAATGTATAGATAGCAATTTACTATCTACCTTTTCATTTAAATGCCTCAAGACAGTAGTAACAATCTCCTTTTCCTTTGAAATAAATCCCTCCTCTCTTACCTTTACCGATGTTTGTAATTCATCAATTTTTTGCATGAGCTGCTTCTTCATAGGATCAACAAAGCACTCTGTTTCTTCATCAATTTGTTCTAAAGGAGGGGTGAGGGCAGGATTCTGACTGGGAGACCCTAGTGTGGAAAAAATTGGAGAAGTAGGAGGCACTGACCATGCTGTGGAAGGTAATGTATTGGTCCCTGGAGCACTTGATGTCTCCCCAATCTGTCTATACCTAAACCTTTCCACCTCAGTTTGCAACTCAACATTCCTCTATTGCATATTGTTGTATTCTTCAATCAAAATGTTATACTTCTCCATTAGGCTTTTCTTTTCAGCCTCCTCTCTTTTAGCAGTATTTTGGGCCAATTTGGCCACATTCACAGTAAAATTAGTGGCCTCAGTGGTTGAGGTCTCTGAAGCTCTCTTTATTATTAATCCTCCTCTAAAATTTGGATTAATACCAAAAACATTTGGTTTTCTCCCTTGTGGGGCCAATGCCCAAATTTCCAAAGTTTCATATTCCTCACTAAAGGCAGAGTTTTGCAATGGTACCTTGACTTCTTCAGAGTCTTGAAAGGGATTCTTGGACTTCATAATAGCATTAAAGGCTACTGCATCTGCAATGTCCCATTTAGGCAGAATCAATACACCAGCCCAACTCACTAGTTTTCTTCCTTCTTCAGGAGTGATGTTCTTGAATTCTTCCATTAATTCAGCTTTTACCTCCTCATCATTCTCCTGGTCTAACCTGTTAGGCCTTAGTTCTCTTCTCTGCCTACATTTATATTTATATTCTTAAAATTTAATCCTCCATACCAATTGCAAGAATATAGGATTTTTTACAAATGTATTGTCATCTAGAAACTCCTTGCATGCTTCCATTCTTGCATCTTGTACACTTTTTCCTTTCATATCTAAATCGGATAAAACCAATTCAGCTAGCCTAGGAGGGGAAGGCATACCAACCTGCATGTCCTAATCAGTAACAATAATCTCATCCATCAAATCCTCTTGTGGTTGATCAATTCTTTGCCTCTTAGGGCTTGGTTCAGATGGTGGTGATGAGGGATTATGTTCTGGTGATGATTCTAAATCAATGATTTTGATTGCCCCAGGCACTTTGAATTTTGGACCTGGTTGTGGAGGTACCTTCATTATTTTCTTTCATTTTCTATCAACTCCTTCCTCATCACTGCTACTATCCTTTTTCCTCCTATAAATGGGCCACCTTTATGTACGGTGGTATACTAGCCTTGTTTCAATTGGCCTCGCACCTCTTGTACACCCAAACTCAATTCTAAGTTTATCTTCTTAGTTCTCAAGGTGCCCATAATCTCTTTGACGTTCTCTATCAGAAAATCAATTTTCTTATGGTGGGGACTGAACTCCAATAGTGGATCATACTTGGGATCCATTTTATGCACAACATGTAGTATCTTACTATAAGCTATCCATTTCTCCTTATTCAAATCCTGTCTATTTAGGTCGAACTTATTTCTAATCAGGTCCTCAAGGAAGTTGAACTCATGCACAAATTTTCCAGCTTTTATTCTTTGTCTGAAAAGAGAAAAGAAACCCTCAGGATCATGTTGCCGCTTTGGACTACATCTCAAATGGTAATCAACAAATAATTTATCAAAATGCATCTAGCCTTCCTTTGAAAATGCAAAATCATACACCACTATATAATCTGGGAAAAATGTTCCCTTACCCCTTCCAGTGAGGTTGTCCTCATGAATACAACCTATCTTCCACATAACTTCTGTAAACCCCACTCTTGGTGGTACATTGTATGGCAGTATATGAGGGGCTCCTTGAAAACCATATACTCTCAAAACAGTGCTGACTGGGTATGGGATAATGTCACCCCAGTTATGGCAAACCTTCAATTCTGGCTTCCTCCCCTTTGGCCTGAAGAAATAATATAATTCCTCAAGAATCCTAGGTACATTCGCCATCAATCTAGCCTTTAATCTGGAAGCAAAACAATTATCAAATTGCACATAACTAGTGCTTTCCTTATTACAAGATAAATCTGCAGCCCATATCTGTACTGACAATCTTTCTCCATCAACCGATTGCCTTAATTTCATCTTCTTAGAGAAGAAGTCAACATTCTTAAACAGTAACATATGCATCAACATAGAATACCAAAAGAATTGAGTGTCGGTATCATTTTTCTACAACTTAGACAACCCCTCATGCATCCTCTCAGCCAAGAAAGAAGTGAAGTCATAGGTCACAAAGAAGTTAGGGTGTTGTATTTGCACCCCCATGAACATGTATGCAATTGGCATTACCGCACCAGGACTGAAACCCAAAATCTAACACAATGAATAGAAAGTGGCCAGGAAATGGTTTGCAAAAAAATTCAATCTGAAAGGTTCCTGGTCACTAGGGCTAATATGAAATCTAGAACCTCTTGCCCTAGCCAGATGAGGTGGAAGCAACTTAGCTCTAAAAAGAGACTTCAACTTTGCATATTCCTGCTTCATTTCCTCAAGATCGATAGGAACCAAGTCTTCACTCATTTCACTCAAGTCAAAAATCTGTTGGATATCATCTTTGTTAATGTTTAATAGAACCCTTCCATCATTATCCCTAATTACTTGTGTCACGAGGTCATACCTTGTGGCCACTTCCTAAGCAGGTCTACATTAGGGAACACATTTGGTACCACTAGCTTCCCCATGTCATACATCCATCCATTTGAAAAGGGGTGAGGAAAATTCCTCCGTCCATACCACAATCTAAACATTTCCAAGCTGGTGAGAGGAACCCTAGCATCAGCAATGTTGGAGCAACTCTACACTAACCCTTCCCCTAGGATTTTCCCTCGCATCAGAACCAATCCTTACTTTCTATCATTCATTGACAAGGGAAATTGATCCAGGAAATCATTGTACAAGTTTCTTTTTAAATATTCAACTTGGCCAGAATGCTGCTTGGGTGGTGCCATCTCAAACAAACTAGGGCTTCATTACAATGTTACACTTCAAATAGCTAGGACTAACCAGAGATAGGAAATTATAGAAAAAATTACTACAATTTCTCATAGTCTATAATTAAACTATAGCTCTAACACATTTATCAACAAACTCATTGACAAACACAGCCATTCCTTTCCCAAATTCAAGTGCAGAATGACTGGGAAGCACATAAAATAAACTCATGGCTTTGTTCAAAGAAACCCCAAATTATGGTTGCAGAAACTCACAATTCCACCTTCGGCTCTAAAAATGCTCCGCAAAATAGTTAAATGCTTTGTGATACAAACAAAACAAGAAAATTGATTTTATGTCAATCAAATCACGCCAGCAAATGTATCATTTTCCATTAAAGCTCAATTGTGCGCTGCATGAATGGCTCTAACCATATTTGATGCAAATTTAAATTCGAGCTGTTGATCCTTCAATTTGATCAAATCATCGACGACCACCTTCAAAATAGGCTAACATAATCACCAACATGGCAATAAGGGGCCCACCATGTCATACACCGCAAAAGAAATCCACGTGGTTGTTTCCCATGATATCGCAATCCTGCAAAGCACCATCGCGGGATGGTGGCAAACCGTTGATCTTTATCATCAGTGATCTCGCTCCTTCAAAATGGTCGCCATCCTTTTTATTAACTGTCGAGCAACTTTTCCCTCAAAATTATAACATTTTCGTTGATTTAAAGCACATGCATCTCACAAGAACTTTAGTAACCCGCCTTTTAATGTATTTAAGGCCGACTGATGTATTTCATTATTCCTTCGGCTTCATCAGATGAGACACCTAGCACCTTCCCGTGATATCACGATCTTGAAATTTATGATTGCGGGATGGGGGGGAATGGTTGAGATGCAGCCAGACTCAACTTCTAATCTCTTATCATAGATCTTCTTTGACTTGACCAGTTGCCCTAATTTCTCCGCTTTTGATCATTTTTAATGAATTTCCCCCTGACCTTGTCAAATATTTTATTTTAAATGTTTTTCTTTGGAAGCAATGAAACATTTCAAATATATCGCACAAAAATTTCCTCGAGCCCCACTTTGTATAGTCCACGTGGTACCCGCCTGTGATTTTGCAATCAACCAAAGCACCATCGTAGGATGGTGGGGAACGGCTCAGATCAAAGGATAGTTGATGAACAGTCATGCAAATTTGATCCCCCATATGGGACACCTGTCGCCCGCCCGCGATATCGCCATCCTACAATTCCCAATCACGGGATGGTGGGAAATCATTGAGCTTGAAGGCATTTTGATCGACAATAGCATGAATTTCATCTTTCCAAAAAATAAAACATTCATTAAAGGGAAAAGGGACATTACTAGGCAGATGAAAAATGACATAAGTTTTTTTAAAACCATTCAACATAGGACCAACCAGGACTTAGGAAAATAAAATTCGTGAAGGAAATAAAATATTAAGACCAAAGGGACTAGGCCTAGATGGAACGATGGGGCATAAGATGTTTTTAAAACCCTTCAAAAAAGGTAACAGTGAAATAGATCCCAACAAAGGAATTAGGTAAACACAAGGGTTTAAGATGAAGACAAAGCTAAAACCCTAGCCCTAATAAATTTTCCAACACCATGAAAGACCAGTGACATAAGGCAGGGCATGAGTGAAACATTAGGAACAAAATTTGAAGTTCCATTAGTACAAGCATTGGATAATTTTATATTAATAGTTTGTCCTATCTCAAATATAAAAGGTGAGCACAATAAATAACATGTATTTTCCCATTCAATGTGAAGGATTTTAAAAAAAAATTAGTGTTCAACTATTGGTCCATTTTTGTTCAATATAAGTTGTATTTTAAATCATTATGTGTTGTTTTTATAACAAATAGATTTTTTGTGTTCAACTATTAGTCGATATGTGTTGAATATAAAAGGTAGAGATATCAAAGATTTATGGTTATCAATAAGTATTTGGTCCACTTAGGTTGTATATTAATTTAAATTTAAATAAAAATATCATATTCTACAAGCAACAAATGGTATTTTTTTGGTTCAACTATTGGGGGTTCCATGATTAAGTTTTGGTAAAACCTTTAAAAAGTCAAATTTTAGACACTTCTCAAAAGATATGCCTATGTGGTGAGTTGCATGATGAGTCGCACCTCCAAACCTTAATTATAGATAAATAAGAGACCAGTCTACATTTCAAAAAAAAAATGAAGGTTCTACAATATTCCAGTCAATTGCTACATGTTGAGAAAGTTAGCCTGCATGACTATTGGGCCCTCTCCCGTAAAGGAATAAGGGGACATCACTAGGTCGACGAAAAACAATGACATAAGTTGTTTTAACAAGAGAAAATGGGACCAACAAAAAACTTAGGAAAAATAAAGTCAGGCAAAGGAAATAAAACAATAAAACAAAAGGGGGCCCAGCCTAGATGTATAAAGCGATGGGGCTTAAGTCATTTTAAAGCCTTCCTAAAAAGAATGGCCAAATAGATCCCATCCAGGGTGTAAGATGAACACTAGGGTTTTACATGAAGATGAAGGTAAAACATCATCCTTAGGCTTTTCCCAAACACCATAGATGACCAGAGACTCAAGGCAGGATAAAATAGAACACAGAGAACAAAACTTTGAAGTTCCATCACTACCCATAACCCTAAACCCTAAACCATTAACCCTTAAAAACCCCAAACCCTTAAACCCTCTACCCTCTCTCTCTCTCTCTCTCTCTCTCTCTCTCTCTCTCTCTACCCTAAACCCTAAACTCTAAACCCTTAACCCTTAAACTCTAAACCCTTAAACCCTCTACCCCACGTTAACCCTCTACCCTTATCTCTCTCCCACTCCCTCCCTCTTTCCTTTCTCTCTCAAGTCTCACCTCCTACCCTCTCCCTCTCTTAGGTCTCTCTCTCTCACTCACTCACTCTTATCTCTCCCCCTCTACCTTCTACCCTTTACCCTTAACCCTCTACTCTATCTCCCTCCCACTCCCTCCCTCTCTCTCTCACCGAATCCCTCTATCTCTTCCCCTCTACCTATAACCCTAAACCCTTAACCGTAAACCATTAAACCCTCTACCATCTACCCTTAACCCTATCTCCCTCCTACCCCCTCTCCCTCTCTTAGGTCTCTCTCTCACTCCTCCTCCCTATATCTCTCTTCCCTCTACCCTAAACCCTAAACCTTAAACCCTCTACCCTCTACCCTTTACCCTCCCTTCCTTTATCTCTCTCTCTCTCTCTCTCTCAAGTCTCTCCCTCCTAGCACCACTCCCTCTCTGAGGTCTCTCTCTCACTCACTCACTCACTCTATCTCAAGTCTCTCCCTCCTACCCCTTCTCCCTCTCTTAGGTCTTTCTCTCACTCACTCACTCCCTCTATCTCTCTCCCCTTTACCATTAACCCTAAACCCTTAAACCATCTACCCTCTACCCTTAACCCTCCCTCCCTCTATCTCTCTCCCACTCCCTCCCCCCCCCTCTCTCTCTCTCTCATCTATAATATCCTACCCCCACCTCTTAGGTCTCTCTCTCACTCACTCCCTCTATCTCTCCCTTAACCCTAAACCCATAACCCTTAACCCTTAAACCATCTACCCTCTACCCTTAACCCTCCCTTTATCTCTCTCCCCTCCTCCCTCTCTCTCTCTCTCAAGTCTCTCCCTCCTACCCCTCATCCCTAAACCCTAAACCCTAAAACCTTAACCCTTAAACCCTCTACCCTCTACCCTCCCTCCCTTCCTTTATATCTCTCCTCCCTCCCTCTCTCTCTCTCTCTCAAGTCTCCCTCCTGCCCCCTCATCCCTAAACCTCAACCATAAACCCTTAAACCTTCTATCCTCTACCCTCAACCTCCCACTCTCCATTCCCCTCCTAATTCTTTCTCTATATATATATATCTCTCTCTCTCTCTCCCTTCCCCCTCCTAATTCTCTCTCTCCCCCTCTCTTTGTCTCTCATTCTCTCTCTCTCTCTGCCTTTCCCTCTCTCTCCCTCCCTCTCTCTCAATTTCCCACCCCCCACCTCCTAATTACTCTTGGGTATATGTGTGCAAAAATTGGATACCCGATTTATAGCACCAAAATATTACATTTTTAAATGTTTTTAAAATTAGATATTAGACACGAATTGTATATCCAAAAAAAATCGGATATTCAATTTGTAGTACTTTGGCTTGGGCATTGCTATGGAGCAATGTAATGATAGCTAACCCCAAAAAAAAGTCAACTTGGGATTTTCGCATTTTTTGGCGAGTTCAAAAGGCTACTTTTTTCATGTTGCCACCTTTTGGCCCATCATGATCCTGCACATACCCAAGTCTAAATCAGGCAATTTTTATTGCTAAGGTGGATCACTCCTTTCTTCGAAGGCCATACACTTATGATTGGGTCAAGTGTTCTTTTCTTTAGAAAATTCCTATTTCCTTTTTGATAGGTTAATTATGATTTGATTAGATGGGTTATGAAGCACTTATTTCAAACAAATATCTTTATGAAAGAAGTATATTGGAATGAAATTAAATATGATTTGTATTCCAATGGAAAAACTACAAAGAATGGAAACAATTCTTTCAACACATAAACTATTATGTAGTAGTCAAATAAAATGAAAAAGCTTAATCTATATTAGTTAGGATACACAACTAAGAAAATGATCTAAAGTTACTTATTTATCCTAGAGGAACTAAGTATATAGTATACAAAGAAAACCAACAAACCCACAACTACCCCTATTTTGAAGGATTTTAGTTTTCTCCCCTTCCTTATCTTGCTAATATTGTCTAATTATTTTAAAGAGATGAAGGGTCATAACACAACTTTATTCAACCCAGTAAATAGCTTGGTTAATGAAACTTGACAAAAGCAACAAAACAATTGCTACATTTGGCATTTCATGTTGAATGAAGAGTGGTGACAATAATCTACTTATAGTTTAATAAAACACTATTTTTATAAGAAGGCTTGACATTAGAAAGATAAGTGTTACTTATAGTTTAATAAAACACTATTATATTTTTACCAACATATGCTATTGTATGCTTGCATGGCTTCTTAGTTAATATATGGGAAGAGAAAGAGAGATGGAGATATATGGGAAGAGAAATGGTGCAGGAACACCTAGAGAGCATTGGGAAACACTAGGCCATTTTGGAAGCCTAGGAAGCAATTTTGAGTTTCTAAACTTCAAGGTCATGTTGACCATCTTGTTTTTTGTTTAAGATGTTAGAAGATGTTAGGATGAAGGTTGATCAGTAGCATATGGTAGATTGAATGAGTTTCTCAATTTGTTTTCACTAGGAATCTCTAGAATTTGGGAATTAAAGCCAAAATGTTGCAATTATGCAATTTTGGCCTAATAGGGTGGTTAAGTCTGACCAATAGAGAGGTAACCACCTTAGAATCCTTTAAAAGGGGGTCCTCAAACTGGAATGAGGGTTGGAAAAACATTTGAGTTTGCAAATAGTTGAAATTGAGAAAGCAATGATTTTTTTGTTGTGTATTTTCCCTGTTTTGGTGTTGTTTCTGTTTTAGCAGGTTAATGGATTGATCAAGGAAATTTGTACAGTTTAGAATGTGGAGAAATTGTCTTTGAATCATTGTTTGAGCAGTAGGTAGTAGGTTACTCATTTGCAAGTGTTATTGTACATACTCTATTCTTCCTTCATTGTTGTTTTGACTGGTAAACTGTGAACAAATGGGGTTTTAGTTTGCATTTCCACCGTACTGGAAGTATGGGCTCATGGGAAATGTGGCTAGGCCCCATGTCTGTATATAAATTAGGTTTAGGATTCTGTAAGAGACAAGGCATCATGCAAAAGGTCTATTCCTAGGCGAGCTTGGCTATGCCTGGCTAGGAAAGACAGTGCAAAATAGTCACTAATGTTGCAGGGGTGTTTACTTTCTGGCAACTCATGGTGTGTGGAAGTTGAAGGAGGCCTCACAAAGGCTTGGCAGGAAGCAGGAGTCTTCACTAGTCCATTTGGTGGCTGAAAGAAGCAGACTATTTACTGTGTATTCAAGAAGTGGCCTAAAAAAGCCCTAATTCTCACAAAATCAGGGTTACGCCTGTGTACGGCCTGTGAAGGCCCAAAACCCCAAAAATATTGGAGAGGTAGGAAATTGAGCCAGGGTCCTTTTTGGAAGTTTGTGGTGTTCATTAAGCAAAAATGAGATTTAGCCTATTCTCTCGGGTTAAGAGGCCTAATAGGGGCTCAAGGGCTAGTAGCCCTTCTTAAACCCTAGAATAGGGTTTGGTGGAAGCGATGAAGAAATGAAGCCTTGTGATTGATCAAGAACCACAATGGGATGGTTTTGAAGCCATAGAAGATGCCACATGCCCCTACAACAAATTAGTGAGGTTTGGAGAGTTAGCAAGCCTTTAGGAAGATTAAGGGCTAGGGAGAAAATGGAGGAGAAAGCACCATGTTTGGCTTGGTTAGGTGTATGCAGATGATAGTAGGGTTGGCCAGGAGAACTAGGGGTGCCTAACAAGCTTTAGGACCTATAGTCCAAGAAGGTGGAGAGTAACACCAAAGGTTTTTCCAAGGTGAGACCCAGAGCATGAGACTATGAGTGTCTCATCCAACCTTGCCCTATCAGATTGGTATCAGAGCAAGCAAAAGATTTGGGAAGAATCTTGTATGTCAGACATTGAGTCAAGTGATTCATCCATCATGGTGACAAATGCAGAGTTGGCCAAGATGGTTGAAGAGCAAGAGGAGGACAATAAGTTGTTAAAAGAAAGAATAGAGCAACTTGAGAAAGCATTGAACAATGTGAAGTTGGAAGGAAAAATATCAAAGGAAGAAGAGGTTGCAGAGGAAGAAAATATCCCTAAACCTGACCCTGTTTTGGAGGAAGAGCCTTTCTTGAAGGCATTGAAGGCGTTGAGTGGAAAAGGACTTGAAGGCATACCACTATTTAGTGGAAAAATGGAAGCTAACTTAGTTGTTGATTGGATAGAGGGAATGGAAAACCATTTTGAATGTGATGGAGCCACCGAGGCAATGTAGAAGGCCAAGCTGCAAGACTAAGAGGTTCTTCCTTGACATGGTGGAAATTCATTCAAACAGAGAGGGAAAAGGAAGGCAAGCAGCCTATTTCAACTTGGAAAGGAATGGTTGCCAAAGTAAGAGAAGCATATATGCCAGATGACTATGAGATTCGGTTACACAAGAAGAGCCCATGCGTAAAGACTAAGATAATCACTTATAATCAAGAGTTTCAAAAAACTTCTGTATATGTCCAATGTTATAGAGGATGAGCCTGGCTATGAAGGATAACTTAATTGAAATGGAACCAAGAAGATGGTCTTTAAGTCCTACATGCACTCTAATTTTTAATTAATTGGCTACTGGAAGATTGAGGAGGAAACTGAGGCTGCAAGACCAGGCTTCTAAAGGCAGAGGAAAAGGAAGAGATCAAAGAGATCAAAGAGGACATCGAGGTGGCTACCAAGGTAGAGGTAATGACCAAAGAAATCAAGGAGAGTCTAAACTAATAGAGCATGGAGGTGAAACATATTCTAGAGGAGGATATAACAGAGGTAGAGGACCTCAAGGAGGTTCAAACAGAGGAAGAGGAGCAGGCAGGAGCAATTCATACTTTGCAAACATGAAGTGTTACCATTGTGGAAAAGTAGGTCATCCTACTTATAGGTGCCCGAAGAAAGCATCTTCATCAAGCAATGAGAAGAGAGTGGCTTATGCACAAGAGGACACCATGAGTCCTAATTCATCTAAGGTCAGTCATATTGAGTCTAAAGTAGGAGAGAATCTGATGTTTAGTAGAGTCTTAATCAGACAACCGGTCAAGGAAGAACCAAAACAGAGGAGAGCTCTATTTAGAGTAAGGTGCAAGATACTTGGAAAAGTGTGCAAGGTCATAGTAGATTCAAGTTCAACAAACAATATCATCTTAGAGGAGGCAGTAATGAAACTAAAATTGGAGAAGGTACCCCATACTAACCCCTACAAATTCACATGGCTAAACAAGGGACAAAGTGTTTTAGTAAATGAACAAGTAATGGTAGAGTTTTCCATTGGAGGATATAAAGACAAGTTAGTTTGTGATGTGTTACCCATGGATGCATGCCATCTACTATTGGGAAAACCATGGCAGTATCACAAAAGTGTCATGTATGATGGAAAAGAGAACACCATTTCATTCAAGAAGGATGGGAAGACTTTTAAGTTGTAGTCATTGTCAGAAGAAGAAGGACAGTCAAAGACACCAAACATCATGTTGAGTAGTGGTAAAGAGTTCCTTAACAACCTACATCAAGGGAGTGAAGGATATGTGGTTGTGTTACAACCTAAAGAGGAAGATAAGGATGAAAAGATAGTCCTATCGGAAGCAGTCCAGAAGTTACTTGATAGGTATAAGTGTATAGTTAGTGATGGTACACCTGCAACTCTACCACCAAAGAGAGCCATAAGTCATCAAATTGACTTCATACCTGGAGATTCATTCCCTGACAAAGAAGCATACAAACTTACACCAGATTAGAACCTATAGGTAGCTAGGCAAGTGCAAGAATTGTTGGATCAAGGATTGATTCAAAAGAGCATAAACCCATGTGTAGTACCAGTGGTTTTAGCAACAAAGAAGGGAGGTAAGTGGAGGTTATGCACTAATTCTAGGGCAATAAATAGGATCACCATTACGTATAGGTTCCCTATTCCTAGAATTGAAGACTTGATGGATTGTCTTGGAGGAGCTTAGTTCTTCACTAAGTTGGATCTCAAGAGTGGATACCATCAAATCAGAATTAAGGATGGTGATGAGTGGAGGACAACCTTTAAGACAAATGATGGGTTATATGAGTGGAGAGTTATGCCATTTGGCATCTCTAATTCCCCTAGCACATTCATGAGGCTCATGAATGAAGTACTCAAGGACTTTACAGGGATATTTGTGGTGGTATACCTTGATGACATCCTCATATACAACAAGACAGCAGAAGAGCATTTGAAACATGTGGAGTTGGTTCTTAGAAGGTTGCAAGAAGAGAAATTGGCAATCAATCTAGAGAAATGTGACTTCTTTAAGCAAGAGCTAGTCTATTTGGGTTTTTTAGTGTCCAAGGGATCATTGAAGATGGATCGAAGCAAGATGGAAGCCATCCTAAACTAGCCTACACCAACCACAAGGACAGAGGTAAGAAGTTTCCATGATTTGGCTCAATTTTATAGGAAATTCATAAGGAACTTTAGTGGCATATGTGCACCAGTCCTAGATACAATCAAGGGTGGTATAAAAAATAAGTTTGTGTGGACTCAAGAAGCTGAGAAAGGGTTTGAGAAATTGAAACAAGAAGTGGCAACTCAACCTATTCTCTTATTACCTAGTTTTGACAAGTTGTTCACTGTTGAATGTGATGCTAGTGGAGTGGCAGTAGGAGGAGTGCTAAGTAAAGAGGGCAAACCTATAGCCTTCTTTAGTGAGAATCTCAATGAAGCAAAGAAGAAGTATTCAACCTATGAATTAGAACTTTATGCTTTGGTTCAGTCACTTAGGAAATGGAGGCATTACCTTCTACCCAAGGAGTTTGTAGTCTTTACTGAAAATCAGGCACTCAGCTTTATCAACACTCAAGAGAAGTTGAGTAATAGGCATTTGAAATGGATGGAATACATCCAAGATTTTACCTTCACCATCAAGCATAAGAAGGGACATCTAAACAAAGTAGCAGATGCATTGAGCAGGAGATTGTTGACAGTCCAAGAGATAAAAATCAAGAGCATTGGCATAGAGAGTTTCAAGGATCTCTATGGGGAAGATGAATACTTTTCAGAGGTCTATAAGGTATGTTCTAACTTTGAAAACTATTTCCATAGCCAATACTCTAAGTATACTTTTCAAAGTGGGTTATTGTTTAAGGGAAATCAGTTATGTGTTCCAAGAGGGTCAATGAGGGAAAATCTGATTCAAGAAAAGCATAATGGCAGTCTCAGTGGGCATTTTGGCATCAATAAGACTTTAGAACTAGTGCAAAGATTCTATTACTGGCCTAAGTTGGCAAGAGATGTTAGAAAGTATGTGGAACAATGTGTTGTGTGTATGAAAGCTAAGGGAGGAGCTAGTAATGCTGGTTTATACCAACCCCTACCCATTCCTAACAGACCATTGGAGTGTGTGAGCATGGATTTTGTGGTAGGCCTTCCTAAGACCAAGACTGGTTTTGACAGTGTTTATGTAGTGGTAGATAGATTTAGCAAAATGAGTCATTTTATCCCTTGCAAAACTACCCATGATACTAGCTACATAGCTCATCTTTTCTTCAAGGAAGTTGTAAGGATCCATGGATTTCCTTTGAGCATAGTTTCAGACAGGGATGTGAAGTTCATGAGTCACTTTTGGAAGACTCTATGGAGTAGATTGGGTACCAACCTATCATTTGGATCAGCTTACCATCCTCAGACCGATGGTCAAACAAAGGTGGTTAATAGGGTGCTAGGTAATCTTCTAAGGTACCTAACTAAGGAGTATGGATAGACATGGGATATGGTTATCTCACAAGCTGAGTATGCTTACAATGATAGTGTGAACCGAACCATAGGGAAAAGTCCTTTTGAAGTTGTGTATGGGATGCACCCAAGAGGGATATGTGAGCTCAGAGATCTTGGAGCTATGGAACATAAGAGTGGACATGCATAAGATTTTAGTCAGACCATGAAGGAGATTTAGGAGCAAGTGAAGAAGATAGTCACAGAGGCTACACAAAAATTGAAAGAGAAGGCAGATATGTCAAGGAAAGATGTGCAATTTCAAGTAGGAGACTATGTTATGGTCCACCTAAACAAGTCAAGGTTGTAGAAGGGAATGTCAACCAAGTTGCAGATGAAAAGAGTGGTTCCATGCAAGATATTGGCCAAATATGGCAAGAATGCATATAAGGTGGAGTTACCTACCAATCTAGAAATCTCAGCAGTTTTCAACATAGCTGATTTGATCAAGTATAAGGGAACAATCAGTGATGAGGTTCAGAATAGTTAGGAGATCCTTAAGGACATCAACAATGTCTCCTTACCTAGTCAAGACAAGCTATAGGCAGAGAAGATCTTGGAGTCAAGAGTGCAGAAGGCTACAAGAAACAAGGTGTACATGGAGCACCTTATCAAGTGGAAGAACAAGCATGAATCAGAAGCCACATGGGTACAAGCAGACTAGTTCAAGAAGTTGGGTATTGACCTATCCTTGGTCTCTCCTTCCCTGCCTTAGTGTTTGGGCTGAGAGGGGGAGAATGGTGCATGAGCACCTAGAGAGCATTGGGAAACACTAGGCAATTTTGGAAGCCTAGGAAGCAATTTTGAGTTTCTAAACTTCAAGGTCATGTTGACCATCTTGTTTCGTGTTTAAGATGTTAGAAGATGTTAGGATGAAGGTTGATCAGTAGCATATGGTAGATTGAATGAGTTTCTCAATTTGTTTTCACTAGGAATCTCTAGAATTTGGGAATTAAAGCCAAAATGTTGCAATTATGCAATTTTGGCCTAATAGGGTGGTTAAGTCTGACCAATAGAGAGGTAACCACCTTGGAAGCCTTTAAAAGGGGGTCCTCAAATTGGAATGAGGATTGGAAAAACATTTGAGTTTGCAAATAGTTGAAATTGAGAAAGCAATGATTTTTTTGTTGTGTATTTTCCCTGTTTTGTTGTTGTTTCTATTTTAGCAGGTTAATGGATTGATCAAGGCAATTTGTACAGTTTAGAATGTGGAGAAATTGTCTTTGAATCATTGTTTGAGCAGTAGGCAGCAGGTTACTCATTTTCAAGTGTTATTGTACATACTCTGTTCTTCCTTCATTGTTGTTTTGACTAGTAAACTGTGAACAAATGGGGTTTTAGTTTGCATTTCCACCATACTGGAAGTATGGGCTTATGGGAAATGTAGCTAGGCCCCATGTTTGTATATAAATTAGGTTTAGGATTCTATAAGAGACAAGGCATCATGCAAAAGGTCTATTCCTAGGCGAGCTTGGCTATGCCTGGTTAGGAAAGACAGTGCAAAATAGTCACTAATGTTGCAAGGGTGTTTACTTTATGGCAACTCAAGGTGTATAGAAGTTGAAGGAGGCCTCACAAAGGCTTGGAAGGAATCAAGAGTCTTCACTAGTCCATTTGGTGGCTGAAAGAAGTAGACTGTTCACTGTGTATTCAAGAAGTGGCCTAAAAGCCCTAATTCTCACAAAATCAGGTTTACGCCTGTGTACGGCCTGTGAAGGCCCAAAACCCCAAAAATATTGGAGAGGTAGGAAATTGAGCCAGGGTCCTTTTTGGAAGTTTGTGGTGTTCATTAAGCAGAAAGGATATTTAGCCTATTCTCTCAGGTTAAGAGGCCTAATAGGGGCTCAAGGGCTAGTAGCCCTTCTTAAACCCTAGAATAGGGTTTGGTGGAAGCGATGAAGAAATGAATCCTTGTGATTGATCAAGAACCATAGTGGGATGGTTTTGAAGCCATAGAAGATGCCACACACCCCTGCAACAAATTTGTGAGGTTTGGAGAGTTAGCAAGCCTTTAGGAAGATTAAGGGCTAGGGAGAAAATGGAGGAGAAAGCACCATGTTTGGATTGGTTAGGTGTATGCAGATGATAGTAGGGTTGGCTAGGAGAACCGAGTGTGCCTAACAAGCTTTAGGACCTATAGGTCAAGAAGGTGGAGAGTAACACCAAAGGTTTTTCCAAGGTGAGACCTAGAGCATGAGACTGTGAGTGTCTCATCCAACCCTGCCCTATCAGATAGGAAGAGAGGTGGAGATAGAGAGTCAATGGATAGGGGTGATAGGGAGGGAGAGATGGTGAGAGATAGAGAGGGGGAGATAGAGAGGGGGAGGGAGAGAAAGGGATATAGAAAGAAAGAGAAAGAGAGGGGGAGGGAGAGAAAGGGATATAGATAGAAAGAGATAGAGAGAGGAGTGAGAGAGAGATAAAAAGAGAAATACATATAGAGATATAGAGTAGGAGAGATGAAGGGAGAGATGGATTGAATGAGAGAGAAAGGGGGAAGAGGTAGAGATAGCTCAATATATAGAGGGGGGAAGAGGCGGGAGTGACATAGATAGTGGGAGATATAGAGATATAGAGAGCGACAAGGAGAGATATATCAATCACCCTCCCTATATCTCTATCTATTCATCCTTATCTCTTTATCTCTCTACCCTTCTCTATCTCTTTGTCTCCCTTTCTATTTGTATGCTTGTCATTATCTCCCTCTCTCTCTATATTTTCTTCCCTATATTTATCTTTGTCTCCTTAAGTGTGCAATGGGTACATTGAAGAGTTCTTAAAAGAGAATTATCATATCTTTAATCAAATGGCATGATACCTTGAGCATAACTCCCCAAGGACACATGCCATCCTTGGATTGTTGACATGAAACAACTAATCAAAATTTAGTTTCTCTCTCTCATATTAATATATATTACTATTATATTAAATATATATTATATTAATTATATTTTGTATTATATAAAAATATACTTATTATTAAATATTAATTATAATAATTTTGTTAAAGAATATAATATATAATTATAATAATTTGAATAATTATATTGTTTATTATGTAAAATATAGCTAATATATACTTAACTATATTGTATAATATTAAAACCTAGCTAAATGGTGCCAAACATTTGAACTTAATTAATATACTGTAAAACCTAACAAAACCAAGTTGTAGCTCATCAAATTGGAGATGTGAAAGGTCAATACCAGCATTGAGGAAGAGTTTGGAGTAGTGAAAAAGAGGTCAATGCCAGCGCCGAGGAAGAGTTTGGAGTAGTGAAAACAAGGTCAATGCCAACATAGAGGAAGAGTTTGGAGTAGTGAAAACAAGGTCAATGCCAGCGCCAAGGAAGAGTTTGGAGTTAAAACAAGGTCAATTCCAGCGTCAAGGAAGAGTTTGGAGTTTGGAGTACTGTAAGTTTGGCACCCCCATTCTCTTTAACCTTCAATTTTCATGCCTAGTTTCCAAAGATCTTCTCGTACATTGGCAACCCCATTCTCGTAAAATGGTATAAGATAAGACAAAAAATAAAATAGCTTAGTCTTTCACATTTTTATCCACCAGCCTCGGGTCTTGGCAAAACTCCCATAATCTACCCACATCTCGGTTGAGGTCTAGGATTTCATCACACATAGCCTTCATCGCATGAGTCTGAAACAATTGTAGACATAGCCCAATTATATGCTAGGCTAAGGTAGATCTAATGAATGGAAATAGAGACATACCATTCTTCTTTAATACCTCCACCACAAACATATGCAAGGTGTTGGTTGTTTTTTATGGTAAGCAAGTTGATCTTCTAATCTATCTATGGAATTGTCAATTCCAATAAAGGGCAGCTCTTAGGACCTGGACCAACTGACAAGGATTTGAAAGACCTCCTACACTTTGGGCTCTGCAAGACCTGGGAGGGTGATCCCTTAATGTGCTTACAACCTTTGTACCATCATCATAAACAACATTAACAACAACAGATAATCTCATTTAATAGCTCAACATAATAGGATAATACCGAATAGAATTGGTTGTTTATCAATAATATCAACTATTTGGAGCATGAGATAACTACAACAACATTTCACAGTATAAGATAGTCATTTATTTGCAATTTGTAGCAAGCTCTAGGTAAAGGCAAACAAATACTGAACCATATGAATAAGTGCAACTTAGATCAGTGCCATATATCCATTGGAGGAGTCAAATTTATAGGCATCTAAGGGTTTATGACAGATTTAACACATAAAATATAAGATCCTTGATAACATTGCTTTACAATCTCATCAATATGTATACTAACCCAATACTACTTATCAAATCCTTATATAGAACATATCCACCTACAATCCCATTCAAGCATTTTAATTAATTCCTTGAATTAAACCTAAAAAAGAATCATACACACTACAACAATGAGATGAACGAAACAACCCTTGATCATTTTATTCAAAATTCAGATATGCTTGTATAATGGAGAGACATGAGTTTGAATTAATCATATCAATTCAAATGCCAGTATTGTCATAAAACATAAAATCCCCATGAATTCAAAACCTACCATAGAATGACTCAAAACCTAAATTGCATTTTCCCTAAAACCATCAAACTTTACAATTTGCTCTGCAACTTCATCTAGACCCGACCAAAAATATCTGACTTGCTAACCTGTACTTATGGCCTGAAATCCTTCTTATAGAAAAAGGAGGAGAAAACAAGCATCAAGCTAGAAAGCACGTGTCACTAGCGAATTGGACCACCTTATGATATTCCAAAAATTTGTTACAACAACAATCTCCCTAGAGAATCTTCTTCTTCATCGTGCCCGCTGAGAATGGTTGATGTAGCAACAAAAAAATTCAAGAATTCCGCGCCTAGACTGTCACCAAAAAAAAAACTAGAATATGTTGTAACTGCAATAGCTGATTTTTCAACCATTAGCAACCTACTCCTTTTCACTCTTCCTCATTTAAATATACATTTACCCATTTCTAGTACTCTTCATCAGTTGGTCAATCAAAATTGATCACCTCATTCACCTTGACACTATAAGGTTTGTACTTAACTACCACCTGATTCACTTCTCTTTCAAAAGACTCCAAGAATGAGCTGGTGCTAATGATTTTGTCCATACAGCTCACCAACAAATCATAATCTGAGTTACCTTGTTTTTGAGGGTTTTGTAGTCCAAACATGATATAAAGGGGCTCTTACACTTTTTGTGATTACTGTAGCCTATGTAAGAGGCCCCATGGATACTGTTGTAATTGTAGGATGCATGAATAGGGCGTAGGATGAGAAATAAAGAAGGTATAGCTGTTGTCCTCAATAGTTTTGTAAGAAAAGCATGTGAAATGAGAGGTTCAAGCCTAGGTTTCAACAAAATATGTATGGGAGATATGATTTTATGAATTTTTATCCATGCAGACCTAATGGGTTGTTTCTGAACACTAAATATAAATGATATGCATACACACACACGCCACAGAGACACACACACACACATATATATATATATATATATGTATATGTATTTTAAAATGTAAATGTAAATGCAATTACTAGATGCTCTCCTAGAACAATAAATGCAACATATCATTAAAGAAATCTATATCTATGTATATAAATGTGTATTTCTAAATGTAAGTGTAAATGCAAAGAGCATATGGTTTTGTAGTGTTATAGATACAACATATCCATAAATTAATGTAATTGAAATTCTAAAGTATTCAACACATATAATATGAAATCAGTCAAACTATTAAACTATATGAGAAATAAATGAAAACAGTAAATGCATATGTATGTGTATCTGTAAATGTAAGTGTAAAATAAATAAGAATAATGAAAATTATAAAACAATACAAGGAAAGGTCTCCTCCCTTCTTGGTAGTGATAACCTCCTCCACACACAAACCTTAAAAATTCTGAATAGAGGAATATAATATTTGAAGAACTCAAAGTTGATTCTCTCCTACTTGATACAATTAGTCATTTTATCCTTACAAACATTTATAGTGATTACTAGAGGCACATAGACCAATTCTTCATAATAGAAGAATTTGATCATACTTTTCCAATGATGGCATTATGAGAAAACCTTAGGTTAAATGAATAATTCCTAGCTAAGTTCTTTAAATCATGTCCAACCGTATAAGAGAAGACTGCTACTATGTGTACCTGGATACCATGGAGAAAGGCTAGTCTTTGGGCTCTTTCATCAATCATCCTACCTTAAAACATACCAAAAGTATCCTAGCAATTAGACATAGGAAGATTTAATATGACTTAAAAAAAAATTATTGCCAAAGTGTAAACTTATGATGACTTAACCAGGCCTAGTACACACTCCCTCCCCATTAACCACTTAGACATATGTAAATTAAATGTAAATTTGCTGCTATTTTTAGTCATGTAGGTGTCCAATAAACCACTTGGTGGTGTTTCCCTTCAAGTTTATTTACTTGAATGAAGAGTAAAAGTCCTTTGATTACAATTAGAGAATACATTTGAGGCCTTGGTTGTGTAACTGGTGGACCATAGTCACATTTAACACTTGTTACAAAGTTTAGGAGTTAAAATGTTAAGTAGATTTGATTTGTGATGGACACATTTGGACGGTAGTAACAATAGCTTGCAATCTATCAAGACTTGATTACCTTATAACCTATGAAATTCTAGCAATGAAATGATAGATTAATCATAATGTCACCTTGGGATCACATCACGATGAAATAACTTCATCCAACATCCTTATGAGTGCAGGTACCACCAAATAGGTATTTGTCAGATCTGCCTTCCTCGAGCGAGGGAAATTCAGGAAGAGAAGAGGAAAGCTAGACATGTAGTATATCTAAAAGAGGGAGATCAACTAGAGGTCAAAAGATTAGAAGAAAACTTTGTAAATACATGGAATTTTTTCTTGCTGAAGGGGGGTCATGTTCTTATGATGATGAGAGCATAGGTGATGTCGAGGTGCCCTTGAGGTACAAAAATCTACAGAAACAATGGGTACCCAAAGAACTTCCTCCAATAAATAATGATTTTTGTGTCAACGAGAGGATATATCGCATAGCACCATCGTCATTACATGGTTTGGGCCTATTTTGTATGGACAACATAAAGGTATATTATGACAAAGTTACTGAATTGATGGAGTATGTTGCACCTTGTCACAGTTACAAAGATTGGATGCAACTGGTTCGATATACACGAAGTATGCATAGGTATGCACTGTCAGCAAATTATATACAACTAAAAGATAAGGATCAAAATAAAGGAGTGACTATGTACATTGACAGAAGGCCAAAAGCATTAGGGAATATTGCAGGGTTTATAAACAGTACACGACCTGGGTCAACAAATAAGCAACCCAATTTCATATTCGAGGCACGCGAGGGAAATTGTGTATTCGTATGTGCGATAAAATCAATAACTGTAGGGGAAGAGTTGCTAATTGATTACAATTTGAATCACTTAGTTACAAACACAATTACTATGGGGGTGATACATACTATGTACCATTTTACCCAACCTCCAATTAATGACTCCAATATACCATTTTATTCTTATGTTTTTTTTCGTAAGTCTATTGGTTTCATTTCGATAATGTTTTTTAATATTTAATTTTTGTCATAGGGGGACATTGATCGTATGGAGAAGGCTATGGCTCAGAGCACAGATCGCGATGTATCTTCAGGTGATTCTACCCAAAGTGTTTACTCCTCATTGTAATTGTACAAATTAGATATGATCAAAATGTTTTATTATTATTTTTTTTAATAAATTTTTTGGGTTAATTTCGATTATGTTTTTAATATTCTTGTTGTAGTTGACTGGTTGGGGAAAGGAACCAGCAGTAGAGGAGAGCATCCATAGTGAGGTGCAGTCAATATTTTGTGATGATGACATCGCTTATTCAACAAACCCTCTCGATATGATAAAGAAGATCCAAAAAAATGCAATGAAGAAATGGTTAAGTTGATATTCATAGTGCCTCAAACAGATGAGATAAGAGAGAGGGTTAAAATATTGACTGAGAGATTACAAAACTTGCAAGTTGTCATGAGGTCTTTAATTATAACATAAGTTCATTCATGGTTTTATATTTTGTACTCTTTTATGTCATGAACTAAAATATGTGTTGTTTTTACAGGGTTATTTTCCTCCTCATGATGCTCTTGGCCATGATCAGGGTACTGCAAGTGCTGCCCGAAGAGTAAGGGTTGGTACAAGTGTCCATCTTGATCTTCCTACACATACATCACATCATTTGACCCCACCATCCTTGCCTATATTGTCATCTGAAATGTCGACAACACATACCATGCATGCATCCGTTAATGCACCCTCTAGCAGCGAACACATACCAGAACATGTGTCAAGACATGTACCTAGGGATGCAGAGGCCACTAGTACTGGTGATGTTTTACCAGCATTTCCTAAATCTTCTCATATTACTAGTATAGGAACATTGCCAGTCACACTTGTGGTGACCAAGGATTTCGTTCCCATAAAGATAGAGAAGGTCCCAGGTACTTTAAAATGTTTTAATTATTATTATATATAATCCAATTGAAATTTACTTATTGATTGCTCTTTTTAGACTATTGATCCCATGATCATTTTCAGGAAATGATGTTTTTTATAAACATCTAAGTGATATTACATTGGAGCTCTTCAGGCCCACTATACGTACAGGTGGAATGCCTAAAATGAAGATTTAAAAGATGAGCTCATTAACCATTTAGTTGTGTTGTTCGGTGATAAAACATTCAACCGAACCAAGGTCCTTAAGAAAGTTGGTACCTATCTAAAGTATGCAAGGGACCAATATAGGTCACATTTAGAGAAGAAAAAAAATTATGAGCGTCCCCCCATGATTCCGGAGAGGGAGTGGAAGGACCTAGTGTTGGATGGAAAGGCGAAGGCTAAAAAGAAAAAAGGAAAGACACCACCGGGTCAAGGAAGGTATGTGATACTATCAACAATGTAATTATATACTGATTACTCTTTATTTTTACATAATCTAATTTATTTCAAACTTTTCATAGGCTACCTAACACATCAAAGGAAACAAAGGTAAGACTAGAAAATCATGGGCATCACAAACTTGGCTCTGGTGGTTATATGAAATTAGTCGTATGAATTTTAAGTATCAATAAATGAAATATTGCTTCCAAATTATAATAAATTGAAAACAATTTTGGTTTTATCACACCATAGAAGCAAAATTCATGATCTTATGCAAAATGTAGGGCTCTAAATTCAACAGAGTTCCCACAGAAGAGGACCTGAAGATTTCCTTCCAGCAAGGGTATGGAGTCGTGGCTGAATGCCTAAGAGTCTTGACTGGGCAAACACAATCTTCCATTGCATCCAACACACAAGTAAATAAACTCAATAAAGTTTATTTAAAATTGAATACTTGTGCAATCTATTCAATATTAATTTCCACCATAAACTAATTACATGCCTATTTGTTTTAAACATTCAAGCAATGATAATATTGCACATGACATTGGAATGCAGCCTAGTGAGGGTGGAGTACAACGTGCAAATGAAGGTCATGGTGTGCATGCCGGTACTTTAGAGCATGTAGAGTATGATCAACATGTTGAGCATGATCAAGCTAGAGAAGGTCAGGAATATGATGTGGCCCCATTAGGTAAAGAGGACCACTCTAAAGTTCTTTTAAACATATTTAATTGCAATTGGTGTATTAATTAATGTAACCTTTCGTGTTTCAACTTTAGAGCATGCAGAGCGTGATCAACGTGTTGAGCATGATCAGGCTAGAGAAGACTAGGAACATAATGTTTCCCCATCAGGTAAAGAGGACCACCCTCATGTTCTCTTAAACATATTTAATTTCAATTGGTGTATTAATTAATGTAACCTTTCGTGTTTCAACTACAGATCAGGATTTAGAGGGTGTTCAGCATGTTGAGCATGAGTCTATAACAAAAGTTCAGGAACATGATGTGGACCCATCAAGTAAAGATAACCACTCTAATGTTATTTTAATTAATGAAATACTTGTAACAATAATAATAAAACATATCAATTTAACATTTCTTTCTTATTGCAGCAGACCCCCCCTTGCAGAGGTGTCCACGTCATGAGCAGACGACTAGGCATACATTAAGATCACGAGCAGAGGGAAAAACAACTAAAGGGGGGACAAATATTGATTTAGAAAATGATACTCCACTTTAGCTTTATGCAGCTTTAAAAAAGAAAAAAGAAAAAAAGTGATTGTAATCATATCATGATAACCATATTTTTGATAATATGTAAAAACTGAAAGAATGAATATTATATGTTAATGAATTAATGTGAATATGTTAATTAATGAATGTTATATTTTAATGAATGAATGTTATATGTTAATGAATGAATGTGAATATGTTAATTAATGAATGTTATATGTTAGTGAATGAATGTTATATGTTAATGAATGAATGTTATATGTTATTACTGGATGAATGAATTAATGCTATGTTATTAATGGATGAATGAATGATTAATGTTATATGATTGGGTATGGGGAATTGAGAGTGATGTGAGGGGGGGGGGAATGAGCTTCCACTGTCACGTGGTTGGCCCTGTTAAGTAGAGAATATTAAACTATTCCCGAAACAAAGAGAAGTTCAATAAGGTAATGCACTTCTCAATATAAGAAATGCATCATTTAAAGCATCAAACCAATAAGCAAAGATGAAAGAAAGTGCTAAATTTTCACTATGGTGGCAGAAAAATGATTCTTTATACCCTGAATCCATGCTCTACATCATAATTTGAAGTTGTTTCCATTCCAATGTTCTAAGTTTAGTTTGTTTGTATGGCTTTGTATAAATACCACATTGTGTTGTGTGTGGATTTGGTTTCAAAGCTCTGTTTCTTCTATTTTTAGTGGTGACATAACTCTAAAATTTGACTTTTTTGCATAACAGGTTAGTGGAAAAATTGACAGTTTTGAAGGGTTTAGAGGCTCGATTGAGATAGATACACGGATATTTGGATCTTGTTGTTGATGGGAGGCTTTGACTTAACCATGAAATTTTGTACCATTTGCAAGTATGCAAAAGTTTCTCTACTTACATTCATTCTTGATCATAAATGTTGTAAATAATATTAATGCTTCAAACTTGAGATTCATTCCATTGTTATAATGATAAAAATGTTATACTTTTCTATACATTCAAGCATTCTCTTGCCCCTACCCTTTGCTCTCTCCCCTCTCCTTTTAAGAATTTTCTTTGTCATAAAATATTCACATTTTTGTCTCATTTATCAAATTTATATAAAGCACTAGGAGTGAATAGAGACATGTAAAAGATGATGGATTATGTTTAAACAACAACTTTCCATCTTATAGCTAATTAAATCCTTAATATTTGAATAGTTTAGAGCTCGAATAATGCTTGTATATCCATGTGTAGCAATAAGGGAGCCTATGTGAAGATTGAAATTTAAAACATCAATTTGGTATTTTTCCTTAGGCAATGAAATGATATTTTGAGTAATACAAACCTACACACACACTGATATTTTTCGGCATTGCATTGAAGACATTTTTTTCTCTTATACCTACCCTCAGCTAGACATGGAGGTATATAATATTGGTTTCTAGGTTTATTATGTAAGTAGTTAATTTCACAGAGGAAGACTAAAATCTTCTTAATGTCCCGGTCAAGTGAAATCATATGAATCACTTGCTGAAGGCACCATTTTGTATTCATCAAAAAACTGGTTTGTTCTTTTTTTTATGTTTCTTGCATGTGTTTTTTTTAGGCTCTAGAGGTGTAGCTCAACTCTTTCCTTTGCACTTTTCATCTATTTTGATGATTACAGTAGATTGTCCTCATAATTTTTCATGTAGATCTTTTTGTAACCTTATTTTCTACCAATCAATTTGCAAACCACTCACATATTAAGGACCATTTCACTAACTTGTAGTCATCCATTACTTCATATGTTGCAGGTTGTGTCTGTGTGCCAATAAATCTTGATGATTGCGAGAACTTTAATCCTACAAGTGTACCCAATCTTTCTCAAGTAAAAGTCTTACCTTATTTTATAGTACTTTAAATGGTTAATTGAAGGTGCTTCTTTAGATCTGAGATAGTTGAACCCTGGATTAAAATATGGTATTAGATGGGTAGTATAATGATAAAACTGAGGTCCATTGAACACAAATTATGAACATAATTTATTGGACTATGAATAGTGTTTCACTTATAATTATTTCTCCTTTACCTACCTCTGCATTAATGAAAAAGATAGATCCCTAAAAATCTAACCATGAAAGTGTTGAAATCTGTAGGACTCGAGAAACTATCAAACATATTATTTTTGAATGTTTTTATGCTCAGGAAATTTGGTACTTATTCTTCCATAAGCTGAAGGTCTGGAATAGCAATGGTAAAATTAATTGGCATGATATTTTGTTTTCTAATTTCAAGCTCAAGTTTGATTGTAAGCTATTAAGTAGTCGAACGAAAGTCCCGGTGACCCCTAAAGTCACAACGATAAGTTATCATTGGTGAGAATCATAGCGATACACTTAAGACTAAAGGAATAATTCTCGGGGAGACTTAGAACGTCGGTATGACTGCATGACACCATAGCAACATATGATCTATTGGCTATTGGTGAGACTCAGAATATCGATGAGACTGTGTGACACCAAAGCGATATGTAATATTGACTGTCGAAGAGACTCAAGGCGTCGGCAAAACTACATGATGTCTTAGCAGGTTTCTAATAAACATGGAAAATGACCGAATAAAATAATTGCCCGAGATTTGAATATGAAGGGATGCGACTTGATTGATCTCTCACCGATGGTACATTTCAATGATTTTTATTTTTTTTTAAATTGCATTGTTTCGTCAAAATTTTGACGAACACAACCGACAAATCACCGAAAAGGGCCAACGAAGTTGCTATAGCTGCGACGAAGGCTTCGTCATAACTCCTTGTCCATTTTGTCACAATATTGATGAATTCCATTGATGAATCACATAAAAGGTTCAACAAAGTTGCTTGGCTATGACAAAGGCTTCATCGTAACTACTTGCCCATTTCATCACAATTTCGACGCATGTCACCGATGAATCACATAAAAGGTCCAATGAAGTTGCTTAGCTACAACGAAGGCTTCGTCGCAAATACTTTCCCATTTCGTCGCAATGGCGATGAACTTCTGGTGTTCTTTCGACGCCCATTTGGTCGATATTCTGACGAAAATCTGAGTCATTTTATGATGTGAACGACTGACAAATCTGTGCCGTTATTTCGACGTTTAATTTGTCAGTGGACTTGCGATGAAAAAATAGCGACAAAAATGTTTTTGTCATTTCGTCACTTTTCCGGCAAAGATTTGTCGAACCACCGACGAACATTCGTCGGAAAATGGTTTCAAATTTAGTAGTGTCTTATATTCTCCCATGAATGTAGGTGTAAAATCCAATGAACCCAAATCATCATCCAATAACTTTTTGATTGATGATAAACACTTTTCTTTCTCTTCTTCTTGAATAGGCTCAACTTTTGCAGTTGGTATCAATGTTTTCAAAGGAATTTTAATACCTTTTTAAGTTTGCAAACAAGTTTTAGATTAATTATTAGCCTTAATTGTGTAGACCTTGTTTTGATATGTATACTTCATTAATTGGTAAAGTTTTGAAGGGACTCCATTCATTTCATGAATCCAAGGTCATTCTAAGAGAATATTGTATTTAGAGCTCTTGAGGGATAATGTAGTGCCCCTTCGTTCTCACTTAGGATGTGTAGGTACTCTAGCTAAGGAATCTAAAGAGGAAGATGGAACAAGGACTTCTGATGGTACTCTTGTGGGTATGAGGTAGATTGTGTTGTTTTGATGTAGATATTTAATTGGGTAGCTTAGCTTACGTTTTTCTCATGATACTTCTTTTATGACATTGAGGTTATGATGATACACTATGGTTGAATTTAACTAGTTATGCTTATGTATAGATGCAGTAGACTAGTAACTATTTCATGATGATATGATGTGATCAGTTTAGTTTAACAGTCTTGCTTTATACTTGATGTTGTAGTTGTTATTATAGCTTTGGTGAGGGGACAATGTAACACCACTCGTTTGTGAGTGCCCTACTACGCTGTGATTCCTTCTTACGATGTAATGCATTTGTTTATATATATGCTGTACACAACCTTGTTTGTATGCAGGAATTGTAGGAATAAAGTCTTGATTCCATCCGCTTTGGCAAGACAAGGCGAGCATTAAATTATCCCAACGGGTATGATGTTGAAACAAAGATGACAAGGAAGTTGAGACCTCGTCCCAAGTCTGTCAACCCTCATGCATCTAGTGGTATTGTGTGTCCTTGACTTTGGTTATTTCGGTATTATGTGATAGTTGTCTATCGTGAGTTGTATTTGTGTTATTTATTTAATGTTTTTGTTGTTATGTATTTGGATGGATTAATAGTATTACTTAATTTAAATAATTTAAATAAGTGTTATTAGTTAGTTATTGGGAATAGCTTTATTAAAATTTAAAAGTGTTAAACTAAAAGTTATGTAACTAATTAAAGATAAATAAATTAATTGTGTAAATAACATTATTTATAATTTTAAAACTTGGCATTTTTGATAATTTAATGTAAATAGTAAGTTGAGGATAAATAATAGAATAAAATATTTAAATAATTAATAATGTGTCAACTATGAGTTGAAATTAATAAAATAGAAATTTAAAATTTAAAGATTTCATTTAGAAAAGAAAAATCAAGAAAAGAATAAAAAGAACGAATGCATGTCTAGTTTATTTTCAAAAACTTGAGAGAGAATGGAAAATTGCTATTTTATTTTGATTTTTGGGTTTTCGAAAAAGAGAATATTGGGATTAATGGGAAAGAGAAAAGATTGGTTTGCTTTCACGGGAATGGATACGAGAATTTTGTGTGAAGTTTTTTGGTAAAAAAATTGAAAAGGATCTCAGGGAAATGCTTGGCTGGAATTGTTTTGGCACATCTTCAATCTTCATCAATTTGAACTTGAGGATCCAGGTTCCTTATTTTAAATGTTTGTTTAAATTGTGTTTTTAAAAGATTGTCTGTATAAAACTGTAGAAGTTTGTTTTAGTTTTGTGGAATTGAAAAATTAGAGGATTTGTTTATATATTTTGAAATACTGTTTGTTAATTTGTTGTGAAATTTTGGAAAACTTTGTAGAAGGATTATGAAAATCTTAGATCCTCTGTAGGGAAATGAATTTAAAATGGTAGGAAATTCAAAAAGAAAACAATAGATAATTTATAAAATCCCACAAATAATTTAGAAAACCTCTGTAGGATTGAAAAAAGAAATACTTTGATAAATTAGGGAAAATGAAATCCTCTGATAAAATAGTAAATCTTTTCTTGTAGAAAAAATTATATAAAAAAAACAGCAGAGAGAGAGGGTCACTAAATTAATCATAACTCAAAATTTACAAACTGGGTATGGCTGATTTTTTTATATGTTTTAAAAGACTTGGTGGTGCACCTTTAGTAATTTTTTTAAAAAAACTTAGATCTAAAAACAAAAGTTATTAAATTTGTAACACACTAGTTTTATGATTAGTATTGTTTGAATATAGTGAATTATTTTTAATTTATTAAATAATATATATATATATGTATAATTATATATATTATACATATTTAATTATATATATTTAAATATATTTATTTAATTGACTATTTTGGTATAATAAATATTTTAAATATATATGTTTAATTTTTACGTTTGGAAGTTGTAAATGAAATATTAAAATATTTAAATGTTATATATATATTTTTAATATATATATTTATTTAAATGTATTTTGACAATAGATGCATTTGAATGCATGAAATGGATTATTTTTAGAATGTTATAATTTAAAAGAGGAAATTGAATTTAAGTAGATGTTTGATAATAAAATTATTTTATTAGAAAAAATAATTTTAATTAGGTGCATGAAAATGCACAAGTAGTTATTTTAAGATGAAATGATTTTCAAAGAGAAATGAATATTATGTATTATTTGGTGCAGGCAAAGCACAAATAGTTAAGATGAAATTATTTTTATAGAAAAATTGATTTTTATTGTTGTGTGTTATTGTAGAAATTGGAGTTAAACTATTAGTGTTAATTTTCTTATTGCTTGTAAATGAAATTAAATTAAGTTGATTAATTTCAAGTAATGCATTGATGATTTGATTGGATTTAGGGAATCCGAATGTTAGATTAATTATATGCCTGAATTGCTTATTGGTTGAGTTTTCTTTGTTTGCGTTGTTGGGCAATTGGGTTGTTTGGTTTTGTAAGTCTTCCAGAGAAGTTCATTCTATATGGGTTTGTTATATGTGTTGGTTCAACTTTTGATTTGTGTTGGGTAGTGCATATGGGTGTAGATAGTTTGAATGCCTATTTAACATAGATGAGATATGTGATATAGTATGGATACCCAGTTGCTACGAACAGGTTGTGTGACCTTATGTTTTAAAGTTGAGATGTGTTATCAGTATTGTGCACCTTGTCTACCCATAGATTTGTGGATTTGAACCTAGTGTTTTCATTAGGAGAGTGACTCTTTGTGATTGGTTGATTTCACAAGTCTCTGGGAGTGGTCTATTGATGTTATGTTTTGTGATCTATTGATGTTATGATTTTGGAATCTATAGGTGTTGTGTTGTCTATGTATTCTCATGTCACTCTTGTTTGGAGTTGAGTCTTGTCTTTTCTGTTGGACCTCCTTGGTCAAGGATTCTTCCTTGTCATCTCCTAGCATGAGGGGTGGGTTTTTCTAAAACCCACGTGGTTGGGTGGAACGTGCTACGCACTCTGTTGGGTTCCCCACCAGCGTTCCTACAATGCAGTGCCTTCTTGATGGAACATGAGTCAGAGATTTTCTTGTAGCCAGATGTTAATTATGTATTTCAATTATACTCATGTATTGATGAATTACTCCCACATGTGTTGGGAAGTTTATGATGTAAACTTATGTATAGATAATCTATATATTGTGCTAGAAGCTAATGTAAAGTATAAATGTATCATTGTAATCATGTGATAAAAGATAGTGGTTATCGTCGTATAAGCATGTTGTATATATGTGTATGGTTATTAAATAGAGTTTATCTTGTTCATAATGGTCTATCTCTTGTGTATGCTTTGATATTATAGTTATGATGGATGAATGGACTTAACTAATGCATTTTAGAAATTTTGTTTATCTTTTCATTTTAGGCTTGAATATGTAATGTTACCTCGTGCACCCCAAAGGGCTTAGGTGACAAACTTGTATTCATGTAATTGAATCTCATGCAATGGAACTTAATATGCATATATTTTATATTTTATATTTAAAAAAAAAAATTGTGCCATAGTTGTTGTCCTTTGGGGTTTGTGTGGCGGGGCATTACAAATAACATGAATAGGAGTTTGCAATGTCATTTTTCCTATTTGATCAGGTAATGTTATCACACCAAGCGGTTGATTTCCCACATTATCAATACCACAGATAGATAAAGAATCGAGTTGAATTTTACTCTTATCCACTCTAAGCTTGTCTAAAAGGCTTACACTATGATGCAGGAGAATCACTTTGGTGATGTGTTTATGCTCATTTTGATGTTAGGAGTCTTATTTTTGTTAGTTTAGGTCTTAGGGAGTCCATTTGGATCATGTCAAATGGTTTAATTTGTGTAAATAGGCCTAGAAATTCAAATTTTTCTTTTCCTGCCAAAATGCAAATTTTAAGGTCTTAGAAGACTATGACTAACCTTGTAAGGTCTCTTTTCATGTTTTCTTATCATCTCTAGGTTAAAAATTGCATATTTTGCAAGTTTAAGGCATAAAACATTAGGTTATATTTAGGTTTTTGAAGGAAAAGCATGTAATTTCAATGGAAACTATTTTGTTAATGTTAATTCACCTTGAATAAATGGGAATACAAGATCCAAGAAGCTAGAAAGGATTTTTTGGTTGAAATACCTTGTTTCTTCACCATTTTTTATTTAATTTTTTATAATTATTGTTTGAAAATAGCCTTGCATAGCCCTGTACAAAATATTTGCAAGTCTAAAAGTGGATGGTTGGATAGTTCTTTTGTTACAAGTTCAAATTTAATTAGTTTCATTAAATTTCATGAAGTTTTGAGCAAGATATGACAAAATAACTATTGAATACCATGTTACTAAACTAGTGTTTCTAGTGAGTGAAATAAATTTGAATATGTTTTGTTTGCATGGATGGAAACTGATGAAACTCTGTGAAACTCTTCCTTAGGTTGCTTCCCAGGTGTCCACAAAAGGAAAACTCATTAATCTATTGTATGTGTGAGATATGCAAGTCTGTGTGTGATTACTATCCTAAAAGATTGCCAAAACCCTAGTTCTTTGAGTGTTTAGCGAAAAAGCATATTTCTTGAGTTTTCCATAGAAAATTAAGGAGTTGAGAAGACCCTCTAGAGTGTATTAAAGGTATAATAATTCTAATAGACATAATAATGAGTGTTGTTGCAATAAAATCCCAATTAGGACATTATTGAGGGTTTGGTTTTGTCAAAATATTGCAAGATAGGGTTTGAACACCTTTAGTAGAGTCAATAGGAATCTAAAATAATTATCCTTGCATCTTGTTTATCCTCTACATCATTATTGGTATCATAGCTAGTTAAAACAAAGGAAACTAATACAAGGGTTAACAATTCAAAAGGAAAGATGCCTCCAAGACTCAACATTGTAGAAAGGGTGGCAAAAAGAATAGCCACACAATTGGGAGAAGACCTTGCTAGAGAAATGAGGAAGATGAGAGTCAGTTTGGATGCAAGACTCACTGCAGTGGAAGCTAACCAAAGAATATGAGTGGTTATAGGGGATATGAGTGACCAAGAAGAAGTGGTGAATGAAGCACATCAGGAAGAAGCTCAAGAAGAGAGGGATATTGATGATGTGAGGATGGAAATATTGTTGAAGGAAATCAAGGGTGAAGGAACCAAGGTAAAGAAGGAGCTTCCAGTATATACAGGTAGTTTTAATGGTGAAGAACTCTTGGATTGGAAAGTGGAATTAGACAAGTATTTTGAATTTGAGGATGTACCTAAAGAGCAACAAGTATAGTTGGGCAGGACCAAGCTAAAAGGTCATGCATCCCTATGGTGGGATTATGTTCAGGAAGCAAGGAAAAAGAAAGGGAAATCCAAGATTACTTCTTGGGATACGATGATTTCCAAGTTGAAGGGAAAATTCTTGCCAAGTGACTACATGACTTAGTTGTATAGGAAGTTGTAGAACTTGAAACAAAAGGATATGGGAGTGAAAGAGTACGTTAAAGAGTTTTATAAGTTGAGTATCAAATCAAGAAAAATGGAGGATGACATTGACAAGGTTACAAGATACCTTAATGTGTTGAAGTATAGATTACAAGATTTGTTGAGACTTACAAACCTATGAAACTTGAAGAGTGTTACCAACTAGCCTTAAATGCCAAGGAGAAGTTGAATACGAAGGAAGAAAAGCATAATAGAGGTAGAGGAAGGAATTAAAGAGATAGAGGTCCATATTCTAGTAGAGGATAGTCACAAAGGAATCAAGGTGAGTCAAGAACCTCACAAGAACAAGCACCAAGTTCAAGAGGAGGTTTTAGTGGAAGAAGGCCTAACTTTAGGGGCAGATTTGGACAAAGAGGAGGAATTAGTAGCTTCACAAGGAAATGCTACAAGTGTAACAAGTTTTTAGGTCATCACACTTGGTTCAAGTTTCCAGAAGAGCAATCAACTACCACCTTTAGGAATGAAAGAAGAACTCAAGTTTCTCAAGGAGGAGATGAAGAAAGTGTTAACTCCTCACCACAACTAGAAGAACTAGAGAAAGGAGAATCCTTACTAATGAGGACATTGTTCAAGGTTCCAATGGAGAAGGAGCCACCTCAAAGGAAGTCATTATTCTAGACTGTTTGCAAGTGCCAAGGTAATTTTTTCAAGTTATAGATTCTGGTAGTATTGATAATCTAGTTATTGTAGAGATGGTAGGGAAACTAAAATTCAATAGATTACCTCATCCTACACCTTATAAAGTGTCATGGTTGAATAAGGGGCAGCAAGTACATGTCAATGAACAATGTTGGGTAGAGTTTCAAATAGGAAGGTATAAAGAAAAGGTGTTATGTGATATCATCCCTATGGATGTATGCCATGTGTTATTTGGTAGGCCTTGGCAATATGACAAAAAAATAATGCATGATGGTAGGAGGAATGTCTATGTTTTGGAGAAGGATGTAGTTACCTACACCTTAGCATATTTCAAGCAAGAAGATAAAGACCAAAAGGTTGGATCAAGTGTGATATTAGTGGGTGAAAAAGAGTATTTAAAGACAATGGAAGAGGAAGATATAGGTTTTTCAGTGATGATCATACCTAGGATTGTTATAAAAACATCAAGAATTGACGAGTTGCCTTGGGAAATTCAAGACATGTTGAAGGATTATGTAGATATAGTTGTTGATGAGCTTCCTAATTTCTTGCCTCCAATGAGATATATTAATAACCATATATATTTTATACTAGGGGATATTCTACCAAACAAAGTAGCCTATAAGATTACACCCCAACAAAATGAAGAAATCAGAAAAAAAGTACAAGAGTTGCTTGACAAAGGGTTAATTAGGGACAACCTTAGTCCATGTGCAATTCCATCTATTTTTGCACCTAAGAAAGGAGGTGAGTGGAGGATTTTGTTGCACAAGTGACTATAGTTGCACCAAAAGATCAACATGTTAATGCCTAATACAACTCCCAGATTTATACAAGATCCAAGATCCATAGGAGGTGGTTAAACCATGTCATGAAGCCCAAGCGCCACACTATCCCACACCAAGGAGACCAAGGGTGACACCTTGCAACAATCCCCCCAACACAAGCAAGGGGTTTGAACCTATGACCTCAACTCTGATGCTAATTGCTGCACAGGCAAGTGCCATTGCACCAAAAGATCGCCCTATTAATACCTTATACAACCAGTAGATTTATACAAGATCCAAGATCCATAGGAGGCAGTTAAACCATGTCATGAAGCCTAAGCATTGCACTCACCCACATTGAGGAGATGAAGGGCGACACCTTGCAACATATGTGTATTGATTGTAGGTGTAGTAATAGAAAAAGTATCTCTTTTCCTCAAATAACTTGGGAATAATTGACATTTAGCTAACCTAATTGTGCCTTGGTTTAGTGTTGTAATGTGTTGTACACATTCACATTAATCTAGGGCCCATTTTTAATAAAATTTACCTAAATTGTACCTTATTTATGGTGTTGTAAAGTGTGGCAATACACTTTCCCACTTATCTAGGGTTTTATTAATTAATTGTGGTTAATTAAGCTTAATTAGCCCCTTTAATTTAAATTTAAGCCTTCTCAATGACACTTTTTGAAAGATCTATCCCGACACCCAATAACTATATTGCATGACATTTAATTTTTAAAATTTAGTGTCCTAGAAAATGGTGCTAGGACCCATTCACCTTTATTGGTGAATGAGTCCTCTTCACATAGGACACCCCTTTCTTTTCATTTTTGAGGTTTTTGATGTTATTTCATCCCCCTAAAGCATGGTCCCAGAAAGTTGTGCTAGGACCCATTCGCCTTTAGTGGCGAATGGGTCCTTCTCACATAGGACACCCCCTTTTGAATTTAATTGTGGCATGATCATAATGATTTTCAATTCTAGAACTTTTGTCAGCTTAAATTATTTGAATTTTAGGGTTACTAATTAGATTTAGTATAAATATAGGGTTAATTTACATTGTTTCTTCTAGAAATTTTATGTGACTTCATGAGATCAAGAGAAAGAGCATTATAGAGTTTACAAAAGCATTTCAAGGGAATTCAAAAGAAAATTATCAAGAGTTTATTGCAGCAATTCAAGGTCATTTCATCATGTCAAAGGCATAGTGCATTCAAGGATGTAGTTGAGCTAAGATAGTTGATGTAGCATTGAGGATCTACTTGCAAGCATTGTTTCACATCTAATTTGAGATCAATATCTACATTCTACATGGACACTTCATGTTAGTTTGCAAATTTACATTCCAAGAAATCTTCCAAGGTATCATCGTTTCATGTTTCATGTTTCATGCTCCTATTTCATTTTTTCATCATAAGTTTTAATTACCTAAAAGGGTTTTGACATAGGAAAACCCCTATTCCCTAAAATTCAACAAGTTTTTCTCTTTGATGTGTGTTTGCAAGTTTCTAGGTTGAAAATCAAGTGGAAAACAAGACTAAAGCAAAATTTTCAATGTTGCCAACAAATTTGTCATCCACATTACAAGAATACAAAAAATGAAGCTATAGAATCTATTTCAAGCTTTTGGGAGTTGAAAACCTAGGAACTAAGAGTGCAAAAATTGAAGTACAAAATCCAAAAGTCATTTTTTTGAAACTCTAAAAGGACCCATTTTCCACTAAAGGCGAATGAGTCCTCAATGAGGCCTGAAGTAGTGAAAACCTGGGATCTGGGAGTGCAGACTAAGAGGAATAAAACCCAGAAGTCAGTTTCTGGAACCCTAACAGTGACACATTCACCACTAAAAGTGAATGAGTTCTTTATGACCTAAAAATAGGCTTCTTGTAGCAAGGTACACATCATTCTAGCCCCTCAAAAATCCCCTTATTGTTGCTATAGTGGGTAAGATTAGTTTTTGATTGTTATTTAGGCATTTTGGCCCTCATAATTGAATGAAACATACCCCTAATAAAAATTAGGTTCATCATTGATACGATATTGATGGTGAACCTCTTTTTCTATGTTTCATTTTGGCAAACCCGGTCTATTGAAGATTATAGTTTTGTAATTTTGAAGTCTTTCCTTGCATCCTAGGTTAGATCTTTCATTCATTTGCATTGAATTAGATCTCATTTAGGGTTTCATACTTTGCATTCAAACTTGCATCTCATCTATGGTTTAGATTTGCATTGTTTTGCATTCTCTAAATATAAAAAATACTAAAACAAACCAGTCATTTTGCATGTCATTTAGAGGTATGTGCAAGATCATCATGGAAAAAACAGGCCCTTAAGTGGCAAAAATTTCATAAAAATCAGACTTAGGAAACTTGACATAAAAATTTGAATAAGTTATCTATATTATTTCAAAAATATGTAAGAATAGAATTTGTATCAAATTGAATGTAGTTTCTAAACTACTAGGTTTGTTTTAAAAAAAAAATCTATTTGATGAAAATTTGAAATTTCAATGCAGTAGTACTTAAATTTCAGGGAAAAAATAAGAAGTAGGTGTCTGTCTGACCACCCTAACCACAATAAAATGATAATATTTTTTTATAAGATATTAGATACAATTAGATGACTCATGTCCTGATGTGATGCATATTTTTTTGTAATTTTTTTCCATGTAAATAATTAATTATGAATTTTTTACTACAACTTTTAAAAAATATAAAAATCATATGTCTGACCACCTTAACTTGGTCAAAGCTTCATGAAATTCACTTTTTCATTTTTTAATCCTATAGAATGCAAAGCAAAGAATGTGATGCATATTTTGAATTCAAAAAATGTGATACTATTTGAAAGCTATAGATGTTTTTCAATTAGCCTATCAATTAGGACTTTAGTTGTAATTCAAATAGAAAATGAATAATAATTACTTATTAAATTCAAAGTAAAGCATAATTTATATTGGTGGAAAGCTGAGAATCTCCTTTAGAAACCCTTTTCATTTCATCAATTTTGGGTAAAAAAAAGTTGTTAGCCACATACCCATCATATTGCCACTTTTTGGCCCATCATGATCATGCACATACCCTTAGATTACATAAATTTTCATTTAAAAATAAAAATAAATTTGCATTTCAAAAGGTGTTATATAGGTCATCATTTACCCTTCATCTCACTTGTATTAGGTCATCAAATTTTGAAAATTTCCATCACAAGAGTTACAGTTTGAAACTGGGCACAAAAAACACAAAACAACTTAAAAATTATAGTTTTCACCTTTTTAAAACCCTAATTTGGGACCTAATAATGTTTACTAGAAAATGAGTCCCCGATTATTCTTGTGTTGAACTTTCTGGCATCTAAAACTCACTAAAAATCACTCATAAATCAGCAAAAACATTTCCAAAATCCTTATCTAGAACCCATTCGCCAGTAAAGGCGAATGAGTCCCTAATAGGTCATGATTTGCATTTTCTAGGATTTGAAATCTCTATTTTAGGCTTTTGTTTGTTGCTATTACATTTATGTTCCATTTTTCTAGTTTTTTGTTTCATTAACTTCATTGAATCTAGCTTAATTTTCTTCATTTAGGGCATTGTCAAAAATTCAAAATGACATTTAAAGCAATTCATTTGCAGTCTCTTGCATAGAGTAATAAAAAAATTACCTTGTTTTAAGTCTGAAAATCTGAAAATGTTTACATTTCTGAAACTTTGCATAATATGGATAAAAGTACTTTTCACTTTTACATACACAATGTTTACATTCATGAAGCTTTGCATAAGTTTGATAAAAGTTCTTTCATTTTTGGATACACATTTTTTGGATTCTTAAAGTCTTGCATACATTGGATAAAAGTACTTTTCATATTTGGATTTACATTGTTTATATTCATGAAGCATTGCATAAGATGGTTAGAAGTACTTTTCATTTTTGGTCAAACAATGTTAATATCCTACCTTTCTAAACATGCTAACAAAACATTCATCCCTCACACTCATAAGAATGCTTTAGTGAAAGATAATACAATGGTGGATAATCATGACAATCAAATTTGGTCTTCCCCTAATATCTCTCCTACTTGTGACTAAGATATTTTGGTGATAGAAGATCAAACTAGTGAGAGTTATGAGAGTCCTATTTGTCTCTCTTCCCCTACCTGATTTGTAAACGAGCCTACTTATGAATCACTTAAACAATTTGTTAGATTCACCTATGGATCACATATTTTATTATTATTGATCCCTGACAAATTGCATGTAAGAAATAGCATAGAAATAATCATTCAAAACATAGATAGAAGAATGAAAGAAGTAAGATTTGATAAAAAAGTTCGCCCAATGTTCGGGCTACATCTCTAGGCTCACTCAACTGCAATGTCATTTACCATTAATATGATGCAAATTGCTCAATTACATCACTATGGTCTTTAGGCTATAATACAAATTATTCTGCTTTCAAGGAAGATTATTGCTCTTCAAGCTCTTCCTACTTCTGCATTGCACTGACAAAAACTTCCCAACAACATGTTTATTACTAGCTTCTTTGTCACTTTTACAATGCTTCCAAATCAATAATAATGCAACTCACTCTCAAAACATGAGAACAAAAGCCTAAGGCATCAAGCCTCTATTACAAAGACAATGAGCAATTTTCCTAATTCTCCTTCCAAGAGAATTCTTCCAGGAGAATTGTCTCTAAGCATTGTTTTTGAAAAGAAATAATACCCCCTTATATACATGCTCATATGCTAAAAATGGGTTGCAACAATAATATTTACAAATATTTTCTATATCTCCATTTCGAGATTACAAATCTTGAAAATATAGCTTATTTATCCCTTATTTTTATGAGAACCCCTTATTTGTTTTTTACAAATCTCATAAAAAACTTTAAATCCTTGACAATATTTTAAAAACAATCCTTTTAATAGCCATTTAGAATATCATAATTTGGGATTAGGAATAGTTTTTTTGATATTTTCCTAAATTAGGCCCTTTAATTTTAAAAACCAATGAAAATCCTTTTAGAAAGGATCAGGCTTTATATTTGTCCTAAGGCCCCCTTAATTTTTTCCTTATTTTATGGTTTACATAAAATAAAACATTTCTTTTGTTTATTTAAGGTTATATATAGGGAGGAGCTCTCCTTCTATCTCAGACAAGGTGTGTGGTGCAAGATGATTTTAAGGCATAGGTCAAGGGATCAAATCCCACCAAATTCTTTTTGTTTAAATTTTAGACCCAATGTTTTTTTCTTTAATAAATATGGTTTAATCCTTATTTTATCACTTAATTGGTCCATGTTAGTGCCAACTCACTGCTCTTGCCATGTCATCCACCATGTGTCCTAACAAGTTTCAAGATTTGGTGATGCCACGTCATCACTTTGACCAAGTTTGACTACAACTTTAACTGGTCATAACTTCCACATGCAAACTCGAATTTGGTCTGTTCAAAATGCATTGAAAAGCTCTTGACAAGCTCTACATGATGGAACTAGTACAAAAATGTTCCATGAACATTTTTTGTTTTGGTTGACCAGCTTTAACCTCATGTTGACAAAATTTTGACTAGTCACATCGAGAGCAAATGAACTCTATTTCTTACATTTCACATACCATTGGAAAGATCTCAACGATCTCTACATGATAGTACAAATTTTAGTTTGATTTGGGAACTTTATTCAAATGACCTCCAGATCACACCTCCTCACTAAAAAACTTTTGGACCTCCAAAAGGTTCTTAGTTAGACACCTAGTGAGGAAAAAACCTCCCCACTTGTCTTGCATCCTTTGCCCACATGTACATTGTGAGGAAAAAACTGCCACATTTGTCTTGTATCATCTATCTCATTGCATTAATCAATACTAAAGTAATATGGTTGATATAAAACAAATATGATACAATCATTTAGTAAAAATATTTTCCCAACTCTTAAGAATTTGAGCAAAGGAACTTCCCTCTTTCAGTTGATTCTTTTCCGATTGAGGTTCTTTGTAGTCTTTCTTAGAATTGGTAGCCACATGTTCCACCTTTGCCTGTGCAATCTCCTGTTGACTAGATATTTTCATAGGTGTTAGTGAGCGTCAAAGCTCTAGATGTAGGTTCCAACATTTTTCAACCCAATGTCCACTTAACTTACAATGAGTGTAGTAATCCCGAACTTTGTCCTTTTCCTTCTTTGGGTGAGGACTTTCATGATTTTTTGTATGCTTTTCCATCTCCTTGGCTTGCATGACTAACTTCCTACAAAGCTTTTACCTCTTTCTACACCTTGCTACAAAATGGTTAGGTGTATGAAAAAAATTGCATGGTTGCATGTTCCATGGGGTTTGCACCATAGGATTAATTCTTTTAAAATCAACAAAAGATTTATAGTAATCATCACATTTGTACTTTCCTTGCTCAAATTTATCCTTGAACTATCTAGGAGAACCCACTTTGGCTTTTCCTCTGTCACATTTTGTATTGAACTATCGAGGAGAATCTTCCTTGGCTTAGCCACTTCCACTATCATAGTCTGATGTGTCCTCACCACAACCCAATCCTTCGTATCGAGGTCTTTCTCTTACCTCTATAGGATTGACAATATCCCAGCCATTAACTCCAAGGCCCTTTCCACTATAACCCATCTTGGTTAGAAGTTTCATACCAATGCCTTTAGCATGCCTCTCAAATGCTACAAAAGCATGATTATGATTAAGAGAAGGAATTGAACTTAAATCATCTTTACCTTCCCTTTTATAGGTGACCCTTGGTCAACTTCTTGAACATTTTCCAACTTCTTCTTATCTGCTACAGATGAAGGCTCCAGGAAACCACCTTGGTTACCCAACACATAGGAGGATTCCTTCAACTGCTGAAAAAAGGCACAATCGTTAGCATTCTCGTGACTAGAACCATAGTTGGTCCACTTGCCATGGCCACAAGCGTATCTAGTCTTAGGAATTTTCATGGTGGAATTTTTCAACTGCTCTTTTTGGTTTGCCACAAATGACTCTTCCAGGCCATCATTTTGAGTGAGTGATACATAAGAGGTATCCTCTGAATGCGGAAAAAATGTACAAATATCAACATTCTCAATTTTGTAGGGACTTTTGTAGCAAAATTTTCTCCAGTTTGCTCCTTTATAACATTTTGCAACATCAGATGTAGCTTCTACTTCTCATCATTTTCTGCCTTAAGCAATCTCTTGAGTTCAACATTCTCTAGTTGAATGCAATGATTGATTTCTTCCAACTCCTGTATTTTTGCACACTTCAATCCTTTTCCCATCTTCACACCTTGAAAAAGTAAAACTAGCTCTGATATCACTTGATCTGTAAATGATTCTACTTATGAATCACTTAAACAATTTGTTAGATTCACCTATGGATCACAAATTTTATTACTATTGATCATTAACAAATTGCATGTAAGAAAGAGCATAGAAATGAGCATTCAAAACATAGACAAAAGAATGAAAGAAACAAGATTTGATAACAGATTTCACCCAATGTTTAGGCTACATCTCCATGCTCACTCAAATGCGACGTGATTTTCCATTAATATGATGAAAATTTCTCGATTACATCACTATGTTCTTCAGGCTACAATACAAATTATTTTTCTTTCAAGGAAGATTATTGCTCTTCAAGCTCTTCCTACTTCCACATCACATTGACAAAAACTTCCCAGTAAAATGTTCATGCCTAGCTTCTTCACTGCTTTTACAATGCTTCCAAAGCCATAATAATGCAACTCACTCTCTCAAAACATGAGAACAAAATCCTAAGGCATCAAGCCTCTATTACAAAGCCAATGAGAAATTTTCCTAATTCTCCTTCCAAGAGAATTCTTCCAGAAGAATTGTCTTTAAGAATTGTTTTTACAAAGAAATAATACTCCGTTATATACATGCTCATATGCTAATAAGGGTTTGCAACAATAATATTTGCAAATATATTTTCTATATCTCCATTTTGAGATTACAAATCTTGAAATTATAGCTTATTTACCCCTTATTTTTATGAGAACCCCTTATTTGTTTTTTACAAATCTCATAAAAATATTTAAATCCTTGATAATATTTTTTAAAAATCATTTTAATATCCATTTAGAGTATCATAATTCGGGCTTAGGAATATATTTTTTAATATTTTCCTAAATTAGGCCCTTTAATTTAAAAAACCAATAAAAATCCTTTTAAAAAGGACCAGGCTTTATATTTGTCCTAAGGCCCCCCTTAATTTTCTCCTTATTTTATGGTTTACATAAAATAAAATAATTCTTATGTTTATTTAATGTTTATATATAGGGAGGAGCTCCCCTTATATCTTGAACAAGGTGTGTGGTGCAAGAGTATTTTAAGGCACAGGTCAAGGGATCAAATCCTGCCAAATCCTCTTTGTTTAAATTTTAGACCAAATAGTTTTTTCTTTAATAAATATGGTTTAATCCTTATTTTATCACTTAGTTGGTCCATGTCAATGCCAAATCACTACTCCCACCATTTCATCCACCATGTGTCCTACCAATTTTCAAGCTTTGGTGTGCCATGTCATCACTTTGACCAAGTTTGACGACAACTTTGACTAGTCATAACTTCCACATACAGACTCTGATTTTGTCCATTCAAAATGTGTTAGAAAGATCTTGCTGAGCTTTACATGATGGAAGTAGTAGAGAAATGTTCCATGATCACTAATTTTTTTGGTTGACCAACTTTGACCTCATGTTGACCAAACTTTGACTAGTTGCATCAAGAGAAAACGAGCTCTATTTCTTACGTTCCACATATTGTTGAAAATATCTCAACGAGATCTACACAATATTATAGGTTTTAGTATGATTTGGGAACTTTTCTAAAATGACCTCCGGATCACTACCTCTCCTACTAGGGAATACATCATTAGATACAAGGATGAGACCATTGACAAATCCCCTAATACTATTTTTCCTATTGCTCCTATTTGTGAGAATGATTTGATACAAGATAAAGAATACAATCCAACCATTAACGAGTCCCCTACTAGTGATGAAATTATTTTAGAAGAACCAAACATTGAATGTCATGAACATCTAGTTTGTAGCTCTCCTAACAACTCTCCTACTAGGGAAGATATCATGGTGGAAGTGAATTAGAACATTGACAATAATAATTCCTTAGATGAAGATGATGAAGTGACATTAGACTCCCATTCACTAAGAGATCATAAAAATAAGGATAAGTCTTCTGAGGTTATGCACATTAGACATCCCTTGAAGTACTCTCATGAGCCTAAACTTATCATTTATCCACCCTCACAAAAACCACAAGTTCAAAACAAACTGGTGCTTATCTTAGAACCACCTAAAAGGAAAATTGATAATGTTTCATAGCAACTGAGTTACAATATCGTTTGTCATACATATAATACTAGAAACAATCCTCAACCAAGACAAACAACTCAAACATCCCTCACATTACCTAACCCTATCTTACTTGGTCCTCCTTGTTTTCCTTTAAAAAGCGGAAAGGAGTATGATCTTGTTGAACAACTAAAGAAAAATATTGTTAAGATATCCTTATGAGAGCTCATTCAAGCTTCCCCACATTGTCATACCATGCTTAAAATTTCTTTACAACAAGTTCCTACTATTCCTAATGTGCATTCAAATGATTTGGCAGCCCAAATTCAAGCTATAACTCTAGCTAACTTAGAAATTACTTTCCATCAAGATGAGTTACCTTCATTAGACGAATGAAAAAAAAATGAATCTTTCATGATAATGGCCTATGTTATTCAAATCAGGATAAAGAGAACCCTTGTTGACAATGGCCCCGCCATTAACGTGTGTAGCATAAACCTTTTAGACAAGATTGAAGTATACAAAAGCCAAATTCAACTTGATTCTTTACCTATTCATGGGTTTGATAGTGTAGAAAAACAACTGCTTGGTGTGATTACATTGCCTATTAAAGTTGGAAAGGTTACATCGAAAACTCTAGTCCATGTTATACCTCAAGATCTCTCATACAATCTCCTCTTAGGTAGATCATGAAATCATGAGATGAATGTGGTGCCCTCTACTCTTCATCGTAAAATGAAGTATGTCTACAACAACAAAGTGTTCACACTCAAAGTTGATCTTGAGCCTTATAGTGCTTTGAAACTTGAAAAAGAAAAGGAAAATCCTTTGAAAACACTGACACCAACTATAGAAGTGGTGCACGAAGAAGAAAAATATAAGTGTCCTAAACCCTTCACAATGTTGTCGATAGATGACTTGGGATCACTAGATTTGACACCTAAATTTGATGGGCAACCAAATATCATAACAAAAGATTCTAAAAAGGGAAAATAAAAAGTAATAATTTCAACACAAAATTCAAAATCATATACCTCAACTACTTTAGAAGATCAAGCAAATTACACAAAAAACTTCGATGAAGTTGATTATGAACAACCACCAAATTCTAACAAAATGCAAAGGCTTTATGGACAAGGTTATGAACTTATGACACAACTTGGTTATAGTGGAAAAGGATGTGATGCTAGAGAACAAGGTATTTGTGTCCCTATAGAGCCTAACACACAAGAAACAACTTGTTGTCTTGGTTATTGTCTTTTGAGAAAAATGAAAGAAATAGAGAAATCTTCACTTAACATAAATTTCATCACGCAAAACACTAATGATTCAAATTTGATATATTTTACACCCTCCTATAAAGGAGAGTACAAAATCTTGCAATCTAAAGAGTCTTGTGTAAGTATGACACTTTGTACTAAGAAAGAGGCATCTTTGTCACTAAACAAAGGAACATCTTCTACTATTGATCAATAGGGTATCTTGTTGATACTCCTCCAAGATCATTGTATATCCCTCCCTCCAAGAACACAAAAGAAATTTTACTACAAGAGTTCATTTTGTGCATATCATAGAGTTAATGGTCATTCTATTAATGAATGTACAAGTCTTTGGGTAACAAAATTCAACATCTTAAGGATTATGGTGATCTTCCTTGTGTTGAAGCACCTGGTTCCTCTAATTGATATTGATTTTCATGTTTCCCATCATTCATCCTTGGCTCATCCTTATCCCACGCTAATTGGGGGCATAGGTTAGTTAGCTTTATCCTAATTTTAGTACTCGTTGGAATCCCTTTGGCTCATTTTCTGCCTTCCATTTATACAAATTGAGATTGGGATGTGGACGAATTGCTTTAGGTTGACTTGCATGTGCCTTTCTATTCTTTTTCTTTTTCTTGTTTCTTTATGTGATTGCATGTGTGTAATGTGATCCCCTGGGATGTTTTGTTTGATGCATCTCTCTCTCTTTTTGTGCATTCTTCTATATGTACCTACATTCTTCTCTATGTTATAAGAATTTTTATTTTGTCTTGTGTTTTCCTTTTGGGGATGATGCAAGGCATCGAGATATCCATGTCTCTTCCATGTTGACCCAAAATATTTTCTTTTATCTTTTTCATTTTTCCTGTGTTTTCCTTTTGGGGATGACACAAGGTGTCGATACATTTAGGTCTCCTCCATGTTGACCTAAAAGGATTTTTGTTTTTTTTCACTCTTTTTGTGTCATTCTTCTAGTTCTATGAGTATTTGGGGAATGATGATAGTTTTGAGCTCTAAAAACAACATTGTAGCAAAGACATACTAACCCCAAATCCATAGACCCATTATGTATTTTTGGGGGAAACACCTTCCTTCCTATTTCATGGAATAGCTTTATTTTGGAAATACATGACTTGGCATAGGGTTTTTCGAGGAAATATCTTATGTCTTAGGAACAAAAATTGGCTATTTTAAAGTAATTTCTCATAGTAATGGTGTAGCAACCACTTTAAAGTGGGGGCATACATCGATGACATTTTTTGGCATATTTTGTGGCATTATTTTCTTTTTTCTTGTGGCGTGTTATTTTCTTGGTGGTGTCATTAGGTTTGATGTCCTCCAAGAGTGCAATATTTCTAAGCATACAATCTCCCTTCTTGGCATGATGTGAAACGAGAGGCACCACATAAGTGGCGATTTGATATTCTTGACTTGTCCTCTCTTGGAGACATTAGGAATGATGTTCCCTAAGAAGAATACCTTAACAAACAAAGAAAAATCCCCTTTATCAAAAAATTACAAGGATGACATTCAAAAGCATAAAAAGCATAGCATTGTGGTGCCTTACTGAAGTTATCAAGAGGATAGCTTTGGTATGGTTAGTATGATGAGAAGATGACACACTAGCATGACTTTCTTATTGTATGGTGAGAAGCCAGCACACTAGTATGTATTTCTCACTAAACCACCTCATTGGGACAACTCACCTAGTGGAAAGACTAAGGTTCCACTACACCAAAGTGAGCATACCTGATTGGGACAACTCACCTAGAGGACAGACCGAGGTTCCACTACCCCAGAGTGAGCAACGTATGTTATGAACAAAAAACCCCATTCCACATCATGGTGTAATGGTTGTGCTTGATCCTTTGTTTTTCTTTCCTTTTCTTGGCCTTTGATAGGGTATGGTTATGTATCTTTTTTATTGCTGCATACTAAAGTGTCTTGAATGTCTACTTTAGTGTATTTTTTCATGGGGAAAACTCTCACTAATGGGGGGAAAATGTAGTAACGGAAAAAGTACCCCTTTTCCTTACCTAACGTGGGAATAATTGACATTGAGTTAACCTAATTGTTCCTTGGTTTAGTGTTGTAATCTTTTGTACATATTCACATTAATCTAGGGCCCCTTTCTAACAAAATGTACCTAAATTGTGCCTTATTTATGGTGTTGTAAAGTGTTGTAGTACACTTTCACACTTATCTAAGGTTTTATTAATTAATTGTAGTTAATTGAGCTTAATTAGCCCCTTTAATTCAAATTTAATCCTTCTTAATGACACTTTCCAAAAGATCTATCCCCGCACCCAATAATGATATTGCATGACATTTAATTTGGAAAATTTGGTGTCTTGTAAAATGGTGCTAGGACCCATTCATGTTTACTAGTGAATGAGTCCTCTCCACATAGGATACCCCTTTCTTTTCATTTTTGAGGTGGGTTTTTAATGTTATTTCATCCCCTTGAAGCATGGTCCTAGAAAGTTGTGTTAGGACCCATTCCCCTTTAGTGGCAAATAGGTCCTCCTCACATAGGACACACCTTTTTGAATTTAATTGTGGTGGGATCATAATGATTTTCAATCCTAGATCTGGCGTCAACTTGAATTATTTGAATTTCGGGGTTACTCTCTATATTTAGTTTAAATATGGGGTTAATTCACATTATTTCTCCTAGAAATTTTATGTGACTTCATGAGATCAAGAGCAAGAGCATTATAGAGTTTACAAGAGTATTTCAAGGGCATTCAAAGCTATATTAAATCAAGAGTTTATTGCAGCAATTCAAGGTCAATTCATCATGCCAAAGGCATAGTGCACTCAAGCATGTTGTTGAGCTAAGATAGTTGATGTAGCATTGATGATCTACTTGCAAGAATTGTTTCACATCTAATTTGAGATCAATATCTACATTCTACATGGAAACTTCATGTTATTTTGAAAATTTACATTCCAAGACATCTTGCAAGGTATCATCACTTCATGTTTCATGTTTCATGCTCCTATTTCATTGTGTCATCATAAAGTTTAATTACCTAAAAGGGGTTTGAGCAAGGCAAACCCCTATTCCCTAACAATCAACAAGTTTTTCTCCTCTTTGATGTATGTTTGCAAGTTTCTAGGTTGAAGATCTAGTGGAAAACAAGATTGAAGGAAAATTTTCAAATTTTCCAAGTTGCAAAGTTTTCATCCATATTGTAAGAATACGCAAATGAAGCTACAAAATCTATTTCATACTTTCAAGAGCTATAAACCTGGGAACTAAGAGTGTAGAAATTGAAGTATAGAACCTAGAATTCAATTTTTTGAAACCCTAAAAGGACCCATTCACCACTAAAGGAGAATGAGTCCTTAGTGAGCCCTAAAGCAGTGATAACCTAGGATGTGGGAGTCTAGACTAAGAGGAATAAAACCCATAAGTCAATTTACAGAACCCTAATAGGGACCCATTCACCACTAAAGGTGAATGAGTCCTTTGTGACCTAGAAACAAGCTTCTTGCAGAGAGGTACACATCATTCTAGCCCCTCAAAACTCCCCTTATTGTTGCTATAACAGTTAAGATTAGTTTCTGATTGTTATTTAGGCATTTTGGCCCTGATAATTGAATGAAACACATCCCTAATGAAAATTAGGTTCATCATTGATACCCTATTGATGGTGAACCTATTTTTCTATCTTTCACTAGGGTAATAAATAAAATAACAATCAGATATAGGTTTCCACTTTGAAGAATAGAGGACTTAATGGATTGTTTGTGTGGAGAAAGTTACTTTACAAAGATAGATCTCAAAATTGGATACCACCAAATAAGGATCAGACAAGGAGTTGAGTGGAAAGCAACGCTCAGAACTAATGAGAGATTATATGAGTGGATTGTTATTCCATTTGGCCTTTCTAATGCACCTAGCACCTTCTTGAGGCTCAAGAATGAGGTCCTCAAGCCATACATTGGTAAATTTGTTGTAGATTATCTTGATGATATATTGGTTTTCAGTGCCAACAAAGAAGAACATTTGCATCACTTGAATTTGGTATTGAGAAGGCTACAAGAGGAATAATTGTTGATCAACCTTAAAATGTGTGAGTTCATGAAGATATAACTATTCTACCTTGGTTTTTTGGTTTCAAAGGGGATGTTGAAGATGGATCCAAGCAAAGTGAAGACAATATTGGAGTGACCTACACCTATATCAGTCATAGAGGTAAGAAGTTTATATGGTCTTGCAAGCCTTAATAGAAAATTTATCAAAAAATTTGGTCATATATGTGCACCTATCATAGACACTATTAAAGGGGATAAGAAAGGAAAGTTTTTATGGACTGAACAAGCTGATAAAAGTTCCAAATATCTGAAAAAGAGAGTTACTGAGTAGCCTATCTTAGTTTTTCCTGAGTTTAACAAAGTCTTCCAAATAGAATGTGATGCTAGCGGACATGGAATATGGGTAGTTTTAAGCCAAGACAATAAACTAGTAGCATATTTTAGTGAAAAACTAAATGGTGCAAATAAGAAGTACTCATCATATGACTTGCAGATGTATGCAATGGTTCAATCACTTAAGAAATGGAGACATTACCTTGTACCTAAAGATTTTATGGTATATACAGACAACAATTCACTTCAATTCATAAATAGCCAACAAAAACTCAGTTAAAGGAACATTAAGTGGGTTTTTCTCTTTTTTCTTCGAGGTTCAAAATTTTTTCCAATCTTACTTCCATTCCACTACTTTCTTCAATTTCTAAAAATTTCAACAATTGTAATGCCAAAATTTCTATACAAATGGGTAAAACCACCTCTTTTCCAAACACTAATTCATAAGGGGAGGATTTCAGGATCTACTTAGGTGTAATTTTGTTGGATCATAAATCAGCTCGTAGATGTTTGTGCCATTCCTTCTAGTGTTCAGACTCGATGCACTTTATTAACCTGATAAGATTCTTGTTGGTCGACTCTGCTAACGCATTCCCTTGCGAGTAATAATTGGATGAAGTCTTGACATAGACTTCATGCTTGAGAGAAAAATTTGACATACCAAAACCTATGAAGGCTCACACATTATTGGATATTATGGTCTTAGGTGAACCAAACCTTGCCACTAACTCCTGAAGAAAATTAACAATTTCTGCTTCTATAACAATCTTTAGAGAAACGACCTTCGTCCATCTTGTGAAATAATCGATAACCGTAAGTATCCACTTATGGCCTATGATAGAGATGGGATTAATCATCCCAATGAAATCCAAACCCCATTGTGCAAAGGGTTCCTCAATCACAATTGGGCTTAATGGAACAGTGGAGTTCTTTCGCTTGCCAACAAAAAAATGGCACTGAGTACACTTTCGCACCAAGTGGTGTGCCTCAAATAACATGGAAGGATAGTAATATCTTGTCTGCATTATCTTCAAAGTATTAGTCTTGGAAAAGAAGGGTTCACTCTCTTGATTTCTATGAAATTCATTTAAAACTCTTTTTGCCTGTGGCTTATCTAAGCAATGTAGCAAGACACTGTCATAATTTCTTTTAAATAAAACCCTCTCAATTAATACATACCTAGAGCCTTGCAGTCAGTAGTAGCATCTTTTGTGAGGTGGAATGTTGGTTGGGTACTGCCCCTTTTGCATATATCATGTCCAATCTACCACCCATGACTTTTCAGACTCGAATTGATTTGTATAGACCTAGTTGGTTTCTTCTTCTACTTGGGAGCTTAATTCTTGTGCAAGGTGTATACGTCTAAAAATGGTCATGGTTAATCAAGCTTGTTAATTAATTAAATATAAATTATTTAAGTAATCTTCTAAAGTCATCTACATATAAATAAATTTAATTATTTATTTATATTGTTCACTCTTATAATTCTTCTACCTTAATTAAATAAATAACTTTATTTAATTATTACCATCTTCAATATTCCTCTTAATTAAATTAAATAAATTTTATAATTTATTTATATTAATTATCGTGTTATTCTAAATTTGAATATTTGAATTCAAATAATGGAATATTCCTCCAAACACCCTCTTCATCTTATAGTTAAATTAAATATTATAAATATTTAATTTAATACCTTTTCTCACTCCACACATAATTAAATATTTTAAATATTTAATTACCTTCCATTTTCATCTCTCACACATAATTAAATATTACTTATTTAAGTATGCAAACTTCTAAATTCATCCTCACCTATAATTAAATAAATTTATTTATTTAATTATGAAATTTATCCCCAACTCACTCCTCAAATGGAAACTTTCCTTCAGATCTGAATGAGAAAATTTGTGTAGGAGGAAACCTTCTATCTCTCTCTCACCTTTCAAAAATATCTCACCGTTCATCTTGACAAGCTTGATCTCAATCATTGATTACATCAGCCAATCAGAGTCTTTCAAAAAATCTTTAAATACCCCTACAAATCCAAGCATTGGTTACACTTGCATACACTTACATTCACATGCACACGTTATTTTAATATCATCTAGCATTTATCAGTTTTAGCAATCATTACATTTAGTAATCTCACATTTTAGCTATCATTTTTAGTTTTTTTAATTACATCTTAGCATAAGCATGCATTCATTCTAAATCTCGTTCTCTAGGAAGACATTTTGTTGAACTTAGTACACCAAATCTGAGAGAAAGCTAGATTCAACAAAAACACTGGAGATAGAGGACAATGGGACGTCTTCGAAGCATAAATGGAGTTTTCTTTATCTTCTTTTATTTTATGCTCTAATTTAAAGTTTCATTGGTGTGTTTGATTCAATTTTTAATTTACATATTTGATATGCATATTTTCATTCACACACAAGGTATTCACAAAGACCTCTTCCCCAAAATAGCTTGGTCGATTAGACGTCTACGTTGTATTCTAGGATCTTGGTGATCTAGTTGGCCCTCTTTTTGGTTATCCCTCCTTCGGTGATGTATTTCCAAATGCTAGGATGAGTGATGAGGATGGTGAGCTTGTTGACTAACACTAGGTGTCATAATTTCTTGAGGCTTTTAACAATAGAAAAGACCTGTTTCTCAACAAAATCATACCTGGTTTCATATCCTTTAAGAGTCCTAGAGTGGAATGTGATGGATGTTCTCTGATTCCTTCTCCATCCTTTTGAGTGAGTATTGAAGCTATATTGTGTTGGCCACTATGGAAGTAGAGCAAGAAATCCTTGGAGAAGTCTAGGTTGGCTAGAACAAAGGTTGTAGAGATGGCTACCTTTATTTGCTCAAAAGAAAGCTTACCTTCAGGGGTCCTTTTAAACACTACACTTTTCTTTAACATCAACATGATAGGTCTTGTGATGCCCACAGAGTTTGAAATGAACCGACTAAAAAAATTGATCTTTCTAAGGAAGGACTATAGCTCTTTCTGGTTTACTGGTGGTGGTAACTCTATTATATCCTTCACCCTTTCAGGGTCTATGGCTATTCCTTCCTTTGACACCACAAAAGCTAGTAGCTTTCCTTGTAGTATTTGAAGACACAATTCTTGGGATTTAGGGAAATCTTGAACTATTGGAACTTCTAGAAGACTTTTTCTAGATGATCAAAATGATCATCCTTTGATTTTGAAAAAATAGTCAGGTCATTTAGATATATTAGGATGATCTGATTAATCAACCCCTTGAAGGTGATAGATGAACCATTGCTCGCTTGAAGGTGGCATAGGCATTGGATATTTCAAAAGGAATTTTTGAGTATGCAAATGTTCCCCACTTGGTGTTAAACATTGTCTTGTGTTGGTCTTCTTCCTTTACACAGACCTAGTTATACCCCAAAAAACCATTGAGCAGTGAGAACATTTCTGATCCGGCCATAGTCTGCAAAATATGCTCCATTGAGGGCAAAGGGTATTGATCTCTTAATGAGGCCTTATTCAAGTCACTAAAATCCATGCAAAGCTAAATATCACCATTATTTTTCTGCACTAGTACAAGATTGGATACCCAGGTGGAATGTTTAATCGGGTATTTGATTCTTGATTCGATTAATTTGGTAAGCTCTTGTGCCATTAGTTCCTCAACTTTTGGATTGATTGGCCTTTTTTTCTATCGGATGGGCTTCAAGCATTCACACAAGTCGATAGTGTGTTGAATTATACTTGGATCATATCCTTTGAGATCATTGTAGGTCCAAGCTATGAGCCTATTGTATCTAGAACATAGTCCTTTCAGTCTCTCCTTGTCCCTCTGCGGGATTTCTCTTCCAACCTTTAGTTTTCTTCCATTCCTAAAATCAAGATATTCATAATCTCTTTCATTGGTGGTGAATCTTTGTTTTCCATTTCTCTCATCTTCACAGTCGAAGAGATTTTTGAGAGAATCAAGCCTTGTAGGAGCTTATTGCCTTTTAATTGGATCACTTGTCCTTCACCAGTCAGTCTAGGTTCTGGCTATGAATGATTAGAAGCTTTACCTAATTTTTTTAGAAAAGTAGCAATTTGAACGTTGTCCTCAAAAACCTTGCAATTTTGATCATTATCAGGGATTGACAATCAGATGATGGTTTGCACTATATTTTGTGTTTTGTTTGATTCAAGGGTTGGCTCAAACTATGAACCAATAAAATTCATCTAATCTTCAATGAAATTTTTGGATTTTGGGATAACCTTTATGTTAAAAGCTTCAAAGCTCTCGATTAGATCCCATATTTTGTGTCTGTAAGACCTCATTCTTACGTTTTTCATGGTTTCTTGTCCGCAACTTGGCTTATGACCAAATTTGAATCTCTGAACACTTGTACTCTTTTCATGCCCATCGGTTCTGCAAGAATCAAACCATGGACCAAAGCTTCATACTCTGCATCATTATTCAAACATGGGAATTGGAAGTGGAAAGCTTTGACGATCTCTAATCTAGTCAGAGATATCATTCAAGCGCCTACTCTGGAACTGATCTTGCATTTAGAACCATTGAAATATAATGTCCATAGACTATTGTCACTCAGTCTACAAGGCTTTTCCTACTCCTTTACCAATTTTTAGAAGACTTGTTCATCATCAAAGATCAAATAGGTGCCCAATTCGGTAGCATGGAAGTTCTCAAATAGGTCAAAATCAATAAAATGATTGAGCATAACCTACTATGTATGGGTCTGATCACTTTTGTCCTCGTCTTCCAACATTTCTATGCAATACATCTCCCTTTTTGAGAAGGAGTTATGTGTTTCTTCAAAGCATAGGACCACGATGTCGGCTATATGTTTAGGGTGCAAGGATTCAGATAGGATCTTCATCTTTGCCTCATTCTTTGTCCTTAGTATTAAATGAGACCAATCAAGTGCCAAGTATCTGCCAAGCATTGTTGAAAAGTCCCTTGAAAGGCACATCCCAAATACTGGGGGGAAGTCTATCACGACCACTTCTTGTGTGACGGTTTGGCTTGGACATGGAGAGAGGGTCAAAGATAGATCCTTGATGCAAATGATGGTTGGTACTTTCTTCCTATCTAAATGCATGATCCCTTTCTCAAGAGGCTAATACTTAAGTTTCAAGGCGTCAGCCACTTTCTTAGGCATGATCGTGGTACAACTTCCTAAATCAATCATGTTATTGTGTAAAAGCTTATCTCCCATAATAAGTGTTAAAAAGAAAGGTGTGGGCTTTGGTTTTCTTACCTCTTTCTTGTTTACATTGTTTGCAACGTTTAAGTACGTTGTGGCTTCTACAAGTCAGGGGTTCAACGTGAGCTCCTCATCTTTATCTTGATTTCATGGTGGAATTGCATCCATCCATGACATTAGTTCCTCTTTCTTTAATACCTCCTAGAGCAATGTCTTATGTTCTAGAATTGATATAGCATACCATAGAGATACATTAGGGGGTGCCTTCTTCATTTTTTCTAATGCATTAAGCATTTTGACTAGCAAGGCCTTAGGTTTGAATGGTGGTATTCCTTTTGTCTTTAAAAGAGGTCAATCGAACATGGATGGGTTCGATGATTTTTCCACCTCTTTCTCTAGCAACAATGAAGCTTGTGATTATTGAGCGGGTCAGGCCTATGAGGCCTGCTCCACTTCCTATTGTAGTTGTCATGGCTATGGAAGTTGTGGAGCTCTCATTGCACATATTCTCCAGTGAGCCTTCTTTTGGACCTTATGTTGTAGTTTGACTGTACTTGCAGGGCACTAATCATCAAAATGTCATTTGCAAATACATCTTCTTCTTCCATCCAAGAAAAAAATGCTTCGTTTGCCGATATACCTAGGTCTTGCTCTAAAGACATCCCTTATGTTTGCATTCTAAAGCGAGAGTTCTCCCTGTGATAGGTCGAATGTGAGCGTTAGAAAACAAGCAACAAGTAAAAGAGTGCAAACAAACAACTTAAAACAACCTACACTTCAAGATTAGCCTAAGTTGGAAACAATGCAAGATAAAGCAATGAAATGGAACTTTATACCTTGCGTTGAGTCGATCCTTTGGTTGGCCCTTCGATCTTAGATGTGTATGCTCCTTGGATGGCAAGTGGATGCAAGCAAAATGATGTTGTGAGGATGAGTGCAAATGGATGAAAGATGTGAAAATGGTTAAGTATAAGTTGAGAAACAAAATTGCAAGAGTTTGGCTAGCAAAATGATCTCTCCAAAATGAGAGAAAAGAGGGGGTATTTATAGGATTTTTGGGAAATCCTAGGGGAAATGGACGGTTGAGATTGATCCACCAAATATCAAGATGTAGGGCTAAGGTGAGTTGAGAACTCACAAGCCCTCACATCTTGACATGTGGCATGTGAGATAGCCCTAAAAGGTGAAGTGGACATGAGGTGGAAGGACAAGGACATGACATGGAGAGGGGTACAAAGTACCTTGGGATTGGACAAGATCTCCTCATAAAGGAGGTACTTGTCCCCATGTGGGAGAGAGGACAAGTGGGGAATTAAAAATTCCTCAAATATTCTCATGGGGAAGAGGGAAGTCTTTTAAATTCCAAAGGGTGCATTGGGGGATTAAAAGGTGAATTAAAAATTCACATGGGGAAGGGAGATGCCTTGTCCAAAAGGAGAAAGCCTTTAATAAGGTTGACCAAGGACACATGTCATAAAGGACATGGGGAAGAGAAAAAGGAATTAAATATTCCTTGGAAGGATTAAAAGGAATTAAAAATTCCTTGAGAGATTGATTAGGCTAGTTAGTGAAGGATTAGTGGATGGTTAGGTGGCTAAGAGAGATTAGAGGCCAACTTGCAAAAGTTGGAGGATGTGACACCTCCTAATCAAGGATTAGGCATGTGTACACCTTAATGATGAGATTAGAAGAAGGATTAAGATAAGATAAAAATGATGGAGGATGTGACATGAAGGGAATTAAATACATGAATATTTATTTAATTCAATTGATGGAATGAGGATTAAAGAGATAAGGTATTATTGATTAAATACCTTAGGGACTTGGCATAATTAAAGATATTAATTAAATAATAGTAGTATTACTTAATTAACGAAAATAAGATGAAAGAGGATGAATTTGGATAAATTAATTATCCAAATTTAGACATCTACACTCCCTACCGGGAGATTAATATTGTTTCATTTTTGAAAACACACCTTGGCCCCTTTGCTATGTTATCTTTTGCAGAATATTCCCCCTTGGAAAATTTTGGGGCATATGGCTATCATTACATGGGAAGCACAACACGTTCTCATCTTCTTCCATGTTGTTCTGGCTTGGGACCAAATATTTTCTTGGAATGTTCCTAAAAATATGAAGTGGCATGGTGACTGGGACTATCTAATTTGTTAGCACTAGTTGTTGATTTCCTCCTTTCAAATCTCCTTGATATGCATTTTGTGTTAGAAACCAAGATCAGACATGCAAACCAAAAACCTTCCATAGAAGAGAAAATTAGAAAAAAGCAAAGCTATTGCATGAAGATGTGCAAAATATTATTATTCAAGAATTCATAATTACATGAGATGATTTTCTTTATAAAAGTAAGTATGCATAACCATAATCTTATCTTGAGCAACAAGATAGCTCAAAAAGATAAGGATGACAACTATTAACTTAGGAATTAAAATATTACCTAAGTAAACTTATGCAAGTGTAATTATATAATTAATTACACTAACACCCCCCCATAAGTGCAACTTAGGGAGACTAAAAAAGCATGCACCTAAAAACTAAGATGAATACAAGAAAGCATGAATGGATCCCAACAACAAGGTCTGATCAGGTACCCATGTACAAATGCAATAAATTAGGTAGAGAAGGAAAACCTAGTGGGACAACCGCCCCCCCTACAATGAGATGACTGCTGCAAAGAAGCACTAGAAGAAAATTGTGGAGTAACACTAGAACCACAATCCAACAAGCAAGGAAAGATACTTTTGTTTACAAGAAACCAAATGAGTCACCAAACGACATAGGAAGAATCATAATAATGCAACAGCAGACCTGATGCCACGAAACACTGGAAAACTCACAAACTAGAACAACCCTAGAATCTGTGAAGCAACAGTAGATGAAAATGATGCCCCCCATAAGAGGGAATGATATGATGAAAGAATCTGCAAGAAAATATTATCTCGATGTTGATGCCAAATTGTGACTAAAACTAATCCATAGGAGTAAGTACCACGAAGATTCTGGAACATTAACCACAAATTTAGTGGCCCTCAAACTGAGATGTGACCCAATGTAGATCATTAACCATAGGCTCTCAATCTGAAGTGTGAACCAATGTGAATCTGATATGTGTCAAGCTAGAGAAAGATGTGGCCAAAAGAAACTAAAAAACCCGATATAACCCATGCAAGTTGTCATCAATAACAAGATGAGATCAAAGTGCATGCACACTCTAATCAAATTATTATGCAAGAAAACCCCCTTGATGGAACTTTATATCAGTTCATTTACTACAACACCCAATGATTGAAAAAGAAGAGAATGCTAAACATGCATAAACAAAAAATAAGACGATGTGATACTGAAATGAAGTGCAAAGATTCAATTTTCACCCTTCCAACTGCCAAAACATCCAAGTAATCTCCAAAAAACCCATCGAGAAAAATCTAGAATAACAATCAACCTGGGATAGATACAGAAAAAAGTGTATGGACAACAACATAGAGCTCCTCAATACCTTTCCAATGCGGCAAAGATGGCGAAAATCAAAGATCGTGGCAAAAAGTTATGAGCTCAGAGGCCATAAATAAACATCTGACTTCAAACAGCAATAAATGCAGTTAAACAGAAAAATACTGAAAAATAAACTACACCACAGGATAGTGCTCAGAACCAGCTTTCCGACAATATCTCATTTACTCGATTTTGATACTGTATGCCCAAGTTATGCCAAAAACAAAAAACTGCTCCTTGAAGGAAAAATTAGAAAAAGGAAAAGCTATTGCAAGAAGATGTGCAAAATATTATCATTCAAGAATTCATAATTACATGAGATGATTTTCTTTATTAAAGAAAGTATGCATAACTCTAATCTTATCTTGAGCAACAAGATAGCTCAACAAGATAAGGATGACAACTATTAGCTTAGGAATTAAAATATTACCTAAGTAAACTTATGCAAGTGTAATTAAATAATTAATTGCACTAACATTTTGTTGATAAGATGGACTTTCTCCTTGATAGGTTTGCATGAGAGGTTTCAAAGGTGTTTCTTGCTGTAATTGGATGAGGACTATCTCGTTCATAAAGGATTGCATGAGTTTCTTCATATCATTGACATATGTTGCTAATGAAGAAGAGCCCGACGTGTTGAGTTGTCCTCCCGGGTATACATACATGGATGGTGGTGTAGTCAACGTGCTCGTTTGTGGAGTAGAGGTACTAGGAGTTGCTTCTTCCTAGGGTCCACCAGATATTTCCATGAACATGGGCATTGACATACATGGTGGAAGCTTCTGAGTGTCGATCAGATTATTTTCTGCGTGCACAACCAGATCGTATGCATTGTGTAGTGTATCTCCTCCCACAGACTATATCATGATTGCAATGTTCAAGTTGATAACTTTTAGGTAGAACATGAATGCCATATTTGTCTGAGGCTTGGTTGTCATAGGAATCCTCTACCTCGTTTTGTGGAACCTGTTGTTGAAGTCACTCATGGCCCCTTGTGGGCCCTCTTAATAGTGATTAATTGATGTAGCAAAGAGGAGCTATCTCCTTTCTTTGAAAAGAACTTGAATAACTTCTCGTCGAGTTGATCCCAAGAGTGGATAGAATTGGAAGCCAAGGACCTATACCGGTCCTAGGTCTTTTCTTTGAAAGATGTGGACAACAGCCAGAGGGCTACATTGACTTCCACAATGTTATGTACTCTACATACCTCTGCTATATCTTGGAGATGTTTGGAAGGGGTCTTAAAATCCTCTCTAAAAAACTTTGGGATTGCCTTGAGAGCATTGGCAGGTATGGTGGTCCATACATCTAGGGGTGTGGGTGGTTGTAGCGGGCTACCGCTATTTCAGGTCACAATGTTTCTAGGAGCGGGGGAGCCTATATGAGCAATTGTAAATAGATTCCTATGCATAGGGTAGACAGGTATTCTAATTTGGAAATTTTAGCCTCTTGGTTCCAATAGATAAAGCTCTAGATTTTGGGCTAACACTTCTTACCCGATTGCTTCTTATAGGTGATACAAAACCTGTAAATCTTCTCCTCCTAGGCACTGAAGCAGGTAATTGAGAGTATTGGAAATGGCCTCTTGAAGATGCTCTTGTTTGAATTTTGGGCATGAAATTGCCAGCTTCTTTTCTTGGTCTAATTTTTGAAATATTTTTGACTTCTAATTAGACATTTGAAAAACTTTGCATCCCACCGGGCGTGCCAAAAAAATAATTGTTAATTTCATTAAATCTTTTTCCTTTCCGAACAACCTTATGAGAAATTCAACGAGTGGGGTACCAATTGCATCTCACTGAATGACCTCCAAGATTTTTAAAGAAAGATGACTCTTCTTTGTGTTTGGGAGAAAATTAGGTAGAGGAAAATGCAAATAAAACATAAAGATGGTAATGCACCAAAGCTTTTACAATATTTCAAAACTTAACTATTTCCTATAATTGATAAGATAAACACAAAATGCCACAAATCCTTCATTGTTGGGAAGAGAATGAGTAGGAAAGGCTAGAGAAAGAACAATGCAGTCTTTCAAATCTCCCCATGGGAAGCATCCATTAAGGTTCAATCAGAGATAGGAAACCCTAAAGATTAATAGGAATGCTTATATATTTATAGAATCTTTCCTCCTTAAAGCATAATATGGAAAATTGCATATCTTTTTATGATGGAAATGATCCAATTTATGAAAGATAGCATAGAATATAGAAGCTAACAACATGTAAAATAATTAACTAAAATATCAATGCAAAGCTTTAACACAATGTTATCAATATGAACAAGATATGAAAGAGAAACTTGACAAAGGCCATAAACATGTATGTAATCCCAAAGATTTCTCCCTAATAGATGAAATTCATGTAATATATTAGCTAAAAACAAAGGTCGAATGCCAATCCGATGATACTCTAAATTAAATTCAACATGACAAATATAATACAATATTTTGTAAAGACCCCCTATTTCTAAGAAAATAGAGCTCCCTAAAATAGTATCTATATTCTTCAAAATATTTTTGAAGAAAACTTCAAAACTTTTTTCTTTATTGTCACCAACCCTTATTTATAGCTAGAAGAAGAGGACACCACCAGAAATAATCCGAAAGAAGAAACTGTTAGATGTCTAAATCTAATAACTCAATCTAATTCTAGATCTTGATTAGATCACAGAAATCTTCGATCATTAAGTCTCAACTGCTTTATTAATGGTTTCTGATATTTAGCGATAATACAGTTAGAAGGAAATAAGATTTTACATAGCCTAGAAAAATATGATTGATCAGTTATGGAGATTGATGACGTTGACTCAAAGGCTCCACCCTGAAAGCAAGACATCTTCTGTGTTCCCCGAAAAACTCCACCCAAAAATATTTTTCATGGAAGATATAGACTACTTGATGAAGTAAATGACATGTCAAGTGAGCAGGCGATTTCAGATTTTGTGAGAGCAATTTTGAAGAAAATCCCCACCAAGCCAACATGTGTCTTGGTTCAAGCCTAAAAGGAAAATGATATATATATAAAGTTGTGCAGCCAACACATGGCGCATTTCATGTCTTTATGCTAGAGAAATCTTCATCCTTTAGGTTCAGATCCATCCCAAATTGGAAAGGAAACAAAGGTCAAAAACCAAAAATGTTCAAAGGAAAAAATTACTTCACACCGACACTACAACACCAAAATAAAAAATAGGTAAGAATCTACATATCCACATATGTGAGTCTAATCATATGATACATGCACCTCAATGCTAATACAAAAATAATTTCATTAGTAAAATAAGGTTTCAAAATATAGAATGAAGCACATATTCTTGGTCACTATAGGTTATTGAAATGGAAAAGACAACTGAGAGGGGGGTGAATCAGTTCTAACAAATTAAACTTGCAAAACCCTCAATAGTAAAAAAATCAACAAACATTCATTAAACCCTTATTCTATTAGAATGATTAAACATGAAACACAGATAACAAAAACTGAAATCACAATACAATACACATGAGAACACTAGATTTATGTGGAAAACCTAATGAGGGAAAAACAAAAGTGAGGATTAGCTCACAATATAAGTAATAGCAAAACTAGTCCAAAGGGGCTTACTGCTAGAATAGGAAACACTGTCCAAAAAGGCTCATAACCAAGGCTCACTGCCACATAAAGAAAACAAGAAGATAGAAGAAGAATGTTACACAAAGAAAACACTTCTCAATGCAACAAGGAGTCCACCACAATTGCTCATGCACTTTCGTTGTCTCACATGAAAGATTTCAGATGCCTTCAGTTCACTGACTTAAGGAACCCTAACATGAAATTCACACTGCTTTTCTCAATTTCGCATCACTCACATCACTTGCAACAATCTCACATCTATCTTGCTTCTTCCTCTTTCCACACACTCTTTCTTGCATCAACACCATACATACATACATACATACATACATACATACATACATATATATATATATATCAAGTTCTCAACCTCAAAAAATTTCTCCAATGTCGGCCAATAGCCATCATACATTCAAATTCAAAATAGGTTAGCACCTAAACATTCTTGTGGTGGATAAGAATGAAAGATGACCTACAAAAATCCTTAATTAGGACCCAAATAGATCCCAAAACACTTCAATACGCTTCCACAAGCCTCGCATGTAGTGTTAAACACAAGGTCATCCAACACCCATGCAAAATACCATAGACATTAAGTACACGCTTCCTTAGATCAAGCTGAAAGTTCCAGATAAAAAATGCACTCGAAATCAATCTAGAATAGTCCATGAACTACATAAAATTCATCAAGTACTTCATCCAAACTTGCATCAACAAATACTTCAACTCAAAACAACTGATAACCCTTGATTACAAATTGATAAATGAAACTCTCATTGTACTACATCAAATCAAGTAAAAAATTGAACAAAAAAAGATAAAAACATTATAAGAAACTTCCCAAATCTGCACAACCAAAATCTAAATAGTGGAGAAATGCGGAGCAAATACATTTCTCCCAAAAAACAAAAAACTTCACTAAACAACTAGTTTACACACTAGTGAAAATATCTCGCATTGTACAACAATCAAGAAAACCAAATTCGAAATATAGCAACCTTTATCAACCTTGAATAACCTCTAATATCTACATAGGCATAACATCAACACATAAAGAACATGAAGCACAATATCAGAGCACACTATGAATATTTGCATAATACAATTTACTCTTTTTATTAAGTTTTCTCAAAAGCACTTGGAAACCAAGTACCAAAACCATCATCTCAACTCATTACTTCATTCCAACTCATCTTCAAACTCTACAACAAAAGAATAGCTCCATGTACTCACAACACTTCCTCAAGGTCTCAAATACACATGCACAACTTTTTTTCCTCTTTCCCATAATTTTCTTAATAACCTCAACATCTTCATCCCATAGTTGACATCAATGACAACACCATCATTCTTGCAACATAGCTGCTCTCTTTGGTGGTGGATTCTTTTCCCAAAAGGGTTACTCCATATACATCTATTACTATGTGTCGTATTCTTATAGTTTTCCAATTTATAATTTGTTGTCATATACTTGCACATACAATCTTAGGGGTTAATCCAATGTTACTTTAATAAAATTTAGATGTTCACTCTTTGGAGAAGCTTATATTTGTAGCAGTTTACCATGTTTAATAGCATTTAGTATTAGAGCCTTGGTTTTCTTGAGAAGTGAATACCTTTCTTGAAATTTTTGAGTCCTTTTGACTATAATTAGAGTTTTTAAGGTGAGATATTTTATGGATTTTTTAGTGATTGAAGCCATGGAATTTACCCCTCATTCAAAAAATGACAAGTTCAATGCAACAAGGTATTGCAAGTTCCCAAATTTGGATAGGTCAAAATAAAAATATCATGATGAGTTAGTGGTCTGACACATAGCCTAGGTGGAATGCTTATTTCATTCCATAACCTTTTTTCACCTTGATGGAAGTCCCTCAAATGGGTCCAAACTAAACACAAAACCAAGTGGAAAATAATATTTTTCCACCATTATAATTTTCTTTGCTAGATAACTCACGTAAAGCATCTAAGGGTCACAAAAATAATACTGTTGTGTGGTCTCACAACACACCCCAAGACTATAAGACTTGGGGACCCCAAGTGAAAACTAATGCTTATGGCAAGTGCTGGCTAGTTGAAAAGATCACTGAAAGTGAAAAGCAAAGTGAAGTTTTTTTAAAAGAAGAGTACTTTGTAATGCAAGTGTTTTGGGTACTAGGTACCAGGAATCGAGAATGTTAGAAAGGAAAAAGGTAATGCAAGTGTTGAGATTTTTTTTTGGTTTGATAGTCAAGGTTCGGTAAAGATGGAAGTTTCGGTAAAACCAAAGTCCAGGAAAATAATGGGTAAAGATGAACACTGAGTAATCATGCAAATCAAAGTTTTAAAATTTTAAGGTTATCTAAGAAGTCCAATAGTCTAGTAACCCAGTATATGAAAGGATAAATACACAAGAATTTATGATTTTTCTTGAAAGTGTGTTATTTATGATGGATTTATATGATAATGAATTAATGATGGTTTTATTTACATGGTATTTTTTATAAAATATTTTTTTTTTTCTAAGGGATTTAATAGATGGAATTTGTGATTGTAGGAGAAGCAGATTGCGATGTAGAGTTCAAGTATGGATGGTCAAGCAAAATAAAGTTGCAGGAAGATCTGATGGTGTTACCAAGTTCAACGATACACTTTGGAGGCTCATGCAGGAAAAGAGTTCATTGCAAAGGAATACTGGATATCGAGAAACCAAGACTCTAGATTTTAAGCATGTAGCAAAGAAGTGTATTGATTCTAGGGATTACTCATTCTTGGAATGTTCAAACCAAGATTGAACCTGAATGTAGGAATACAAATTCCACTTGATCATTTTGAATATATGGGAATTTCCTACATTCTGTTCGAGTGGATTTGTTTGGTTCCAAAAGGGAACCCTAATAATAAGAAGATGAAAAACCCAAAGGACTTCAGCATGCAGATGGAGGTTGAACTTTATTGACTTTGTTTATAATTCTCTTACCAGTGACCACATTCCACATTCCTTGATGTGATTCGTACCTTAGATTTCCTCTCATGTATTTGTCTTATCCTACCTATGTCTTCTATAAAAGGCCAGGGGATACCTTTTTTTAAGTTAAGTTTATAATTTTTGGATGTCGGAAGAGCCAAAACTTCTCTAAGTTTTGTTCTTTTTTCTTGTTTTCTGAATCATTCTAGACTAAAAACTTATATGCACATAGAATTTAATCAATATCGAACCCAATTTGATAGCTACCTATCTCATGTATTTTTGTAGCTGGTTTTTTTAGTTCAAACGAACAAGACTATATGTTGCATTGTTTAAGGGTGCATACAAAACCTTCTTGGTGTCCAAACTAAAACACCCTTCTTTAAAAGATCACATCATTTTATATTGACAATAACTGAGAGAAATTTTATTTTCAATATTTTTTATGCTTTATTTTAGATTAGATGTTTAAATTCTTGAAAATGTTTGAAAAAATAGATGAATGAATAGAAATTTATTGAAAATATTTCATTTTCTATGAAATTGTTGAATGCTTAAAGCTAAATCTACTTAAGTGGTAGAAAAATTGTTTGAAATCCATGAAATATTATTACAAATCTTTTGATTTCATGAGATTATTTTATGATTTGAACTGGAAATCTTGTATCTAAATTTTATGATTCTTAATGAAACTGGAGATGTTCTTGATGAAAATAAGATCAACCATAGACCCCTTGAGATTAACAATATCACATCATACCCTGAAGTGAACCTAATATGGTCAAGACCTGACTACCAAAGACTTGGGATTGAGCTAAGTCAACCTTTTTCCAATAACATGGACACCCTGAGGTTTCCCTGGTTAAGTCTTTCAATAAGATAGGTTCTTTGCGGTTTACCTGTGAGTACTTTATCTACACTATTGTTGTGAGTGACATATTTTTCAATAGGAACTAGCATTAGAAGGAGGGTTGGAACATTTCATTTTGTTTCATGCCATTTTTTTTCTTTATATCTTTATCTTTATGTTTTGTTTAGGAATCTATATTGATTCTGAGTTTAAAAGGTAGCTTGTAAGGAGAAAGTCTAATGTAGGCCGACATTTTGAAGATGAAAGTTGAAAAACTCTAGAACATTCTTAATTAGAGGTTACATCCTTTGAGTCTATTCAACTTTGGTAGAGTTGTCGAGTGTAGAATTCATGATACAAATGATAATGGTGAACTTGATTGTGAATTTTTTTTAACTAGGGTAAGTTTGGATATGTGTAAGGTGATTCCGTTAACAAAAGAAATTTTAATTGCTAGAAGAAAGGGACGGTTAACAAGAAATATGTTAAATCATGAAAAAGAGTATAACTCTAGTGGAATTGAAAATGTTAAAAAATTAACTAATACATCAAAATGGTTTGATAAATGCAATTGTTATGAGGAAAATCTTAAGGTTTTGCAGGATGATAGTTGAGAATATCGAGAATCAGAAACATTGCACTGAAAAATGAGGAAACGACATCGATGAGTCATCATACTCTTCATACATGGAAAACATAAATGAAGAGGATGAGTGGGAAAATTGAGTGGGAGACACATGTTTTTTGTTCCAAATTGAAAATTTACAAACTAAAAAAGGAAATTTTCCTGATTTCATGCAAGATACAGAGTACCAAGTTTTTATTTTTTCTCTCTCTAATAATAATATAAATTGTGATATCACTTGGTCTATCAAAGTTCAAAGTGAAGGTAAGACCGAGGGCATGAAAACTTTCAAAGGAGAAGAAAATCAAGAAATGGACACAACCATTCATGGAACTGGATAGAGTAAAGATGAAAACCATGAACCAAGGCTAAATGAAGGTAGAGTAGTGCTAAATCAGAGGAAGTGTGTGCAATCAAACTTTAATGAGGTTGTTTTCATACATATGGGCCAAGTTATTGGTAAGTATGCCAAGTTTGAATTTACATTTGTTAAATGCATAAAATTTAAACAAATTCATTGTTACAGTAGGACATTTGAAATTTTTTCAAGCGAATTTAAGGATAAACCTATTTTAATTTGTACCAAAACAACAATGGAAATAGTATGATTGAACTTAAATTAAATTGCTGTATTATGGTTATTCATTTGTTATATTATAGTTTTGGTTAGTTAGGGTTAGTTTTCTTTTGTAGGGATTTGTTTTATTTTTCATTTTCTTTTCTTTTCTTTTTCTATTTTTCCCTTTTGCATTAGCAAATTCTACTTAACTTATCATACACATGAGAGAAAATTCAAGCATTTGTAACATTGTGTTGTGAAATGAAAAATGATAAAACCACACACAGTAAATACATGCTTTAAAATGTACGACAAAGCTATATATATGTGTGTGTGTATCACGTATATATATGGAAGTATCAAAATTTTTTCTATTAAAATAGCAAAAGATCAAAAAAAGAAAAAAGAGGGAGTTGAGCTATAGATAGGAGTAGCCATTCAGTCAATATGGGGTACCTTATCCATCAAGGCTAAATACCCTATGTAGGAAAGTTCTCAGTGAACTTCAAAGTCAAGAGTATGGAGGTCAGTAAGAAATGGCCAGAGTGGAACCACTTCCCCATGTTCCAAGAACTGATGAATATCATCCATGGAAGGGATTCCAATGGTCAGATGTGCAACAAACAAAACTATATCTAGATTCTCTAAATATTCAGGCCACACTATCCACTCTGCAGTTGAGCAAACATCTTCAATAGTAAGCCTAATATCTAGGAGCGATGCTACAAATCGAGAAGCCAAGTCAGAATAGAACTAGTAGTAAGCTCTAGATTCTACATATTGTTCCCCAAGGACTAAGAAAAAATTTGGCATAGTGAAACTGGTACTCCGAGTGAAGAAAACCTTTTCAAGCCTTTGATTTGTGATACAGCCCAAGAAAATATTTTGGAAGCAAGAGTTGGTCAAAAAAATTGGAGTATCCATGACCTGGAAGCAAGAAAGCACTAGCAAAACAAGAAAATGCAAAATATAAAAAAGGAAAAGAAAAAGTGTGAAGAATTCAAGAGAAGTGCAGAATTTATAGAAAGTCATGAAGAAGTTATGGTTCATAGTTTCCTGGATTGAAGTCTCAAAAATCGTAAGCAAGGTGGCAACTGAATGAGTTTCTCTAGAGTGGAAGGTTAAATCAAATTAATTTTTACACACAATTGGTGACAACTTGCTTCAAATTTGGCTAGTACAAAGATTTTGAATCAAGCAAATGAAAGATTTCAAAATTAATGGTGGTCATTTCATTATGTTTTTATTAAGCCATATTAACCATGAAGGTGCCTATGTGTGCAAAGTGGAAAGGAAAATCAAGCTAGTAAGGTAGCACATGTCATCACCTGGAAATTTGAAAGAAATGATATGTGCGCATTGAGGCGTGTGAATTTAATGAAGAATAATGCGATTAGGTTTAATTGTCATCATTACATTCTTGATCCATTGATGTGGTGCAACACCATCAAATCAAAATCGCTAGCCAAGTATTTAGTAGTTTCCATAAAATTTGATTGGAAGGGTGGTAACTAATGGTTCTAAATTTAGATTTAAATTTGGTGATTAAGTCGTTTGCTGATAAATTTTAATTTATGCATATCTTCTAACATATAGTGAGTTACAGTTAGCTAGGATTTAGCATAAAAGTGGTAAGACTTAGCCGAAAATACACACCAATAGGGAATTATTAAATGATTTTTTGGGAAGTAGTGAAATGATGAAGGGATTTGTATTGAATGAAAAATTAAAAGGTAACCTTTGCTACCACTATAATTCCCAACCTAATAGCGGGCTTCATTGCTTGCAAGTTGAAATGAGCTATCAATGAAATATCAAAAGAAAAATGAGCTATCAATGAAATATCAAATGAAATATATATATATAAAGAACAACTCTTTAGGCTATCCAAATATCTCTATCGGGGCTATAGATGTCTGGCTGGTAGTAGAGCTATGTTTGGGGAAATTACAAAGATAAACCTTTTCGGGGCTATGAACGCTTAACTGGTAGCAAGGCTCTATCCCTAGTTGGCTTTGGAGGATTACCATATTATGTAGTTCAATGTCAATGAACTAATTTTTTTACTGAGTTCCAAACATTGGAATTAATCAAAGCACACACGGATATTTCCAGATGAATTTTACTATTTTTATGTCAGAATCTAGGTAAAGGTAAAGAGTCATTGTTTTAAAATATGCATAAATTATAATTTATGACTAGTGATCTTTAATCCCAAGTTTTGGTTTAAATTTGGTTTTATTGGTTGCAAGTTGTGTGGTCTCACAACATGCCCCAAGAGCATAAGACCCGGGGACCCTAAGTGAAAACTAACGCTTATGGTAGGTGCTGACTAGTTGAAAAGATCACCGAAAGTGAAAAGAAAAGATTTTTTTTTAAAAAAAAGAGTACTTTGTAATGCAAGTGTTTTGAGTACCGGGTACCGGGAACCGAGAATGTTAGAAAGGCAAAAGGTAATGCAAGTGTTGAGAAAAATCAGTTCGATAGTCAATGTCCTATAAAGATGGAAGTTCTGGTAAAACCAAAGTCCAGGAAAATCATGGGTAAATTTGAATACCAGGTTTTGGGTACTGGGTAACGATGCAAATCAAAGTTTTAAAATTTTAAGATTATCTAAGAAGTGTGATAGTTCAGCAACCTGGTATATGAAAGGATAACTATGCAAGAATTTATCATTTTTCTTGAAAGCGTGTTATTTATGATGGATTTATATGACAACTAATTAATGATGGTTTTATTTACATGAGATTTTTTTTAAAAAAAATTTAAAGGGATTTAATAGATAGAATTTGTGATTGCAGGAGAAGCAGATTGTGATGTAGAGTTTAGGTATGGAAGGTTAGGAAAACTAAAGTTGCAAGCAGATCCGATGGTGTTACCAGGTTCAATGATACACTTTGGAGGCTCATGCAGGAAAAGGGTTTGTTGCAAAGGAATACCAGATACTGGGAAATTAGGACTTTGGATTTTAAGCATGTAGTAAAGAAGTGTATTTATTCTAGGGATTACTTATTCCTAGAATGTTCAAACCAAGATTGAACCTGAATGTAGGAAAAGAAATTCCACCTGGTCATTTTGAATTTATGAGAATTTCCTACATTATGTTCAAGCAGATTTGTTTGGTTCCAAGAAGGAAACCTGATAATAAGAAGATGAAAAACCTGAAGGACTTGAGCATGTAGATGGAGGTTGACCTTCGTTGACTTCATTTGCAATTCTCTTACCTGTCACCACATTCCACGTGCCTTGATGTGATTTATCCCTTAGATTTCTTCTCATGTATTTGTCTTATCCTACCTGTGTCTTACTTCTATAAAAGGCCAGGGGATACCTTTTTTTAAGTTAAGTTCAAAATTTGTGGATGTTGGAAGAGCCAAAACTTCTCTAATTTTTATTCTTTTTTCATATTTTTTGAATCATTCTGGACTAAAAACTTGTATGCATATAGAATTTAATCAATATCAAAGCCAATTTGATAGCTACCTATCTCATGTATTTTTGTAGCTGGTTTTGTTAGTTTAGTCAAACCAGACTATATGCTGTGTCATTTAAGGGTGCATATAGAACCTACTCAGTGTCCAAAATAAACCTCCCTTCTTTAAAAGCTTGCATCGTTTTATATGTAGTTGTGAAGCAATCTGGTGAAGTATAAAGTGTTTTTCTTTGATTTGATTAACTCTTGGGGCATGTGTGGAGAATAACCAAGAGAAATTTTATTTTCAATAATTTTTTATGCTTTATTTTATATTAGATGTTTAAATTCTTGAAAATATTACAAAAAATAGATGAATGAATGGAAATTTATTGAAAATATTTCGTTTTATATGAAATTGTTGAATGCTTAAAGCTAAATCTACTTAAGTGATAGCAAAATTGTTTGAAATCCATGAAATATTATTACAAATATTTTGATTTCATGAGATTATTTTATGATTGAACTGGAAATCTTGCATCTAAAGTTTATGATTCTTAATGAAACTAGAGACATTCTTAATGAAAATAAGATCAACCATAGAGCCCTTGAGATTAACAACAATATCACATCATACCCTGAAGTGAACCTAGTATGGTTAGGACCTGACTACCGAAGACTTGGGATTGAGCTAAGTCAACATTTTTCCTATAACATAGACACCTTGAGGTTACCCTGATTAAGTTTTTCAAGAAGATAGGTTCTTTGTGGTTTTCCTGTGAGGACTTTATTTGCACTATTGCTGTGAGTGACATCATCATCACCAAGTACAAAGCCTAAAATTTTTGGTAAGAAAATGCTAAGAAGATTCATTCTAGTATAGTTTATCCATCTAGATATTAACATTACAAAAACAAAGAAACCTTGGGTTTCCTCCTTTAACAAAATTGTTGTCTTTTAGTTGTTGTTCACTAATTAATTTGTACAAGGGTTAGATTTCTTTGAAAAATCTATTTTAATTATGAAACATCAGAAATAGGTTGGGGAAAATGTTATGAAAGGGGGAGGTTCACCAAAATGACCCATTTCTCTAATTTCATTCAAGGAAATTAATTCAAAACAATGAAGTGACTAACAACAAAAATGGTGAGTGAAATCAATGTATGAATAAAAAAAATCCTATCTATGCAAGGATGAGGGTAAAAGCTCAAATAACACTTTAGAGAGAAAGATCAAAACTACCAAACAAACTCCAAAATGCAAGCTATGAAATGAAAATCCATGTGTACCTTTCACCAAAAGTCACCTTTTGAAGCTCACTGAGGACTCATTAGCCCTATGGTGAATGGGTCTTGGCTAGGGTTCCTAAAAAATGATTTTTGGGTTATCTTTTGTTGTGTCTACACTTCCAAATTCTCGATTCTCATTGAATAGTCGAAAATAAATTTTGTAGAGGAGTTTCTGTGATATGACAAATTTTATTGGAACTTTGACAATTTTGCAACTTTCTTCAATTTTTCTCTTCAAATGATCTTCAACCTAAAATTTGCAATCACACATCAAAGGGAGAAAAATGTTGTTTTGTTAGGGAATGGGGGCTTTCCTTGGTGAAACCCCATTTTGGTAATTAAAACTTGAAATGAATGGAAACATGAAGGAATAATGAATGAACAACAATATGTAACAACTCACCAAACCTTATTTGAACCTTGGAATACAAATATGCAATTAGTATGAATTAGCTTCAATGGATGTAGATCATGATCGTGAAACTTTTCTTGAAATATTGCTTTTGGAATACTTGCATAGATCTTGAACACTACATCACCATATTAGCTCAAACAACATTCATGACCCAATAAATCTTTGACATGATAATGGAATCTTGATTTCTGCAATAATCTTCAATAAATATGCCTTTGAATGCCTTGAAAATTCTCTTGAATGCTCTTAATCTCATAAAATTGCTATTACGACTTGAATACTTGAGAATCTAGGATGAACTTAGTGAAATAACCTCTTATTTATACATATCTTAACATTAATTCCCGAAATTCAACTATCACAAGCTCACATATGAATATACATTTGAAATAATTGAAAAACCACCAAAATCATCATTTGAATTTAGGTCCTAAGTGCAAGTGAGGACCCATTCACCCTATGGTGAATGGTTCCTACGCCACTTGCCTAGGACACACATTGATCAATGTTAAACCTTATGTTAAGGCATTTATGAATGTTGGGTTTTATACCTCAGAATTTATAATTAATTAGGCTTGGATTTGAATTGAAGGGGCCAATTAAGGAAAATTAACCTCAATTAACTAATTAATGAAGCCCTAGGTTAGTGTGAAAGTGTAAAGATAAACCTTACAACACCAAAAAATAAGGCACAATTAAGTCCATTTTAATTAAAAGGGCCCTAAACTTAATGTGAATATATAAAATACATATTACAACACTAAATTAAGGCATCATTAAGCTCATTTATTTATTAATTTGCATTCCCAAATTAAGTGTGAAAAATTAATATTTTTTCCTACACTACAAATTAATCAAAAGCATTACATTTAAACTAAGAACAAGATAAAAATTCAAAGACAACATTGGTGGATGAAGAAATTCAACCGCCATGTTTCCTTCAAGCGTATTATTCACCAAATATACGATTGATACTTATAAATTAACAAGATTATTATTGTTTCACATAGTTGCATCCATCTCATAAAAGACATAATTGGAAGCAAAAGGACTTCAAATATAAAATTGAGTCAAGAAAAAACACCAACCACTAGAGAGAGCTAAAAAGCCCATATGAAAGACATAAGGACATATCTATACCAAGAGGAGAGAAAACTACATTAGCCTCAACCTCTCTATATTAGTTCTAAATAGTTTTTGACTAGATATGTTGGGGGAAAGGAAAATTATGTAGACCTTTCCAATCCCTGACCAACATTCTTACAATTAACACACACAACACCTTCCTAAGGCATAGATGCCTCAACTAGTATGCCTAAGTCATCATCATCATAATAATATGAAAATACTTATTTAACATCAAATTGTAGAGTTACATGGAGTACCTTAGCTATTTCATTGATGACCCATTGTTTATAATATTGACATCACCTAATGGCATGGAGGTGGTCCAAGGAGTAGTTAAAATAAACTATACTCTAATGAGCTTCATATATTTAATGTTATTGTGCAAAAAATAGAAATTAGCCATAGTTAATAATATTATTGTACAACTCAAGGATGAAGCCATATCAAAATCATTCCTCCTTCCCCACATGTTGCTTGGGTCTAGAATTTTTTTTTATGGTTGCTTTAATTTTAACATAGGGATTTGCATCAATCTCCTTAGCTAGTTCTCAAATCCTAAGAAGTCATATCCTCAACTCAAGATTCTTGATTTCCTACATTGCTTCACTCAACACCCTCTACTCCCACAACCTTACCTTCCCTTTGTCCATCAATTCTTTGTTCTTCTCATTCTAACAAAATTCCAAAGAGAACATTTTATCCCTCCGCGATTCCAATGAGGAGTTCATTACCTCCAAAAGGACCAAGTCAAAAAACTAAAAAAAAATGACACCTCTCTCAAACAATCCTTACACCTTTAGAGAAAACACATAAAAACTGGATATATCGCTATCTTATGTAATGATGTTTGTATGCTCATATTGCATGAGCCAACACACCAAAACTACTCCTTAAAATACATCCATCATTAAAACATGATTGCAACCTATATGCTTTGTCAACCCATTACCAAGCTATTTTTCACCATTACTTAATTACTATTTTATATATTAATTATACATAATATTAACTTAACTGTAATTAATAATATTTGTATAAATAAAAATAATTTTATATAAATTAATAATTAATTTATTATTATATAAGTAATATATTATTAATCATATTGATATCTATCTTTTAAATAAATATGTTTGACATTCTGATGACAAGTAAAGGGAAACAAATAAAGAAAATAAAACCGTCCGATCAAACGATATCGTGCAAAATCAACTGTTTTCCAAATAAATGTCGACATTATCTCAATGGAGCTTTAATGGATGCCAGGCACTCTGCTGTTGCTCTCACAGTGCGTCTGCCGACATACGATCTTCCGTAAACAATGCTCGTATGTCAGCAGATAAGGCCTGAAATAAAAAATTAAGATGCTAACTGTTTACTTTCAATGCCTGAAATTTCTTATATATAAATTTATTGATTACCTTTTACGTAAAATGGAAACAATATTCAACTCTCAACATAATGACAGACCACCAGACTTTTCCAGTTTAAAAGACAAATTATTAGTACTGAACCTCTCAAAGAATGACATAGTGGGATCGGGAATCTAATGACAGGCCACTGTTGCTTCCCGAGGGTGTCTGCCAACATACAATCTTCCGTATGAAAACAAGAAAGAGATTACAAAATTGTGTCAGTCTCCATTAAAGTTAGTTGACTAGTTCATTAAAAACAATGCCATATTTCATAGATATCGCCAATTTAACAATCAATTTTGAATGCCCGAAATAAAAAATAAGATGCCAACTGTTTACTTTGAATATATAACATTGTTCTTATATTATATATTAATTTTTCGACTACTTTTTAGTTAAAAATGACCCCATGTCGGAAACGAGAGTATCGTGATTAAAGAGAGTGATTTAAAAGGAGGCAATACAAAGGAATTGGGAATGGGAATTATAATATTATATGCACAAATTTGTTGTCAAAACAGAAATAAGCAGAGGATGTAGACAAAATTTGGTATATTTTGCTGAGTACTATAGAATATGATGGATGCTTTAGCTGGTTATATATACAGCTTGCTGTGGTTGAGTGTAACACACGAATAATTGTAGGCAAATCAAAATGGAGCAGCAGATATATCTCATGTACTCTTCCTGGCATTTACTGATTACTTTGGCTCTGTCAGGGGCCGTTTTACTCTTGTTAGGACGAAGAATGATATGGGCTAAAGGTGGGCATGTGGATGATAGCGCAATCAAACACAAACTCCCACCTGGATCGACTGGATTGCCGTTTATTGGAGAGACTATCAGTTTTCTTCGAGCCGCTGCCTCACCTCAGCGTGGAAAGTTCTTTGACGAACATGAGCTCAGGTAATAACAACAATTTATCAATCTCAGGTATACTCCATTCTGTCTTGAATCTATGCTACAAAGTTGGGTAGTGAAAATCGAGTAGAACGCAGTTGCTTTTAGAGATTGTAATTTTTACTTTTAATTCAAATTTTTTTTGGGGGAAATATCTTTTGGTTTAGATGTTGAAATGAGAGGCTTTGTCTGTCTGTACTTTGGGATGATTTAACAATGTATGTTCTTTTGGATTTGGTTTAAATGTTGTAAGTTAAGAGTTTGATTTTGGGATAAATTTTATGATTAAGTATTTGAGTTAGAGTAATATTGAGATTAGTGATTTATAAAGAAATATGAATAGTTCAACACCTAAATGCAAAAATAATACAATAAATACTAACCGAAAGATTCACTCTGCTGGTCAAATTTATTTGAAATTTGTATCTGGTCTCAATTTATTCTGGGTATGTGTCTTCTATATGTAGTTTATGGGGCTTTGAAATCAAACGACTTTGAAACCCACTTCTTCGAATCTCTACCCTGAAACCCTCATAAATAATTATTCGAGTTCATTCTATATGCGTATACCTTTATTTGGGAGATTCGATTAAACTGAAAAGAAAATGCAGGTATGGGCCGATTTTCAGATCCAATTTGTTTGGAAAAGCAAAAGTAGTTGTGTCGGTTGATCCAGAGTTCACTAAATACGTCTTTCAAAACGAGGGACGGTTGTTTCAATTCAGAATGCCACCATCCTCAAGAAATATTATGGGCAAATATTGTTTGCTGGAAGTCCACGGGGAGCTTCAGAGAAAGATCCATGCAACCGCCGTCAATTTGTTCAGGTACGATAGGCTCAGCTCCGATTTCATGGAGGATATACAAAATGTGTTGTTCGCCGCAATGAGTAAATGGGAAGACCAGAGAGATATCCCTCTTCAACATGAATGCAGTGAGGCAAGCACAAAAATACACATTCTGCCAGTTGTTTATTCATTTATTATGATAGCTTTCATTTTGATTAACTGTTGACTGCCATCTTGGTTTGTTTGTTGAGCTCACAGATCGGTCTTAAGTTGATGGGGAAAATACTACTGGATTTGCCCTCTTCTGAGGAGATGAAAGATATTTATAAGGCTTTTCACAATTTCTTAGTAGCTACCTTATCCTTGCCTCTCACTATTCCTGGAACCTCTTACTACAGAGGAATTCAGGTGCTATCATCACCCAATCTTAAGTGGTTACATTAAAAATTGGCAATTTTTGCGGTTATTAATATAGAAAAGGAATAACACCTAAAACCAAATTGAATAAAACTGACTCCCCTGTTTTTGGTGCTAAAAGAACGCATATTAAAAAAAAAATGAGCCTTTAATGCTTTGACGGGTGAGATGAAGGATTTGTTGAGCCTATGAAACATTTGGATTTTAATCTTGGCCACTTTTAATGAGTGAACTAAAATTAATTTTGTGACTATTTTTTAACCATGAAACTTGAATTGCAGGCCAGGAGATTTCTCATAAAAAAGATCTACGGGTGTATGAAGGAGAGGAGAGAGCATCCGGAGGTCATTCATAATGATCTCTTGACCAAACTTTTGAGAGAGAACACTTTTTCAGATGAAATTATTGCAGATACACTACTTTTTCTGCTACTTGCTGGTTTCGAGACTTCATCCTCAGCTATGGCATTCGCTATAAAGTTTCTCACTGAAAATCCAAGTGCGTTGAAGGAGCTGAGGGTGAGTGAGCTGATCTAATTCTAAATGTAGTTGGAAACAATACTCCGATCTAGATAAATGATTAAAATTTTGGTTTATTACATAACTAGATGAATCTATCAGGCTGAGCATGACGATATTATAAAGTCCAAAGGCACAGGCAATGAAAAGCTGACTTGGGACGATTATCAGTCTATGAAATTCACTCAATGCGTGAGCAGCTCTAAACTTTCCGTACCATCGCTGCCTTGAATTTTCAAGTATATAATTTCAAAGGGAAGTGCTGATTACCTTGATGTGGCAGGTAATAAACGAAACACTTCGTTTGGCTAGCGCCGCCACGATTAGTTTCAGAGAAACCATGCAAGATATTCAAGTCAAAGGTTGTGCTTAGATCTCGGAACATTTTTGGGGTTATAAACTAAACTCATTGTTTTATTTTTTGTTCATGTACATTTAGGATTAAAACTATTTAATTTTTCATCGCAGAATTCGTTATTCCCAAGGGTTGGACAGTGATTAATTTACACAGTTCCATTCATTTGGATGGCAAGAACTATTACGATGCTGACAAGTTCAACCCTTGGCGCTGGAAAAATGAGGCATGTTTTTTTAATAAGAATGACTGTAATTTAATGGTAGTCAATTGATATGGGTACTTTCGTGTAAACTGTTTTCCGCAATTGACTTACAGGAGCTTTTTGACAAACCATTTTATATGCCATTTGGAGGAGGCATCAGGCTTTGCCCGGGACTTCATCTGGGAAAATTTGAAATTGCTCTCTTTCTTCATTATTTCCTCACCAAATTCAGGTTAGATATGACTCATGCTAATGTGGCTTTGCCAGACATTTGCAATCTACCAAGTAATTATTTGAGTCTAAGTGTTTGAATGCATGGACAGATGGGAGCCATTGGGAATTGATCATGCTACGTACTTTCCTGCTCCTTGCATGGCAAAGGGATTCCCCCTTCGGGTGTACCCTCGATTGAAGAGTGAGGAATAAGTATTGTAATCGTTAGGTTTAAGACGACAAATATTTTTATTAAAATGGTCATAATGTGTGTTCTAATAATACATATGTCGATTAATAAATATGTAAAAAGTCTGGAAAAGATATGCAAACAATTGTACGCATCAATGACAATTTGTATTAACTATCTAATAAAAAGAGAAAAGTAGATAAAAAGAGAAAGTTTAGAAATTCTGTATTTTAAAAAGTGATAATATTATTCTTACCAATGCAAAGGTGTAGTATGACTCTATTGTAAAATTTGATATGTTAAATTGTATTAAAATGTGATAGAAATCTACTTAATTGTGAGTATGCAAATGTGATCAAGATTCATCTATATATAATTATGAGTTTATACATGTAAGACCAATCAATATCTAAAATGTCAATTTTAGATCATTAGTAATAATATATGTCTCTCTCTAATTAGTTGAATACATATCATACAAGGAAAATGAGGAGAGAGAGAAATGAAAGTATGATCATGTAAATGATATATGTAATAGTATGTAACAAATATGATATGTAGTATCATGTGGCAAGTAGATGAATTCAAAATAATAGACATTCAAGTATAATGAATTTATTGAATGTGTCCAAACTAATATGGAATTGCCATGGATATGATAATCTTAACTTTATATTTTTACTTAAATTTGAGGTGCATGTGAATCTAATATGAGTATACATTTCAAAGTAGATGTCTATTCCTAGCCATACATGATAGGTAAATATTCAAACATTAAAAGATTATTTGTGGTACATACAAATAATAGACCATTTTTGGTATTTTCTCATGTCTTCTCCTTTTCATGAGGGTTTGAAAGAAATTCACAAACTAGAAAATATAGATGTAGTGAATAACATCTATCACACAATTGAAATATGCATTAATAATTTTTTGTATTAAATATTTAACAAAAAGTAAAACATATAAAAAGAGATAAGCGTTAGAAACTATGCATGCATGAAAAGTGATACATTAATACTCTTCCTATTGCACTGGTGCAATAAAAATATACTTAATTGTCAATAATGTGGTCTACTTGGATGCAAGAGAATGCGAAATGCTCAATGGTAGTAAATTGAAATAAAAGTTTGTTCAATCGATTTTGTAAATACAATCAAGATTCATCTAGGCATGGTGTTGAGTCTCTATGTAATGAAATTAAATACCTAAAATATTAATAATAAGAGTGTTAGTGAAATTATATTTCATACTCTTATTCTATTTAATTGAAGGAAATATGTGATATTATAAATTATAAATTCAAAAGTATGTAAAAATTTTATATGTAGCAAAAGTATGTGTTTAATTAACTTGGTTTGGAAAATCTATATTGAAGGTGATATGTTGTACTATTTTTATATTTAACTTTGAACAATCATATTATTTGATCATTTTTTCAATGTTTTGAACTCTACATTTCATTTTTTCTTTACACTTCATGATATCTTTGATCCTCCATATTGACACTGTATCTTGTGGTTCTTAATTATGATCATGCCTATGACATACGTATATTCTCATTACATTTATTGGGCCCACTATTTTATAACTCACCATAGAACAACAAACATTCTAGCTATTTATGTTATGTGCTATTTTCACCACCTTGAGATTATCTAAAGCATTGATATTAAACCTCATCCCATGGTTTGCACAACCTAGGTTTCTTTTTGAGCTCCAACATGCTTTTAAAATGTGTTTCCTTACAAGTCATCACCATATTAGATATCTCTAAGGAATCATCTACCTATGAACTCTTGTTGATATTATCTCCTACACATATATTATATGTGACCTTGGGTCCCACAATTTATTGCATAATCCTCTCCCCAATGAATGGTTCATTTTTTTCTTTGATGAAAATTTTCACCATCTTAGCTTGCACCAACTATTGAAACAATTTTTATCTAATTGATTACAAAAATTAGAGATACCATTGAGCTCTAGAACCTCCCTCTATTGCAATCACTATTGAAATTATTCTCATATAATGGCTACCACCTCTCCCTCTATATAATGAGCTTATTTATTTTTTCATACAATATGGTTAAAACATTCCCTTTAAGCCACAATGGTTTAGATACATATGATAAGAAATAAATTAGAGCATGATAAATTATGATGAACACCTCTTAAAATTTCTCTATAGCCTATTTATGTGCTCAATTGATTTGTAATGAAAAGCCCAAGATGATATTTTTAAAATCATTAGTGCATGTGAATATTGAAAATAGAGTTGTTGGGTATTTTATTTAAATGAATATGAAATATAATGTAATAATTTGATTTAATCTCCTTATTATCCCTTAACTCTATGTTTCATTATGTTAGCATTATTCAAGTTTTTCTCATGCTTTTAGTCATGGAATGTGCCTAGAGTTTAATATAAAGCTCCTCCACATTCATTACCCTAACTATACCTATTCTCTTATACTTTCATGTACCCCTTCTCCTATTACCATATGCGTTAGCATAAATTTATTGTTGCATTGTTAGCTATTAATGGTGAGTGTATGTGTATGTAGTTAATGAACTATTTTAGTTAAACTATTCAACCGCTCATCTTGTTTGATTGTATAAATTTTTTTGTTGTTTATTGAATCGATCATCAAGTCTTTTATGTCTTCATTTGATATCAAATCTCATTCAATATTTGTTCCTGTGCATTGGAATCTAGAGGAAGTTAGGATAGAGATATGGTGAAGAAACTTGGCTTGGCTATTGAAAACTAATGTTGGATCATCTAGTTTTATCGTGGTGTTGGTTTTTTTTAAATACCAAGTTGGTCTCACAAATAACCTATGGAATTAGCATCTTCCAATGGTCAAATATTTGAAGGGGTTGGTCAATGAATGAGTGAAAGTTATAATAACTTTCCTCCCACACTTTGGACTCTGCAAAACCCGAGAGGGTGATCCTACACAATGTAACCAAGATTCTCTATGCCAATTAATCTAATACATTGTGAATTAATAGATATATTCTCTTATATTGTTCTTCTAAAAGATTTGGCTAATCTTTCATAGTATTCAACATTTCCAAAGCAATAGAATACAAAATTACATGAAACTTCAAGAAATAAAACCTTAACTAAAATGGAAATTTGATAATTGTTTTTTGACTGGTGTGAGAGATCCTAGAGAATGCAAATTCAGAGAAAAATAATAGACCAATGCCTTACCCTAGGGCATGGAGTCAAATTTAACACAAAATTTGGAGTATAACAACATTTAATCATAACATTATAGAGCTATTACAACACTACAAATTGCAACATTATACTCAAATACTCTGAACCAAAACTACTTATCAAATCCCTACACCTAGATTATACAAATTTATGATTTTATCAAAGTAAAATAATCAATTCTTTGAATGAGAACAAAGACAAAATCATACATTAATAGGAAACACCATGAAGATCAATTGAAAGACCCTTGATCATTTTCATTGATAATTCATGTAAAGAGTAAACAAGGAGAGAAATGGCTTTAGAATTGTGCCACTCTTGAATTCAAATTCTAATACTATTATACAAAATTAAAATTGCATAAAATGAAGACTCAATATCCTAAAACAAGACTCAACTTCTATTTTTTCTATGTTTTCATTACAAAAACTCTATGGGAGATCAATCAACCACCTTGCAATTGGCCTTGAATTCCCTTTTATAAAATCAAGGGAGAAAAACAAGCTTCGAGCCAATTGACACTTGTCACATATTCATTTGAAAATTTTCAATTACACTTCAAAATAATCGAATATTCCTAGGAAAAAAACCGTTATATTTACGTTTGCAACCTTTGTCCCTTAAAGATACTTTGCTGCCTCTTTTCTTCATTTTTCCTTGAATAGTTCTTGAGAAAGCTAAGTTGGCATATATGGAAAAAACTCCAAGTGCACAAAAGGACAAAACCACTATCTTTGGTGCTATTCTTTTTCATGCCTTTAAAAGGCTTGTATAGTATGTAATTTCCCATCTCATTTCTAAATATCATTCTCGATATTTGGAAAAATAACTTTATTTGCTTCTCTCATGTACATATGAGAATGTTTATTTTTGTAGGTTGAGGATCCTGGGAAGGAGTTGCTATCTCCTACATGGTATCAAAGCTCCTCCTCTTGCTCACCTTCCTGAAGAGTTTCAGTCGAGGAGATCTAGGAAATTTCCTTTTTCATGCTAAAGTTTTCTTTGGCATTTGAAATTTATTAAATTTCAAAGTTGTTTGCCAATTTTTTCTATTATGGAGGATCGTGAATCATTGTGATTGTTGGCATGATTTTGTGCTTGGTATTCCATGTAAAAATGCTTATGTTGTGCATTGTGAGTGTTGTGGAGGACATTGTAGGCCATTTTTTTCCATCGTAGGCTAATTGTGTGTAAAGGAGAGGCCTTATTTTTTCCTCGACTTTAATCAGGGTGGAACATTTGGGGTCAGACACCTCTTTTCCGGGGTTTGATTCTAATCAGGGACCCACACGAAGTATCATTCTAGCCATGCCATAATTCAGACCACACCATTTTTTCTTCAACATTTTGAATTCCTCCTTATTTTCCACAATGATTTTGCATGTATTCTCCTTTGTTTGGATTTATTCTTGGCTAATGGCATTGATTTGTGAGTGTACAAAGAGATTGGAAAATATGGTGTGAAGACTAGTATCAGTGGAGGGCCGTGATTCTCATTCCAGTGGCCATGATATTTTGTTGTGTAGAGGCATGATTTTCACTCCCTATTGAAGGCTATTACTTAGTGTTGGAACCTTTTTTTTGGTGACTACAATTTTTACTATTTGGTGGCCTTTCGATTTACCAAAACACATGCACATTGTTGGCAGAGGCTACTAGCTTCGGAGTACATGATTTGTAATCAAACTTTATATTTTATAAATTTCAACCTAAATATTTAGGGCTTCATTGCTACACAGCTGAAGAGGAAGTGGGCCCAAGGTTTTGAGGTTGTTTTGACTAGAAAAATTATCCCACATTGGTGAGAAATAAAAAAATAATTGTTCTTTTTATTGTCTAGCACTCTCATTGTCGCATGAGCTAAGGATCGCGGTGGTGTGCTCTGTGTGGTGGCTTGTGTGCTTGGTGAGTTGATTTGGTGTCCGAACTCACGACAAATGCACAGTAAGGTGTAAAATTATTTTGCTAAATTTTTTTAGATTCATTCCTTTTTAATTCCTAAGTGATATTTTTTGGATGTTGGAAAAATAAATCTCGAGGGGCTGCATTGATTTGTTTTTCTTGGAGGTTTTAATTGTAACAATTTGATTTTTTTTTGCTTGCTTTTGGTGCAAATTGTTGTCATGGCTACTCTTGATTCAATTGAACTTTTAACCCCCCATAACTATCATACTTGGAAGATTAAAATGCATAGGTTGCTCCAATCTAAGGGTTTGTGGTCCACACTAAATGATACATAACCCACTTTCACCAGGGAGTATGAAACATTTGCTCACAGAGACAAGTGTGATGAAGTTGTGGGTCTGATATCCTTGCATGTTTCTGAGAGTCTTCTATTCCATATTGAGGAGTTTAACACACCCAAGGAGGTATGGAATGAGTTACAAAACCTGTTTGTCTAGTTCAGTGAGTTCCATGCTTTGCAACTAGAGGCAAAACTAACTTCTCTTTACCTTGATGCATTTCCTTCCATTGATAATTTCCTAGTCAAGTTCAAATATGTGAGGTCAAAATTGGTGGGATGTGGGAAGGGTAAAACTGATAAGGAGTTTTTTTTTTTTCTAAGCAAATCTTTATTTTTGATAACTACATATTCTTGAGATCTTACACTAAATTATCCATAATAATAATACAATATTTGATAAAAAAAATCTTTAAAGGCTTGACTCAAAAAAAATATTCAGCCTATAGGTGTAGCAACCATAGCTCCTATCACAGGTCACTTAAAATCCATGAGTTGTCTTAGCTATACTGATGGGGGCTCTAAGTTAGTGAAGAGAGGCTAAGAATGCACCCTTCAATAGATTTACACTCACATTTTCCATCACAACCTTTATATCCACAGAAGCGGGGGAAACACATAACCTTAACTCAAGCTTATGACATTTCAAACTTCATATTCTTCTATAGCTTTAACAAGGAAGAAAGGATAGCTACATTGGAGTATGATTATTGCAGCTATAGTACATCGAGCTGCTCTGATACCAAATTAAAAATATAACAACAAGAAATACATAATGAAAAAGACAATAAAATACTCTACATATTATTCATGAATAGAGTTTAAAAATTTATAGATAAAAAAAACTCAATAGTCTTCCTATCAAACTGGTAAAGAGTTTGATGAAGAGAAGGGGTAGTGGATTAGAGTAGCAAAAAGAAATGAAAATATCAAACTGAAATATGCATATAACAGTTATAAAATGGTAAAATAAAATGCATATGAATGCTTCCCTCAACACACACAAAATACATAGCAGAAAATAGACAATAATAGGTTACATTTATCTATTAAAATCTGGAATAATTTTAGTAGAGCTTCATTACTCTTTCTTTCTTCTTTGGTTTTTCTCTTTCTCTCTTGCTTTCTATAAGTATATACAATAAAAAATAAGTTCCTACAAAGAAATCATTCAAACTTTTCTTACAAGAAAAATAAAAGGATTAATATTTTTGTATAAAGCAAAGAGAATGTCAAAATCACAATTTGAACATTCCATTTAATGAGAATATGTTCACCTTTCCCAAAATCAACCGTTGTTAGAGATTTATTACTGTCATAGATTAGTGATTGGCAAAAAATATTAATGTTGGTAGTTGAGATTCTATTTCAAACACTCCCCCTTAATCTCAACTAGCTAACATTCTTCTCAAAAAAATTTGGTGCTACCCATACTTTTTTCGTAGCCACTATTCTCATTTATAGAGCTGTTGTTTTCATTTATGGAACTTCCATCTTCATTTCCATCTCTGTAATTCTTTATGTCATCTTCAACATAGACACCTAAACAACTTCTCAAATATTCAAAATGCATCTTTTCCCAATGGTTTAGTGAAAATATCAGCAAATTAATCTTTAGATCTACAAAACTCTAAAAATATTTCTTTTCTATTAACTAGCTCTCTTATAAAATTATATCTAATGTTTATGTGATTTCTCTTTTTATGAAAAATATGATTTTTAGACAATGCAATGGCTGAATTATTATCACAATAAATATTTTTTTCTTCATCTTGTTCATGCATCGACTCATCTATCATTCTTCTTGAACCATAGATTTTTGGGAATGAGGTTTATAGGCTACTCTTGCACTCTTAGGATGTTTCACCTAAAAGGAGGGAGATAAACCTCACACAAAATCTAGGTGGTTCACTCAAATTAAGATGTGTATGATGTGATTAAGACTAAATGAGAAGACCTAAATGCAACTAAGCTATGAAATTGACTGGTTATGAATGCAAAACCTAAGAAATGTGTAATGTTTGAAAACACAATGTGATATGCAAGCATGAAGTAAGCATGAACAAATGCAAAATAGAAATGAACAAGGCTTATGTAAGAGAAGGTGACCTCCATGTGCAAGGCCCCAGGTCACGTAGGGCCAAGATGCGGAAGGATTCCCTAACTTACCTTAGCTAAATAGGGTGTTAAGATATGAGGATGAGAATGATGAGGACTATGACATCCTACAACCACTCTACAATCCCAAGATTCAAAATGAGGCTAGGCGAGCTAGTTTTTGAGCTCAACACTGTATCTCAGATAGCTCTCTGTCCGAGGATGAAAGCACAGTTCTTAGATGATAGCGCAACGCACTAGCATCTCTTAGGTGCCCTAGCATTCATATGACTAGAGGACCGAAAGTACAATGTGAACTATCAGAAAACAAGATAGCATCCTCGCTAGCGACATCTAAAAGAGAAAAACAACACTATGGAATACAAAAAGTACAAACGAATGTGATAAAGAAAATATACCAAAGCTAGGGTGACGAAGATGATTTCGTACAAGAGCCTATTTTCTAGCTAGCTCCACAAAGCATGTACACCTACACACAGAAAAAGGAGGAAAATGTTGGGTGGTTGTATAGGGGCTTCCCTCAGTCAGACCCCCGTTTAGGTGTTTCCACCTCCACAAACAACCAAGAAAGTGAGATAAAGAAAAAAAAGTAGTAAAGAGCACTAAAGTAGTAAATGTGCTTACTCAACCAAGTGATGGAGGAGAGGAAATGGAGCTTACTACCTCCACCAAGAGCACTCAAGCTTGCTTGGGGGAGAAAATGAGAGTACTTAAGCCTTTGATGCAATGGCGTTTGTCCCCAACTTGCTCTACTGAAGTGATGGAGTGATAGATTTGTTGTAATGAGGTGCAAGAATGTTGCTTGAAAACTTAAAGTGGGTGCAAAAGAGTGTGTTGAAGCTTGTGGAGTGATTGTAGAAGATGAAATGCTTGTTCAAGGAATGAATATGAAGGAGAGATGAAGAAAAACGACCATATTCAGGTTGGTTGGCCAAAAGGGCATTACAAATTGACTCCCAATAAGAAGTGTAACACCTCTACAGGTTCAACCACAAGAATCTGCCAGGGATGTAAGTACGCCACATAGAAATCTATGCATTGTGCAAGCATCCCCGACAGAAACACCTCCACCGACGCTCAAAACAGGCGCTAAGTGTGACAAAAGCAACTGGCTTAGGTGGAATTAAGCCTCTAAACTTGGTTTTCTAAGGTGGATAAAGGAAAAAAGGGGATTTTCACATGAGGCACCGCAAAATAACTCATATACATTTTTCCCCCCTTTAGTGTGAACAAGTACTGATGAGTTCTCGGTAAAGTAGATCAAGGAAGGAGTAAGGTTACAAATGTATACCTGAACAGTCAAGGAAGAAGACCATGATCTAGAAATCTTGAAGGTGCGGGACAAGAAAAGGGATTCATAGTTGCTCAAAACTATGAAGTTGAAGGAAGAAAGGGCCTTATAGGCTTGTGGACCTACAAGGAAGGTGTCCGCAAAAAACTCTAGCATGGAGGATACCCTGTGAAGTAAGTTCCTTACAGGCCCACAGACCTACAAGGAAGGTGTCCCTCAAAAACTCTAGCATGGAGGAAACCCAAAGGAAGTAAGTTCCTTATAGGCCTACAGGCCTGTGAGGAAGGTGTCCCCCAAAAACTCTAGCATGGAGGAAACCCAAATGAAGCACCATATAGTCTCTCAGTCTTATAGGGAGGTATCCCCCAAGATCTCTTGCATGGAGGAAACCTGAGAAAGAAGACCCCATAGAGTCAAGAAGCTGTCACGTAGGCAAGTAAGTAGACAGTCGCATAAACTGCCAATAATTTGGAAGTCTTTCAAAGGGGTCCCTTGGGAACCCTTCAAAAGAAGAGGGGTCCACTCAAGGGATGCATTTTCTAAAAGGAAAGCTCTAGTTAGGCTACCCCCAAGCTAGATGTGAATGATTACACTCAAGATAAGATCTTTCGAAGGGGGTCCCTCAAGAACCCACTATGAAGAAGGGGGTCCACTCAAGGGATGCACAATTCAAAAATAGATGTTCCCTTTCTTAGATCGATCCATCATCAAGGGATCCTTTTTAAAGATCACTTCATCAAGGAATTCAAAAGGAAGAATATGCCCTCACACAAGGGGAAGGTTAAAGATGTTCCTGCTTCAGAGGAAGGTTTCCATATCCTTTCTTTACGAACTCGTGATGAAGGAAACATGTTTCGTTAGGGCTCCAAGTTAAGAATACGATTCTGAAGAAAGGTTTGCAAAGATTTTCGAGGAAAGATTCATTGGAAATGAATTTGTTTTCTAAAAATTGAAATGTTGAAGAAAGGCATTGTCACACATGAGAGGGACAACTCAAGCAAAGAAGAGAGAAAGATAAAGAGAAAGAAAAAGAGAAAGACAACGCGAACAAAGGGAACATGGGGATTTGGTTTAGTGGGGTCAGATCTGTTTGAGATCATATGAATAATAGGTAACTGTGGTGCAAGATGAAAGATCATCAACCCCCAACTAGATCAGGAAGAATGCATGAAAGAAAAATGAAAATGAAAAATTGGGTCAACATGGAAGGGAAGCCTAAATGCCCCCAACACTTTGCATCATTCCCAATTTATCGAAAATCAAGCAAAAACATGGAAGAATGATGATACAAATAGAAGAAGGTTTATGACACAAAAACCATACCTGTATCCAAGCACCAACAAGGGTGATGAGGGTAATCCTAGAACACATAGCACCATCACAAGGGAACACATCACAAAACACACACACATACACAAAAAATCAAGAAGAGGCCTCATCCTAAGACTGATTGGACAAGAGGTCATCCACTTCCCACTCTAGGTCATCATAGGGAGAAGGAGGACGAGCCTATAATTGTGGGATGTTAAGAGGAGGAGCATCTGACTGTCTTGCAACAAAGGCCAAGGAAGAAGGCCCCTCGAGGTCCTCTCCACCAAGCTCTTGTGGAGCTAAGGTCAGTGACTTTGCGAAGATCGCTGACAAGGTCGTAACTTCATCCACAGAGTTAAACATGCACCCCATAGGAGCGTCATGTCTAACTTCAGTGGATGGGGTAGGCTACACCTGAGATTCACCACTAGGCTCGTCGGATGACTCGGGAGCAGTGACAAACTAAGGGGAAACTAGGACTCATTCTGTCACCAAGATAGAACAAGTCAATGTGGGGCCACTTTGCAGGGAAGGAAGGATCCTCTTACATCCTTAGCTGGTGGAAGGACCACACTCCACCTCTTGCTTTGTCGGAGGAGATGAAATCCCCATAGATGAGGCTAGAGGTGTAGAGGAAGAGGGGGAAAGAACCATGACAAATACAACCAGAGTATTAATCATATCCATAGGCTTTGGGAAAGGTTGGATATCTGGAATGGAAATCATCAAAGGAGGTTCCATCGAAGGGGCGATGAACACTTGTACCCCCTTGGGGTTAGGTGCATTCATACTCACAATGGAAGCCGAAAGCAGTGCAGGACTAGATTGAAGAGAAACAGAAGGAAGGGAAGAGGGCGACACTACAAGAGGCCCTGAAGCAAGGGGGTTGCTTCTTCCTCCTTCCTTTGCAAGGTAGATTACTCAGCCAGGAGAGCCTTTCGTCAACACTTGGGCTCACGCAGAAGGAAATTTCTATGACTCTTTAAGCTGGAGGCTAGAGGTTTCGAAGGAATAGAAGGCTCCTACTCAACCATGGGAACGCCCACTACAACTGTTTATGGCAGAGGAACGAATTCTTGAATGGGAGCAGGAGGAACAAGTTGGGGAGCAGTAGGGGGAGTCAACTCAAGAACCTCGACAGTGGGCCTCTTCCCGTTCGCTGCCTTAGGAGTAGGAGTGGTAGGAGGCCGTAGATCAAATTCCCCTCGGGAACCTTTCTTTCTGTCATATAAGTAGTACCACAATCTGGGGTATTCATTAGGGAGAACCGTGATCCTGAGCTTAGGCCTACGCCAAGGTGGAATCATCGGATTTAGTAGATAGCCATCGAGCTAACTCATCCAATACTCTTCCCAAGAAAGGGGAGAGGACGAGGCAGTCTGGGAGAAGGCAACCTTCTCTTTACCTTTACAGGAGGGAGAGGGAGTCAACGTGGACTTCTCTTTTCCTTTCTAGGAAGAGAGAGCAATCAGTACAGGCTTCTCCTTCTCCTCTCAGGAAGAGGAGGCAATCAATTGTTTCATTATGGGAAGGGTTAGCTTTGGCTATCCTTGGCCCCTAATTTTATACTTTACATAATTCTTGTAAAGCAGATCCATTCTTGGAGGAAGCGGACCAATTGTGGAGGGTCAAAAGTGATCCAACGGATATCCACCATGGGACACCAATGGTTGATATCTAGTGTCATGCACTAAATCCATGACACCTTCATGGGAGAATTTTAAACACTTGTAAATAATGGAGGCAATTCCATTCATGGAATCTAACCAATGTATTCCTAGCTTTAGCTTGAATAGATTTGACTCCGAGATAACATCGAAAACAATGTTAATAGCCCTGGGTCCAACTAGGATGGACAAAGCTATTGAGTCGTAAGGTTTGAGACACATACCATCGTGCGTACGAATGGTTGATTTTGTTTCTTCATATTCATCCCTTTGTAATGAATTTAACACTAATGTTTCCTCTGTGATAACATTCACATGGCTCGCGAGGTCTACTAGGACTCCTGTCGCAATGTTACCATTGATACGAGTGGGAATGTAGAGAGGCGAGGGTTTATTGTTTAAGGGAAAATCTTGTGACATGAATGTAATGTCCAATGAACCAAGTGTAGGTGGAGCAGTGGAAGTCGCCTTGACCATGTTAACATAGGCCTTGGGTTGAGTAGCAGAATCAGTGGGATCTACAATCATGTTAGCAGAGTGTGACGGAAATGGGTCTGTGTATATCTGCAATTCACTATTAACTTTTGCCACTGATTTGTTAGCATTCTGTTTACTCCCATCAAGGTGAATGGTATCATCTTCGATGCAGTCTTATATCTCATGACACAACCACATACAATGTTCGGTATCATTCCCATTAACCTGATGGTACTAGAAATAAGTGTTTTCATCATACCAACTAGGGTAAGGTTCATTAACAGGCTTAGGACTCAACAAAGTTATGATCTTATCCTTCAATAGCTTCTGCAAGATAGAAGAATAGGTTTTCGATAACTTTGTGAACTTTCAGTTATGCCTGAGGCCATTGTTATCAGTAGCGGAAACTACAATCATAATGGCCTTACCTTTCCCAAAGATTGATAAGATCTACTTTCCCTCAGAATGGGAGCATGAGGAGGATCCCCCAAACTGAACAACCATATATTGGTATTCTTGTAAGGCTAAACACAAGTGCATGAAAGAAGGATATTTCATAAGGGTGAACTTCTCTTGCCAAGGCCTTCGTAAGTTCCCTATGAATACCTTCTACATGTCAAAATTGGGTAGCTGATATGAGATTTGTGAAAGAAGCAGGGTATGTGTAGGATCATCATGGAAAAAATAGGCCCTTAAGTGGTGAAAAATTCAGAAAAATTAGAGTCAGGCAACTTGACGTAAAAAAATTGAATAAGTTATCTATACTATTTCAAAAATATGTAAGAATAGAATCTGTAGCAAATTTAATGTAGTTTCTAAACTACTAGGTTTTTATTTTTTTTAAAAACTATTTGGTGAAAATTTAAAATTTAAATGCAGTAGTACTTAAATTTCAAGGAAAAAATAAGAAGTAGGTGTCTGTCTGACCACCCTAACCACAATAAAATGATAATATTTGTCTATAATATTTTAGATATAAGTAGAGGATTCATGTCCCAATGTGATGCATATTTTTTTCTAATTTTTTTCCAAATAAATAATTAATTATGAATTTTTTATTACAACTTTTAAAAAAATTAAAAACTCGTATGCCTAACCACCTCAACTTGGTCAAAACTTCATAATTTTTTATTTATTTTAATCTTATACTATGCGAAGCATAAAATGTGACATATGTTTCAGATTCAAAAAATGTGATACCATTTGAAATCTATAGATGTTTTTCAATTAGCCTATCAATCAGGACTTTAGTTGTAATTCAAATAGAAAATGAATAATAATTATTTATTAAATTCAAAGTAAAGCATAATTTATATTGTTGAAAAGCTAAGAATATCCTTTAAAAACCCTTTTCGTTTCATCAATTTTGGGTAAAAAAAATGTCATCATCCACATACCCTACACATACCCATCATATCGCCAATTTTTGGCCCATCATGATCCTGCATATACCCAACACTTGATAGTGCAAGTTATAAAATTAGTGATTTTTTCATTACCTTCTTGTTTACACCAGAGGTGATCCACAAAGGTCATCTTCGACCCGATGTTTGCTTGAAATTTTCTAAAGAATTGATTTACAAGTTGGTCAAACGAGAAAATGGAATTGTCAAGCAAGGAACAGTACCACTCGAGCATTGTATCCTTGATAAAATGGGGAAATAGTTTGGCCATCAATGTGTCATGGTGGAAGAAGTCCATGCATAGGGTGTTAAAGGTGGACACATGAGTCTGTAGGTCACCTTTACTGCCATACTATTTTGGGTTGTTCAGAGACAAAAGGGATATTGATAGAGGGGACCATGTCAACCATGTAGGAGGACATGGGAGGCATCGATACTCCTAACTATTGCTCACGCTATTTGAAAGTGGCTCCTTGTACAAAGCTAGAATTGTTCGAAGGAGAACATGCTTTGGTGAGACTGAGGAGGCTAGTCAGAAGTTATATTCCTATTTGATCTTTGTCAATCATATGTTTTAACTCATTGATGACCCGAGCGGCTCTAGCCATCTTCATATTTCTTTCCAAGTTATTTTCTCGGTTGCCTAGCCCTTTAGCGAGGGCGGAGACATATTCTATAGGGATCTGAATGGCCTCATACTCATTCTACTAATGACGGTGTAGGAGATGCAAGGGGAGTGGGAACATGATTGGTCTCATCAAAAAATCCCATCTTGTTCCTCAACAACTGCTCCTGTGCAACCACACTAACAGCGGGACCAAAAAAAGGCCTATAGATAACCTAATAGAGACATTTGTCCTTTCCATCAGGAGGTGTCATATACTTCTACTAACGATATGTACCTAGAAGTTGTGGACTGGGTTGTGATGCTCATAAACCTTCACAACACTCAGGAAGACAACAATGACGAAGTACGCGGGAGAATTCTCAACACCAACAGATGAACAGGCATTGGTTCACATCAGGTTCACCAAAAATGTAAGAGAGGGGCACCTCTGTGTGCAAGGCCCTAGGTCACAGAGGGCCAAGATGCGGAAGGCTGACCTAACTTACCTCTGCTAAATAGGGTGTTAAGATATGAGGAGAAGAATGATGAGTACTATGATGTCCTACAACCACTCTACAATCTCGAGATTTGAAATGAGGCTAGGAGAGCTAGTTTTTAAGCTTAGCATTGTATCTTGGATAGTTCTCTATCTGAGGATGAAAGCGCAGTTCCAGCGCTGGCGTCTCTTAGGTGCGCTGGCGTCTATATGACCAGAGGACCAAAATTATAATGTGAACTATCAAAAAACAAGCTAGCTTAGCCTAGCTAGCGACTTCTAAAAGAGAAAAACAACACTATGAAATACAAAAAGTACAAACGAATGTGATAATGCAAATATACCAAAGCTAGGGTGACGAAGATGATTTCGTACAAGATCCTATTTGCCAGCTAGTTCCGCAAAGCACATACACCTACACACAAAAAGAGGAGGAAAATTTTGGGTGGCTATATAGGGGCCTTCCTCATTCAGACCCTCGTTTAGGTGTTTCTACCTCCACGAACAACCAAGAAAATGAGATAAAGAAAACAAAGTAGTAAAGAGCACTAAAGTAGTAAATGTGCTTACTCAACCAAGTGATAGAGGAGAGGAAATGGAGCTTACTACCTCCACCAAGAGCACTCAAGGTTGCTTGGGGGATAAAATGAGAGTACTCAAGCCTTTGATGCAATGGCATTTTGTCCCCAGCTTGCTCTACTAAAGTGATGGAGTGATAGATTTGTTGTAATGAGGTGTGAGAATGTTGCTTGAAAGCTTAAAGTGGGTGCAAAAGAGTGTGTTGAAGCTTGTGGAGTGATTGTAGAAGATGAAATGCTTGTTCAAGGAATGAATATGAAGGAGAGATGAAGAAAAATGACCATATTCAGGTGAGTTGGCCAAAGGGGGCATTATAACTTGACTCCCAATGAGAAGTGTAACGCCTTTGCAGGTTCAGCCACATGAATCTACTAGGGACATAAGCACTCCGCGTGGGCATCCCCGACAAAAATTCCCCCATCGACTCTCAAAACAAGTGCCAAGTGTGACAAAAGTAATAGGTTTAGGTGGAATTAAGCCTCCAAACTTGGTTTTCTAAGGTGGATAAAGGAAAAAAGGGGATTTGCACATGGGGTGCAAAATCACTCCTATACAACTGAATCAGAGTGCACCTGAGAAGCTAATGATGAATCTGGAGTGTCTTGAATGTTGACATAAATCATTGAAAATCACCAGTGGGACTCATTTTCCACTGATGGTGAATCAATACTCTCCCAAAATTTTGTGAAATCAGGGACTAATTTTGTAGCACCAAATCTGAGCTTGTCTTCTTGTCAGGTTGACGGAGTCAAATCTGTAGAAAACAGGTTGTAGGTTGTCTCCAAGCTTGAAATAGGTTTTATTTGACTTGAAACACTTTGTTGAATTCTTTTCTACTTTTCAACACCTAATTTCTTAATAAATTTGCACACATAAGTCTGCAAACATAGATGCAAGAGGGAAAAAATGGTTAAGGGTTAGGTTTTAGGGATTTGCCTTGGTCAAATCCCACTTTGGTAATCAAACCCTTAATGAAGAAATCAAATGAAATAAACAAGGGAAGATGAATAAACAACATGCAAATTTCCTAAACTCACGACAACCTTGTTGAAGAAATCTGAAGATATGTCAATGGTTGCTCCAAGATACTTGATTGATGCTTGATTGAATGATGCAAAGTGCTCAAATACTAATTGAATTCTTAGCGAATGAGGATATTTCTTGAATGAATTAGGAGTTGTAAAATGAGGAGAAAAACACATATTTATACACACTTGTTCCTTAGTAACCTGATGATACCTCATCACAGGCTGACAAGATGATTTTCAATAAAAACTCGAAAGAAATTTTGAAATATTTTAAATTTGGAGCCAAGAGGGACTCATTCACCACCCATGGCAAATGGGTCCCACCTTGGACTTGAAAGTGGGTTTCGGGAATATCTTGCATTTAATGTTGTTTCTCTAGTTTACATTCAAAAACACACTTAATTAAGCCTTATGAGTGCATAAAGGGGTCAAATAAAGCATAAGAAATGTGTAAATAGTGAAATTAAGCCTAGAAAAGCATGAAATCTCATTACAAGACTTTACAACACTTTAAAATAGGACTTGATAAGTGATGAAAAGGTTATTTTTATGTGAATTGTAATGAATATAGTCTAGAAGTGTATGAATGTTTTACAACACTTCATAACACCCTCACAAGATGCCATAATTTGAATTTTAAGGACCTATTGTGAATGTTTAAACCACATTGTAACATTAAATCAAAGAAAAATGGACCAAGCATCATGAGAGAAAGACCTAAAAGACCATGAAAATATCAAAGGGCCATTTTTCTACGGCACATTTATCCCCCACTTTAGTGAGAGGATGAAATTTCTTCAAACTCACACAAAAGTAGCCATGCACATCGAGAAGGACCCAAATGCACTTATGTTAGCAAGATGGAATGACAACAATCAAGAGGGATGATCAAGCCCCCAGGATGAAGAAGATCCCATGGAAAAATAAACATAAGAACAAAGGAATGTAAGTGAGAAGAAAGAGAAGAAAAGGGAGAATTGGATTGAGCTTTGATCATCTTTCCTACTAGTTGATCAAATCTAGGTTGTTTGTGAGAAAAAGAGAATGTATACTCACTTTGGGGTGACATAACTTATGGTGGTTCATCGGGTGAGAAAACCCAAAAAGGTGAAGTACATACACTAGTTGGTATGCACTCATAAACACATAGGTGGCTATGGGGAAAGTCATGCCTTAGAATGGGCTTCCCACTCAACCATGTTAAAGTTATACCTCCTAATAACTTTAACAAGGTGCCAAAAATGAAAATGTCAATTCATGCTTCATGACACAAGCAAAGCTTCATATGGTTAGAACCCATGAACAAAAAGAAAGGTACCACAGGCATGCAAGTTGCGTTATGCAAGGTGGAAAAAATGTAAAAATGTAAAATGTAAAAGATGTTTGAAGGAGTCTTGTTAAGTTCATGCAAGGTCTATCACTTAGGGAATATTTTGTCTAACATCTCCAAGAGAGGACAAATCAAAGAATAATATATTCATTAGGGGATGCAATGTGTCGCATCAGGCCACTAAGAGGAATGTAATATGCTTAAGAAAGATCACACTTATGAAGGAGATTAAATCCAATGTCATCCAAAAAGTGACAAATGCATTGTATGAAGTGACAAGGATACAATAAGAACCAAGAATGTAAATGAAATGATGCTAATGTATGCCCCCCAATTTAAAGGAATTACTACACACCGTTCTATGAGCAATTACTTTAAAGTAGCGAAGGAAAAATACAAAAAGAAAACAAGACATGAGAGCCAACTTGGAAAGCCCCTATGCCAATTCATATGTTTTTGAGTAAGGATGCTTCATGTAAACGGAAAAGGAAAAAAAAGAAAAGGGAGTTTCCCCCCAAGAAAGGAACACACCAAACACATAAGGAATATATGGATTTGGGGTCAGTATGTTTGTTGCTGCAATGTTTATATGAAAGAGCTAAGAACTATCATCATTCCCCAAAGCACATAGAACTGGAAGAATGACACAAAGAGAGAAAAAAAAAGAAAAACAAAGCCTGTTTTGGGTCAACATGGAAGAAACATTTCATTCTCAATGCTTTGCATTGTCCCCAAAGGGAAAACACAAATTAAAAAAAAATGAAAAGACAAAAGAAAAGGAAAAGAATTTGGGTCAACATGAAGGAGACATTTCAGTCTTAATTCCTTGCGTTGTACCCAAAAGGAAAACAAAAAAAGGAAAAGAACCTTTTGGGTCAACATGGAAAAGACGTAGGGTGTCTCAATTCTTTGCGTCTTCCTAAAAAGGAAAACACAAAATAAAAAAGGAATAAAAGAAAAGGACCTTTTGGGTCAACATGGAAGAGACATAGGGTGTCTCTATACTTTGCGTCATCCCCAAAAGGAGAAACACAAAAAAAAGGAACAAAAGAAAAGGACCTTTTCGATCAACATGGAAGAGACATAGGGTGTCTCTACACTTTGAATCATTTCCAAAAGGAGAAACACAAAACAAGAACGAAAAGGAAATGTACAACATATAGAAGAATAATAGTACAAATAGATGAAGTGTACAAAGAGAGAGAACATCAAACACACATTACGTGGGAACACAATACATACATAAAATCACACCAAAGAAAAAGAAAAAGGAAAATGAATATAAAAGGCTAGTAAGGAAAATGCAATTCAACCATCTAACAAGTCATCTACTTACCAATCATGTTTAGTGTATTGCAAGGGACGTGGTTGACTATCCAAAGGAAGAATCACAAGTGCCGAACTAGGAGATGTACCAAGTTCTTCACTTGGTATAGAAGATTTATCATTTAAGCTCATGGCAGATAAAAATAAAGAGTTTAGATAGTTATGCACTTCTTCATCTATTTTTTTTATCTCCTCGTCATCATCATCATCAAGATTGATTATGATAGGAGGACAAACAGTTATTTCCAATGTAGGATGTATCAAAAGTTGTGGCTATTGGATCGGTTCATTTTCTTGTGAGGGTTGGACTATATTATCTTGTGGTGGGTTAGGAGGATGAGGGTGATCCTCTATTTCTTATGTCAAATGCGGAGGTTGGTTTTCTTTGTTTTCTTCCATTCAAGACTGACGAGCAAGGAGATGGAGACAATGCCTACACTCCCTAGCACCACAGTTTCGTTTAATTTTATGTTGAAGTTGCTGAGGTGTAAGAGTGGGTTGATCCATCATAGGTTCCTTTTCTTCCGAAGGGGGAAGAATAGAAGAAACCAAAGAAGATGGGTCAATCACTTTCTCTTTGTCTTTATGCACTTTTTTAATGTGAGGAGGCATGATAGGATTGGGTTCATTTTCTCTTGGGCGTTTAAACGATGGAGGGGAAGTATCTATGGTTGGTTTCTCATGAGTTTTTATTGTTTGTTTAATATCAAACTCAGGCTAAAGCATGGCTTCATCTAGGATAGGAGGAGTGGAATTGGAAGGGGATATATTACGAAGAGACAATTCGGCTATGTATTTGGCTTTGAACTTTTGATAGGTTATGAAAAAAAAGTCCTTTCGAGCTAGGTGATGGGTTCCATAGGTTCATGCCAAAATGATTCTAAGGAAAAATTACCTTTAGAGGATAGTGGATTAAAGCCACTAAGATGTATGGTAAATATATCATTTCCATGTAGAAACTTCAAACATTTGTGAACAACTAACGAGACCGCTTTCATCGAGTGAAGCCAAGGATGACCCAGTTGTAGACAAAATTGGTCTGATTGTGGAACGATAGAAAATGTTACCTCCAAAGTTTTAGGTCTTATCTGTAATGGGAGTATGATCGATCCAATCGTAGGGAATGCAAAACCAATATGTTTTTTAATCCATGTAGTTGGTTTGTTATAATCATCTTGATAGAGATCGTGTAATACTTAAAAATCTTTTGTGATCACATTCTTGCCACAGGAAGGATCTATTAATATCTTATTGGTGGGCTTATCATAGATTTTACCGGCTATGTAAAGAGGACCATCAGGAAGCTTTTTAAGTATATCTTGATAATAAAAAGTAATATCAAGCGATTTGTTGGTTGGACCTTTACGAGGGACAATGTCTATTGTACCCACAAGTTCATCCATAGGATTAACATGGGTAACATTTGGAGTAACGTCATGTTGTTCAGTATTTGTATCAACATTCATTACATCAGTGTTTGAAGGTTCACTAGCCTTGACAAATGAGACATTGTGTTTAGGCATAGGGTTGGTAATTTTTTTTAAATTTTGGTTAGTAGGTGCAATGAACTTATTGCCTTGATCAGTGACACCTGCAATGGAAAAATGACCAGAATCAATGAGGTCTTGAACTAAGTGTTTGAGATGCTTACATTGTTCGGTGTCATGTCTATTTTGGTTTTGAAAATGACAATAAGCATTAGGTTTAGAGGTGGGTGGTAAAGGGTTGGTGGTATCAAGTGGTTTAACTGTAGGAAAAGTGATCATTTATTGCTGAAGCAATTGGTTTATTATATTATGGAGGATATCGGGTAAGGGAGTAAATTCTCTCTTCGGGTCCACATAGGTAAAGGGCACTACTGCTTTAACAGTTGCCACTTGACTTTGAACAAGTTGGGTTGGTTGCATTGAAGGCAGATTGAATTGTAAAAAGCCTCTCTTTGGTTTTCTAAAGTTTTTCATGTTGTTTTGGTTGTTTTTCTCAAACTTATCAACTCGGTTAAAAGTGGAATTTGAATCATGACTAGAAACCAAGTTGTGATAATCATAAAGGGTCATGCATAAATGCATGAACGAAGGAAATTTCATCATAGTTAACTTATCCTAAAGGTGAGTGTGCAATTTTTTGATAAACATCTTCTGTAGATGTGAATCAAGAATCTTGACATCAATTTGAGCATACAATGACTGATATCATGAAATGAAATCAATTACTTTTTCATCGACATTTGGTTTACATCACATTAAATCAGCCATTGTATTTTTAGGATTCATATGGACTTGGTAATGACTTATGAAGGCATCCACACGTTCATCAAATGATCAGATTGAATGATTGGGTAAGTTTGAAAACCACTCCAATGTAGTGTCCTTCAAGGTCCTAGGAAAATTTTTGGCTAACAACTTATCATCGAGGGAAAAAACACTGCACAAGGTTGTATAAGCATTGGCATGATTAGTAGGGTCTCCTTTACCTCTGTACTCAAACCTAGTCATTTCAATTCCTTGTGGCATCTGTGTGTAAAATCTCTAAGGATAATGGACTACTACGAACATTTTGACTTTGGCTAATGGTGGATATTTTTTGTTGCATGGATGAAATGGTGTTAAAGAGTTGTGTAATGATGGGATCGGTGTAAGTGGTATGAGGTGGAAGGGAAAATGGTGATGGAGTGTATGTAATGTTAGGGGAAGTGAAAGGGACACTTAGAGGGGTGAATGTGGAAGAAGGAATATGTGATGCCACAAAAGAGCTAGGAATGCTAGTTGGAATAGCGAAAGAAGGAGTCACATGACTAACATGTTGCATAGTTGTTGTAATTTGAGGAGTGGTATAAGTTGGTATGGATGCTATGGTTGAAGGAGGGGGATTGTGAGGTCCTCCTTGGCTTACAACAATGTTAGCTGACTGGGAAGTAGAAGGAACATGTTTGTTGTATATCTCAGCTATTATTTTCATAACTTCTAATCCATCATCATTTTCAATCAAATGATGAAGGTTTTCTATTGCAGGTATAGCAGTGGTGGAATTTTTTTCAAGACTTAAATCTTGTTGTAAATGTGCAAAATCCTCATGAATGCTAATGGCTTTTTCTTGCGGAATGAAATTGTTTTGTGTGTCAACATTCATTGGATGGAAAGGTGAAGGAATATTAGTGGTAGTATCCATGCCTAATGCACCATTGTCCATACTAGGAGTAGGAGCTCTTGAGATCCCAAGGTCCACAACGAAAGTGCTATTGCGGGAAGCCATGAGTCTAGAACTTCGTCTCACTAAAGTATTATCAATAGGGCACCAAACACTCATACAAGTACCACAAAAGATGGGGTGAATGCAAATGCAATGTAATCTAAGAGTGCAAAATGCAAATAATAAGAATTTTGCAAACTAAAATAGCAAAATAACAACAGAGAACAAAAATGCAGTAAATGCCTTAAAATGTAGTATAAACTGTGCAGGTGGATTGATTCACCCAAGGTGGTGAATGAGTCCAGCTATGAGATTTTTTTGTATTTTTCATAAAATTTAAAGTGATTTTAATGCTTTTTAGATGCAAACTAAGGATGTAAATGCAAATTATTCATTTTTTGAATGATATGATATGCAAAAATGAAATCTAAATGAGTCTTTCACTAATGCAATTTGAAGAAACCCCAGGATGCAAAAACAAAACAAAACCTAATTAAATGTTGATGCAAATGAAACCTAGGATGCAAAATGCAATTGAAATAAGAAAAATAAAGTGCTCAATATGCAGGTTCACCAAAATGAACCATAGATTTATAGGAATGAGGTTTATAGGCTACTCTTGCACTCTTAGGATGTTTCACCTAAAAGAAGACAGATAAACCTCACTCAAAATCTAGGTGGTTCACTCAACTTAAGATGTGTATGATGTGATTAAGACTAAATGAGAAGATCTAAATACAACTAAGCTGTGAAATTAACTGGTTATGAATGCAAAACCTAAGAAATGTGTAATGTTTAAAAACACAATGTGATATGCAAGCATGAACTAAGCATGAACAAATGCAAAATAGAAATGAAGAAGGCTTAATCACAGTGCACCTAGGAATTTGATGATGAATTTGGAGTGTCCTAAATGCTGAAAAAAATCATTGAAAAATCACTAATGGGACTCATTTGCCACTGATGGAAAATCAGTCCTCTCCCAAAATTTTGTGAAATCAGGGACCAATTCTATAGCACCAAATCTGAGCTTGTCTTCTTGTTGGGTTGACGGAATCAAATTTGCAGAAAATAGGTTGTAGGTTGTCTCCAAGGTTGAAATAGGTTTGATTTGACTTGGAACACTTTGTTGACTTCTTTTACACTTTTCAACACTTAATTGCTTGATAAATTTGCATACACAAGTTTGCAAACACACATGCAAGAGGGATTAAAGGCGAAATGATGGTGATGTGTAAAGGGTAGATAATATGGATTGATATTTTGAGAAATCTTGAGGAGATGCTATAATTTTTAGGACTTTTTGGATGTTTTGGATTTTGTTTTGATTTTGATTTTTTGGATTGACCTTGATTTGATTTTGCTTTGGCTTTGGATGATGAAAAAATAAATCCCAAGATGTTGGATGATTATCTATGGGGTAAAATTGTTCAAAGGATGATAATTTGAGTAAGTGTGGGGAGAAGGATGCATCTACCCACACGTATTCAAACAAGATGATAATTAAACGAAGTATATGAAGAAGGATGCATCTACATATACCTAGCTAAACAAGATGATTTGATGATAATTTTGACTAAGCATATGAAGAAGGATGCATGTACACATACCTAGCCAAAATGGTTTGATGTTTGGATTCAAGGATTTCAAGGATTTTGTTTCAAATATTTTGATGATTTAGATTTTCCAAAAAGAGCTTAGCATGAAGGATGGTTTCAAGATTTTTCAAAAGTTTATGGTGAAATGATTTTGGTTTCGATTTTCTTTGGAAAGATGGATGAGAGTTTGATTTTGATCCTAGGTGTACCTAAAAGGGACTCCTGTTTACTAGACCTTAGTTTTGAAGAACATAATTTTCTCTAAACGAGGTGTTCAAATTCCCGAAAAAGAGTTGGATTCCAGCAGTAATAAAATGAGTACAATTCGTGATTGTTTCTTGAAGCTTTCCTATAAAAGTTAAAAATCAGTCTTCATCTGAATTCGTATAGCGTTGAGAGATGCTTTTGGTGTTCTTTCAGACTAAGAGCTTTTACCTTTGGTTTCTTGAACTTTATTTTGCGTGAAATCATTGAAGACTCATGTGTGGGATTCAATTGTTTTTAGTCTTTGCTTAATGACTTTGTTCTACCACAAACACTTGATTAGATTTTCAAACTAGATGTCCAATGTCTCAACTTCTTATTCCACAAGGTTTATTATGTGGAACTTTGATAAAATCAAGGCAAGGGTTACCTATTGTTAACTATAGTAAGAAAATTGAGATATAAATCCAAGTGTTTAGAAACTTCTAAGGATAGAATCCTAAGGGCAAGAAATAACACATGAATTTGGTCAATTGTATTTGCTTCCTAAAGGGTATGAAGTCTTGATGACAAATATTAAATGTTTGTTTCCAAAAATTTTCAAACAAACAAAGTGTTTTGTAACCAAGAAAAAGCACAATCCTATGGATATGCAAGACTGTATTTGTTGAGTCCCCACTTGGACAAGTCTAGCTACCCTTATTTTTAGTGAATGGTTAGATGCTTGACCCCACTGGCTCCCCTCCATGACACTCACTTATACGGGGCAGCCAAGCATTAGCACCCATGAAACTCCCATGGTATACTTTCCATTTCTACTAACAACTATAAAAGTGTGGGGCGGCTTCAAAATGACCATTCTTGCACCAACAAATAGATAGGGATTTTGGCCTTTCTACAACAAGGGTTTTAATTCGGACTTCCCATTCATAGGAGTTGACCCATTGAGGCGAGAGACCATGGCTTCCCTTCTCATCAGAGCTAACTGCATGATACTAGCCTTTGTTCCAGTACCTACTTTTATATCCCGACTAGAAATACTCTTGGCTTTAGAGTGTTACCAGTTGAGTCATTCCCTTGGGTGAGTACTTTTTCCCCAAGGCAAGCCCTATAAGATAAACAATAGCGAGAAAACATATCTATAACTTGATTGATCTTTGTTGAGAAACAAAGAGAGAATACACGGGATAGGTTTGGCTCACACATGCAAGATGTTTTGTTCAATTTTAGTTCCCAAAATGAAGTGTGGAGGCAATCACTTTGTCCCAACCTAAGACCACCAAAAAGCCTTTTGATTCTCAAGATCACCATGAGGCATGAGAGAAGCACATGCATCTTTTTAATGATTTTAGTTTGAGTAATCAATCACAAAACAAAGTAGCACATGTTCATTTTAAACCCACAAAGCAATAATGACTTCTTTTTAAGTACCAAAGGAAATGTGGAAATTTTCCTTGTTCAATTGTTAGCCTCGAATGAAATCTAGTGTGTTTGTCGTAAGATTCATTTTAAGCCCTTTTGTAGCAAGAAATTAAAGTGTTCTTTCTTGAGCCCAAAAGAAAACTAATAGGTCCTAAGCATGAAAGATAACAATATTCCTTCAAAGAGATACTGAATTCTCTAAGAGTGTTGAACACTTGGTATCATGAAATGATGTCTTTATGCTTCTTTTGGACTCTTCTCCTTTGATCAAGCCAACCTACAAGAAAACCAGTCAGATCTGCAAAAACAGAGGTCAGGAAATCAGAGAACAATCCAAATAATCAGAATTTGAAAAAAAAAAGTGTCATAAAACTAATTTTCACTTTTTACTTCCCTCCAGCGGTGGAACCTATGAAGGCGGTGCAGGTTAGAATTTCCAACAGTGCTATATAACATAGCTTGTTAGTCAACATCGCTTTGTAGTAGGGATAGAGAGCATAAAGGTGTCACTATTTCAACCAACAGTTGGAAAGATTCTAGCGGGTGAAAAGGACTCAACGGTGCACTTTGGAAATTTGAATCTCCGGCGGGAAACAAAGAGAATCAAAGTTTGGAGCTTGTAGCAGTGTGATATAGCAATGCTGGAGTCCTAGCAGTTCTAAAATGTGATGCTGGTCTATCAGCGGTGCAGTTTCTTGTAGGCACAAAAAACAACAAAAAAAATAGAATTTGGTGAAAAAACATGATTAGAACTTCTGGTTGCTCTCCTTCTAGTGCCAAAATGTGAACCAAGATTCCCAACCTGCACAAACACAAGAAACAAACACCCTATTAGATCAAATGCAAGTTAGTATCATGATTCCCCAAAAAATCCATTTAAATTGCAATAGAAAGGAAATGAAATGAAAAACATAAACAAGCATAAACAAAAGATATTAAATCCTATTCAAATGTAATGAAAACTCTTAATCTCTTAGGGGAGTTGATGCCAATTTGATGTGAAAATTGGCCCTTTCCCAACTCCTATGCAAGTTTTGTTGATGATTGAAGTGTGCTCCAAGATGAAAATCTCCATAACCTAGCTAAGATTGGGTAAAAATGGATGAGAATTGCTATGGATTTGAGTATAATAACTTTGGTCAAATTGTGGATGATCAAATAAGGAGAGAAACCTCTTATTTATAGATTGACAAGTTGGAGAAATTTCCAAAATGAAGTAATGTGGGACTAAAATTCAACCAATGGAAAGGTTCCACTTGTCAAGATGAGAATGGTTGAGGGATGTGCACATTTTGATGAATGTGCCCATAAATGCAATTAGGTGATATTTGAAATTAGTGAAATGACATGTAAGAGGGAAAAAAAATGTCTTAAATGCCACTTGGCTCAAGGCAAAAGGACTTATTAGGTGAAGTTAATGTATTGTTGTAAGGACAAAGTCCACTTGGATTTGAATTCAAATTTGAGAGAATATTCCCCCATTATGCCATGTTGAGGGAAAAGAGAGATTTAATAAATGAATTAAATCTATTTTCATGTGCAAGTGGTAAAAGCTAGAGGATGAGACATGAATGAGGATTAAATTAATCAAAGGTAAATTAATTTAATGAGAGATTAGATGATGTGACAAATTTGACTTAGATTTGTGGGTTTATTGAAATCAAAGATGAGAAGAATATGATTTTAGACTTAGTTAAATAAATATTTTAATTTATTTAGCTAAAGGGGGTGATGTTAGCTTAAATTAAACAAGGTTTAATTTATTTAATTTAATAGATAGACTTTAGAGATTTAATCAAATAAAGGGAATTATTTAATTAAATATGGATATAGGGTTAATTAGATCAGATAGATTGATTTAATTAACAAGAGAGAAAGATTTAATTAGATAAAATGATTTATTTAATTAAGAGAGGGAAATTGATGAATTTAATCAAATAAAGATATTTGATTAAATGGTTAGACTGAGAGATGATTTAGGATGAAATGATGTTAGTAGTCAGGATCAAGTATGTCAGTATATTTTCCATATCTAGAAATTAACAAGGGAAGATGAACAAATAACATGAAATGTCCTAAAATCACCACAACCTTGTTGAAGAAATTTGAAGATATGTCAATGGCTGCTCCAAGATACTTGATTGATGCTTGATTGAATGATGCAAAGTGCTCAAATGCTAATTGAATGCTTAGTGAATGAGGAGATTGCTTGAATGAATTAGGAGATGTAAAATGAGGAGAAAAAACATATTTATACACACTTGTGCCTTAGTAACCTGATGATACCTCATCACAGGCCGACATGAGGTGATTTTGAATTTGGAGCTAAGAGGGACTCATTCGCCACCCATGGTGAATGGGTCCCACCTTGGAATTGAAACTGGGTGTCAGGAATTATCTTGCATTTAATGTTGTTTGTCAGGTTTACATTAAAAAACACACTTAATTAAGCCTTATGAGTGCATAAAGGGGTCAAATAAAGCATAAGAAAGGTGTAAATAGTGAAATCAAGCCTAGAAAAGTGTGAAAGCTTGTTACAAGACTTAAAAACAGTTCAAAATAGGACTTGCTAATTGATGAAAAGGTGATTTTTAGGTGAATTGTAATGAATAGTGTCTAGAAAAGTGTAGAAACGTCTTACAACACTTCAAAAAACCTTCACAAGATGCCATAATTTGAATTTTAAGGACCTAATGTGAATGTTTAAACCACATTGCAACATTAAATCAAAGAAAAATGGACCAAGCATCATGAGAGAAAGACCTAAAAGACCATGAAAATTTCAAAGGGTCATTTTTCTATGGCACACTTCTCATCCATACAGCTTGACATGTTTCTCCTGTGACTGCCACATACTTCACTTTTGTTGAAGAAAGAGTGACAATTGGTTGTTTCTTTGAAGCCCATGATACAACCTGTAGTGTAAGAAAAAGTATTCCTTTTTCACACTTAATTTTGGAATGAATAAATAATAATAAATGAGCTTAATGATGCCTTAATTTATTGTTGTAATATGTATTTTACATATTCACATTAATTTTTGGGCCCTTTTAATTAAAATGGATTTAATTATGTCTTGTTTTTGGTATTGTAAGGTGTATCTTTACACTTTCACACTAATCTAGGGCTTCATTAATTGATTGAGGATAATTTTCCTTAATTGGCCCTTTTAATTCAAATCCAAGCCTAATTAATTACAAATTCTGAGGGATAAAACCCAACATTCATAAATGCCACTAAATAAGGTTTAACATTGAGTATTGTGTGTCCTAGGCAAGTGGCCTAGGACCCATTCACCATAGGGTGAATGGGTCCTCACTTGCACCTAGGACTTAAATTTGAATTTTTTTTGGTGATATTTCAATGATTTCAAATCCCAATTCAATGTCGGCTTATGTTATTTGAATTTTGGGAATTAATCTTAAGATACATGTATAAATAAGAGGTTATTTAACTATGTTTCACCTAGAAATTTTATGAGTAAATTCATGATAGAAAGTTTATGATCAAGAGAGAATTCAAGAGAATTTTCATGGTATTCAAGAGCAGAATTATTGAAGATTATTACAACAAACAAGATTCCTATAATCATTGTTAGCCTCCTACAATGATTTAACAACTAATCCCTTAACTTTGTGATTCAAAGATTGAAAATCTAATTTGAATAACTATCTTAATCATCATGAAGTTACATTTAACTTGTCAACCTAGGGACATAGGCTTGAAATGGGTTAGCACAATATGTGTACTAGGAATCCATAGTAGCCATATTCATTCTACAACTAAGAAAGACACAATGCTGAAAGAAAATTGATTAGAAAGAAGTAACATAAGTGTTGAACATCAACCAACAGTGATAGTAAGTTGAAGTGCATGATAGATATGAAAATCTAAGCAAACAAATAGGAAACTACTCTGTCTGCAGGAATAGTCACTAAATGGAATTCTAGTGGCTGTTGGAATAGACAGTTGCTAGATTTGTAACTATTTGTTGAATAGAAAAGTAATAACTAAACTAAGGATGGAATTCTCACCAAGTGGTCCCCCTTGGATGAGTATCCCTTAAGACAAACTCAGATGCAACAAACTTATAACTTCATTTTATTCCTTGAAAATCATGATTACAATAGAGCAACACAACTGTATTACTGAAAAAGAAACTAATAATGTGAGTACAACATCAGATTAATCAACCTTCTGAGAAGGAGAATGCAAGTCTTATTTATAGAAGAAAAAAATACTAACTAACTACCTAGCAAGGCGGTCAACTCAAATAGATTAGGAAACCATTTTATGGAAAGCATAGAAAGTGGAAAGGAGGTTATGCATGTGTGGAATTTGGTCAAGCCGGTTTTCCTTAACACAAATCTAGCATAACCATAGTTCCTATAATCGCTCAAAAAACTATTATGACCATTTACAAAGTAGTTACAATCTTCGATTTGAACTAGGAATTTCCCTCCATTGAGAGTCTTCCCTTCATTGACCTTTGAATGATCACCTTTTTGACTCTTATGGCAAATGACCAGCTGGCAGAATTTTCCTCAATTTTGTAGGCTCTAATTATATTTGCATGAAAACATTAGTATGCACAACAATTACATATATATAACTATCTTAAAGTAACATTCATTAATCCACATGTAAAATTAACATAGATAGTTCACATACCATGTCAATGTCATTTAAAAGTTACAAAAATAAGTTTATGCCCAATGTCTATGGTTTTGAGGAAATAACATGAAAAGGTCAACCTCCAAGTATCAAAGTCTATGACAATAACAAAAAATGGATAATAAACTTTATCAAAATTGAGCCATAAATTGGACTCATCACTCCCCCCAACCTAAGGTTTTGCTGGTCCTCCAGTAGAGGAAGAGTTATTCCTTTGCTTAGTCAATACCCTGAAATATGCAACTGCCAATTGTCCCACATCAGTTCTTGCATTGTATGAATTGGGGTCCCAATAGAACCCTTGCTTGTTGTCCAACTTGTTCCATCTTTTCCTTTCTACAGCTATATCATACTGATAATACCTAAAATTTGGCACAGGCCATAATATGGTAGGTGGCTGAAAAGTTAATGGGAGCCAAAATTGCCCCTTCATCCTTCTAAGCTATATATATATCAACTCTTTTGCATGTTGCAACATAGTTCTACAGAGAGTGAGGTTCAACTTGTTTTAACTCATCAGTCAGACTGTTCCACCTTTGTGAAAAATATCACATTATAGATTTCCCTATAGCTTCTGCTACCTTATCATATTCTTTCTAAATTGCTTCTCTCATAGGAATGATCCAACTAATATAGCTTGTTCAGTAAAGAAATCTGTGGCATTCCCTTAAAATGTCTCTAGGGTTTCTAGATTCAGCCCTAATGGGCAAGGGAGTGTTGGATTATATTTTCCTATAAGTCCTGAACTGTTGTCCCCAACTAACTTCATTCTATATCCAAGACATAAATGCCCTTAATTGGAAATCCCCAACATAAAACAATGGATTCCAATCATGATCATGGGATGTAACAAATTTTTCACTTCAGGAGGAGCAATCTAATAAGCTTGGAAAAATTCAAGAGGGGTATCAATGGAAGGATTAAAATTTGAAATGGTCCTTGATAATTTAAAATAAATATTCCTCTCCTTCAAATATAGATCATAGACTCTTGGAGGAGTCCTGCACTCTAATATTTTAGGCACTAAGGCTACTACATTGTCCACCTTTTCCATTAAGGAAACAATTTTTGTATTCTTTTCTTCAATCTCTGCATATTTCTTCTTAATCTCCTCCTTTAGCTTGCATTTCTTGTTTTTCAATTCTTCTTCCCTCCTTTCAATCGCATTCCATAGGTTCATGGCTACCATGCTTCATGAAAAATTAGAGGGTCTATGTATTCCTACCAAAAAAATTCCTAGCACTGATTCTTGCTCTTCACATGGCACCTGCTACAGGGATTATGATTATTCACCCAGATCTGGCTACAAGGGTTCTTGCTCTTGCTATAGGAACTCTTTCTCTTACTATAGGAACTCCTAATTCTCATCATACTCTTGACTCTCAACTTGTTATGCGATGGCAACAAGCTCTACCAACCTTATATTTGCATGTTCCTCAAAAATTTCCCTTTCCTAAACATTCACCTACCCCATTGGAGCTTTTGTGTCCTCTCGTGATGTTCCTCGAGGGCTAGGGATTCTCCGAGCATACACACCAATGGTTGGCCCAGTTGGTCTTGATTTTCTAGGAGGGCTTTCATGTTTTTTTTTACTATAGGAAGAACAATGTCAACCTTATGTTTCTTAAAGCTTGGAGCTTCATTTTCTGTCATTTTCTTTTTAGCTTTTCCCTTCCTTATTTCTTCCTTTTTTTTTTGTGCCCTAGTTCAAATTAGGGTTTCAAGAGGGACATCATAATCAGATTCTTAAGAGGAACTATCTTTTTCTTGAATGTTATGTCTTAGAAGAACTAATATCTATAGTTTGCTCAGCTGCAGGAGGGTTTACACTAGGGAATGCACTAGAAGTTGAGGCTCTAGGAGTGACTTCAACAAAAATCACTTTCCTACTAACCCTACAAGGTTGAGGAAAAACCATAGGTCACTAATTCTCTAGTCTAAATTTATCAATATTTAAAAATTCATCCCAAGTCATATCAGACACATCATGCAAAGATTTCTCTACTAATAATTTGATCAGACAATGGTGGGAGACAAATTATCCCTACCTTTTTGGGTTTCAGCTGCCATGATTGAAAGAAGATGATATAACACATTTGGAACGCTCATTCTTCTCCCATGCCTCATATGATTCAGGAGTTTGAAATGCATAGAATGTACTTCATAATGTTGACAGCTACTTGGTTCCACAGCTCAGGCAAAGAGGTTCTCTTCAGACCTTGCTTGTCCACATCCAATGGAGGGTCACCAGGTTCAGTAAATTTATCCCTAGATGACCTTGCATCTCTAGTAGCAGGGTAATGTTCACCATTGACAGGAAACCCTATAACTTATGCAATCCTTTCTTCAGTAGATATTACCTCCAACCTTTTTACCATGGCCTTTCCTTCAAACAATGTCTGCACAAATTTCAGTGCAATGTCTTCATTATAACCATTAAGCTTCAGGAAATAATCTAACCATCCACAATTTCTCAACTTGGCTTGGGAAAATGCATCTTGCATTACTACATCATGAATCATGGGTTCATTTCTAATTAACGGACCTCCCATTACTTCAGCTTTTTGTAATTAAACAAGCACTCTGCAAGGTTTCCCTTCCTCTAATCTTGGTCTAAAAGCCAAATTTCTCCTTCCTGCAACGCTGTTAAATTCCCAACACCAATGCCATATGAACTTTACCTTTTTGGTGACTTAGGATTATGACTGAGGAAATAAAGGTAGTAAGGAATAATAAATGAAGGATACAATCAAGAAAAATGGCGGCGGTGTGGTGTCATCTCACACATGCGAGTTGTCACCTCACTCTGAATTCAAATTAGCTCAATTTAAAATTTTGCTAACATGGACCAACATGGACTGAAACATGGACATTTTATTCACACTCCACTACAAAAAATCCCTGTAATTTGCTCCATTTTTTGTTTCCACCCACTATTTTAATATATTTTTTCCAATTTTTTGAAAACCTCGACGCTATTTATCGATATGGCACTATTTTTGACATTTATTTATGCCAATCAGGACAATTCGGTCTAATTAAGACACTAATTTGTGCCGAAATTAGTGCCACCTTTAGCGCCAATATTATCTCTAAGTGTGGCACCACCATTAGTGCCACCTTTGGCTCTGAGTTTAGCTTCGAGTTTAGCACCACTTTTAGCTCTAGCTTTAGCTTCAAGTTTAGCTTCAGGTTTAGTGTTGTCTTAGACACCCTTATGTCGAAGAGACTTATTTATATGTCTCATCAATGATGTAAAACAGTGAAATTTCAACAAGATATAGGCATATGGAGGAGAGAATCACTTATGTCACATTGACAAGGTATATCTACAAGTGCTCAGAAAAACACAACTCTTGGATATAATGAAGTAGTGTCGATGAGACATTGAGATATCGATAAGACAAATAAGATTGTCTCATTGACACTCTTCAAGTAATTATCAAAATCATATACCACTATACCACCGGGAAGGTAAGCAACATATGCGGTAGAGTGGTATACATCGCAACCTTGCAGCAAGAAGCCTTGAGCAAGGCGGTAGTACGGTAAACAACAGAAGGGAAGGGAAAAACCCTGCCATACCGCAACGTGTATAATAAGAGACGATGGTAGTACGGTAATCATGGCATCATTACAATTTACAAAACTAAATGCAACAAATCACATCAATCACAATCCATTTGAATAAATCATTTAAGGAATCAAGAATATATCCCACCAAAATACTCTAAAACTCTAATAAACATACTCTAAAAATTTCATCAAAATCTTATTTTCAAGCATAGCCCACTAGAATGGAGTTTTCATTTTAATAAACATACAATAAAACCTTTGTTGAAACCTTATTTTCAAGCGTAGCATACCAAAATGGAGAAGTGTTTCAGTAAAGAATGATAGAGAATGGTAGGGAGGCATAGGATTCATTGTTTTTTATCTCATTCTTGCTCTGATCAACAAGGGTTACAATGTTTGTGCTACTATTTATAATCCAAGTATTTAATTGACATATGTTTGCATAATCTCAAACTCCTTCAGATGCTTTTGAAGTATCAATGTATCCTATATAGGGTTTATAATGAATTATTTTAATTTTAAAAAGTAAATCAAATGATTTTGAAGTATCAATGTGTCCTATATAGGGTTTAGAATAATTTCTTTTAATTTAAATAAATAAATAAATGATGTATTTTCCCGTGATTAGATAATGTGATCTCCTAAATCTACCCTAGCACACTATCCTCTTTTGCACTATGTTCATTACTCTAGCTGCTAGGGTTTTGCATTTGACATCTTTAATATCTTCATGATAGTGGATTTTAAATAGATCTCAGTCTTTGCTTTAATCTTTATCATGTAACCCTTGAGTTCCATAATCCACCTTCAATCTCTTCTAAGGACGTTGTCTTAAGCTAGACTGCATAATATGCATATAAAGCAAGTCCTTCATACCTGCCATTGTTCCAAACCACCACTCACCGCCTTGCTTAAAATGTTGCCTCCATAAGCACAATAGCATGTTTTAAAATCATGGTTTCCAATGATTGACCTTTAAGGTCACTACTTTCATCAAGATACAATGAGATTTTTTCTTCAAACTTAAGGCATTATGCAAGATAACATTGTGAATTTTTTGTTGTGTATAATTTGATTTTCTTGCACATTTACTACTTTGCTAATTGCCTTTAAGACTAGATATTGCACCAGCAACTGCAATCTCAAACAACTCACTCACTGTCACTTGAAGATTCCTTTCATGAGCATCCTTGTATAAAATCAAACTATGCCCTATAGACTGCCTATTTAATTACTAATATAGGGGACTCATTGTTTCATGGTATTTTGAGTTTTATTTAGAAGGGGTTAATATGTGGAATTTTTATGTGTAGGAAGAATAGATTGTGATGCAATGTTTGGGTATGGATGGTTTAGGAAAAATTGGATTGCTATCGGTGTCATAACTAGGTTGGATTGTACCTTGAGCCAGTGTGAAACACTTCCAAGTTTTTTCATTCCGAAGCAGAACTTATGTGTAGGAATTTCCAAATATCTGACAGAGGAAGTTCCTACATTCTAAAGATAAAATCATAAATCTTCTTATCCAGTTTCTGATCCAACCTTACATCTTTAATATTTGATAGAGAAATTTTGTACATTCTAAAGATAAAATCACAAATCTTCTTATCTAGCTTCTGATCTAATTTGAGGTCTTGAATATCGAATAGAGAAAGTTCTTATATTCTAAAGATAAAATCATAAATTTTATTGGTCTAATTGGAGATCCAATTTCAGGTCATGAAGCTCCGACAGAGAAAGTTCCTACATTCTAAAGATAAAATCATAAATCTATTTGGTCCAATTTTTGGTCCAATTGTAAGGATTTGTCTTTTTAATTATACTTTCTGACATTTGTCTTGATACAAATTGTTACTTTAGAATTATGGTATTTCTTTTCTTCTAATTTTTTCAACCCTCATTTCAGGGAAGAGCTCCAAAGATTGTTCCTTCAGATGGATACTACACTTTTCCATTATAGGTTCCATCTAGAAACACCAGAAGCTCAGGTATTTTCATACTTAGGTACAATAGAGTTTGAGGTTACCTTGTTCTCCTTGATACAAAATGTTGTCCTTCAATCCCTCTTAAGCAACATTCACTATTATGGACTTCATCATTGTACCTTTCATGCATTCGATTTAATTTGTTATGTGGAAACATATTGTCTTTATCTTTGCAAGTGATGACTATTGTGTAAGCTTTTAATCTACATGACTAACCCTCATGTTCAATTCTTGTGACTGTTATGATGCTTGGGGCTGCTTACTTTTAACTAGATTGTTAATGAAAACTATCTTGGAATCCTTGATGATCAGTTTTGTCAGAATCATGGATATGTTGATAGTGTAATGTTCTTATTAATAAGGATAAATCTTTACCAATAAGGAGATTACCCCTTACCAACATATTCCACTATCCTTGCAAAGATTGATCTTTAATGCTTCATGGATGGTTTACTTGTGATTATCCTTCTCAAATGAAACAATAGGGCAGTAGGCTAGGCTTAGCCCTTGTGGGAGCCATATTTCACCCCACATGTTGTAACCAGATAAACAAAACAACCTAATTTTATCTATACCTGGACAATGAGAAAACATGTTAGATAAAACCGAGCATATGATAGATATGTTTGATAAATTTCTTGTTTTCCTGGACATCTATGGTATGCAAGTTATTTGAATGCACATATTTTGACTGGTGATCCTTCATTTCTCTAACAACACTCTTCTCACTCAAATGTAGGGAACCTAGGAGCAACAAGGAAGACATCAACTTGGAGGCTCAGATAAGTGAGAAGACTAAAGATGATGCATAACAAAGCAACCAGGATTTGTCATTGAGCCAATGACAGGTCCCCTTTCTCTTTATATGCATTTTCTCTTTTGCATCTATAAATGTTTATTTTTTCAATTATATGCATTCAAATAGTAAGTTCCATGACTTGTGTGGAACAAAATACATTTACATTATCAATAAAGACTACATTTTTGAAAGGATTGTGCAATCTTTCCTATATTATATGCATCTGCATAAGTGCAATCTAGTAATGTAATCTTCTAATTTTTTTTATGCACATGAATGTAACCTAACAGAAATAAAAATGTACCTTACTCTTCATTTGAAAATCACAAAAGCTCTACCTGATTGAGCTATTATTTTTTATTTCTTCACAAACATATGTTGATACAAAATGAATGGAAGAAGCATCCAAGTAATCCTATTTTTTTCTACCAACAATTCATACCAAAGATTGAACAATTTAAGGATATTGCAATAGGTAATTTTTATTGACACAAATAATACTACTGAAGCATTTAAAATTTTAGGCCATAAGAATCATCCTTCTTTAAACATGGATTGTGTTGTAGCCAAAATTCCATCCTAATTATTTTTGCATACTTCCATTTTCACTCATCTCTTACATCCACCATATGCATAGAATTCTTGTCATAATAACTTAAATTTAATAAAATTCCTCATGTGAGCTTCCAAATAAAACCCTTGATCACAACATCAAAGTGTATTCCTCCTTTGAAATACTCCTATGATTTCTCATAGCATATCGCCAAGACAACACCATGTTGATGAGAGCCCCTGCAAAGTCTCCCTGACATTAGCACAAAGCACAAATCAAAAATGTAGATGAGACACCCCTATGTTGAAGAGACTTATTTATATGTCGCATCGACGATGTGAAATAGTGAAATGTCAACAAGATACGGGCATATCGAGGAGAGGATCACTTATGTCACATCGACAAGGTATATCTACAAGTGCTCGACAAAACACAACTCTTGGATATAACAAAGTAATTTTTTATGAGAAAATGGCATATCGACAAGAGACATTAACTTATCTCATCAACACCGGCAACCAACGTTGGAGGAACATAACATCTAATGTCGATGAGACATTGAGATATCGGTAAGACAAATAAGATTGTCTCATCGACACTCTTCAAGTAATGATCAAAAGCATACATCGCTATACCATCAAAAATGTGAGCAACATATGTGGTAGAGTGGTATACACCGTAACCCTACAGTAAGAAGCCTTGAGCAAGGTGGTAGTGTGGTAAATAGTAGAAGGGAAGGGAAAAACACCACCATACTGGCATATCAAAGAAACAATAGGAATTTTAATTAAAAGTCTCTTCGACAGTTATGAAATGATGATTAATCTAATTGATGTGACTAACAAAAATATTGATGAGACTACTGCTATTAATGAAGAACTTGATCATAAAGGTGGTGCAAGCACCATTTATGAAACAGGGTTGGATGAAGTGTCCTAAAATTTGATAAATACAGCCTCAAAGAAGTTGAAATCACTGTGAATTGTAATTGAAGGATTTGGAGAACCAAGTTGGATGGTGGTAGGAAGTTGGAAATTTGCAGCCTTTATCCAAGTAAGTGGTCTAGACTCAGCTCAAATTATTTTCTCATTAAGTAGATGAAAGCATTGCATGAGTAGGGTTGAGATGGAAAAAACCCTAGGCAAACAAAAAGCAAAAAGATTAAAAAATGAAGCTAGGAAATTGAATCATGACTTAATCGATTAGTGTCCTAGTTCTAACCCAAAATATAGAAGAATAGCATAGCTTAACCCATCGTGTGTGAAATTAGTAGATAAACAAAAAAATATGGGAGATGTATGGACTCTGTGTAGGGGTTACAACCTCTTTATTTATCATTATAGGAAGAAGCTATGGCATAGCCCAGTGTCAAACCTGTGGAATTTGAATTTGGGTAAACTTGTGGTACCCAACGTCTTTGTGAATGAAAATTTAATCAAGGTGTTGGCAAAGAATTACAATCTGAAAATGAGAGCAATTCATTTTCCTGACGGGTCATAGTTCATGGTCATAAAGCCAGATTATATTTCCATGATTTTTGAGCTAGAAACTTCCCTACAAATAAAATTATGAAACAAAGACTTATTGGAGGAATACCACACCATGGACACAAGTTACAAGAGGTGAAAATTTCCTCTACAAAGGGTTAAAGGTGTGAGTAACCAAACTATGAGGTTCTCTAGTGAAGATAAGCCCCCATTCTATGTGGCTTTGTTTGAAGAATAATTTCAATACACTTATTACTCAGCTGGTCAAGTACTGGGAATTGATGTTCTTGAGAACATGAAAATTGTTCCCATGGTTTTAGACATAGACATCCAAAGCCATAATGCCCGACCCTATGATTATGCATAGTATTTATCGAAGGCCATCAATAATTCCCTCAATATTATCAAGAATGACAGTGAAGCCATTAATTTCAAGAACAATTCTCTTTTCATGCACATGATATTATATGAAGGACAGGTGATGGGGATATGGGGTAAGGAATTAAGAATAAAAGACTTAGATAATGATGGAAATTCAAAGCCTGTACAAATGTGGACATCTGTGTGGGACATAGGTGTGGGAGGTCCCACTACCTATATTTTGAGGAATATTTTGTCAAACCACTATACAAGATGCTAGGCCACAAATGTGACTACAACCTCTCCCTAGACATCTTAAATTTCCTTGACCAAAAGATATGGGTCATGAAGCAGGCATAAATCACAATTGGGGGGACTAGTACATGTTTGGGGATTGTGATATTATCAGGGTTTATGGATTTGAAGCTATACCTTATTTGTTGCCTAAGACTGTGCCAGACAAAGTTGCTTATTTAGAGATCATAAGGCAAGTGTCATTTTCAGCTTTCATGCATTTAAAGAGCTATGGGAGGTAGAATTTCATGCCTTCCACTATTTTGTTTGGTGATTTGACTATTATCATTGATTCAGGCTATGGATTGGTTAGTGGTAAATTAGATTATTATGGCTTTCCCGTTGGAAACAAAAGGGAAAAGTTTGATCCTGAACACTTCATTTGTGATGCCAAATTTTTTAAGAAATTGAAAGGGTATGAGCATAGTTTCCTTTTAGAAGTTGTCATCAGAAATTGTGAAGAAAAAAAAAACATGATGAGAATGAATGCCTACAATAGGGTTATGATGGTTGAGGATTGGAAGGTGAATAATAACCCAGGCTATGTAGGGGCTTTCCCTGAGGTACAAGATCCCATAGAAATAATTGAACAATTAATCCTCCATGAAGAAGAACTGATAAGAGATGTGCCACTTGTGGCATTTGAAAGAGGAAGGGGCATTAGTCCTAGGAGGCAAGTAGAAAATATCACACCAGTAGATCACTTATCACCTCAGTCTACTCTTGAAGTGAGCTTTTCAGTTGGTTCCCCATCCATGGAAGAAGATAACACTGAGGAGGAAGAAGAAGTCTCATATTTTAATGCTCCTATTATACCCTAATGTGATATTCCATTGGAAATAAGTGTGATCACCTTTGAAACCTTTGATGAGCTATCAGATGATGTGAGGCATTGTGCAAGTCAGGAATTTGTTGTAGATGATACTTCTATGCAGACCCCTGAATTTAATTCCTTTATATATGAGTATAAAGGAAGACTAATAAGAGAAAGGTTAAAGGGAATTGACCCTGAGAAAGAGGCTTATGCCTTGAAAGAGTTGCAACATGAAGTTGATAGGGAAATGAGAAACATGACTGCTGAGAGAGGAAGAGCTTTATTGCAAGAAGTTGGAGTTATGCTCCTTCATGGGTGGGATATTAGTTCAGCCATTGTGTTTGACATCTTTTTGAAGAGAAATAATAAGACTTTGCAAATAATGGATGAAGCAAGTGATAGGGTCTATACAAGGTCAGGGTACAATCCTGATAATACCACTTTACAAATTTGGGCTCTTTACCCCCCAAGCAAGAAGCCTTCTCTCCTTTACCATGACCAGATTTTTGGACATCTCCTGGTGCAAAGAGTAGGGGAGACAGATCCCTTGGAGACTGCTAACTTGAATGTCAATGTAGCCAAATTCACCAAAGCCTAGATCCAAAAATCTAGTAAGAGATAACCAGTGGCTGATAGAGGAAAATAACAGGTTGAAACAAGAATTAACCAACTACAAAGATAGGCTTCCTGCTTCTCCAAGGATTTACTCTCCTTTAATTGAACATGAAAGAAAAGTGTTAGAGGCCATGTCTGAGACTGCTCAATGGAAGCATAAATTTGAAAAGGCTCAAAAAGAATAGGAAGAACTAAAAATAAAATTGAAGGCTACTACTTTTGAAGTAGCATCAGGGATAATTTGTATGAAATTCAAAGATATGTGCCAACATGCAGATGGTGTCTGGCATGCTCATAGTGGAACATACAAGGCCTTTGTGGAGCATGGAAGTATGCTTGATAGGATTAAGGAAATGGAATCCAATATAAAAAAAAGATGGAGATAATAATGCTTTGATCCAAGAATGTCAGAGTTTCATGAATAGACCTGAAGCTTTTTGTTTCCCATACAAATAGGGAAACCAAGGTCTGATTTTGATCATCATATCATCATCATTTCGATCCATTAGAATAGATACTAGACCATATCATCCACTTATTCATATCAAAAGAACTCATGTTATGTATGTTTATATTTTGAGCAATATAATGGAGTAGATACATTATAACTCGTAATCCATTTTCAGTGTTCAATTGTTGTTTCGATTTTCATGCTTATTTATTGCTTTGTTGTCTCCAAAGTGGTCTTTTCAAGTTGTTTAAATATGCAAGATTTATCAGGGCACATTTTTTGTTACTGTGTGGATGCTTTGTTTGGTTTCTGGTTAGGTGTGAATTAAATTCCTTTCAAATAATTTACTTTAATTGGTTTGTATTAATTATTAAAGTCCTCTTAGAGATTGGCACCCTCTTATGGTCTAAAAACCTACATTTTTGAGACCCAACAGATTGCAAATAAATCTAAAAATTTAGAAGTCTATGAAATAGTGTATATATTCTTTTACTTGTAAATATTCATGTATATATTCTTGTACTTGTATATTCTATGAAACATTCCTTATTTTCTATGAAATAGTGTATATATTCTTGTATTTGTAAATATTCTTTTACTTTTGTGTCTATTAAAGAAAATAGAGTTTGAATAAAAAATGCTTCACCCTTTTTTGTAAGTGAGTATGTGAATTATTGTTTAAGGAAAAATATTATAGTGTTTACATTTTCAGTTTACTAGTTTCAAATCTTCATTTTCTATGTTTATAAAATTGTATGTGCTCTTTATCTCTAATGACATAAAACAATAATGTCATCATAATCAAGTTTTTCAATTTTAGCACCATCATTGACCACACTTTTCATATCATGTTCACTTTTAAGTACAATCATCAAAATTTTATTTTTATTTCTTGTCCCAGTTAATCTTGATTCCTTTTAGTGCAACACAATAGGTTGCATGTTAAATTTCAAACATTTTCTTTGCATTTTTTTGTATATATTATTTTCTCAGTGCATCATTATGTAACAACAATTTCACTTTTGAGATATACAGTAAAAATAAATGAAAGCACATGTTTTCTTTCTCAAGGGAAATGTATGGTGAATACCCTATGTTTTTAAGATAACTATGCAAGCAAAATAAGACATAACTGATTGAATCTCATTTTCTATTGTACAATTTCTTTTTATGTTCTTTTTACTTTTTGCATGTGGATTACCCTTAGAAAGAGACTATTTATCTTTTCTTAAATGAAGCCTTTACATTTCCTCTCTATGAAAGGAATTTATTGCTTAACAATAGGTTCGTTAACTTCATACAAATTAATATTGGTGTAAAAGGCCATCCCCGCAAATGTTGTTTGGTCTAGAATTATAATGGAAAAAAAAAACCTTGCTAGGAGAATAAAAAAGGTTTTCAATTGTCCAAGTACAACATAATATTACTGAAGCATTTCAAAGTTTAGGCCATAAGAATCATCCTAAGTTTTTAAACATGGATTGAAAATAATTCTGAAAATTTAGAATTCTTGGTCATTAACATTATTGTTTGCTACAATGTCATCCAGTGTATCATTTTCAATGTTCATATGTTCTTTCAAATATTTCATATTATCATCATCCTCATCTTGACCTACATCATCTTAATCATCATTGAAATTTGACTGTAGACCATCTATATTGTTACCAGATGTATTTGGATCACCATTTTCTATACCATCCATATTGTTGTCTTCCATAACATCATCTAGCTCTGGATTGTTATCTTCTTGTGCCTAAACATAACATCTTCAACATCATCATGGATGTTAATTTCTTTGATGTTCTCTAATCCCTCTCTCTCATTTTGTTGGCCATCACTGTTTTGCTCAGTATCCACTAATGCATCGTCAAATACATGCCTTAATATTATATCATAATGTATGACAAATATCCATTTTGGGTCCAAAATATCTTCATAGAAAAATACCTGCACATGAACGACATACATATATTAAATGTATGTTATAACAATTTTATTGATTAATAAACACATGTATATATTCACAATAAGCTATGAATTAATAGATTAATGATCACTAATGCTTCTTGTTTGAGTTAAAGAAATACCTACTCACAATGAATTGGTAGAACATAAGGCTCCTTATCCTCTTGTAGGAATGATGAGGAATCTATAAAAAAAAATCTGCTATGGGTATCATGTCTTCATGTCCTCTCAAATGCTTCATACAATCTACACTTAAAAATATAACATTTAAAAGAGCGGTAATCCAACTTAATAATTTTTTGTATTTTCCCAACATATTGTAGATTCCCTTCAATTATATTCTTATCTTTTGAGCTTGATTGACTAGATTGCTCGAAGTCAACCATGATACCACAATCAAAGGATCATCTCTTTATGTCTACACTTTCTACATGATAATGTCGACGATATGACCATATTGTTGGATATTTCCTCGCCTGTGAAAGACCATTTATTTCAGTGAAAACAAATATAATGACAAATATTAAAATAGTTAATATTGTCAAAACTGTAAGGAAACAACATTTTGTAAAATTCCAACTATACCTTTCTTTCACATCCTTTAGACATGTTGATTTCATCTTCTGTTATGTTTGAATATGTACCTGCATCTTCTATTTGATTTTGAGTTTGTTTAGTAACTCATTCTAGTGTGCAATTTTTGCCCCATTCCCCAAGTAGATGAGTGGGAAGTGGAGTATTCCTTGGGTTCAATCTCTTAAATTGTCTCCTTCCTTCTAACACTTCTTCTCTCTTTTTATCATACAGATCAATCCATTTGTTCATAAAGTCCATTTGGTACAGAATGAACTTGTCGAATACAAAAATTTCATCTACACCTATTACATGTCAATATGTTTATTTCAAACTCCAAATGTCATGCTATTAATTTTACAAATAAATTATAGAGTAAATTAATGATTGCAAGAAAAACAGCCACACTGATCATCAATTTACTTACTAATTTGTACTTCAATACCATTAGATTTTTGTTTTTCTCCATCAATAATATCTGATGCTCGTTCTTCATCCCAGACATGTGGGCCATCTTAAAAATCCTTACCAAGGAATTCACACAGGAAGAAAAATGTTTCATTTAATACATACCCTTCAGCCATGCAACCCTCTAGATGTTCCTTTTGTCGAACATATCTTTTAAGAGTTTTCATATACCTCTCAAAGAAAAAAATCCACCTCATTGATACGACACTGGCCAATTCAATTTCATTGACTACGCATATAAGTAAATGGAATTGTAGGTCCATGAAACTTGTAGGGATCTCCTTCTAAAATACGCATACAATTTCTACAATTTCCTTCTTCCACTTTGGCACTTCAAATTCATGGATCTCCTTGGAGGTAACCCACCTAATATAAGAATAGTAAATTAGTATGAACCTTTAGTCTTAAATTAAAATGCAATATAATATCTCTATGTATCTCACACATGAACATTTCATATAACCACATACATTGTAAATGTTGACAATTGACTTATGGCATTCCTTAAGTCAATTGTAAGACAATAATCCCCTCTAAATTCCAATGGCATGATATGCTATCAAGTACATTTATGAAAAGGTCATTAGTAATTTTTTCTCACACAACAAAATATCAAAATAAATTTAGTGCTTAATCAATGTTACCAAAAAATGTTAAATGTTGATATATAATTATAATACCTTCATTAAATTATGAAAATCATGTGTTTTAAATCCTATGATATGTCCATCAACTATAAAAGCTTTAGCCAATGATGAACCATAGCTAGTAGGTGTCCTTATTGAATGGATGACATTTTTCAATTAGTCTAGCTCTTTTTTTTTATAAAATCCATGGAGCTTCTACATATTTTTCATTTTCCCTATTTGGCCACAAATGTTTTCTATCAAATTTGGTACGCGAAAGAGCAATATCTCTCCTTGAAGACAAGGTGTCCTTCTCTTTTCCTGATATGTTTCAAAATATAGAATCTGGGACATTTTTGAAGATGTACATAGGATTTAATAGGTGAGATATTAATAAATCCTTCCAGTAAGGGAGATCATAAAATATAGATTTCCTTTTCATTCCTTCTGGCATATTAACTACAATTTGTTCTAGTTCTTCAATTGAATCACCCCAATCAAAAAAATCCTCCCAAGCTTTCAATTCAACATCTTCATACTTCTTAAGCCAATCACCTAGACCCATAATCATGGGAGGGCCTCTATTTTCAACTTTTCCATAAAATTGATTCTTCAGACGATTTCTAAACCTATAATCTAGTGGTAGAAAAACCCTATTGTTTGCATAAATAAATTTATGTAGATCTTTAGAATACCACTCTTGAAATTTTTCTACAAATCTTGGACATGCAAATATCCCCTTTGTTTGAAGCCCTGCAATTCAATAAGTAATGTTAATAACATAAAAAAATAGTATAAAACTAAGTATGAAAGTTGGGATGAAAATAAATTATGAGTGTGAATATGTAAATATTTTATCTTACTAGAACAAACACCAAGTCCTGGGAAATCACGAATAGTCAAACATAGCACACCATACAACATGAAGGACCTATTTGATGGAGGATGTGATGTGTCATACATTCTTATGCCTTTCCATAGCAGTTGCATCTCATCAATAAAAGGTGCAAGATAAACATCCATGTTTTAACTTGATGTTTTCTTGGAACAATGAGAGTTAGCATAAGGTGCTCTTTTCTAACACTCATCCATGGGGGAATATTGTATACTATCAATCCGATTGGCCAAACACTATAATTTGAGCTTAGGAAAGAGAATGGGAACACTCCATCAATTGCAAGACCAAACCTAATACTATAAGGTTCATCTTTGAATTTTGTTGGCCATTTTTCCTCTATGTGTTTCATTGCTTTGGAGTCGGCTGGAATTCACATGAATCCATCTTTACTCCTATTCTTTGCATGCTAGTCCATCAATTGTGCTAGTGAATTGCAACAAAACATTCGTTGAAGTCTAGGTATAATTGGCATGTGAGTAAAACCTTCTTTGGAACTATAGGATCTTGTACATTTGTATGATATCTCTTCTCTTTGCATATAGGGAATTCTACCTTGTTTTGATATTCATCTCTGTATAAAATACAATCAATTTTACATGAATGAATTTGCTTATATTCAATCCCCAACTCAACCAACAACAGACACACCTCTCTGAAAGTTGATGGCAACACATTCTCTTCAGGGAATATTTTAGTTTTTAGTGCCCTATAAGATTGCTAGAGATTAAATCAATTGAATGTTTGACTTATGATGAACATGTTTGATATGTCAATCTATACTAGGATTGTTTATATACAATAGATGGTTTTAAAATCCCCTTTAATAAATATAAACGAAGTTGATGAATGTTTATGGATTATGTACACCAATTGACAATGCAAAGTAAGAAACATATTCAACTCACTTCAGTAGGGTAGTGAATCCTTTGTTTGACCAACCAAATAGTGACCTAATTTCTAATAATATTAATGTGCATGCCAGTTTTGAGGTTCTAATTGCACCCAATTTGAACACAAGTTTCTTTGCTACTTACTTGATGGAGTCTTTGATGTTATTATCATCAACATTACGTTGGTGATAATTACCCCTGCTATCATCGTTACTGTCAACCGTATCATCATTATTTCCATCCCAAAAGAAACCTGTAAGAATTTCATTCAATCCTTCTTCATGCACTGCATTTTCACTATCATGATCATCATCATTAAGGCTAGGTGGCATGCCATCAGTGTATGCAACTCTCATCAGCTCTTCAAATTTCTCAGACCTGGTAGTGTTCTCTTCAATCTTGCTCTTCTCACCCTAGTATGGTTTAAAGGATGGTTTGGATCATCCCATCCAAATATTAATAACCCAGTTGTATCTTGGGTATTAGTATGTGTTTCATCAAAATCTTCTACCTATCAACAAATGCAAGCATTATTTAATGTTTGGAAACAATTGGATAAATCATAAATGTATTAATTTCAAAGAAATATAATCAAACATGGCTTAAAAAATATATATATAAATTGTATGAACATATATATATCAATTGAATAATGGAACATTATTTTATAGACTACCTTTTTTATACAATAATTTAAATAAAACACAATTTTGACAACATAGTTTATAAAACATCAGTCCAAACTCATTTATTATTCTTTGGTTTTAATCGATTGTAGGAGGCATACTACTGACTGGAAGCTCATCATATATGTAATATCTTTGTACAATCGCTCGTTTGAATTGTTTCTTTCCATGACATACAGAACATCCACAAACAACAATTTTCTCAAAGTATTCATCCCATGTACTATAGTCTTGACCTACCTCTTCTTCAATGCAATCATTTTTTGTGTCTGCAGTATCCATCGTCATATCCTCTTCCACCCATTGTCGTCTACATGATTTAACAATTTTAGGTCCACGTCCACATACATATCTTCTTCTTTTGCTAGTTGAATGCTTAGGTTCTGCATTTGCTCCAATATCCATCTAAAATAATCAGCAACATGCATTAATTTATGTGAAGATTGGATAATACATTATAAATTTCAATAATACTATGAAAAAGATGGACTTATCACAAAATGCCATCAGATCATTTTTTCCTAAGTCAAGTCAAAATTTGAGTACCTGATGTCCCGCTTCATCCGTTGTGTCCTCATTTGATATGACACGATTTATTGCCACGATCTCGTCTCACCCCTATAATACACAACATATTAAATAATGTTTAGTACACCAATTATATCATTTCAATGAGTATGTTATCTAACAAAAACCCTCACTTTAGTCATATATTTGACATATTGATATCTGCTCTATGTTGTAGCATTTGTGAATTCATAAACACCTTCCTCCTTTGGTTGAGGTTTCTTTCTCTTCTTACCTATATTGTATCTGCAGATTTCGTTGTCTCATTTATTTCCACCCACTTTCCTCTCAGCGATTTAGTATTTCTACACCATCCACATCCTCTCTCCAAGGCCTCCTCTATGAATAAAAATAATGCCACATAAGCTTTCATCGCACTACCACCCAGAAGGAAGAAGCAACTTGTGGGACCGCGGTAAAAACCATTCAACTGCATTGAGCTAATGAAGGAGTTGCGGGACAGTGGTGGTCACCACACTACCACACGCCAATGGTAGAAGACTTACATGAGTCACCACAACACCACCAGGAACAGAAGAAAGACTCGCATTCCTCCATAGAACTTTCACCACACTACCGCCGAGAAGGATGAAGCACCTTGCAAGACTAGGGTAAAAACTGCTCTACCGCACTGAGTTGATGAAGGAGCCACGAGACAACGGTGGTCATAAAAACAAGGTAGGAGTTGGAATTATTTCCAACACTTTGGATCTTGTGATACACAACAATGAAAATAGTCACTATACATCAATGATAGGCATTGAATTAGGAGCCCCAAACAGATTACATTAACAGCCAAAAGTTGGTGCTAAAGTTGGCGTTAACTAACGCTAACTAAAGAATCACAATCAAAAATTAAAAAAATTCCCGTGTGAAGGAAGAGAGCAGGTCGCTACCAAAAATTGATGAGAAATTCGATTTAGTTTGTGACACCATAGGTAATGTTACAATATTTTTTTTTCTTGGTTCGTGGCCTAACCTGTCCAAGAAACCTCTAAATTGTCCCATCATTATAAATTGTAAAACCTTTGAGAAACCAACAAAAAAATTTACCCTACCCATTTGAGCTTTGGCTCAAAATATTATAGCACGAATCTAGGATGCCTCTATATTCTTTCCCTAACCTAGTTATCAAGGAAATAGTGAATTGTTTGGAAAATCTGGGAATTGGGTTGGTCACTACCGAGCAACTACTGATTCAAATAAACACAAAAACTGCTTGGTTTTACCCAGTCGCGCCATAATCACTGATGCCATGAAAAATTCTTGCAAGATTGCATTATGAAAGAGTTTTCATGATAAGGTTATCAACACTAAGCAAACCCAACAAACATATTTTCCCTAGGTTATCAACACTAAGAAAACCCAGTGAACATATTTTCCCACAAAAAAAAATTGTCATACCACAAAATTAACAAAAAATTTCATACCTGATAGTGTGTACTTCACTTGCCTCCACAGACTAGATGAAAAATAATTTTCCCTAGGTCACCTCAAAATTTCAAGCAATAGAAGGAAGCGAGCATTGTCAGTAGACTCTGGCCACAATGAGGTAATTCATTGTCAATTTATAGATTTGTAAATGTTTCCATTGTTTCTTTGAATTTTAATTTTTAGTTTTTTATTTCTAAATTTAAAAGAAGAAATATAATTTAAAATATATATATATAGGGACATGAGACTGACAAAGATAAAGAGGAATTGTAGTTTTTAGTTTTTTATTTCTAAATTTAAAAGAAGAAATATAATTTATATATATATAGGGACATGAGACTAACAATGATAAAGAGGAATTGGCTTCCATATTGGGGGTAGAGATAGTGAACAAATTGGTTAATGTGGACTGGACAATGCTTGTCAGATACATAGAAAAACAATCTGGTAATGCCCCTCAAACATTTCAAACAAATCAATTGTGTCAAATGGAATCGATTGATTCCCCAACTAGTCCTGGATCTAACAAAAGATCCAGGAGTAAATCAGTGACAAAAAACTCTAAGAATGTGGAACAGGGAGCAGAGACTTCCAATGTCCCAACCAGTCCTGGGACATAGACTTCTTCCACCATGCCATCTTATCAATCTTACATTGGTAGCTACAATACAAAGATAGAATACGAGGTGGTTTCAGGGGAAGTTTGAGTGATGAATGCTGGGAAAAAGTTTGTGAATAGGTTGAAGGAATCATGCCTCCAATGTTTCAAAGACCATCTACATTTTCCATTCTCATAGATACCCATGCAACTAAAAAAAGCAATTATCCATGACATGGAGACAGATTTTGGCATAGGTTGGTCTATAAACAAGATAAAGCTACAAATGTCTCAAAACTGCAAGAGATTTCGGTGTGACCAAACAAAGAAGATAAAAAAAAATCCCTCCTGAGCTAAGGAAGAAAAGAAGGCCAATTGATGTAAGTGTAAAAGTATGGAAAGAGCTTGTAAAAGCATATGAGAAGTCTGATGCATGAAGGAAGTCCAGTGAGGAGATTATGCAGGTATTTGAATTTTCTCATAAGATTATATTGAATTTATTAAACGATATTTAAATTTTATTTGTGCATAGTTAAATTGAATTAGTATATGTTTTAGAACAAGGCCTCCAAGGCTAGGCTTGAGAAACTTTGTACCATGCATCACAGTGGCCAGAAAGGTTTATAGGCCTTGATCTGTACACTTGTAAGTATATTTAATATGTTAAATGATATACTTTTTTATTTCCTTGGAAAAAGTAAATGATTGCATATTAATTAGTTTAACTAGTCCATGTGTCATGTTTTGACAAGAGGAGAAATATGGCCGCCATCCAAAGCAATTTGAAAATAATATGTTACAAAACAAAAAGTGGAACAATTTTTTAATCTGGATGGAGAACGAGGTATCAATAGTTGAGTTTCAATAATTTAGTTGGATATTGTTGTGTTAATATGTCAATTTGCATCTCTTGTGTTGAATTGTTTATTGATGCATATGATGAGTAAATAGATCTCAAATCTTATGATTACAAAATGACCATTTATGTGCATGAAGAAATAGTAGAAGGATGTAGATAAACTCAATTCATCTGACTTTATGCCTCTTGGTAGGAATTCCTCTTGAATCTCTAATATCAGGTGCTTGAGACTTCCCTATAGCTTTTACCTTTTGTTGTCGCCTTTCCTCTTCACTATCAGACTCGTCTCCTTTTTCCTTATGTGCATTTCTAGCTTCAGGTTCTAATTCATCCCATGTTTTACCTTCCTCCTCTTCAGAATCTTCTTCTTCTTCCTCCTCTGAATCCACAAGAGATTCATCTTCTAAACCATCCTCATTTGATTACGATTCCTCTTCTACATCAGAGGGTTTGTATCCTTGATCTGACTCTTCTCAATTATCAAAATTAGAATCACTAGCTTCCATATTCAAAAATTCCCAACCACCATCTTCAATAAATTTATCTAGATCATTAGTAAAAGTCTTCAAAGTTGGCTGCTAGTTCAAGTTCATTATGCTTTCATAATACTTTATATCCATGGAGTTTAGCCATTCCTTGATGCCATCAAGCAAAGATTGAGGAACGACATACATGCAGAGTACATCCTGCCTAAAGTTTTTGAAAACAATAGCCATATCAAATTCTTTTTTCCCAAGTCATAGTCTCTCAAGGTTAACAATTCTCAATCTCACTAATAGTGATTACTAAGAAAGGTAATTCCACCAACTCTACCAAACATTTTACCGTAGGAACAATAAAAGAAGAGGATTTGAAAGGAACTCCATGAAAACCAAGCTCTCTAAATGGTATATCAAACTCTAGTTCAAAATATTTTAGATGAGGTTGCTCCCATAGCTCTCTTACTCACTTGAAAAATCCTTGAAACTCTGACTTCTTAACATTCAAAATATAAATGGAATGTCCTCAACACCCACTAGAGCTATCCAAAAAAGCTAACTAAAAACACAAGTGTGCTCCCGCACACAATGGCCTAATGGTTGGTTGTCATATAAGTCAAAGTATTGAAGTACAAACACTAATCAAGTTAACATATATGCATCATTTGCATAAACAATTGAAATTCAAAACAAATGTTAATCAATACATTGAATTTTGAGATGCGTTGACATAATAAAAAAAAACTTATTTTGGGGAATATATCAGCAGCGTGGGGGAAGAAAGCATTAACCCTAATAAAAGCATTTTTTGTTGTTCTTGATACACCATCTATAAGTTTTCCTTGGATGAAAGTACCGAATCTCTATATGTTGTACCCCTTAAATGTCCTACATGTTACAAATATGGAATAACAATGCAAAACTTTGTATAGAGTCCAAAGGCCAAGGCATTTTGAATAAGGGTAGCCAAACTTGATAAGGATGTAGTCACTATTACACATATTGAAAATCCAAAATAGTCACATGTGTAAAGACAACTTCCTGTGAAAACCATAATCAATCAAATTATGCACATTCAAATCTAAGTTTGAAAACTTGCATTTCAGGCCATGCATCTAAGTCCTTGTTGAAGATTGAGGGTGTCAACAACAAAGCTAGAATAGCTCTCCTTAAACCATAGCTATTTTTAAAATGCGGTATTTCCAAATTCAAATCCACTTCTCAGCTAAGGAAAGGAGGTAGGATTGTCAGGTTCTACCTCAAATAAAGAAGTCCATAGAAAACATTGAAATAGAAGATCCAATAAGTGAGACAACATAGTTGTAGACCATAGATAATTAGAATTCTTGAAATGCATAGATGCTTGTGATACAAAAAAAAGGTGCTTACACATTGGCTGAATATATCCTCATCAAAATGACTAGAAAGAAATTTCAAATTTGTAAGTAAACTCTGACAGTCAAGAAAATTAGTCATAAAAAATAGAAGTAAACTTTGGTAGACATGTAGGTGAACTTAATTCATCTGACTTTATGCCTCTTGGCAGACATTAGGATCTCCCCTCCTAAAGTTTGGACCACATCCATTACCTCCACATAAAACTAGACATACTTGGTCTTCTTGGTAACCACACCATGATATGGTTATGCAAATGAAAATGAAGCAAAGTAATCATCTCCTTCTCCACTGGCTGGAAGAATGCATGCTTAATGTTCTGATACATGATATCAACTCTCTCTTTTTCTCTCATGGCTGAATACCAAAATCCATTATGGTGGGCCTCCAAAGTTCTAGTCATCTTTCATCCTCTTCCACCAAATGCTAGCCTAATCCACATGTCTACTAGCCTAATTGGCTTTGTTTTTGAATGATGAAGTTTCTTCTTTGATAGTCAAGAAAAAAAGTCATAAAACTTGGAAGTAAACTTTGGTAGACATGTAGGTGAACTTAATTCATCTGACTTTATGCCTCTTGGTAGACATCAAGATCTCCCCTCCTAAATTTTGGACCACATCCATTACCTCCACATAAAACTGGACATCCTTGGTCTTCTTGGTTCCCACGCCATGATATGGTTATGCAAATGAAAATGAAGCAAATTAATCATCTCCTTCTCCACTGGTTGGAAGAATGCATGCTTAATGTTTTGATACACGATATCAACTCTCTCTTCTTCTCTCATGTTTGAATACTGAAATCCATTATGGTGGGCCTCCGGAGTTCTAGTCATCTTTCATCCTCTTCCACCAAATGTTGGCCTGATCCACACATTTGCCAGCCTAATTGGCTTTGTTTTTGAAAGATGAAGTTTCTTCTCTGATAGTCAAGAAAAATAGTCATAAAAATTGGAAGTAAAATTTGGCATACATGTAGGTGAACTTAATTCATCTAACTTAATGCCTCTTGGCATACATTAGGATCTCCCCTCCCAAAGTTTGGACCACATCCATTACCTCCACATAAAATTGGACATCCTTGGTCTTCTTGGTTCCCATGCCATGATATGGTTATGCAAATGAAAATGAAGCAAGGTAATCATCTACTTCTTCGCTAGCTGGAAGAATGAATGCTTAATGTTTTGATACATGATATCAGCTCTCTCTCTCTTTTGCTCTCACGGTTGAATACCGAAATCCATTGTGGTGGGCCTCCAGAATTCCAGTCATCTTTCATCCTCTTCCACCAAATGTTGGCCTAATCCACATGTCTGCCAACCTAATTGCCTTTGTTTTTGAAAGCTAAAGTTTCTCCTGAGTCACCAGTGTAGCTCTCTCTACCTTTTTAGACTCTTTCATTGCTACAGATCATCTCTAGTATTTAATCATTTGTACCACATGGTTTATGTGCTTTGAATCCTTGCATCTAAAGGAAATTTCCTTAACATAAATACTGCTAGGGAATTTCAATGTTTCCATTGTAGTTGGCATTAAAACTGGTACAAGTCTACAACATTGAAAATTATCCTTATATAAGAATTCCCTCAATCTTGTTTGCTTGTAACACTCTTAATGGTGGCTATATGAAATATGATTATAATTCCTCTTCTACATCAGAGGTTTCATATCCTTGATATGAATCTTCTGAATTATCAGAATCAAAATCACTAGCTTCCATATTCAAAAATTCCCAACCACCATCTTCAATCAATTTATCTGGATCATTAGTAATAATCTTCAAAATTGGCCACCAGTTCAAGTTCATTATGCTTTCATAATAACTTTATATCCATGGAGTTCAACCATTCCTTGATGCCATCAAGTGAAGATTGAGGAATGGCATCAATGGAGAGTACATCTCGCTTGAAGTCTTTGAAAATAATATCCATATCAAATTCATTTTTCCCAATTCCTACTCTCTCAAGGTTAACAATCTCAGTCTCACTAATAGTGATTACTAAGAAAGGTAATTCCACCAACTCTACCAAACAGTTTACCATATGAACAATAAAAGAAGAGGCTTTGAAAGGAACTCCATGAAAACAAATCTCTCTAAATGGTATATCAAACTCTAGTTAAAAATATTTTAGATGAGGCTACTCCCATAGCTCTCTTACTCACTTGACAAATACTTGAAACTCTGTATTGATTTTATTTTTCCTATCCCTCTCTTGTTGTTCTTCCTCAATTTCATCAAGATCATACTTTGACCTTCTTTCCCCTCCTAAATTTTGGACCACATCCATTACCTCCACATAAAATTGAACATCCTTGGTCTTCTTGGTTCGCACACCGTGATATGGTTATGCAAATGAAAATGAAGCAAAGTAATCATCTCCTTCTCCACTGGCTGGAAAAATGCATGCTTAATGTTTTGATACATGATATCAACTCTCTCTTCTGCTCTCATGGTTGAATACTGAAATCCATTATGGTGGGCCTCCAGAGTTCCAGTAATCTTTCTTCCTCTTCCACCAAATGATGGCCAGATCCACAAGTCTACCAACCTAATTGGCTTTGTTTTTGAAAGTTGAAGTTTGTCCTGACTCACTAGTATTAACTATAACTTTTTTGAAATTTTATTATGGTATGTGCACTTTGATATGATGTAATATGATTATGGTTTCATCTCATATGTTGTAAGATTAGATATATAAATGAAAAAAAAATTATTGCATGAAATAAATAATAAATTTCATTTTAAATGTTTTTTTTGTAGAACACGGTTCTTCCAAAGGATCAAGATGATCCTCAACATGATATAGATCCACAAAATATTGGTTCTACCGGTACAAATCACATGGCCGAGGATGATGATGACACAGATACAGGAGACACCAAGGCCAATGACAATGATGATGACGACAGCGATGATAATGATGATGATAATGATGATTAGGATGGTGATAATGATGATGAGACAGTTGGTGATAGTAAATAGTGACATTCAAGATCATATAGACTACATCATGGATCATTGTTAATATATCATTAGGATGACTCTTTTCATGGTTACTATCATATGTATCATTTTCACAGCCTACTGTACTATATTATTGAGTTGTATCATATTAACATGTATCATTTTCACTATATCATTTGGACATGTATCATCTTGACTTGTATCAATTTGAGTTACATAATTTATCATTTTTATTTATATCATTTGCACATGTATCATTTTCACTTATGTCGACTGTTGGACATGTATCATTTTGACATATTTTACTTTCACTTGTTTTAGTTATATATGATGATGATCTTATCAGTATTGACTTGTCAATTTATATATATTAAAAGTGGTCGATGATTTTTGGATGGATATTTATTAAGTATGATGATTTTAATTTACTGCTCAAGATGGATGTTGTCATATTTAATTAAATTATAGATATTTGACTCACTTGTTTTAATTATAGATGATGATCATGTTACAATAATTATATTGTTATTTAATCATATGAGTTAAATAATTAAATTACTTACTCTATAATCATATGAATTATTTAAGAGGCACAATATATTTAACTAATTAAATTGAAATAAAACATACTAAATTAATAAATGGAAGCAAAACAAGAAGCATTTTTAGAAGCAAAAAAGGAAGCAAAAATTGAAGCCAAACTAGAAGCAAACCAGAAGCAATCTTGGAAGAAAAATTTGAAGCAAAACTGGAAGCAAACCTGGAAGCAAATCTGGAAGCAAAACTGGAAGCAAATCTTGAAGCAAAACTAGAAGAAAAACTAGAAGCAAAACTAGAAGCAAAACTAGAAGTAAAATTGGAAGAAAAATTGAAAGAAAACCTGGAAGAAAAACCAGAAGAAAAATCAGAAGCAAAATTGGAAGCAAACTTGGAAGCAAAATTGGAAGCAAAACCGGAAGCAAAATGGAAGCAAACTTGGAAGAAAAACTAGAAGCAAAACTATAAGCAAAACTAGAAGCAAAACTAGAAGCAAATCCAGAAGCAAACGTGGAAGCAAAACCAGAAGAAAAACTAGAAGCAAAACCAGAAGCAAAAGTGGAAGGAAAAACGGAAGCAAAACCAGAAGCAAAACTAGGAGCAAAATTGGAAGCAAACTTGGAAGCAAAATTGGAAGCAAACTTGGAGGAAAAACTGGAAGCAAAATTGGACACAAAATTGGAAGCAAAAGTAGAAGCAAAAATGGGAGTAGACATGGAAGCAAAAATGGAAACCAAATTGGGCACCAATTTCGGTGCCATTTCTATCGTTACTTCCTAACACTATTTTAGGCACTAATGGAGGTGCCATGATTTTCCAATTCTAAAGCTAGAGCTAATTCTGACGCTAAATTCGGCAGAAAAGTTTGAGCAAAGTCTGACACTAAACTAAACATGCCTGTTTGCACCAAGTTTAGCATCAACCAAATTGTTCAATTCATGTACTCAAAATACACTAAAATCTGGCACAAAAGTTGGTGCTAATTGCCTGTTGTGTTGTTGTGCTCCCCTTCACTCTAAATTTGAGCATGTTTCCTCACGTGCAAGGTAGTAATGACAATTTGACAGGGGCAGGGAATAATTACGTGCTATGGAGAACATCTACATTAATGTACAGTGATTAAATAAATGTAATAAAAGATAATTAAGATGTAACAAATTGATGTGCACGTACTTGAATTCATGGAATATTTGTTGCAAAGAATATGAAGTACTGGTCACCATTTAAGAAGTCAATTGAACAATTAATGAAAGTGGAGATGGAATGAAGTGAAGTTATGGTGGAGTGATGGAAGAGAGAGAAAGGTGAAGATGGATGGTCAAATGGGTGGATTAATGAAGAAGTGGACTCCCACAAGAGTGGAAATCTTTATTATGACAATTTACGTACCTTGGTTAGCTAGAAGGAAGGACACTCGGTCCACTTCCATTGGTTGTAGGAAGTTCGGGTGTTGCATGCTGAGTGAATTTTTGCATGAATTCCTCCTTAGAAGTTGGATTTTGATACAACTTGAGGTGATGATTGTTGAAAAGTGGATTAAATCTGATAGGGTCAATGGTAGTGAACTAAACGACACCATTGGAGAAGACTTCAACAACCTCATATGGTTTGTTAGTTCCATTTCTAGTTTTCTCATTGTCTAGTTGTGTACTCTGGTTTTTCATGACTAAACTTTAGCTATGGGGTGTCTTTCATTTTAGCACGTTGGTTAAATGGGCTCCCACAAGGGTTGAGCCCAGCGTGCTAGTTTTGATCTACAAGGGGCGGCCTGTGTTAGGGTTTGACCTGGAGCTGATGTGGCCCTGAGCTGGATGGCAACCCCTGGACTGTTTAAAAAGGAACTTCTGAATCATTTGTAAGGGTCAGGGGCCAGAAGTTAGAACAAAAATCTGAAGAGAAGAGAACTAAGTCACAGAGTCAGGTTTTTACCAGATTTTGAGGTTTAGGGTTACAGTCTATAAATTGTGAGGTCTTGGACACATGTATGAATCTGAATGTATAGATTGAGATCTTTAAGTCTCTCCTTTGTATTGTGCGTATGGATTGTTAATGAAAGTTGATCAAGGATCACTTATTTAATCATTTTAATGTAACGTTTTACTATTTGTTCTAGTTGTTGCTCTTATTCAAGGAATAAGTTAAATGCTTTAATCATATCAGAGATTCATATGTATGATAGGAGGATTTGATAAGTAGTCTTATAGATCTGATCACTAGTTGTGAGACTAATAAGGTTAATCTTGCAAAGACTTTAATGTCCAGAGTAATGGTTCCTTCTATTTGCAGATTATTGTGACTCCTAGCCCAATGGATATGGCACTAATCTGATATATGTTATTTGTCTTTAGGGTTCTAGTCTTCTTGCTCAAGATCAATCATTTTATTTAATCAATCTTTTTTGATGTCTTGCCCTACCTCCTGGTTGCTGCAAGTATTGTGTTATTAGGAATCTAGCCATTTTGAGGTTCTCAATACTTGGCATCAGGAGTCATCTGCTATAAAAAGCAATGTCTAGTCTTATTTGAGGCATTGTGTGGGTATACCCGCCCTGGTTCTGCAGAGCCTAAAGTGCAGAAGATCTCAGTCTTTGATTGAATCTTGTCAGTTGGTCCAAGTCCTCCGAGCTTCCCTTGACTGGAGATGGCTACTCCATAGGTAGAATAGGAGACCAACCTGGTTTCTCATTAAAAACAACCAACAAGATGGCGACTCCGCTGGGGATTGACTAGAATATTGCCTTATCAAAGAGTCATATCAATTGCCATGCTGGTTAGGTTCAAAGTTTGAAGAATCTCAGGCTTGGAGAAAAGCTTTGTTGCAGTGAACCTGAAAGCTACAAGGTCTATGGTGCTCTGTCGGATGGAACTCAGAGAAATATTTACATGTAAGTGAGCTTCATATCATTTGAAGTTATGTCCTCTGCAAAGAGGTGGCGACTCTGTCAAGGTAAACCCATTGAAGATTCAAAGAATAGTTCCATGACTGCAACGTTTCTAGGTATTCTTCATGCTTTTTTTTTAAAAAAAAAAAAACTTTATTCCCCTTTATTTGGTGAGATCAAGCACTAGCATCAAGGGAGGTTTGATTATTGCAACTGGATAGTTGTATAGGGATAGGTTTCATTTTCAAAATGCATTGTTGTCTTGTTTCTCCCTCTACAAGCTTTGATACCATGCTTAAGGCACAATCTTGTCCTCATAAGAGAGAGTATGATAAGGAAAGATACAGCCCTTTGGATTTTGATAAAATCCAGGGTTACCCACATGCTGCCCCTAGGGGAATCAATAAATATTTACCCAAGTTTAAAGGTGGTGTTGAGGAATAAGCATCAAGACATATTCAACTTTTTATTGATTTCATTGGACACTGTCAGGTTGAAAAAGAGGATGTGGTCATGAAGCTATTTGTCAGATCTTTAGAAGGTGTGGCTGATAATTGGTTCACTTGCTTACCAGTGCACTCCATTGTTTCATGGTATCAGCTCAGAACTTTGTTCCTTGATACCTTTGGTGATGTATCTAGTCTTGGTAGAGGTCAAGAGGAGGAAGAAGTGGTTGAGAGGGTAGGACAGAGCACTAACCTACTAAGTTGTGAACAAATATCATATTTGCTAACCACAGAATATCAAAGATGTGCACACAACAACTCTAAGTTGTTGTGGGCAACTCATATCGGTCTTGACGATGAGGACCTGCAGGATGCAAGGTATGATGCAAATGATTCTGATGCCCCTTCTAATGGTAATCTTGCAGATCATGATGACACTGATTTCAGTTTGAAATCAGATTGTGCTTCTGAACTAGAGTTGCTCAATGGTGAGCAAGATTGGGATGATGATGACAGTTGGACAGCCCATGAAGATGAGTTAGAATCCTTTGGTGACTCTCATTGCCAGCATGATGAAGAACAAAGCCAAGTGAAAAGAGGAAGTGGGAGTAGTAGTTTCATCCATCATTGCATTAATGATGTGCCTCCTCCTACTGAAAATGATACAGAGCAGTTGCAAGATGTGTTGAATGGTGAGTGTATCCCTTTGTATACACTTGATGAAGTTTTCACAGAATGTGACAATATGCAGAGCACTGGAGCTAGTTATTTTCAGCTTCAGGGTAATGTAAATAGTGAATATGATAGCTTGTTGTCACATAACAGTCAGTATTTTGGAAGTATGCCTGACTTTCAAATGCATAAGGATCATGTACATGTTTATAATGATGAATATGATAGCCTGTTGAGAGGTACTAACATATTTTTTCAGGTAGCTCATTGTGATCAGACTGTGTTTTTATGTAGTCCTGATCAGTATTCACATGTATTGCCACAAGATACATAATCAAGGAATCAAGAGTGTGGCAATAATAAAGTTTATTGGATCTGGTTGCCAGTTGAAGATAAAACTAAACAAAGAGCAAGTTTTCACTTGCACAGAGGCAACCTGACACTTATGTTTGTAGAGGTACATTCATTCATACTGTTGTAGCTTGGTAGAGGCAAGCACAAGTTAGGGAATGCCAGCTCATTTAGCAGAATTGTGTTTGATAGAGGTAAAAGATGGCTCTCATTTTTCATTTGGTGGGCTAGTGTCATCAGATGAAATAAAGGAATCAACAATGTGACTCTTGAATTGCCTGTTCATGGAAAATTCTTGAAATGGTGCTTCATCTGAAGCTTTTCTTTTTCCATGAACATTAGGTTAGGTTTTTTCTTTTCTAGTTGGTTTTGTTTTGCTGTGTCTGCTAACCTTGTCCGGTTAGCTCCTCGTTGTTTTTGGTTTTTTTTGTTCTGGTCTGCTCTCCCAGTGATCTGAATTCTTTCTATGCCCACTAGGGGCATACATCCCCCAACAAGAGCCTATGTTAGTTCCATTTCTGGTTTTCTCATTGTCTAGTTGTGTACTCTGGTTTTTCATGACTAAACTTTAGCTATGGGGTGTCTTTCATTTTAGCACGTTGGTTAAATGGGCTCCCACAAGGGTTGAGCCCAGCGTGCTAGTTTTGATCTACAAGGGGCGGCCTGTGTTAGGGTTTGACCTGGCGCTGATGTGGCCCTGAGCTGGATGACAACCCCTGGACTATTTAAAAAGGAACTTCTGAATCATTTGTAAGGGTCAGGGGCCAGAAGTTAGAACAAAAATCTAAAGAGAAGAGCACTAAGTCACAGAGTCAGGTTTTTACCAGATTTTGAGGTTTAGGGTTACAGTCTATAAATTGTGAGGTCTTGGACACATGTATGAATCTGAATGTATAGATTGAGATCTTTAAGTCTCTCCTTTGTATTGTGCGTATGGATTGTTAATGAAAGTTGATCAAGGATCACTTATTTAATCATTTTAATGTAACGTTTTACTATCTATTCTGGTTGTTGCTCTTATTGAAGGAATAAGTTAAATGCTTTAATCATATCAGAGATTCATATGTATGATAGGAGGATTTGATAAGTAGTCTTATAGATCTGATCACTAGTTGTGAGACTAATAAGGTTAATCTTGCAAAGACTTTAATGTCTAGAGTAATGGTTCCTTCTATTTGCAGATTATTGTGACTCCTAGCCCAATGGATATGGCACTAATCTGATATATGCTATTTGTCTTTAGGGTTCTAGTCTTCTTGCTCAAGATCAATCATTTTATTTAATCAATCTTGTTTGATGTCTTGCCCTACCTCCTGGTTGTTGCAAGTATTGTGTTACTGGGAATCTAGCCATATTTGAGGTTCTCAATACTTGGCATCAGGAGTCATCTGCTATAAAAAGCAATGTCTAGTCTTATTTGAGGCATTGTGTGGGTATACCCGCCCTGGTTCTGCAGAGCCTAAAGTGCAGAAGATCTCAGTCTTTGACTGAATCTTGTTAGTTGGTCCAATTCCTCTAAGTTTCCCTTGATTGGAGATGGCTACTCCATAGGTAGAATTGGAGACCAACCTGGTTGCTCATTAAAAACAACCAACATGGTCCTAGCCACCTTGTTTGCAATTTTCCTACATTATCTTGATACCTTGAGTCATAAAGGAATGCCTAGTCACCAAGCTACAACTTCTTGTCCTTTATGTACTTATTATGCCATTTGATCCTTTGATTCTACACTACCTCAGTGTGATACAAGGTTTTCTTTCTTATCTCATCCAAATTATTTAGCTACATAACTCTATCCTTTTGTGCCTCAAAGATATACATCGCTAAGTCTAGTGCATTCCTAAGAGTCTTATGCTCAAATTCAATGGGCATCATAGTTGTCTTCCCATACAGTAATTCAAAAGGAGTGAAGCCTATGGTTATTTTCCAGGTGGTCCAATAGGCCCGAATAGCTTCTGGAAGCCTATTTTCCCAATCCTTCTTATGGATAGCCACTCTTTTGGTCATAATGGCTTCAATTTCCCTGTTGGTCACCTCAACTTGGCCATTGGCCTGAGGGTTATAAGGAGTAGAGTTCTCGTGCCTCACATTATATTCATTAACTACTGTTGTGACAAGGGTTGATGTGAATTGGTCCCCTTGATCAGTCACTATCTCTGTTGGAACCCCATACCATGTGAAAATTTCCTCATAATTTTTTTTTGTAACCTTATTATCTATTGCATGCTTCATTTCTTTAACTTCAACCCACTTGGTCACATAATCAGTGCAAACCAGGATATAGGATTTACCATTTGATGGTGGGTCAATGGGTCCTACAAAATCCAATCCCCATTTATCAAATGGAGTGATTAATACCTAGGGGTAAAGAGGCATCTCATTAGATTTGGTTGGTCATCCCATCCTCTAGCATCTATCACACTTCCTTGTATATTTCCTTGCATCCTTCTGGAGTGTGGGCCAATAATATCCTGTGTTCAAAATATTCATTTTTTTCCTCTTGGCTGCAAAATTCCCTCTACAGGGTTCATTGTGACATGCATGAAATATATCATATGTCTCATCTTCCTCACACATCTCCTCATGACATGGTCTAGTCTAGTGTAGAAAAAACATCCTACAATCCATGAGAAAGGATAAGATTTTTTAATGAGCACCCTTCTCTCTTTTGGAGAGAAATGAGGAGGATGACCAAATAATTAGCTATGTCAGCATACCAAGGTGTATGCACACTGATGGAAAATAAATGTTCATCACAAAAAAGAGTCATCAATGACTTGATTGTCCTTTGATGTAGTCAGCATTGAAAGAAAGTTTCCAACAACATTGGCCCTCCCTGGTTTATCAGCAATGGCTATGTCAAACTCCTGCATCAACAACAACCATCTTGCTAGCCTACCTAAGATCGGGGGCTTATTCATACCTAATGGATGCATTGTCTCTATGCACACAGATCTGATAGCCTGTTATGTAGTGCCTGAATTTGTTAAGGGCACAAATTACTACCAACATTTCCTTTTCTGTCACTGTATAATTGAATTCAACTCCTTGCAGGTTTTTGCTGACAAAATAAATAGAATTCTCAATAGCTCCTTCTTTTTGTCCCAAGACTGCTCCTATAGCATAGTCTAATGCATCTGTATGAATGTTAAAAGGAAGCTCCCAATTAGGAACTTTGAGTACATAAGCATGAGTTAAAGCCACTTTGAGATCAAAGAATGCCTTGTCACAGTCCTCTATCCATTGGAACTCGACATCTTTAGTTAGGAGATTGTACAATTGTGTTGCCATTTTACTAAAATATTTGATGAAATTCCTATAGTAGCCTACATGCCCCAAGAAACTTCTAACATATTTTTGTGTTTAGGTATAGGCAGATTGATCACCTAAATCTTGGCAGGATTTACTTGAATTCCTTTGTGAGAGATGTACTGGCCAAGGACTACACCTTCCTGCATCATCATGAAGGACTTCTCACTGTTTAAAGATAGATTATGGTCTTCACATCTCTGTAAGACTCTCCTGAGATTTTCAAATGCTTCATTAAAATCAACACCATAGGTAGTAAAATCATCCATATAAATTTCCATGCAATCATGTGAGATGTCTGAAAATATGCTGATGACTGCCCTCTAAAAAGTTATAGGTGCATTACATAAGCCAAATGGAAGTACTGAGTAGGAATAAGTCCCCCATGGATAGGTAAATGTCTTCTTCTCTTGGTCCTAAGGTGCAATTTGTATATGGTTATAGCCACTAAATCCATCCAAAAAAGAAGAGTACTTCTTTCCTACAAGTGAATCTAGAACTTGGTCTATGAAAGGAAGGGGAAAATGGTCCTTTTTGGTGGCAGCATTGAGTTTCCTATAATCAACACAAACTCACCACTTACCTCCCTTTTTGGGAACAATCACCAATGGAGACACCCACTGGCTATCTGAAATGGGGTAGATAAATCCTGCATCTAGTAATTTTTGTAGTTCCCCTTTTACAATTTCCCTCAATGTAGGGTTAATTCTTCTTTGTGGCTGCCTCACTAGTGTGAAATCATTTCTGATGTACATATCCTATGAGTGCATAGCTTAGGATCCAACTCCTTCATATCATGGTAGTCCCATGAAAATGCATGCTGGTGGGTCCTTAGTAATTTTGTCAATGACAGTTGTTGTTCTTCACTCAGCTTGCTGATAATATTTAGATATTTTTCCTTTTGACACTTGTACTTATGTAGAAACTCTATCATAACTGCTTCACTAATGCTTGGTACCTTGAGTTCATGTAGAAGAAATGTATGAGACATACCTGTTGCTATAGGAATTTTAGCTGTAGGAAGAGCGGATAGAAGTTTCTTCACTGGACCAACAAAACCATATGTATGAGAGGATGATGCTTCCTGCACCTCACAATGGTTCTGAATTATGTTCTAGACAATACTTCATCTTCTTCTTAAAGATGCATGAAATAAATCCTACCTAACATAATAAGTTGTGCCACATAATTGACTTCCTCGTCCTCTTCACCAACATGTGGCCATATGGGGTTATCCATATCATGGGATGGTTGAGAAGGAGGGTAGAGAACAAACTTTTTGATGCTCTTCCCTTCAAAAATGGTCATATCTCCTATCCAACATCCAATATAGAAATTTGTTGTTGCTAACCATGGCCTTCCTAGAATAATGGGGTACCCGCCTAGTGTAGCTTTAGGAGAAAGAATCATGAAATTTGTTGGGTACTCCCAAGAGTCTAGAGTTACCACAAGATCCTCTACTATACCATCAGGTTTAACAGTGGAACTATTAGCAAGTTGCAAGATAGTAGGAGTAGGTCTCATGCTTGCAACATTTAGTTGTTGTAGGATATCCTTAGTCTTCACATTTATTGTTTCTCCCAAATCAATTGGAGTATTCTTTATTTGGATCACATTTATAACAACTCCTACCACAAGACTACCTGGGTCATTGTATTTAGGAACAGTCACTTTCCCAAGCATGATGTCAGCCATTTGTCCTACCACATGAACTGTAGTGGGGTCTTTCTTCTTCTTGCCTGGCTTCTTGAGGCATGCTTCCTTAATTGCTTTTCCATATATGGGATCATCTTTTATGGCCTAAAATAATGATATCTTGACACATATATGCTTCAACTAATATAGAATGTCAAAGGTTGTTTCCTCCTTCTCTTCCTTTTGTTTAGAAATTTCTAGCCTCTAAGGAAATGGTGGCTTTTGTTCAGTCTGCTAGACTGGGACTGGTTCAGGATTTCTAGGTACACTTGGCTAAATGGGGACATTCAGATGCTAGCAAAGTAGTTCTTGAACGTAAGTGGATGTCACTTACACTCATATCATATGCAAGAAATTGATTTGGATCAACAAAATAGACTGGCTATTGTTGTGGTTTGTTATTTGGGTTAGGTGTGGGCTGAGCTAGTAGCTGAGTAGGTCTAGGTGTGTTTGAACTTGAGCTAGTAGGAGAAGGAATTATAGTAGGTTGTTGAGGCTAAGAAGGTGGTTGCATGTAACTGGTTGTCTAGTTTGGCCATTTTTGTCCTCCCCTCCATTGATATGTTTGTTGCTAGTTTCTTGGAGGTGGCTACCATTTTCCTTGAAACTGCTACCAATTCCTCCGAGGTTACTACCACTAGAGTGGATATTTTTGGTGATTGGAATAGGTATTTGGATGGTTATTGTAAGGTTGTGGTGGATATCCTCCCTAGTTGGATGGCTATGGGGGCTGCCATTGGTTACCTAATGCATAAGAATTAAAATAAGGCCCAACAAAGGATAATGGATATGGCGGAATACCTTATATTGGAGCCCATGGTGTTCTTTGTTTAATGTAATAGACTTGATCATCATCACCCTAGATTGGCTTGAAATCAGGTGGGATTTTCTTACTATCAATGTTAGCTACCATTTTGCATCTGCAGTGCTTCTTCTTTTGTCTGCAATGAGGGCAATATTCAGCCAGCATTGCCTCTGCCTCCTCTTGTTTCTTCTTTGCTTGAAGTGCACCTAGCTGAGTAGCCAATTTTTTTATGATGTCTTGCTTGAAGTCTTCCAGCAAGTTAGTAATCTCCATCCTTGAAACTCCACTGTTAGATGATTTACCCATAGAGGATTGATAAGCTCTCTGTTTCTTTAAAGCTACCTTAGAATAGTTCTAACATATCTTCTTGATATCATCCCAAGGGACTTGGGTGATATCTCCTCCTCCCATCAGGTCCAAAGCATTAGTGGAGTTGTCATTAATTCCTCTTAGGAAGAGAATATTTTTTGATTCTTCATTGAGTGTATAGTGTGGAGATTTTTGTAGGAAAAACAAAAACCTTGAAATGTAATCCTCCAAACTCTCATCTTTCTTTTGCTCCATCCTAAAAATGTCATCTCCCCTCATGTCACTACCCTACAATATTCCTTGTACTTCTCAAGGAAATTTTTCTTCATTTCATCCCAAGTCTCCACAGTATTTCTACCTAGGCTCATAAACAATATTAATGCAACCTCTTTCAAGGTGGTAGGAAACAACTTAAGCCTATGAGTATTAGTGGTATAGTCATAACTTCTACAGAGTATATCAAACTCAAACAAGAAAGTATCAGGATCTTTTGTGACAAGTCCATAGAACTTAGGAAGGACTGAAGCAGGGATATTTTTTAGGTTGTCTTACTTCATTCTAATGAGCAGTGGGGAAAGGAAAAGTTGGTTGGTTAGGTCTATTTCTATTTGCATCACTCACGCCTTCCTGATGGAGTTCCAAAGAAAAGGGATTCTCAATCTAATTGTGGTCTTCAGAAGAAGTTTCAGAATTGATTAGATTGGGAAATGCATTAGCAAAAGGATTTGGCTCTTCTTCTTCTTCGTCTCTTGGTATATTCTGATGCTCAACTAGTTGGAATGGATTAGGGTTATTAGGAAGGAATCTCCCATGAACATCTCTCCTCCTTCCTCTATGCATACGGTATCAACTCAATATCAACCAGTTCACACAAAGAATTCTCAAAAGAATAGGGGGGTCATTACTTCCTAAATGAGAGGTATACTAAGAACAAACTTTCATAAATACTACAATAAGAGAGAAAGTATTAATGACTCCAAAGAAATTCCTAGTTTGACACCATCCTCAACAACGATGCCAAAAATGTTGGCCTCCTACAATGATTTAACAACTAAGCCATTAAAGCTATGATTCAGAGATTGCACATCTAATCTAAATAGCTATCTTAATCATCATGAAGGTGCCTTTAACTTTTCAACCCAGGGACGTAGGCTTGAAATGGGTCAGCATTGTATGTGCACTAGGAATCCATAGTAGCCATGTTCATTCTAAAACTAAGAAAGACACAATGTTGAAAGTAAATTGATTAGAAAGAAGTGACATAAGTGTTGAACATCAACCAACAATGATACTAAGTTGAAGTGCATGAAAGAAATAAAAATTTGAGCAAACAGACAAAAACTACTCTATCTTCTTTGGCTGTAGGAACATTCATAGAATGGAATTCTAGTGGTTCCAGGAATAGACAGTTGCTAGATTCGTAACTATTTGTTGAATAGAAAAGTAATAACTAAACTAAGGATGGAATACTCACAAAGTGGGTCCCCTTGGATGAGTATCCCTTAAGAAAAACTCAGATGAAATGAACTTATAACTTCATTTTATTCCTTGAAAAGCATGATTACAATAGAGCAATGTAACTATATTACTAAAAAAGACTAATGCGAGTACAACATCAGATTAATCCACCTTCTAAGAAGGAGCATTCGAGTCTTATTTATAGAAGGAAAAACTACTAACTAACTACCTAGCAAGGTGGTCAACTCCAACAAATTAGGAGGATGCCACTTTATGGAAAGTATAGAAAGTGGAAAGGAGGTTATGCATGCATGGAATCTAGTCAAGCCAATTTTCCTTAACGCAAATCTAGCATAACAATAGCTCCTATATTCGCTCAACAAACTATTATGACCATTTACAAAGCAGTTATAATCTTTGATTTGAACTAGGAATTTCCCTCCATTGAGAATCTTCCCTTCATTGACCTTTGAATGATCACCTTTTTGACTCTTATGGCGAACAACCATCTGATAGAATCTTCCTCAATTTTGTAGGCTCTAATTATATCTACATGACAACATTAGTACACACAACAATTGCATATCTATAACTATCTTAAAGTAACATTCATTAATCCACATTTAAAAGTAACATAGTTAGTTCACATAGCATGTCAATGTCATTTAAAAGTTACAAAAATAAGCTTATGCCCAATGTCTATGGTATTGAGGAAATAACATGAAAAGTTCAACATCTAAGTATCAAAGTCTATGACAACAACAACAAATGGATAATAAACTCTATCAAAATTGAGCCATAAATTGGAATCATCAATCATGTCAAAGATTTGTTGCATCATGCATGTTGTTTGAGCTAATATGGTGATGTAGTGTTCAAGATCTATTCAAGAATTCAATGAAATTGTCTCCAATCAATTTTCATGATCATGATCTACATCCATTGAATCCAATTCATGCTAGTTTGTAGATCTACAATCCAAGGTTCAAAATAATGCTTGGTGAGTTGCTACATAGTTTTCTCCATTCATCATTCATTCATAATTTTCTATTTCATTTCAAATTTTAATTACCAAATCAGGGTTTGATGAAGGAAAACCCCCCATTCCCTAACAAACAACATTTTTCTCTTTGATGTGTGATTGCATATTTTTGGTGAAAGATCCTTTGAAGAGAAAAATTGAAGAAATTTGCAAGAAAATTTGTCATCTCATGGAAACTCCTCTATAGAATTTATTTCTGGTTGTTTGACAGTGAAAGTCGAGAATCTGGGAGTGCAGACATAGCAAAAGAGAACCCAGAAAACATTTTTCAGGAACTCTAGCTAGGACCCATTCGCCATAGGGTGAATGAGTCCTTAGTGAGATTCAAAAGGTGACTTTTGGTGAAATGTACACATCCTTTTCCCCTTTCAAGATTTGTCTTTTGATTAATTTTTTTGTCAAATTTGATTATTATTCTTTATTTGGATTTCATAGCTTGCATTTTGGATTTTTTTTATGGTTTTGATCTTTCTCTCCAAAGTGTTATTTAGCTTATACCCCCATCCTTGCATAGATACAAAATTTTCTTATTCATACCTTGATTTGACTCACCTTTTTGGTTGATATTCACTTCATTGTTTGGATCTCATTTCCTTGAATGAAATTAGAGAAATAGGTCTTTATGGTGAACCCCCCCTTTCATAAAATTTTCCCCCAAACCTTATTTTCCATTATTTTAAAACTCCTATTCCAAAATGAAAAACATAACCAAAGGTACTTTTCCTATCATCAATGATGCTAGCACAATCACTATCTATATATCCAATGAGTTTGAACTCATCTACGACTCAATATAAAATTCCATAGTTCTTAGTTCCATAAATATACCTCAATATAATTTTTCTAGCTTTCCAATAAGAGTTTTTTGGAGAATCCATGAACCTTGAGATTAGGCTCACACCATACATGATGTTAGGCCTTATGGCCATCAAATACACAAGTCTACCAACTAGCCTTTTAAACAATCTAGGATCAACTAATGACCCAACATCTTATTTTCTTAACTTTAGCCCTATTACAATTAGTGTAGGCATTGGCTTGCAATTTAGCATATTAAATCTTTTCAATACATCACTTGCATAATTTGATTGATAAATAAGGACACCATATTCTAATTGCTTAACTTCTATTCCCAAAAAATATTTTATGAGACCAAGATCACTCATCTCAAACTCTTTCATCATAGCTACCTTAAAGGAACTTATAGAAAGGTCCCCCATAAAAATCAAAACATCTACATAAAGAAAAACTATCAAAATTTTCTTTTTCATCCATCTTGATGTATAAAGTAGGCTCATTGTTTCACCTACTAAAACTCTTCTTAATTAAATAAGAACCATTTCGGTTTTACCATGCTCTAGGAGCTTTCTTAAGTCCATAAAGTGCCTTTTTAATCTTGTATACCTTGTCTTCATGACCTAAAATTTCATATCCTTTTGGCTGCTCCACATAAACTTTTTCTTCAAGAAAGAAATTTAAAAATGTAGATTTTACATCCATCTGAAAAATAAGCCCTTTTTTTTGGGTTGCAATGGTCAAAACAGTTCTTAACGTATCCAAGCAAGCTATAGGGGAAAATGTTTTATTGTAATCAATACCAAGCTTGGTGAGTGAAACCTCTAGCAACCAACCTTGCCTTATGCTTCAACATATTTCCATTCCATCATGTCATTCTTTTTTTTGTAAATTCATTTTATGCTTATGATATCCTTTCCTTGCAGAACAATCTACCAACTCCCAAGTGCTATTCTTTTCAATAGCTTCAATCTCTTCATCCATGGCTTCAACTCATGCTTCATCCTTTATTTCTTCATCAAAAGATATTGGATCAACAACTTCTGAAAAAAAGAAAAAAAAAAGAATTTGATGTGTCAACATTAAAATCAAATTCATAGATATCTCTTAAACTCCTTTTTTCACTATAATAAACTTGCCAATGTAGGATCCGATGAGTTTCTTCTATCAACTAAGTTTGATGGAATTTCTAATGGAATTATGGTTGGTGTTCCTTGTGGATTCTGTTGTATAGGTGAAATTTTTTTATTTCTTGAAGATCTTGTTGTAAAGGAGGTGTAGCTTGTTCTACAACTTTTGTTGCATATCTAAGAGTGGAAGGAGGTATTTTCTTGAGGAATACATTTTTTTCTAACACTTCATCAGTCATATCATCATTTGAATCAGCTACTGCTATAACTATTTTTTCTACACTTCGAGATCCCATGCTTCATTCTCAACAAACTGTACATATCTGTTGATTATGACTTTTCTAGTATTTGGATTAAACATGTAAGATTTTGTATCTTCTGAATACCCAACAAATATACACTTCTCACCTTTGTTATCCAACTTCTCTCTCAGTTCTTCAGAAACATGATCATATGCAATGCAGCCAAAGACTTTGAAGTGTGCAACACTATGCTTTCTACCACTGAAAGCCTCGTAAGGAATCACATTCCTTACACTTGTAGTTGGACATCTATTTAAAATATAAACAACATTTGCTACTACTTTAGCCCAATATTCATTTGGTAAATTCTTTGACTTCAACATACTCCTTGCCCTTTCCATGATAGTTCTATTTTTTCTTTCAGCCACACCATTTTTTTGAGATGTGTAGCAAGTTGTAAACTATTTGTGAATACCATGTCTACAAAAATTTAGAAAAGCATTAGAAATATACTCACCACCTCTATCAGTTCTTAATACTTTGATGTAGTAACCACTTTTCTTCTCTACAAAAGCCTTGAACTACTAAAAGACTCCAAAGGGATCAGATTTATGCGTCAAAAAGTAGACCCATGTCTTTATTGAACACCCATAATACTAAGAGGGGGGTGAATCAATATTCTATTAAAATTTTGAACACAACTTATCAAATCACCAAAACATATTAACAAAAATAAAGAATGAAAGCTTCAATCATCCAAAAAGTCACATAACACATGAACACCAAGATTTTTACATATAAAACCAAAAATTAGAAATACCATAGTGAGGATTAGTCCACAATATATTATATCTAGATATAGTATATTATAGGGGATCACTACCAAGACACACTATCCTTAAAAGGCTCACAACCAGAATTAGATACAAAATAGAAATGGCTACTTAGCCAAAATGTGAACTGATAAAAGTACACCTTCCTTGTGTTGAACTTTAGTTCCTTTGAAGCTCTGAATACAAAATATTGTTTTTCTTAGTAGTCGCTTAATAATTTTTCCGTTAGTTTGAACTCACACCTTTGAATTCACATGATCACACCATATATGAGATGTTTTTCACCTGATTTTCCACTTATGCCTTCTCATCACTCTTACAACTCAAAAATGTCTCACATATAAATACCCAATTACATCTGCATACATCAATTAGGTTAGTCTAATTAGATGTGACTAAAAATAATTCAAAATAGCTTTGTCAGCTCTACACATGATTCAACAACCATCCTCACGCTTAAATCAAACATGTAATACTTAATTTAGGTCAGCATGGACCTAAAATAGATCCTAAAAACATTTGCAATGTATATTTAATCTTTACAACACGTATCATATATTAGGTCGGCTATGAATTGGACCTAATCACAAAACTTTCAATCATACATACACTTTTTCATATAAGTGACTTCAAGACTTTATATTTCTTCAAATTCACACTTAGCTAACATCAGTGAGTCTACCTTTAGAACTGCAACACAAGATAATTCTTCCCAAGGAAATGAAAAATCTCCCACATTGATATACTAATGTGTCACCAACAAATGTATAGTTGACATTTTTATCCTCACTTGAGTCTTTCTGGTGGAATTTGGCTTTATTTTTCCTAGATTTAATGTTGTAATGTGGCCAACACATTCACATTAGGTCTCAGACCCTTGTGAATCATTAAGACTTCTAGGATGTCTTGTAAAGGTGTTGTGAAGTGTTGTAACCCACTTTCACACTTTTTTAGGACCCTTTCATCATAATTCACTTAAATAACTCCTTTTTTATTACTTACCAAGTCTTATTTCAAAGTGTTGTAAGGTTTTGTAACTCACTTTCACGCTTTTCTAGACTTTTCTTCACTAATTTGACCCTTTCTTATGTTTAAATGACCCTTTAATACACTTTTCGATCATTTTTAAGTGTGTTTTTGAGAATATTCCTGTTGGACAACATTTAATGCCTCTTAATTCCCAACACCCACTTAATTTGCTTAAGTGGGACTAAGTCACCAATAGGGGAAACTTAGTCCTTTTTGGCACAAAACTCAAAATAATTTTAAATTTCTAGCGGGATTTTGTCCTCTAACCGTTGAGGTCGGCCTGCGATGTGTTATTTTCAGGAAATTTTAGTTAAATATTGTATAAATAAGGGTTTTTCTCCTCATTTTACATCTCCCATTCATTCATTCAATCTCCTAAGCATTCAAGCATTCATTCACCTAATAATTCTCAAGCACTCAAGCAATCAAGCATAATCAAGCCATCCATTGGAGCACTTCATTGCATATATTCAAATTTACACATCAAGGGTTTGGTAAGTTCATGACATTACATGATTTTTTATCATTCTCCATCCATTTCATTTCATTTTATAGGGTTTGATTACTAAAGTGGGGTTTGACAAAGGAAAACCCCTATTCTCTAACCCTCAACCATTTTTCCCCTTTTGCATGTGTGTTTGCAGAATTTTGTATACATATTTGTCAAGCAAATAGGTGTTGAAAAGTGGTAAAAATGTCTTCAAGGTCAATCAAGTCATCATAACCCTAATTCAAGCTTGGAGAGACTTTTTACCCCATTTTCTGCAGAACCAAGTGTGAACACCTGTCAAAAAAGCAAGTGCAGACCTGAGGCTACAAGATTCTATCCCAAAATTCCTGAGATATGTAGGAGGACTAAGTCACCACTACTAGTGGATTAGTCCCGTTTCTAGGACTAAAAATTGATTTTTTACATTTTTGGATACCCATTTGGCATATTCCTATTTTGACAAAGTTTCTCGAAACTGGAACTAAGTCGCCCATCCTGGCGTAAGTGTCCCAGTCAACATTTTCAGTCAGATTTTAAGGATTCCAGAATCTCCCAGCATTGAGTTTCAAATTCCAAGAGCACCTCTCTGATTCTATTCAATTATTTCATCATTTACTTGCATTTTTAGGCATTTCTGCATATCACATTTTTTTTCAAACAAGTTATATTTCTTAGGTTTTGCATTATTAGAGAATTTCATTTTTATATCACAACATTAGTGTATCTTAATTAGGTATAATACATCTCATTCACATTAATCTTGATTTTAGACAATAGCATTTTGGACCCCATTCCTTCCTCTTTCTCCTTTTAGGTGAAAAACCCTAGGAGCAAAGCAAGTGTGGGCAACCCAAAATCATTTTCCACAACTAAATAGAGAAATGAATGTGATACGTAGAGAGAGCTAAACTCTGTCATGCATAACTTCTAGGATATTTCTCAACACATCACAAAATCTTGATTTTACCTAAATTTGATAGACTTCAAACCATGGTTAAAAGCGTAGATCAATATCATGTAGTGTGATGGAGTGTGGACCCAAAAACTAATGCACTAAACCACAAAACAAGCAGTAGAAGTTCTTGGATAATCTCCTATACAACTGTATTTATCAAACCAACTTATTTTGTACACATGTCTTCATTATCACTTCCAATGCATACTAAGTTGATCATAACAATGTTGACATCAATGAAAACGTTGGATCAAGCAGTTATATGGAATTCATGCCCATATTGCCAACAATCCAAGACTTCCAACAATCTCCTTCTTCTCCTTCTTCCATCAATATTCCTTGTATGGTCATCAATGAAAGTTTATACAACCTCCAATTCAAGGAGTTTGCATTTTTCCACATATATTAGAGTAGACAATCTCAAGATGTGTACAAGCTCTTTCTAATTTTTCAACAAGGAAATTCTCTCTATGTTGTTTAACCAAGATGCACCCTTCACATACTCTTTCTGGTTTTTGAATCAATAGAAAACCTTTAACCATATTCTTTTTATGCAACAAATTCATACCCCCAGAGTTTAAATGACCATTTATCTCAAATTCCATAACCACGATTCATCCTTTACAACTAACTAAAAATCTATTTGAACAATTACACTACCATTTTGTTCATTTCTAGTTCCAATTTCTTCTTTTTTTAGTGCAACTTGTTCTTTTCCAAAGCTCTAGCTTGAGAGACATTTATTATAGGACCATTTTGAGAATTTTCAGCCTTGAAGGCTGCTCCAACTTGTGTATTTTTTGATATATGATGAGCTTTAGCTTATTTTATTTTAGTATCAAGTTTCAACCTCAAAGGGAACATTCTATTTCTTATCATTTGTACCTTTGCTATCAATTGAGTACTAGGAGCTTTATCAACAATAACACATTCATTATCCTCCATATAAATTCCATATTCTTAATACAATAATTGACCAATACTCATCATATTATGATTCAAACCAACAACCTAAAAAACATCATGAATGACCTTTTTCTCCCCCTTTTTGGTTAGAATATCAATAGTCCCTTTTCCCATAACATTCACTTGATTATTGTTCCCAAGACTAGCATTTGAAGTAACTGATTTATCCAAGCTAGAAAATAACTCTAGATTTCTAGTCATATGGTTACTACAAGAGAATCTAAATAAAAAATATCATTTGGACTCTCTTGAACCTGAAATGATGAAAATGGTGAGCTCTCTTTTTCACTTCTAGGGTTTTGGACCTAAAAGGAGAGAGACCATTTCCTACCTTTCACTCAAGAACAAACCCTTGAGATTTCAATGCAAAGGAGATTGGAATCTTGCAAAGGTATTGTTCTAGGGATTGAATGATGTATATAATGACGGGTTCACCACCAAGTGTAAACTTGTAAAAGACAATGAAATGAAAAACACAATGTGATATGCAAACAAATACTAAATGACCTAAAAAGATTAACAAACTGTAATGAAAAGCTATGAAACTGAAAGTGTGCACCTGGAAGACTGAAGAAGGAAGAATGGAGGTCTGGATCATTGAAAATTTTATTATTGAAGAGGATTGGGACTCATACCCTAGGCTGGGTGAATCAGTCCAATTTCTTGGAAAATGCACTAGAGCAGGTTTTAGGCAAAAGGGTATCCAAATTTGTAAAAATATTGATCAGGACTGTACAGTGGGACTCATTCACCAATATTGGTGAATCAATCCACTTCTTCTTTTCTAGAAATTCTGAAGTGGATTCAATTCCTCTCGGTCTACTCTACTCTTTTTGGCTGGTTTCCGGATTTGAAACTGAAAAATACCACCTTAGGTCTTCTCCAAGCTTCTCCAAGGCTTGATGACAACTTTAAAAAAATTTAGGGACTTTACAAGTTTTCTCCAACTTTACTTCTTGGCCAATCTACAACCTAGCTCTACAAATCACACACAAGAAGAGAGAAAAATGTTTTGAGGTTAGTGGGGTTTTCCTTGGTCAAACCCCTTGTTGGTGATTAAACCTTGAAATAGAATGAAATATGAAAAGAGAATGATGAATGAATAAAAGATAATGTTGCAACTCACCAAACCCTAGCAATAAGGTGCTACAAATATGTAAGTAATGGCTCCAATGGGTGTAGAATTGAAATATTGCTTGATGACGATAGATCTTGAATGAAGCACTTTCTTGAAAACAAACCATACATCACAATTGTTAGCTCTAAAACAACACGATGCAAGCAATCTTTGACATGATGAATGACACTTGGAGATGCTCTAGAATGCTTGATAATGTACCCTTGAAATTCTTTGAATGCTCTTGTGAATGCTCAAATGCTCTTGTGAACTCACTAAGTGATCTCTTGAATGCTAGGTATGAATATGAGCGAAAAAACCTTGTATTTATACTTAATTATGCAAGAATTCTTGAAATTACAACACTACAAGCTGACATCAGATCTAGGAGAATAAAATCCCACAAAAAAATTATTTAAATTTAAATTTTGGTCACACGGGATTCATTCGCCCAACGTGGCGAATGAGTCTCATCACACATAATGTATGGGACCAAAAATGAAAAATGCTTAGAAATGTGTGAAACTTGCGTCGGGGCCAAAAAGACCTAGGTGGGACTCATTCACCTAAGGTAGAGAATGATTCTGAGATATTAAATCTAGGCCACACAAGCTATGAACACCTAAATTATGATTGGTTACTGATTGGTGTCAGGATTATCCACGAAAAGATGCAATAAATGAGGCTTGTGGATGCAAAATAGGGCCAATTAAAGCATAAGAAAGCAAAATTATTAATGAAAATCCTAGTGGAATGTTAAAGTGTGTTACAAGACTTTACAACACTCCAAATAAGGAAAGATTAATGTTAATTATGATTAAAATTATGTTTATATGCTTAGTTAATTGATAAAACCCTAGAAAAGTGTGAAAGTGTGTTACAACACTTCACAACACTTTTGCAAGGCACCATTAAATTCCATTAGTTCACAAGGGCCCAAGACCTAATGTGAATGTGTTGTCCACATTACAACACTAAATCAAGGCAACATTAAGCCAAAATCCACAAGGAGGACCCAAACGAGTGTGAAAAATGTCAAAGGACCCTTTTTTTGACACTACATTTAGCCCCCACTTTAGTTAGAGGATGAACCTACTTCAAACTCACACTAAAGTAGAAATGCATGCATCAAGAGGGGTTCCAATGAACCAATTCTAGCAAGATGGGATGACAGTGATCAAGAGGGATGATCAAGCCCCTAGGATCGAGATACCATGGCAAACCAAACATAAGAAAAAAGGAACACACATGATAATGATATAAAGAACAACGAAAAGGCCAATAATACACTACCAAAGATGAAAAGGAGAAAAGAAAAGAAATAAAAGAATCAGATCAAGCTTCAACTATTTTTCCATCTCGATGTGGATTAGATATACGTTGTTTTTCCAGAAAAAATGCATACTCACTTTGAGGCGACGAAACTCTTGGTTGTCCATTGGGTGAGAAGTCCTAAAATGTGACAAACATACACCCATGGTTGGTATGAAATCACACACACACAAGTAGCTATGGGGAAAGTCATGCCTCAGATTGGGCTTCCCGCTCAACCATACCAAAGTTATACCTCTTGATAACTTTAATAAGGTGCCACACAAAAATGATTTTCAAGCTTCATGAGGCAAGAAAAACTTCATATGCTTGGAGATCATGAACAAATAGGATGGCTCCATAGGAATGCAAGTTTTATTATGCAAGGTTGTCATATAACTTTTGGCCTCCTACAATGATTTAACAACTAATCCCATAAATCTATGATTTAGAGATTGGACATCTAATCTGAATAGCTATATTAATCACCATGAAAGTGAATTTAACTTGTCAACCCAAGGACATAGAATTGAAATGGGTCAACATAGTATGTGCACTAGGAATCCCAAATTAGCCACATTCATTATACAGCTAAGAAAGACACAATGCTAAAAGTAAATTGCTTGGAAAGAAATAAAATAAATGTTGAACATCAACCAACAACTATACTAAGCTGAAGTGCATGAAAGAAATGAAAATTTGGGAAAACAAACAGGAAACTAATATGTCTGCTTTGGCTACAGGAACAGTCATAGAATGGAATTCTAGTGACTGTAGGAATATATAGTGCCAGATTTTAACTAATTTCTAAACAAAAAATAATAACTAAACTAAAGGATGGAATGCTCACCAAGCGGCCCCCCTTGGATGAGTATCCCTTAAGACAAATGTAAACTCAGATGCATGAACTTATAACTTCATTTTATTCATAATAAAACATGAGTACAAACGAGCAACATAACTGTATTACTGAAAAACTAATAATGTGAGTACATCATCAGATTGATCAACCTTCTAAGGAGCATTCGAGTCTTATTTATAGGAGGAAAAGCTACTAACTAACAACCTAGCAAGGCGGTCAACTCCAATAGATTAGGAGGATGCCACTTTAGGGAAAGCATAAAAAGTGGAGAGGAGGTTATGCATGCGTTGAATCTGGTCAAGCATGTTTTCCTTAATGTAGATCTAGCACAAAAGTAACCCCTATATTCTCTCAACAAACAATTAAGACTATTTACAAGGTGTTTACAATCCTTCGATTTGAACTAGGTATTTCCCTCTTGCTGAGAGTCTTCCCTCCATTTGATCTATGAATGATCACCTTGTTGACCTTCATGGTGAGTGACCAGTTGGTAGAATCTTCCCCAATTTTGTAGGCTTCTAATTATATCTGCATAACAATATTAGTACACACAAAAATTGCATATCTGTAACTATCTTAAAGTAACATTCATTAATCCACATGTAAAATTAACATAGATAGTTCATATAGCATGTCAATGTCATTAAAGACTACAAAAAAAAGCTTATGCCCAATGTCTATGGTTTTGAGGAAATATCATAAAAAGGTCAACATCCAAGTATCAAAGTCTATGACAACTACAAAAAATGGATAATAAACTCCATCAAAATTGAGTCATAAACTGGACTCATCACTCCCCCCAACCTAAGGCTTTGTTGGTCCTCTAGCAGAGGAAGGGTTGTTCTTTTTCTTGGTTAATGCCCTAAAATTTTCAACTACTAGTTTTCCTATATTAGTTCTTATAGTGCGTAAATTAGGGTCCCAATAGAACCCTTGTTGTTTGTCCAATCTGCTACATCTCTATCTTTTTGTAGCTATATCGTACTGGTAATACCTAAAATTTGGCACAGGCCATAATAGGATAGGTGGCTAAAAAGTTAGCGGGAGCCAAAATTGCCCTTTTGTCCTTCCAATCTGTATATATCTATCCACTCTTTTACATGCTTCAGCATAGTTCTATAGAGAGTGAGGATTAGCTTGTTTTAACTCATCAATCAAACTATTCCACCTTTGTTCCAAATATCCCTTTATAGATTCTTCTATGGTTTTTTCTACCTCCTCATATTCTCTATAAATTGCTTCTCTCTCAAGAAATATCATATTGCCATAGCTTGGTCTGTAGAGAATTATGTGCCAATCATTGAAAATGTCTCCTAGATTTCTAGATTCAGCCCTGATGGATAGGGGAGTGTTGGATTCTATTTTCCTATAAGCCCTGAATTGTTGTCCCCAACTAATTTCATTATGTATCCAGGACATAAATTCCCTTAATCGGACATCCCCAACATACAACAGTGGATTCCAATCATGATCTTGGGTCACAACATAATTATGCAAATAGAATTCACACAACAAATTCTTCATCTCAGGAGAAGCAATCCGATAAGCATGGAAAAATTCAAGAGGAGTCTCAATGGAAGGGTTCAAACCTGAGATAATTCTTGCTAGTTTAAAAGAAATATTTTTCTCCTTCAAATATAGAGCATAGACCCTTGGAGGAGTCCTGCACTCTAATATCTCAAGTAATAGGGCTACTATATTATCCACCTCCTTTAAAGCAACAATTTTTGCATTCTTATCTTCAATTTCTTCATCTCTCCTTTGAATTTCCTTATTCAGTCTGCATTTCTCCTCTTTCCATTCCTCTTCCCTCCTTTTCATTTCTCTCCATAAGTTCATGGCCACCATGTGCATTGAAAAATAAGAGGGCTTATGTATTCCTACCAATTTTTTTCCTGGAACTGATGCTTGCTCTTCATATGGCTCTAGCTGCAGGGATTCTATTTGTTCAACCAATCCTAGTTGTAGGGGTGTTGACTGTTCTCCCAGTTTTGGCTATAGGGGCTCTTGCTCTGGCTCTTGCTCTTTCTCTTGCTGCAAGAACTCTTGCTTCTACTCTTACTGTAGAAGCTCCTGATTTTCCTCATACTCTTGACTTTCAACTTGTTCTGCAATGGCAGCAAGATCTTCCAACATTACATTTGTTGCTTCCTCAAATATGTCCCTTTCCTCAACATTCACCTACCCCATTGGAGCTTTTATATCCTCTCGTGACATTTCTCCAGTCCTAGGGCTTCCTTCCAGAGATACACCAAAGGTTAGCCCAACTTGTCTTGATTTTCTAGGAGGGCTCCCATGTTTTTCTTCGGTTGCACGAAGAACAATGTCAACCTTTCATTTCTTAGAGCTTGCAACTTCCTTTCTTGCCATTTTCTTTTTAGCTTTTCCCTTCCTTATTTTTACTTCTTTCTTTTGTGACCTAGTTCGAATTAGGATTCCCAGAGGGACGTCATCATCAGAATTTGACGAGGAACTTCCTTTGTTTGAATGTTCTATCTCAGAAGAGCTCATTTATATGGTTTGTCCAGCTGTAGGAGGGTTTACACTAGGGTCTATGCCAAAAGTTGAGGTTCGAGGAGTGGCTTCAACAAAACTCACTCTTCTCCTAGCCCTACGAGGTTGAGGCAAAACCCTAGGTCACAAATGCTGAGGTCTAATTTGATCAATATTGAAGAATTCTTCCCAAGTTATGTTAGACACATTATGCAGAGACTTCTCAACTAATAATTTGATCAGACAATGGTGGGAAACAAAATTATCCCTACCTTTTTGGGTCTCGACCACCATGATTGAGAGAAGGTGGGATAGCATGTTTGGCACATTCATTCTTCTCCCATGCCTCATATAATTTAGGAGTTTGAAGTGCATAGAATGTAGATTCAACTGACGACCTTCACAGGTAATTTACTTCACAACATAAATAGATACTTGCTTCCATGGCTCAAGTAGAGAGGTTCTCTTGGTTCCTTGCTTGTCCACACTCAATGGAGGGTCACTAGGTTCTATAAATTCAGCCCTAGCTGACCTTGCATCTCTGGTAGCAGGCTAATGTTCACCATCAGTAGGAAACCCTATAACTTCTACAATCCTTTCTTCAGTAGCCATTACCTCCAATCCTTTTATCATGGTTGTTCCTTTAGACAATGTCTGGGAAAATTGCAATGCAACCTCTTCATTAAAACCATTTAGCTTCAGGAAATAATCTAACCACTCACAATTTCTAAACTCGGCGTGGAAAGGTGCATCTTGTAGTAATACATCATGAACCATGGGTTAATTTTGAATTAACCTACCTCTCATTGTTCAGTTGTCTGCAATTAAACAAGCACTTTTGCAAAAAATTTCTTCCTGCAATCTTCGTCTTAAAGCCCAAATTCACCTTCCTGCAACACTACTAAATTCCCAATGTAAATGTCATCTAAATTCTACCTTTATGGTGACTTAGGATTATGGCAGGAGAAATAAAGGCAGTAAAGGAGTAATAAATGAAGGCTATGATCGAGAAAAATGGTGGTGGCTGATATCACCTCACACATGCGAGCCACCATTTTGCTCAGAATTCAAATTGACTCAATTTAAACTTTTTTGACATGAACCAACATGGACTGACACATGGACATGGTATTCACACTTCCCCCCAACCTAAATTTGAGCATGTGTCCTCACATGTGTGGGAGTAAAGATGACTTGACAGGGGCAGGGAATAATTACATGCTATGGAGAACATCTATATTAATGTACATTTAAATGAATGTACTAAGAGACAATTAAGATATAAAAAATTGATGCACACATACCTGAATTCTTGGAAGATCTGTTGCAAAGATTATGGAGAAAGTACCAGTCACCTTTTAAGAAGTTAGTTGAGAAATTAATGAAAGTAGAGTGGAATTAAGTGAAGTGATGATGGCATGATGGAAGAGAGAGAAAGGTGGAGATGGATGGGTAGATTGGTGAATGAATGAAGAAGTTGACCCCCACAAAAGTGGAAGTCTTTATTATGACAAGTTATGTACCTTAGTTATCCAGAAGGAGGGACACTAGGTCCACTTCCTTCAGCTGCAGGAAGTTCAGGTGTTGCATGTTGAGTGAATTCCTGCAATAATTCCTCCTTGGAAGTTGGCTTGTGATACAACCTGAGGCGATGACCATTGACAAGCAGCTTAAATCTAATAGGGTCAATGGTGGTGAGTTGAACAACACCATTAGGGAAAACTTCAACAATGTCATTTGGACCTAGCCACCTTGGCTGCAACTTTCCTACATTATCCTGATACCTTGAGTCATAGAGTAGTGCCCAGTCTCATGGCTGGAATTTCTTATCCCTAATGATTTTGTCATGCCACTTTATTCTCTAATTCTGCACTACCTCTGTGTGATGCAATATTTCCTTCCTTATCTCATACAAAGTATTCAACTACATGATTCTATCCCTTTGTGCCTCAGAGATATCCATCCCCAAGTCTATTGGAGTCCTAAGAGTCTTATGCTCAAATTCAATGGTCATCATAGTTGTCTTTCCATATATCAACTCGAAAGGAGTGAAGCATGTGGTTGTCTTCTAGGTTGTTCTATAGGCCCAAATAGCTTCTGGTAGCCTATTTTCCCAATCCTTTCTATGGATAGCCACTTTTTTGGTCAAAATGGCTTCAATTTCCCTATTAGTCACCTTAACTTGGCCATTGGCCTGAGGGTGATAAGGAGTATACTTCTTGTGCCTTATGTTGTACTCATTGACCAGTGCTGTAAAAAGGGTCGAGGTGAATTGAGCCCCTTGATTAGTCACTATCTCTCTTGGAACCCCATACCATGTGAAAATTTCCTCATAAAAAAATTTGCAACCTTATTATCTCTTGCATGTTTCATGGCCTTAACTTCTACCCATTTGGTTACATAATCAGTGTATACTAAGATATATGATTTACTATTGGATGGAGGATCAATGGGCCTGACAAAATCCAATCCCCATTTTTCAAATGGAGTGATTACTACCTGGGGGTAAAGGGGCATCTCATCAGATTTGATTGGTCATCCCATCCTCTAGCATCTGTCACACTTCCTTGTATATCTCCCTGCATCCTTATGGAGTGTGGGCCAGTAATATCCTATGTTCAAAATCTTCATTGTTGTCCTCTTGGCTGTAAAATGCCCTCCACAAGGTTCATTATGACATACATGCAGAATATCATATGTCTCATCTTCCCTCACACATCTCCTCATGACATGGTCTGGTCCAATGTAGAACAAACATCCAACAATCCATGAAAAATGAAAATATTTATCAATGAGCGCCCTTCTCTCTTTTGGAGAGAAATGAGGAGGAACTCTCCCTATGACCAGATAATTAGCTATGTTAGCATACCAGGTTGTTTGCACACTGATGGAAAAAAAAGTTTTCATCAGGGAAATAGTCATCAATGACTTGGTTGTCCTCTGATATAGTCATCCTTGAAATAAATTTTGCAACAACATTGGCCTTCCCTAGCTTATCCACAATGGCTATGTCAAACTCATGCATCAACAATAACCATCTGGCTAGCCTACCTAATATTAGGGATTTATTCATGAGGTACCTAATGGCTACATGATCGGTGTGCACAAAGATCTGGTAGCATATTATGCAGTTCTTGAATTTGTTAAGGGCATAGACCACTACCAACATTTCTTTTTCTATCACTATATAGTTGAATTCAGCTCCCTGTAAATTTTTGCTGACAAAATAAATTGCATTTTCAATTGCTCCTTCTTTTTGTCCTAGAACTGCTCCTATAGAATAGTCTAATGCATTTGTATGAATGTGAAAATGAAGCTCCCAATTAGGACCTTTGAGTATAGGAGCATGAGTTAAAGTTTCTTTCAAGTCAGAAAATGCCTTGTCACAATCTTCTGTCCATTGGAATTCAACATATTTGGTTAGGAGAGTGTACAATGGTGTTGCCATTTTGCTGAAGTCTTTGATGAACTACCTATAATAACCTGCATGTCCTAAGAAAATCCTAACATCTTTTTGTTTAGCAGGTATGGGAAGATTAGTGATCACCTCAATCTTTGTAGGATCTACTTGAATTCCTTTTTGAGAGATGTAGTGGCCAAGGATTACACCTTCCTGCACCATCATGAAACACTTTTCACTGTTTAAAGATAGATTATGTTCTTCACATCTCTTTAAGAATATTATGAGATTCTCCAATGCTTCAGTGAAATCAACACCATAGGTAGTAAAGTCATCCATATAAATTTCCATGCAATCATGAGAGATGTCTAAAAATATGCTAATGACTGTCCTCTAAAAAGTTGCAGGTGAATTGCATAAGCCAAATGGAAGTACTAAGTAGGAATAGGTACCCCATGGATAGGTAAATGTGGTCTTCTCCTGGTCCTTAGGTGCAATTGGGATCTGGTTATGCCCACTGAATCCATCTAGAAAAGAGAAGTACTACTTTCCTGCAAGTGAATCTAGAACTTGGTCTATGAAAGGTAGGGGCAAATGGTCCTTTTTGGTGGCAGCATTGAGTTCCCTATAATCAACACAAACTCTCTACTTCCCTCCCTTTTTGGGTACAATCACCAATGGAGACACCCACTGGTTATTTTAAATGGGATAAATAAATCGTGTATCTAGCAATTTATGTAGTTCTCCATTTACAATTTCTCTTAGTGCAAGGTTAATTCTTCTTTGTGGCTACCTCATCGGTGTACAATCATCTCTGATGTAAATCCTATGAGTGTAAAGCTTAGATTCCAAGCCCTTCATATCATGATAGTCCCACAAAAATGCATGATGGTGGGTTCTCAGTAAGTTTGTCAGTGGCAACTACTATTTTTCACTCAATTTGTTGTTAATATTTAGTTATTTTCCTTCTGACACTTGCACTTGTGTATTTATCTTTACCATAGCTGCTTCACTAATGCTTGGTTCTTTGAGTTCATGTGGCAACAACATATGAGACATACCAATTATTGTAGGAAGTTCAACTACAAGAAGAGCAGGTAGAAGTGTCTTCACTAAATCAGTAGAATCAGATGCATGAGAGGATGATGCTTCCTCTACTTCACAATGGTTTTGAATTATGTTAGAAAATACTTCATCTTCCTCTTGAAGCTACATGAAGGAGCTTCTTCCTAACATCATAATTTATTCCACAGAATTAGCTTCCTCGGCCTCTTCACCAACATGTGGCCATACAAGATTATCCATGTCATGGGATGGCTAAGTAGGAGGGTAGAGAACAAGATCTTTGATGCCCTTTCCATAAGAAATGGTCATATCTCTAGTCCAACATCCAATATAGGCATCTGTTGTTGCTAACCATGGCCTTCCTAGGATAATGGGGTACTCACCTAGTGTAGCTTTAGGAGAAAGAACCATGAAGTCTGTTGGGTACTCCCAAGAGTCTAGAGTTACCACAAGGTCCTCTACTATCCCATCAAGTTTAACAGTAGAACTATTAGCAAGGTGCAAGATAGTAGGAGTAGGTCTCATGCTTGCAACATTTAGTTGTTGTAGGATATCCTTCATCATTACATTTTTTTCTACTCCCAAATCAATCAAATAATTCCTTATTTGGACCCCATTTATAACAACTCCTACCAGAGGACTCCCTGGATCATTATATTTGGTAACAGTCACTTTCCCAAGCATGATATCAGCCAGATGTCCCACCACATGAACCATAGTGGGGTCTTTCTTCTTCCTACTTGGCTTCTTAAGGAATGCTTCCTTAATTGCTTTTCCATATTTATAGGAACATCTTTTATGGCCTAAAATAGAGGTATTTGGACACATATATGCTTCAACTGATCTAAAATGTCAAATTTTGGTTCCTCCTTCTCTTCCTTTTGTTTCACAGTTTCCAACCTCTAGGAAAATGGTGGTTCTTGTTCAGTCTACTTGACTGGGGCTAGTTTAGGATTTTTAGGTACATTTGCCTGAATGGAGACATTTAGAGGATCCTCTTCTTACATAGGAAGCTCAATGATAATGGGTGTGGAAGGAGCTAGAAAAGTAGTTCTTGAATGCAAGTGGATGTTACTTACACTCACAACATATCTAGGGAATTGATTTGGATCAGTAGAGTATAATGGCTATTGTTGTGGTTTTTTATTTGGGTTAGGTGTGGGATGAGCTGGTAGCTGAGTAGGTATAGGTGTATTTGAACTTGAACTAGTAGGAGGAGGCATTATAGTAGGCTGTTGAGGCTAAAAAGGTGGCTACATGTAATTGGTTGTCTGGTTTGGCCATTGTTGTCCTCCCCTCCATTGAGATGTTTGTTGCTAGTTTCCTGGAGGTGGCTGCCAATTCCCCTGAAATTGCTACCAATTCCCCTGAGGTTGATGCCACTAGGGTGGAGATTTTTTGTGATTAGGTTAGGTATTTGGAGGGTTACTCCAAGGTTGTGGTGGATATCCTCCATAATTAGATGGATATGGGAGCTTCCACTGGTTTCCAGATGAATAATAATTGAAATATGGCCCAAAAAAAGATTGTGGATCTTGTGGCATACCTTGTCTTGGAGCCCATGCCCTCCTTTGTGCAACATAGTATACTTGATCCTCTTCAACCTGGATTTGCTTGAACTCAGGTGGAATCTTCTTACTATCAATATTAGCTACAATCTTGCATCTGCAATCCTTCTTCTTTTGTCTGCAATGAGGGAAATAATCTACCAACATTGCCTCTACCTCTTGTTTCTTTTTGGCCTAAAGTGTATCCAGCTGAGTAGCCAGATTTTTTATGATGTCTTTCTTGAAGTCTTCTAGTAAGGGAGTAATCTCCATCCTTGAAACTCCACTGGTAGATGACTTACCCATAGAGGATTGGTAAGCTCTCCCTTTCTGTGAGGTTTCCCTAGAATAGTTCTGACATATCTTCTTGATATCCTCCCAAGGAACTTGGGTGATATCTCCCCCTCCCATCAGGTCCAAGGTATCAGTACAAATATCATTAATTCCTCTTAGGAAGAGTAGCTTTTGTGATTCTTCATTGAGTGTATGGTGTGGAGATTTCTGTAGGAAAAACATAAACCTTGAAATGTAATCCTCCAGGCTCTTGTCTTCCTTTTGTTGCATCCTAAAAATGTCATCTCCCCTCATGTCACTACCCCTAAAATATTTATTGCACTTCTCAAAGAACTTTGTCTTCTTGTCCTCCCAAGTCTCCATAGTATTTCTACCTAGGCTCATAAACCATCTTAATGTAGCTTCTTTCAAGGTGGTAGGGAATAGCTTAAGCCTATGGGCATTGGTGGTATAGTCATAACTCCTATAGAGTATGTCAAACTCGAACAAGAAAGTATCAGGATCTTCTATGATAAAGTCCATAGAACTTAGGAAGGATTGAAGCAGGAATATTTTTGTGGTTGTCAACTTCATTTTGATGGGAAATGGGGAAAGGAAAAGCTGGTTGGTTGGGTCTATTTCTATTTGCATCACCCATGCCTACTTGATGTAGTTCCAAAGCAAAGGGATTCTCAATTTGATTTTTTTCTTCAGAGGAAATTTTAGAACTGGTCAGATCAAGGAATGCATCAGAAAAGGGGTGTTTCTCTTCTTCTTCTTCTCTTGGTAGATTCTAATGATCAACTAGTTGGAATGGATTAGGGTTATTAGGAAGGAATCTCCCATGAGCATCTATCCTCCTTCCTCTATGCATACGATATCAGCTCACTATCAGCCAACTCACACAAAGAATTGGCAAAAGAATGGTGGATCATTACTTTCCTAAATGAGGGGCATACTAAGAACAAACTTTCAGAAATACTACAATAATAAAAACTATCAATGACTCCAAAGAGCTCCCTAGTTTGACACCATCCCCAAAAATGATGCCAAAAATGTTGGCCTCCTACAATGATTTAACAACTAAGCCCATAAAGATGTGATTTAGAGATTGGACATCTAATCTGAATAGTTGTCTTAATAACCATGAAGGTGCATTTAACTTGTCAACCTAGGGACGTAGACTTGAAATGGGTCAGCACAGTATGTGCACTAGGAATCCCAAAGTAGCCACATTCTTTCTACAACTAAGAAAGACATAATGCTAAAAGTAAATTGCTTGGAAAGAAATAACATAAATGTTGAACATCCACCAACAACTATACTAAGCTGAAGTGAATGACATAAATGAAAATCTGGGAAAACAAACAAGAAACTACTATGTCTGCTTTGGCTATAGGAATAGTCAGAGAATGTAATTCTAGTGGCTGCAGGAACAGACAATGACAAATTTTAACTAATTGTTGAATAGAAAATAATAATGAAACTAAATGATGGAATGCTCACCAAGTGGGACCCCTTGGATGATTATCCCTTAAGACAAATGTAAACTTAGATGACTTAACTTATAACTTCATTTTATTCATTGGAAAACATGAGTACAAACGAGCAGCATAACTGTATTACTGAAAAACTAATAATGCGAGTACATCATCAGATTAATCAACCTTCTGAGGAGCATTCAAGTCTTATTTATAGGAAGAAAAGCTACTAACTAACTACCTATCAAGGTGGAAACTCCAACAGATTAGGAGGATGCCACTTTAGGAAAAGCACAAAAAGTGGAGAGGAGGTTATGCATGCATAGAATTTGGTCAAGCATGTTTTCCTTAATGCAGATCTAGCACAACAGTAACTCCTATATTCACTCAACAAACAATTAAGACCATTTACAAGGCAGTTACAATCCATCAATTTGAACTAGGAATTTCCCTCTTGTTGAGAGTCTTCCCTCCATTTGACCTTTGAACAATCATCTTGTTGAACTTCATGGTGAATGACCAGCTGGCAAAATCTTCCCCAATTTGGTAGGCTTCTAATTATATCTACATAACAATCTTAGTATGCACAACAATTGCATATTTGTAACTATCTTATAGTAACATTCATTAATCCGCATATAAAATTAACATAGATAGTTCATATAGCATGTCAATGTCATTAAAGATTACAAAAATAAACTTATGCCCAATGTCTATGGTTTTGAGGAAATATTATAAAAAGGTCAACATCCAAGTATCAAAGTCTATGAAAACTACAACAAATGGATAATAAACTCTATCAAAATTGAGTCATAAACTAGACTCATCAATAACAACAAATGCAAAATGCAACATGTAAATAATGTTCAAAGGAGTCTTGCTTAATTCATGTGAGGTCTTTAACTTAGGGAACATTGTGCCTAATGTATCCAAGAGAGAACCAATCAAAGAATAAATATTTCATAACTTAGGGGATGCAATGTGTCACATCAAGCCACTAAGAGGAATGTAATATGCTAAGAGAGATCACGCTCCTGAAGGACATCACACCCAATGTCATCCACAAAGTGACAAATACATCATATGAAGTAAGAAGGCTACACTAAGAACTAGGTAAAGGAAAAATGAAAAATAATAATGCCAATGTACACCCCCACTTTAAAGAAATTGCTAAACACCATACTGTGAGCAATTACTTTAAAGGAGAAAATGAAAAATGCTAACAAGAAAGAAGACATGAGAGCCAACTTGGAAAGCCTTATTACAAGATATATGTTTCTGAGTAAAGTTGCATCATGCCAGAGAAAAAGAAAATAAAGGGGTTTCCCCCAAAATGAAAACACCAAACACATAAGGGATCTATGGATTTGGGGTTAGTATGTTCTTTGTTGCAATGATTTTTTAAGGAGAGCTTGGAACTATCATCATCCCCCAAATACACATAGAACTATCCAAGAATGACACAAAGAGAGTGAAATCAAAGAAACACCTTTTGGGTCAACATGGATGAGACATAGGGTGTCTTGATGCCTTGCATCATCTCCAAAAGGAAAACACAAGACAAATGAAAAAAACAAGGAAAAAGAAATGGAAAATATTTTGGGTTAACATGAAGGAGACGTGAATGTCTCGATGCATTGCGTCATCCTCAAAAGGAAAACACAAGAAAATGATAAAGATGAAATGAAAATGCAAAGAAAAAGAAATCCTTTTGGGTCAACATTAAGGAGACATGAATGTCTCGATGCCTTGCATCATCCTCAAAAGGAAAACACAAGAAAAAGATAAAGATGAAATGAAAAGGCAAAGAAAAAGAAAGCCTTTTCGCTCAACATGAAGGAAACATGAATGTCTCGATGCCTTGTGTCATCCTCAAAAGGAAAACACAAGAAAAATATGAAGGTGAAAAGAAAAATCGATGCACGATATAGAGAAGAATGGAGATACAAATAGAGGAATGTTACAAAGAGAGAGAACAACAAACAAAACATCACGGGGGATCACATCACACACATGCAATCATACAAAAGAAAAAGAAAAAGAAAATGCTAAAGACTAATAAGGAAAATGTGAGTCAACCTATAAGCAAGTCATCTGCCTCCCAATCTCAATCTGTATAAGCAGAAGGTGAATGATGAACCTAAGGGACAATGAAAAATGCATTACTAGGACAAGGCTATCAACTGCTTTCCCCCATTGAGTGCGAGACAAGAATGAGCTGAGGTAGGTGATGGGAAAGTTCATGTAATAGTGAGCATAGAATATTCTACTACTATTACATGACAATGGATGAAATGATAGAAAGCTAGGAAATCACACGATGGCAATCATTTCCATCAAAGTGAGAGTTTTTCAATACTAACTGAAATGCACGACATTCATCAGTACTGTGTCTGAGAACTCGATGATATGACAATGTGGGACTTTTGCATCTTTAGGATATAGAACTAATCGATTTGAATAGGTGGTAATGTTATCAATTATGTTTTCAAAAGAAATTGTAGTTTCCTTTTACTTTCGGGTGGTGGGCAAGGAGAATTTAGTTTTTATAACTTGTAAGGCCTCTTGTGTTTTCTAGATTCACCCTTTTCTTTAGTTGAATTTGGAGGAGGAGGAGCTGAGGTGATCCTCGCATCCTTGTCATTGTTATGAGTAATTGATTGTTCTTTAGGAAGAAGGATATTCTAATTGGGTTGAGAATCAAAGATCACCATACCATCATCTCAAAGCCTTAGATATTCTTTAGGAGGCTTGCTATTATGAGAGGGATCTTGATAGCCTAACCCCTTTGTGTTTTCATCTGTTAGTTTTTTCTCTAAGAATTGATGAATTTCATGTTCACTTGTTATGTCACATCCTTGTTTGCTCAAGATTGTGAAACCTTTGCCATATGTTTCTTCAAGGTTGATGGGAGTGTTTGTTACTTTGTTATCATAAAATGGCTGAGTGTTTCCTTGTGTAGAGGAACTAGGTTCACCTATTGTAGGGAACTTAGGTTCAACTTTTGTTTCAAGATGCAAGTAATTGAACATCTTAAGCTCGGTGGTATGGTAGGAGGATTTGGTTGGTTCATGGATGGATAAAAGGATGCATTAGCTGTTGGGATAAGGTGCCACTAACCTTGTAAATCCCAATATTGTATTTATTCCATTTATTATTTTTAATTTGTAATTACTCATAAGGGATGAATAAGTTTCACCAGCAGTTTATTACAGAGTTACTTTTACTGCTCAAGGAATCTTGGTAAATAGTAAATGAGGTGAGGTGGAGAATCTTGGTGCCTATCTTTGGGAAATGTATTTTTGGGCTATTATGACACATGTCATAAGTTTGTAAGAGCATCTATGACAACTTACAACTGTCATAAGGTGTAAGAGATTCTATGACAACATATGACAGCTATTATTGTCTTGTAAGTTCCTATTCTTGGTTCTAGGTGCCTATATTGGGAAGATGCCTATGAAAAGTGTAAGGGAATATGTAAGAAGATAATTTTGGTGTATCCCAAGATAGAAATATTGGATTTTGTCCATCTCCCATGAATTCCTTTGGTGGGTACTCATTTTGTATAAATATGAGACTTGAGAGTGAAGTTTAAGAGAGAGTGTAACAAGAGTAACAGGGTGTTGCAAGATTGAAGACTCAAGAGGAGACTAGAAGTGGATGTATTGTAATCTTGTTTTGAAGATAATACAACTTGGGCCTCTCTTCTTGGTGGAGTTTTTTCCTGCAAGGGTTTCTCCACGTAAACACTGTGTTATGAGTTTATTCTTCTATTCCATTGCCACCTTGTGTTGTGAAATCTTGCATTCTTATGTTGCTGATTTGTGCCTCTTTGTTGCTGCTATCTTATGGTGATGTTATTGCTGTTATAAGTTCATCTAAGGTGGTTTTATCAAGCATGTTAGAGTGGCTGATTTTAGCATCATAAAGAAGTTGAATCTCTTCATGGTATTTCAATGATTAAGAAAAGTTATTTACAGATTTGCATATAATTTTCAGATTTCTATATTGTAGTAGTCAAAGCCTTGTATCTCACCAATTGGTATCCAATCTTTAGTGATTTGGTGATTAACAATTGGATTAGAGATTGTTCGTTTATTCCAACATTAGCTTCAAGGTTTTCAAGACAATCATTTAGGAACTTATTCATGTTGTGATCATCTTCTCCAATGTTGTCAACATCATGAGGAGGACATACATTAGGAGTTGAGTGAGCATGAGTGAGTTCAATGTCATTAGGGTCATTTTGAAAGGTACATTTTGACACATCCACTAAGGACTTTAATGACATCCAAAACTTGTTAAAGCACATATTCATGATGCAAATTTTAGATTCTAAACTATGCAATAATGTTGCAAATGCAATTGTGAATTTAATCAATGCACAAGATGAATGAATATATGCTAAATGCAATGAATTCAATGAAACAAAAAATATGCAAACTGAAATAGAAAAGTAACAGTAGGAATCAGAGACTTAGAAACTAAACTGTAAATGCTAGAAAATGCAATGCAAAATATGCAAAGGGACTAATTCACCCAAGGTTGCAAATGAGTCCAGGTACTAATTTTTTTGAATTGAAGTTTATGTTTTTTATGTTTTATGATGTAAATCTGAGATGCAAATATAGAATTTTATTGATTTTCAATGAGATTAAATGCAATAATGCAAGCTAAATGACCTTTTCACTAATGCAAATTTGAAACCCTAGAATGCAAATTAACCAAACAAACCTAATGCAATGTTAATGCAAGCTAAATATAGGATGTAAATGCACTCCAAATCAGAATTATGATGCTCTATATACAGGTTCACCAAAATGAAATGATGAAAATGGTGAGCTTTCCTTTTCGCTTCTAGCGTTTTAGACCTAAAAGGAGAGAAACCATTTCCAACCATTCACTCAAGAACAAACCCTTGAAAATTCAATGCAAAGAAGATTTAAATCTTGTAAAGGGACTATTCTAGGGATTGAATGATGTATAATGAGGGGTTCACCACCAAGTGTAAACTTCGAAAAGATAATGAAATGAAAAACACAATGTGATATGCAAAAAAATGCTAAATGACCTAAAAAGATTAACAAACCAATGAAAAGCTATGAAACTGAAAGTGTGCACCCAGAAGACTGAAGAAGGAAGAATGGTGGTCTGGATCACTAAAAAATCTATTGTTGAAATTGACTAGGAATCATATGCTAAGCTGGGAAAATCAGTCTAATTTCCTAGAAAATGCACTGGAGTAGGTTTTAACTGAAAGGGTGTCCAAATCTGTAAAAATATTGATCAAACATGTACAGTGGGACTCATTTACCAATAGTGGTGAATCAATCCACTTCTTCTTTTCTAGAAATTTTGAAGTGGATTATGTGCCTCTTGGTGTACTCTGCTCTTTTTTACTACTTTTTGGATCTGAAATTGTAAAATACCACCTCTAGGTCTTCTCCAAGTTTCTCCAAGGCTTGATGACAACTTTGACAACTTTTAGGGATGTGAAAACTTTTTTGTAACTTTTCTTCTTGGCCAATCTGTAACCTAGCTCTGCAAATCACACACAAAAAGAGGGAAAAATGTTCTGGGGTTAGTGAATAGCAGTTTTCCTTGGTCAAACCCCTTGTTGGTAATTAAACCTTGAAATAGAATGAAATATGAAAAGAGAATGATGAATGAAAAAAATATAATGTTACAACTCACCAAACCCTAGCAATAACGTGCTGCAAATATGTAAGTAATGGCTCCAATGGATGTAGACTTGAAATCTTGCTTGATGTTGATAGATCTTGAATGAAGCACTTGCTTGAAACACAAATCCTACATCACAATTGTTTTCTCTAAAACAACATGATGCAAGCAATCTTTGACATGATGAATGACACTTGAAGATGCTCTAGAATGCTTGATAATCTGCCCTTGAAATGCCTTGAATGCTCTTGTAAATGCTCAAATGCTCTTGTGAACTCACTAAGTGATCTCTTGAATGTTAGGTATGAATATGAGTGAAAGAACCTGGTATTTATACTTAATTATACAAGAATTCCTAAAATTACAACACTACAAGCCGACAAAAAATCTAGGAGAATAAAATCCCACTAGAAATTTGATTTAAATTTGAATTTTTGTCACATGAGACTCATTCACCCAAGGTGGCAAATGAGTCCCATCACACATAATGTATGGGACTAAAAATGAAAAATTCCTAGAAATTTGTGAAACCTGCATCAGGGCCAAAAAGACCTAGATGGGATTCATTCGCTCAAGGTGGTGAATGAGTCCCAAACACTAAATATGTGTCACACAAGCCAATAAAACCTGAATTATGATTGGTTACTAATTGGTGTCAAGATTATCCTCAAAAAGATGCAATAAATAAGGCTTGTGGATGCAAAATAGGGCCAATTAAAGCATAAGAAAGAAAAAATTTAATGACAAGCCTAGAGGAATGTGAAAGTGTGTTACAAAACTTTACAACACTCCAAATAAGACAAGACTAATGTTAATTATGATTAAAATTATGTTTATTATGCTTAGTAAATCGATAAAACCCAAGAAAAGTGTGAAAGTGTGTTACAACACTTCACAACACTTTTGCAAGGCACCATTAAATTCCATTAGTTCATAGGGGCCCAAAACCTAATGTGAATGTGGTATCCACATTACAACACTAAATCAAGGAAACATTAATCCAAAATCCACAAGGAGGACCCAAATGAGTGCGAAAAATGTCAAAGGACCCTTTTTTCGACACCACAAAACCATATTTCATTCAACTGATGATTTTGTGGAAATTTCTTTAGAAATATTTGTGCATGCAATAAACATAGAACGTTTTGTAGAATTTTCTTGGTGATTCTGATTTTTTCTTCCTTAATCATGTTTCTTTCTACATTCAAAAGAGTAATGACCAAACCTCTTACAATAATGACATTGAATGTGTGACTTGTCTTGTCTTTTCCCAGCTAAATGATTATGAGAGTGATCATGGTTATATCATCTTCCACCTTGGTTTGTAGGATTGTTGCTACATCCTCTTAATGTGTTTCTTCCTCTACCCTATGAGTGAATCTACCTTTACTCTTCCACAACTTATTGAAGCCTGAGATGAGAATGTATTTTCTATGGAGGTGTGTGATCTATTCAGCCTCTATTCATGGTTTATCAAAGAGACATGCAACTCATCCATTGTAATTTGAGTTAAATCCTTAGTTTCCTCTATAGCAACAACTAAAGGATCAAACTTATTAGGAAAAAATCTTGGCTTTTTTTCAACTATTCTTGTCTCTTTTATCATTTCCCCATGAGATTTTATTTGATTCGCAAGCCCAACAACATATGTAAAAAATGTTTCCATAGAATCTGAATCTTTCATATTTATATTCTCAAAATCTCTTCTAAGCAATTGGAGTTTTGCAGTTTTAACTTTGCCCTTACCTTGATATGCTACTTGGAGAGTATCCCATGCATCCTTTGCTTGACTGGCTGCTGCCACTCTGCGAAGAATGCTCTCATGCATGGCTTAATGAATGTAGAAAAGGGCTTTTCCATATTTCTTCCTTTGCTCTTTCAAAAGATATTTTTCTTCCTGTGTGAGTGCATTGAATGTTGTTGAATCGAGGGGGTCTGTATACACCTTTTCAACAATTTCCCAAACATCTTAGGATCTAAAAAGTTCTTTTATAGTCAAGGACCAATACTCATATATTTTTACCAGTGGATTATGTAGTCTATAGACTTGACAAGGATGCTCCAAATATGGACGCCATTAATGGATGTCAATAAACACAACAAAGATCTGGAAGAAAAACAACTTAATATTTGATTACAAAAGCCTTCAGCTCTAATAGCAAATGAAGGGAAGGGGTAGAGGGTTAGAGCAGCAAAATGAAATGCAAACAACAAACTGAAATATGCATACAATAGTGATAAAATGGCAAAATAAGATGAATATGAATACTGCCCTCAACACATAAAAAATACATAGTAGAAAATAGACAATAACATATTACATATATCTATTAAAATCTAGAATAATTTCAGCAGAGCTTCGCTACTCTGTCTTTCTTCTTTTTTTTAACTCTTTTCTCTCTAAGTTCTTTTTATAAGCATACAAAATCAAAAATTAATTCCTGTAGAGAAGTCATTCAAACTTTCCTTACAAGCAAAATAAAAGGATTAATGTTTTTGTTTAAAATAGAGAGAATGTCAAAGTCTGATCTAAACATGCCATTTAATGAGAATATGTTCACCTTGCCCAAAATTAACCACTACCAGAGATTTATTACAAAAATCTAAATATTAGATCAACGTATGTTGCTCTGCCGGTGGTAGATTAAGCAGAAAAATATATTTCAACGATGACCGCATAAGAAATTCACGGTTCAAATGAAAAAAGGTTTCGTCTGATTGAAAATCCAGATGCGGGCAAAGGGAAGTTAGTTTTCTTTGTATAGAGTGTGGTGTGAGCCATTTGTTTTTAGAGTGTTATATAAATATTTTATTGTTTGTAGTCTAAATAATTATTTTATGTTTATCTATTTAAAAATAATTTTTGATTATCAAATATTTAAGAATTATTTTTTAATATTTTTTAAATGAGAAAAATATGATACATATTAATATTTTATTTCTACTCATGAAAATTTAAAGTAAACATTGTTTTTCAATAAATAAATTAATCTTGATAAACTAAATTAATTAAATAACAATAATAGATAGATATTTTTTGGATATAGAGTTAGGTCTTATAGTTTATAATACTAGCACTTGCACCGAAAGAAGGTGCAATGGTTACACCGATTGTATTTTATATAAAATATGCTTGAAAGGAGGTCTATAATTGAATTTATTATAAGTAGTAATTAAAAAATTTAGACATTTGTTGGAAATAGAATTGATTCTGTATTCATGTATCTTTTGTATGAAGATATTCTAGAAACAAAATAATTAAATTTACAATTGATGTTGACCAAAAACATCATTGAACCTCGCACCTCTATCACCTTATCTATCGCCATTGCAACTTCTATTGAACTAAGTTCATGCAAATTTTATTTTGCTTAGTGTGGTACAAAGATATATAGCATGAACAACAAAAAGATTTATGTAATATAAATTAACTAAAGAAAATATAAATGGGACGAGAAAGACAATTCTCTTTTTTCTTTGGGTTGTGATTGTTTAGCAAGTGTCCATCTGCATACCAAATAGGTTTAAATGAGTTAGTGAAGGGGAAAATATTGTGTAAGACATAATATAAACTATGTAGTGTAAAACTAAATTAAAAGTTAATATGAAAGAGATTGGATTGACATGTCTTTATAAATCTCTGCAAATTTACAGAACTTAATATTCCTTTTTTTCTAGGCCTACTATCGAGATCTAAAGCAAGGTGAACTTCCCAACCAAAAAAATATGGTAGATCACCATTTTAGACATGTCTCTATGTAAATCTCTGCAAACTTACAGACTTAATGGCATGCTGAAGAAACTAATCAAATAACACACAGATAATAAAATAACACACAGATGTATGTGGTTCAGCCGTAGCCTACGTCCACTAGAGAAGGGAGAGAGGGTGTTATTATTCATTGTATGTATCAAGAGATTACAATAGCTCTACATATAGAGATACATCAGCCTTAATTAGAAGAAGGCATAGATTAAGACGAATCCAGACGAATCCCACAAAGTATGCATTCTCCATAAATAGCAATCTACAGATAGAAACAAATCCCGTAAATCTCTCTTCTCCAACACTCCCCCTCAAGTTGGTGCGAAAATGTCAATAGAGCCCAACTTGGACAATATTTCTTGACACTTGAGAGCTAGAAGACCTTTTGTAAATATATCTGCCAATTGCTGAGTTGTAGGGACAAAGGTTGTGTGGATGAAATTGGCTTGCACATTCTCTCTAACAAAATGACAGTCAACTTCAATATGTTTAGTGCGCTCATGAAACACTGGATTTGAAGCAATATGGATAGCAACCTGATTATCACAGAATAATGGAGTTGGTAGAGATGAACCATAACCAAGGTCCTGCAATAGAGCGCGAAGCCATATAATTCCACTGGTAGTTGATGCCATTGCTCTATATTCTGCTTTAGCACTTGAACGAGCAACAACACTCTATTTTTTACTTTTCCATGTGACCAAGTTACCTCCAACAAAAGTACAATATCCAGTTGTAGACCTTTGATCAATGGGAGATCCTGCCCAGTCAGCATCAGTATAGGCAGTAATAGAATTATGGCCAGTCTTACGCATCCATATACCTCTGCCTGGGGACCCTTTCAGATACTGTAAAATTCTGGTAACGGCATGTATATGTTGAGCCTTGGGAGCATGCATGAAACAACTTACCAAACTAAATGCATAAGAAAGGTCAGGTCGAGTAATGGTTAAATAGATTAACCTACCAACCAACCTTTGAAACTGACCAATATCAGACAACAATGCACCAGTATCATCCAATTTTCCTCCGCTATCTGTTGGCATATCTGATGGTTTGATTCCAAATTTACTAGTTTCTTGTAACAAATCCAGCACATACTTTCGTTGATTAAGAAAGATGTCATTTTTTGAGTAGGAAACTTCTAATCCTAGAAAGAACTTCAGAGTTCCCAAATCTTTAATGGAAAATCTATTGTGTAGCAGAATTTTTATCTTAGAAATTGCATTTTGATCATCACCAGTAATGACTATATCATCAACATAAATCAGCACAACAACAATACCGAAGTTACTTCTTTTAACAAACAGAGAAGGATCTACATTACTTCATTTCAGCCCATTCAGCATAAGGACAAAACTAAGCTTAGCATACCAGGCCCGTGGAGATTGTTTAAGCCCGTAGATTGCCTTTTTTAACTTACACACTAAACCAAACTTGGCCTCTTGCGGATGCCCAGGTGGGATGCTCATGTAAACTTCTTCTTTAAGATCACCGTGCAAGAATGCATTTTTGACATCCACTTGAAACAATTTCCAGTCTTGATTGACGGCAAGGGAAATGAGGACCCGGAATGTGTTCATCTTTGCAACAGGTGCAAAAGTTTCCTGGTAATCTATGCCATATGTTTGTGTGAATCCTCTAGCAACAAGTCTGGCCTTATGTCGTTCTAAGGAACCATCACTGTTGTATTTATTTCTTGTACACCCAACGACATCCGACAGTTTTCCTTCCTGGAGGTAGCTTAACAATCTCCCATGTGTTATTGTCATCTAGAGCTTTTAGCTCGTCTTGCATAGACTTCCTCCAAACTGCAATGGAGTTAGCTTCTCTAAAAGTTTTAGGTTCTTGATTATGATCAACGGTACTCAACAAAGCTAGGTGAGACTGAGAAATATTATTATAAGACAGGTGTTCCTGTATAGGATAAGATGTAGCATGATAAGTGAAGAAATCTTTCATTCGCTCTGGAGGACGAGTTGCTCTACTCGATCGTCGAGTAGCTTGAGGAGATGTGGGGATTGGTGTTGCTTCAGGAACTTTTGCATCGTGATCAGGAACAACATCCTCATTGGTAATGGTAGGAAGCGGAACTGGGTGAGACACAGACTCCCCCTATGACCGACTCCCAGATTCAACACAAGCTTTAAAAAAAGATTCAGACTCCACAAAATGGACATCACGTGAAACAACAATTTTACGAGTGACTGGATCATAACATATGTACCCTTTCTTAGTGGAAGAATACCCAAAAAATACACACCGAGTAGAGCGAGCTTCTAACTTATCTCTGTGTATTGCTTGCTGGTGCACATAACAGACACATCCGAATACCCTCAAGTGTGAGATGTCAGGTGTCCTATTTTTGAGTATCTCCAATGGTGACTTGAACTTAATAACACGGCTGGGAAGATGGTTGATCAAATATGCAGCGGTCAATACACCATGAGACCAATATTGTTTTGGGACCTTTGTTTGAAACATAAGGGCCCGTGCGATTTCCAGGATGTGTCGATTCTTTCTTTCGGCCACCCCATTTTGTTGTGGAGTTCCGACACAACTTGTTTGATGAATAATGCCTTGGCTTTGAAGATATTCTGAAAAAGATCCTTTAACATATTCGGTACCATTATCAGACCTAAAAGTTTTAATTTTAGCACCAAACTGATTAAACACCATAGTATGAAAATCTTTGAAGACAGAAGTCACTTCAGTTTTTGATTTTAACAAGTATAACCAGGTAGCACGAGAAAAATCATCAATGAACAACACAAAATATTTATATCCATCATAAGAATCAATAGGCGCAGGTCCCCATAAGTCGGAGTGAACTAATTCAAACAACTCAGTAGACATAGAAGACGAATTGACAAAAGGTAAACGCGTTTGTTTAGAAAACTAACAAACATCACAGACATCAGAATCAACAGAAGCATAGGGACAAAGTCTTGACAAGATACGGTTGGATGGATGTCCAAGCCGTTTATGTAAAGTGTGACTTTCAATTACACCACTGGCATGATACACCTTATTGAGGGAGTTTAGAAAATAAATTCCATGTGAGTATGTTCCTTTACCAATCGTCTTCTTCGACTTTCGATCCTGAAAGATGACAAATGTTGGAGAAAATATGACATCACAATTTAAAGAATTAGTAATTTTTCCAACAGACATAAGTTGAACAGGGAAGGATGGAACAACCAAAGCATCAGATGAAGCATTATGAGAAAAGAAACTAATTTTACCACTTCCTAAGGCTGAAACAGTAGTTCCATTTGCAACAGAGATATCATGCTTATCAATTTTCAGAATAAAATTGGTTACTGAAGAAGGACTATTGGCCATATGATCTGTAGCTCCAGAATCAATAATCCAGGAATTCATTTTGGAATTGGAAGTAAGATAAGCATGAAGATTACCTGACATGTGAGAGGAAGTGGATGGACTGTTGCCAGAAGAGACAGTCTTACTAAGTTGTTGAAGAAGATGACCCAACTGATTGATTGAAAAAGAAGTCTCGGCTACAGCAGCATGATCCTTCTGACCCTTATATTCAGATTTGAGATGTGGATGTAATTCCCATAAGTGATCCTTGGTATGCCCAGTTTTCTTGCAGTGATCACATTGATAGAGTTCCTTCTTACCCTTGTAGCGAGAAACATTCCTATTTTTGTCAGAAAAATGAGGCTTTCTTTTATCATCCTTTTCAGCCAAAAGGACATTAGATTCAATCTTCTCCGTTGAAGTTTTGGATTCTGAGCTCATAGTCTTTCTTTGAGTTTCCTCTCACTGAATAATAGCACAAACACCAGCAAGAGTGGGTAATGTGGCATCCATCAGAAGATTGCGCCTTATGTATTCATACTCAGGCTTCAGGCTACGAAGTAGTGAGAAAATTTTATCCTCCTCAGCTCGTTTCAAAAGAGTTTGGGCATCAGTGGTATGTGGACGATACAGGTTCAATTCATCCCACAGTTTTTTTAGATTCCCAAGGTGTTCGCTAAAGGTTTTCTCACCTTGTTGGGCTGCAGCAATTTCAAGAGTGAGTTCAAAAATACTGGCAGCATTATTTTGGTTCCCATATAATTCAGCGATTGAATCCCACAGTTCTTTTGCTGAATTAGAAAAAGTGAAAATTTTGGCAATATGAGTTTCCATCAAATTGAGCAACCATGATCGAACAAGCTAATCATTGGATATCCAATCCTCATATCCCAATTCAGTAGTTTGAGGACACTTTTTATCACCATTAACAAAATCAATTTTTTTCTTGCCACCAAGCGACAAAGTAACAGCTCTAGACCATGCTACATAATTGATACCATTTAACGAAACTGATGAAAGTCTCCAACTAGGATTCGAATCGAACTCAGCCATGAAAAGAGCAAGGAAGAAGTCACAAAAAAACACTTACAATGACAGTCTCTGTCACAGATTCAGAACACACCAGATTTCTAAGGCAGAGGATAAAGGAACCCGCATGAACCAGTAGAGTAGGCGCAGAATTTGAAGAAGGCAGATCACATGGCAAGGCCGATGATCTCACGGCAAGAAGAGGCTTTTTACTGCGCGAACCAGATGACAATGAGGTCCAATTTGCTATCCCTTTTGTTTTATTGCTGGCCACGGTTGACTTCACACGCCCCAGACCTTTCTGCGAGGCCAAGTACTTGAAACTTCTGTGGCAAGCTTGAGAGCTGCTGGAGCTAGAGCTTGTCTAGAAGCTTGACTTCGATTCCAGCGACTTTGATCTCCACACCTGAACCTCTTTCTTTAGCAAGACCTCAATTTGCCCCAAGGAATCTGAATCGCTGTAAGACAAACGCTTAGTGCATTCAGTAAGAGGAAGGATGTGGCCCTTGTGGAAGAGATCGGCAGCAAAAGAGGCTTTGATGTTTGCAGAGAACCCAAAATCGCGCCGCACAGAGCAAGATCGCGGGTTTTAGAGGCCAGGTCGTGCGCTGGGAGCACAGAAAACGGCTCAGGAACAAGTAAAAATGGCCACACACCCTCGATTTGGCTCAGGAACAAGAAAAAAATGGCCACACACCCTTGATTCAGCTCAGGAACAAGCAAAAAACAGCTCGAAACAATGGAACAGAAAAAGTTGTGCGGCCAAGAAGAAATCAGGCCAAGACCCGCTCTAATACCATGAAGAAACTAATCAAATAACACACAGATGTATGTGGTTCGGCCGTAGCCTACGTCCACTAGAGAAGGGAGAGAGGGTGTTATTATTCATTGTGTGTATCAAGAGATTACAACAGCTCTACATATAGAGATACTTCAGCCTTAATTAGAAGAAGGCCTAGATTAAGACGAATCCAGACGAATCCCACAAAGTATTCATTCTCCATAAATAGGAATCTACAAATAGAAACAAATCCCGTAAATCTCTCTTCTCCAACAATGCCTCTATTTTAAACATATATCTGTAAATCTCTGCAAATTTAGACTTAATATTTCTGTCTAGGCTTAATATTGAGCTATAACGCAAGATCAACTTTCATCAAAGAAATATAAATTTAGGTGGGACGAGAATGGATAATCTTTCCAATGGCCGCCTCTTGGTCACACAGATGAAAAGGATCAAAAAAGGGATGAGTTGTTACTGCAAAAGAAATTGGTACAAAGTCCCAGGGAAATTGGGGGAGGAAATTGGGGGAGTTGGGAGAAGTGTACTGCAATCTCCACCATTGAAAAAATCAGGGGAGTTGTCGCAACCTCTGATATCCATAGCTGTTACCACTATCTCTCTTGGACCATCATGTAACAATATGGCAGCATCTGTAGGGCAACAGAAGGAGAAATCACTTGGACTATCAACTGTATCGACTGCAGCTACTTCGGTCAATTCAATTCAGATTGATTCACAATATCAATAGGCTCAGCAATCCGTGTCATTTAGCAGACGCAAATCTAATTCTCTTTCTAAGCAACCCTCTACAAGCGGAGTTGCATCGCCAGGAAGTGTAACAAATTCAATGGCGCCATCTAATGTTAACAGTCCATCAACTGGCACAGCACCTTTGCCCAATTCAATAACTAAACCAGATCAATCTACTGTCAGCCAGGATCAAAACAAGCAACTTGAGACTATATCAAAATTGGTGTCAGTAATTCAAAGGTATATTGTTTCCTTGTATCTATTTTTTATTTAAGGGAGTATAGGAAAGGATGTTGTCACTTCTCTGCAGGATCTCCATTGTTTATATTTTATAATCTTAATTGTATTTTCTGCTTTGCTTGCTTTTGTGCAATTTCTTTGATAGCTCTTTGGTAGTGGTAGTAAATTGTGGGAAGCAGAATGTGGCTCATGTTGCAAAGCAGTCACAGTGCCAACCAAAACTTCTAGAAATAATTAAGTATTGTAACTGGCCTTTTAAGTACAGGCTGTGTTTGTTTCTTAATGGAGCGACATGCTATTTGGAGTACTGATTCTTTAATTGATGGTGACAAAATTACAGACATGGTCTTCCTATCAGAAAGAAAAGTGTGGAAGAGGTGCGTGAAACAAAGAAGGTTCCGCCTTCTTTGCAGTTGCTTGTAGCAGCTCTTAATAATGCTACAAATAATGAAGATCAGAAGAATGTCAAAGGACAAAGAAGTCTGTCCAATTCCCTTGTTGGTGGAGGTGTAAATGTTCACAAAACACGAATTATGAATTTTGTACTTGCAGATCATATGTATCCAGGTTGGACCTTTTTTTTTATGTTTTTTTCTTTTTTGTCTTTTTGTACCTGTTGCCATACGATTAATCTAATTTCTCACTCAATATTCTTCTGCATATTGTTATCTGCCGGAAATAGTGCTCCAGTTTTGATTCGTAGAATTCGGGTTAGATTAGTAATGTGTGAACGTGCAAAGGATGGAATGGTGGAGGCTGTTGTGCAGTTTGGGGATGATCAAGATGAAGACTCTTTGAATTGTTTGCCCAGATGATGTTCTGCCTTCCTTGCCGAACACTGTAAGTTAAAAAATGTTTACAGTCAGGTTTTGTGTAACTAACTGGTTCAAATTTTATTCATTGAAGATTTAAAATTGTTGCTTTATCTCTTCTGCATGGTGTGTGTGCTGTGCAGCATTTCGCAGACAGGCTAGCTGCGCAGTTAAGTGCTCTGGTAAGTATGAGAACATAGTTTTTATTGGTTAGCCCTACCTCAACATAGTATTTCATGAATGCCAAAATAAATAAACAAACTTATGTTACAGGTAAATTTCAATGAGAGGTTGCTTATGTAATCAAGACCAATCCTTATAGAGTCCAACAATTTTGTCCACTGTCCACCTTGCTATACCTGTAAGGTCCAGACAAATCCTCTGGAGAAATTCCCTGGCGGCGTGGATAAGTGGCGAAACTCAATAAAGTTAAGAGGAATTACAACCAAAATGTCTGACAAAAAAGGCTACTAACAAATCTTCAGCAGCTACTCTGCCAATAATTAACTTACGGTCTAACTAAATAACAGGATAGTGAAACCCTGTTTGTATGCAGCGGCTTAAAAAACTGTGTACCAAGAAAGCAAAAGGCGAGGGAAAATAGAAACTGTCAAATAGAAAGGCGCCGTTGAACATCGAGAATGGCTCCGGTGGCAGGCTAAGAAAAACCTCTTCTTCAATTCCATGAAAACCCATGGGAAGATATTCTTTTGGCCATGCGACAAACCCTTGAACAGGAAAATAGTTAATTTAAGATATTAGTGTTGGCCACTCCACCATTACGCCAGTCTCTTTGACCAAAAATAGCTAGATTTGTTTAGGGTTTGAGCAAGGGGAAATACAAATTTATTTTTGATGATTAACAGATAGAATTACATAAAACATTAAAAATATGACAAGCAGTTACCATCAGAATAAACACAGAAACAACCACATAAAGAACACAATTGTTTTAGAATGAAATAAAACACATCAAAAAATGATCCAACGGTTCAGTGTCTTTAAAAAGCGATGCAATACGGTTCAAGTCATATTAGCCGTTCATTTTTCCATTGATATTTTTTGCATTTTTTCCCGGGACCAATTCACTCCGCGTTTAACTGTAGCCTGCATTTCGTTTACAGTGAATAGATTGAAATGAAAAACAATTTTTCGATTGGCCGAAGCAAAAAGTACGCAGGCCATACAAAGGCAAGCTGACATGATAGATCTACGGCTGTAAAAGCATCCCTATCGATCCAAGACGATTGGAATTACAATGGTTCGTCCATTGGTTTTCGCAAAATTTTAAAACCGGCTATGAAGTTAAAAAGCGTATTTCATGTTTCTCTGGCGTATTAAGCCTTTCCAACGGAGGAAATTTAGTGCATTTTCACCAAATAATTAAAAGAAAGCCTCTCCAAAGGTAACAAGCATCACGGATTAAAAAAATTATTTAGAATTACATAATTTTTATATTATATGACTGAATTTTATTAGATTAATTTTGTTTTATTTTTTTAATAATAATTTAATATGGTACAAATATTTAATTATTATTATATAATTAATCAAATTGTTAACAATAATTAATATAAATTTTATATTGATTTTTTATAATAAATAAATTAAATGTCTTATTTTACAAATAGAAATTTACAAATAATAATATAAAATATATGATAATTATAATTAATAAAGAATGTTAATAAGATTTGATATACAATTAGGTTGGTTTTTTTAGTATATCAAAATGTATGATGTTTAATTGAGATTAAGAACATAATTTATAAGTTAGTTTTTATTTTTAGCTTTATAATTGATATTAATTATTATTTAAATTTTATTAGATATGATTATAATAATTTATACACTAAATAAGCTTTATTTATTATATAATTTATTTTATTCATAATGTTTCATTTAAATTCTACTTAATATTACATAATAATTTATATATTGAATTTTTTAATAGTCAATCAATTGAAAATGAGTATTATTATCAAATAGATTTAATGTATTTGCATATATAATTTTAAACTAATATGTTATATATATTTTATTTTATTATTGAAAGGAAATAAACAATAATTCTACAGCTAATTCTTATTATGTTATTATGTTATATAGATGTTATTTAAGATTATTTTAAACCTTCATGTGATGGAAGATTTTTTAATTTATTTTTATTGAAAATTTAAGTAATAATTATATATTTACTTAGACACAACCATTGTTTTAAAATATAGTATTTTCTAATTTAAATATCTTAAATGTACTTTGAGAAAGGATATCATAGTAATTTAATTTATACTATAAAACATAAATTATATATTATATATTATATATAATAAAAATTACTATATATAAATATAATATAATATATAATTAGTCTATAAGTACACATTAAAGCGTATATAATACAAATTGTATCATTGATATACATTATATTTATATTGTAAATTACTAAATTCATTTTAAAAATAATATTATAATATATTTATTATATATTATTATTGTATTTGATAGTTGATATAATATAGATTGCATCATTATAATAAATTATATTTTATATAATGTAAATTATAAAATTCATTTTAAAAATAGTATTATAGTTATATTTATTATTATATACATAATATTTAATATTTAATATAGTATACTATACATATATTTAATAATTAATTTTATTTTTATTTTTATTTTTATCGATAAACATTGCAAGGGGCAGTACCCTATATTATTTTCCAAAAAAATTACAGTAGTAGTAGAGAAAGTTGGCTAGCCTTTTCTATAATATTGACCAACCAGAGTGTCCAGATAGCAAAACATGGAAACATACCAAAATCTGGTTGTCATATCAGTTACTGGCAGACCAAGAGAACACCATAGTCTATGGTAAAAATACCCCACACCCAGGACTAACACAGAACCTAGTACCCATAAACTACTGAAAATAACATTACATTGCACTAAGATTCAAAAACCCACCCTAAAAACTTTCAATTCTGTGAGTACCTTCAAAACCTCAGAGGTCTTCATCTTCATCAGTAGCTTTGCAATGCTTCAGGTATGCCTTATAATTGGCGATTGTGGGACAGTCAGGACCATGGTTCCTCTAAGCTGGGTCATTAACTTTTTCTTCTAGGTCTCATTGATCGTTTTCCTATCATTCCTCTCCATCACCTAGACCCCATTCCTAGATGTCATCAACATCAAACTCATCCTCAAGCTCCTCGTCCTTTGTATACCTTCTAACCCATCCCCTAGGCAGATTAGTTGTTAGATTTGCAGCTCTAAGGAGGAAGAAGATGCTCCTATCCCTTTCTACCCATAATTTTTTCAAAACCTTCAGGATCAATGGTACAAATCAGAGGGAATTTCATAACCTCGCGGCCCCTCATGCACGTCATATAATAGTTTTGTGGCATGGGTATGTTCCTTTCCTCATCAACATTATCCAATGTCATGTCCATTTCAGCCAACCATGTGTGTGCAAAAACCATATGGGTCAATTTCTTACCTAAAGCCTTGGAAATGCCCATGTTAAGGAGGACTGCAAGAAACATTGTCAAAATATTTGTGTTGGCTCACACTCTATGGAAGGCATTCAGGAATTTTGGACCAGCACGTGCGTAGTGGCCACTAAAATGAGCAAATGAGAGGATTGAAGAAGTCCTTGTAGTCGTTTCTTCGTGATTTCCCCACAAAAAGCCTACATTTTTTATTCGTTTTCCAAAGCCAGCGGCATCTCCATTGCACCTCAATCTTCACACCTTCCAGAAATTTCTACTCTATACTCATTTGGATCCTTTGAGATGGAAAAAACTATAAGTGCCTTTGAGAACTACTTGCTTACCAATGCATGAAAGCTAATGTACCTAGTGCCACCAACATGTGTGGTAAATGCAGCTGCAAATGTGAGGAGTACTCATTCCCATAGATGAAATTAATGCAATGGCCAACAACCTTCTGAAGGAATCATTTTCTTATTTTTAGCTTTTTAAATTGTGATTATAGTGGCATCCCAAGACTTGTTGAGAATGACATGAGAGCGTCCTTTCCTTCCGAAGGTTTTGGGGCCGCCAAAGTAATAAACAATGCCAGAAGATTTTCCTAGTTAGTAATCCTTCGGAATCCTAGCTGGACAACCCCGAGGCAGCTTTTGCTAGCTCACCTGCTTCAAAGTTTCCTTCCCTGTATATGTGACTAACTTTGAAGGTTGCAAAGCTGTCAGATAAATCCTTGATCTGTTGTAGCTAGTGATTTAATTTCCAATTAGGGGTGGATCCTTTACATATTGCATTGATTGTAATTAGGGAGTCGCCTTCTAGGTGGATCTGACTGAAGTTTAGGTCTCTACCTAGCTACAAACCAATTGCTACCGCTCTAAATTCTGCCTCATTGTTTGTGCATCTACCCAAGGAAATTGCTTTCATGCTACTAACACCTTGTAGTTAGAGTCTCGTGCTATACAAACAGCCCCATCAAAGTTGATTTTTATCCAACTAGGATCAGGGGCTTGCCACCGATTTTCCTCTCTTGATGCTTTTTTGGATTGAAGGAAGCTACTTCCACTCAGAGAGGGTGGTTTAAGACCCGGGAAGTGTTTGATCAAAGTGTCATCCCAACTAGTGAAGACTTTGTGTTTGGCTTCCTTATGTCTAGCAACCTTATTGACTAGTTCTACTATTACTCTTTCAATCTTGTCCCATAATCTGTCCTTGTTCAATTCCTATCCTTGAAAAATTCTCTAGTTCCTTTCCTTCCATAGCTCCCAAATAACTAACGATGGGGATATTTGCCAAATGATGTTAAACACTGCTTTGCTACTCTTTTGAGGCCACATTTTAAACCAGGTTGCAAGATCATTTGGTATTAGACTTTTAAAGTTAAGCTTGTTTCTTACATGATTCCAACATTCTGATGCATATGGACAGGATAGCAACAAGTGGTCTATCATTTCCAAGCGAGCTTTGCAAAGGCAACACCTCCTCGGGCCTTGTATTCCAAAATAATTAATTATATTTTTAAAATATATATTATATGTATAAATTATATTCTATAATAAAAAATATTGAATGTAACTCAAAATTAATATAATTACTACTTAATATATTTAAATATAATACAAATAAAAATAACATATAAATATAATACAATCTATATAAATATTCTATAATTTAGCCATGGTGGATAAAAGCATTGGGTGTTGCCCCTTAGTAGTGATTTACCAAACAAAAAATATATATAATACAATGTTTGATTAATATATAATATATAAATTGCCAGTATTGGCATGGTGTGATGGTTTATAGGTGGCATTGTTGTTCTTTCCACCAAGGTTCAAACCCCATTGGGGTGGTATTGTTGAATGGTTGTATTCCGGTTCATAGCTCTGGTCAAAAGCGTTTGCCCCTTGAATAAAAAAAAAATATATAATATAAAAATATATTCTATAATTTGTGTTATAATTAATATATTAAATGTATTTATCTACCTGAAAAAATCTAATATTTATTGTATATAATAAAGAATATAATACTAAATAGTCCAAATTAAATTATCTTCAATTATTCTATTTTTTAAAATTATTTTTTATATAGTACTAATTAAATTATATTAAATTAGTATAGCCAATAATTAGTATTTTTATATGGTATAAATTAAATTAACATACAAATATAATACAATATGTAATTAAAATATAATATATTTAATATGAATTAAATCATGTATAATCTATTTATATTTATTATTATATAAACATGTCTAGACCAAATTCTATATCCATCCATCTCACTCCCTCTCTCTCCCTCTCTCCCTCTTCCCCTTCCTCTTTCTAGACCTCTATATCTATATCTCTTTTCCACTCTCTCTATCTCTCCATATTTCTTCCTTCATATCTCCCTCTATCTCTATCTCATTATCAATCCACCTCTCTCTACCCCCTTTTCTCTCCCTCTCTCTACCTCTTTATATAAAAGTTCCTCTCTCTCTATTGCAAACATAACATGAGCTTGTTGGTCATGGAGCTTGATTACCTTCCTGATTCACGGGTTTTATTTTAATTGTGTTTCAATTCCTATAAGTGGATGCATGTTTATTTGAAGCCATCACTTCTCCATTTAGACCTTGATTAAACAAAAAACACCATTTTCTAAATGACCCACTAATTAATCTCATGTACTACACAAATATATTCAAAAAAAGACCCAAAAAAATCCCTAATTTACCTTCCATACCTCTTTGGCATACCCATTGCACACCAAGGTGCAATTGCTAGTTGCATAGATATGACAACAACACAATGCGGGTGCACATGAGGATAAGAAAACTTGATTTTCACCCATATCTTATCGCCCCATCACCGCAATTTTACAGCCATGCAAGCAACACAATGTCGGTGCAGATAAGAATTAGAAACCATGATTTTTGCCTCTATCTTTGGATCGCGACTTTACAGCCATATGATTTTGCATTTTTTTTTTGCAATTTGCCTGAGACAATTTCAGTGGGTTGTGCCCACAATAAATAGCTTATCAGCTAATAATAACTTTTACAATTAGTAATTACATTCTAATGTATAATGGGTGTGATAGCAATGCATAAATGAAAATAATTTGTTTAGAGAATTAGTACAATTTATTAGAATATACCGATAATCTTTCTTTTATAATGAAGAATGGGAATAATTTGTTAATAGTTTTAATAGAACATTTAATTTATTTTCAATTGTCATGAATGTCATCCTCTTATTGATTTTTTATCTGAAAATATGCATTATCCTTCATGCACGCTTATCATTGGTATGTGAAAGTGGGGAATATGTAAAGATTAGTAGAATAATGAATCATTGATAAGATAATGAATGCAAATCCTTAAAAATATTTATTCTCGATGCTATTGAATTTTCCAAACAAGTACTATGGTTATATGTGTACCAATATTTATATTTGCTAGGTAGTAGTGGCCACATAAAATTTCAATCTCACTCATGAGTTGCCTTCTTATGTAGGGCATGTCCCATAGCCCTAAATTTATTTTTAAAAAAACAATTTTAAGCTATTATAACATGAGTGGTTAATCATTTTACCACAACATTGATAGGCACTAGTCATTTTCTATGATGAATTTTCTTACATAATTATTGTTGTATCAATCATAAATACTCACATCCTAATATATTTAAGATTACCATAATATAAATTAATTTATTTGGTGATTGAAAGCATGGATCTAATATTTGGTGTAATAGTTCATGAGAAAGTAGTTCAAACTTTTCATTGTGGATGTGGATATTAATGCCTTATAGGAATTGCTTACTCATTCATGTTGTACAACTACATTTCCTTCTATCTAGGCATGAGCATTGCCTGTCATGATGAAAATTAATCTTTCCAAAGTTGTTTAAAAAATGTATAGCTAGAAAAGTCTACATAGGATAGATTTAGGTGGACAAACAATGGTAGGTTGAATCCCATCAAAGGAAGAAGAAGATTATGGAGGGGATAAATTAAGAGGAGAAGGTCGGTCTATAGTGGAAAAAAATCTACAAGAGCTATGAAGGATTATAAATGAATTTCGTGGAGGGAGATGGGATTTTTCCTAGCTATGTGTTGGAAGAAGTGAAGGAAGAAATATCTTGAGGTATCTATTTTAGTAATGTATCTTCCTACATATTGTGTGTACTTTCTAGAAGGGTGGTCATACCACTTAGCTATATTTTGTGAGCTATATTTATAAAATTCTTATTTGACATTTTTGATGTTGGAACATTAGGTTTATTTATTTATACTCTAATTTACTAAGATTTTCAATTGTTCAAGGAGTTGATCATAATTGGTTAAAGCATTGATTTCTCATTGTGGAGATCCAAGTTCAAATCTATAGAAAGACATCTAATATTGAATTCTAAGTTGTGACTCTTGGTTTTCCATAATTGGCTTTTAATAGTGGTTTCTTAATAAGCAGATTTCTAAGTTGTGACTCTTGGTTTTCTATAAGTGGTTTCTAGTGTGGTTGCTTGAAAGGAGTTGGTATGTGTTGTATGGTTGTTCTTACAAGATTTTTTAAGTGTCTCATGTTGATTCTCGTATGAAAAAATAATTGTAAACGATATTCAATATATAAAAAAATATTTAGCAATATAATAGATTTTTCACTAAATAAATTCATTCAATTCATATTTTTATTCACCTATACTCTAATTTACAAATATTTGATAATACACTAGTATTTTGTCTAATTCTTTGTAGATTAAATATTTATTATTATTTTAAAAATATTCACACTAATGCATCACACCATTCAATCTAATTGAACAATATAATTTATTCTAAAAAATTATCTTTGAAGGTTACTTTTAAAAATGATCTTTGAAAGCTCCTTCAAACAGAGTCCATCAATTTTGGACTAATTGACATTGTTATCTAGAATTAGTTATGTGAAATTTTACATCTAAGGTATATTTTAATGTAATATGAATTCCAATTTCAATAAATGTTGAGCTAATTTGCAATATATAAGAATGATTCTTATAATGGTTATTTATATAGGATCCTCTCCCTATTTAAACAACCAATATGTGGAGTACACTGTTTAATTGTACAAGCCTTTTATATTTATTTATATAAATAAACAAAAATATTTAACTATTTTAAATAATAATATGTAAATAGTTATTAGAATTAAGAGTAACATTTATTTGATGATAAGGGTACTCTGTAGTGGTCAAATCACAATATTATTGTGATAATAACCAAGATTCAAATTCATGCTAGACAACTAAGCTCACAATTCATGTGCCTTCACTAAGTCATTGAACTTATAATCTATGTGTTTACACCAAACTATTAAGCTTATGAATTTGAACATGATGATAATTTCTTAAGGATTGAGGCCCCCTAGTAGTGGTCTCAGTAATAAACCCATTGGAAAGAGATATTCATGTAAATAGTCTCTTTGAGTTCCAACCAAGCTAAAAAACCAAATTTACCAAATCAAAGAAGAAAAGAAAAGCAACATTTATTTAAATTCTATTGTTGAGAAACCTATAAGGGATGATCCATTGGTTGGTTCAATAAGAAGATTTCACAAATGTGTGTTGCATTAATGTGGTCAACAACATTGCAACATAAGAAAAGTTTCAAAGAAATTATTTTACACTAAATATAAGTAACCAATTTACCATTTTTTTTCTCAAAAATTAAGAATAAATGAAACTAAAAAAAAAATCTATTTGACAATGTAAAATACTAATAATAATAATCATTAATATGTAATTAATTAAAAATAAGTTCCATTGAAAAATAAATATATCAAACAAATATTTATAATTAATATTATTTGCATAAAATAATAAGATATAAACAAAATTGTTTGCATATATTAATAAAAATTGATATAAAAATAATTTCAAAATATTTTAATTCTTTACAAAATTCATATAATTAATTTATATTTCAAATATTCTTCAAATTTACAATATAATTATCTACTATTCTTGACAAATACTAAGGTAAAAGAAAAAGAAAAACAATCCATGCTCAAACATTGAAACATGGTTTTGAGAAAGCAAAAGATTGGTATTAGTCTGATCAATGGAGTTTGTAGCATATAAATTCAATTAAAATGATTACAAGCACTCAATTGTTCTTATTATATTGATTTATGAGTATGCCATCCATGCTTATTGGTTACTCACCTCACAAAATCAAAGAGGAGGAGCCAGTCTAAGTGCTTATCAAAGGGATAGATTTCGTAGCGTAAGTTACAGCTATCCATGAAGATCTGAACACCCACCCTACCACTGCAGCAGCTGAACATCTTTTCGATCCCCTTCGACAGACACGTCGCACAGTCCTCTGCAGAAACATCTCTCCAGCACATATGCATACCATAGATCGTAACATTGGAAGAAAAAGGAGTCGAGCCCAAAGCAAACTTAATGGCACTCCTGGGCGCCTTAGTCAACAGATCAGCCATTAACCCCCGGGCGGCTTCATTAAAACGCGCATCAGTGTCGCTGTTGACGTTGACGAGGCCGCACCAGTAGCTACCATCCACCTTCGACAGAAAACTGTAATTCTCTTAACGAAGGAAACAATACTCCAACTGAACTCGGGCGCCAATGGCGTTGGGGCAGTCGCGGCGAATGGAGTCAACAGCTTGCTCTGAGCAAGCGCGGCAGTCTGCCGGTGAGAGGTCACCTCTGCACTGGAGGCGTCCCTGCTCGGCTTGGAGTTCTGATAACGACTCACATTTTGCAGGCACTTGGTCTCCAGATACGGTCACACAGCTGAAGCCTGTCTCGCCCGCTTTGTCGGGCAGGGTTTTTAAGATCTCCTTCACATTGGCATCAAACTGGGTGCCATTGGAGTACTTGACGACATTACATGCTGCGTATATCTCGCCCACCGATGAGGATTCGATCATAACAACAGATGAATCGATACACTCTCCTACCATTATCATATACCAAATTGATAGCCAAGCAGCCAGATATAGCGGCAATCTCGTTGGAGGTCTCAGAGAGAAAAACATATTGGCAATTTGGCAGCTAATCGTTGAAGATATGTGATTAAACACTCTGAGCTGTTCACTTTAAATAAAGATGGAGTATGAGTGGGCCATATCATTCTACAATGAGGGCGGCTCTATAGATGACTTTGACTTTCCATGTTTCGAGAAGCTTTGGAATACTAAATTGTAGCTGGTGATATTGCAGCTCGCCGTTGACATGGTGATCGGGTGAGGACTTAGAAACCAGAATAAGCCAAAAATTAGGTCAACATTTGCTGCTATGCTGGTAGTGGGATTGGCAAGAAAATGAGATGCAACGATGAAGACAAAAGGAAATTCATATGGATTTTATATCACTTAACACTTATTTCAATCGATTTGTAAAATTATATGATTATAGTGTAATTTTCTATGAAATTTTTATTATTATTTTAATATTACATTTAATTTTGATTTTAATATCAATTTTATTGATATTAGATTATATATATTTAGTCGATAGGTTATTTTGTTTGAAGTTTCTGTCAGGAATTTCATCAGCCTAGCCGTGAATTGGATTTGTCGGCACTAGAGATGTCCCGACTGGCGGCGACTAGACTGGGTTTTTTTGTGGCAAAGTGGAGTTTGGGAATTATGTGGGTTGGCAGTGGTGAAGTTGGTATCCTCGATATGCGGAAGCTGAACCATAAGTGTTTGCTCGCAGGAATGTTTAATCATTCTGTCGTTGTTGTACGATGGGGGCAGACGAAGTAAATGTGGGCGGATGAAGTAAATGCAATATTGAATGTTGCAATGTGGGAAAGTATACTTTATTTAAGTTGTATTGTCGAAACAACCATTGCGGTGTTGGCTTCATAGCAGACTATTTCCTTGGTCAGTTTCATAGCAGATTGGAAGATTTTGAAACTATTGTTCTCCACAATCTATAAGTCCTTTTACATGGGTGTTTTGCATAGATGATTTATTGATTATTTATGTTAAAAGTGTTGTTCTTCAGAATCTGTAAGCCGTTTTACATAGGTGTTCCAATGTGGGAAAGTAAAGCTTGAAATGTGCGATAAAATATTTTGATTAAGTTGCATTGTCGAAAGGAGCCATTGTGGTGTTGGTTTGATAGTAGACTATTCTAATTCAGTTCTGTGGTTCATTTGATAGGAGACTATTGTAAAAATCGATGGCTTCGGCTCTGTTTTAGAGGAGATTAGAGGATTTTAAAACTGTTGTTCTGCGCAATCTGTAAGTCATTTTACATGGGTGTTTTGCATAAATGATTTATTTATTGTTTATGTTAAAACTGTTGTTGTCTGGAATCTGTAAGTCATTTTACATACGTGTTTAGCGTTATGGTTTTGTACACTTAAATCTTCTTTCTCTTTGTCAAAAAATATGGTTAGGGTTAGGAATTTTTTCGTCCCTCATTTATTGTTTATTATTTTTGATAAAGGAAAAATTGGGTTTTATAGGACCCGAAACCGCTGAGTTTATAGAAAATAGGAATAAGCATTAAAGTCACCATAGAAAAAAAGGCTACATCAAAATAAAGCCTATGAAACACAACAGCCACCAGCCCAAGACCAGCAAATGCCACCAAAAAAACCCAAACAAAAAAACCAGAAAGAAACCCCCAGCTAACCTAAGAACTTAAGAGCTTCAGCAGCCTCAGCTTCAAGATTGTGCATTTCCTGAGTGCCCTTCTTTAGAACCTGAACCATCTGGGGCATAGGAGGAGTCTTCCTCTCCATACTGGCTCTCGTCTGCTTGGAAATACCAGCATCCTTAGTATTGTTATTGTCCTTATCCCCAACCAGATCCACAACCAGAAAACCTTGTTGACAGAGCAAGCATGACAATCTATCGGTGAGAGGTCACCTCTGCACTGGAGTCATCCCTACTCGGTTTGGAGTTTTGATAACGACTCACATTTTGCAGGCACTTGGTCTCCAGATCCGGTCACACAGCTGAAGCATGTCTCGCGTGCTTTGTCAGGCAAGGTTTTTAAGATCTCCTTCACGTTGGCATCAAACTGGGTGCCATTGGAGTACTTGATGACATTACATGTTGCATATATCTCGCCCACCGATGAGGATTCGATCATAATAATAGATGAATCGATACACTCTCCTACCATTATCATATACCAGATTGATAGCCAAGCTGCCAGATATAGTGGCAATCTCATTGGAGTTCTCAGAGAGAAAAACATATTGGTCGTTCAGAAGCTAATCGTTGAGGATATGTGATTAAACACTCTGAGCTGTTCACTTTAAATAAAGATGGAGTATGAGTGGGCCATATCATTCTACAATGAGGACGACTCTATAGATGACTTTGACTTTCCATGTTTCGAGAAGCTTTGCAATACTAAATTGTATCCGGTGCTATTGGAACTCACCGTTGACATGGTGATCGGGTGAGGACTTAGAAACCAGAATAATCCAAAAATTAGGTCAACATTTGCTACTATGCTGGTAGTGGGATTGGCAAGAAAATGAGATGTCAATGATGAAGACAAAAGGAAATTCATATGGATTTTATATCACTTAACACTTAATTCAATCGATTTGTAAAATTATATGATTATAGCGTAATTTTCTATGAAATTTTTATTATTATTTTAATATTACATTTAATTTTGATTTTACTATCAATTTTATTGATATTAGATTATATATATTTAAAAAATTGCTCCCTAATCTGAATTTCTCATAAAGTGCTCTGACTCCCCTGCCTTTCCCTCAAGAGCCAAAAGATGTTCCTAACATAAGATACATAATTAGTTAAATATCTTGTTATCTAATCTCAAATCTCTTTATGAGGAAGGAAAAAGAATAAAAGTATAACTATAGGCATTGAGATCTTAACCAAAGCACACTAACCTTAGTGGGAGCTGCATTCCTTCCAATTCTGAATACTTCTCATCTAACTTTGTACTGTGAAATTCCTCCTTTCCTATTCTCCTCTCGCCATACTACCAACATTGTTTCAATATGCAAATAACAAAGCAACTATTAAATAACAATCTGCAAATGTTTTAGGAAACAACAGACCAAATACCATATGACAAAATGTAAAACAACAATCAGAAGCAGATATATAATTTGCTCGGTATTTCTTACATTAGGAGAGATCTATCTTAACCTGGATCTGATATTTGGTGAGAGCATCCATAACACATATATTACCAATTTCTATGCTTTAGAACCTAAATGGTGTGCTTATTTTGATTAGTTTATCATCTTCTATGTTTAACGTAGGTACATTATAGGTTTGCCTCAGTTATACACTTAAACAGGTATATTAGCATCCATCTATTCAGTATGCCTTTCAGCAAAACAAGAACAAGAAATCAATTTGGAATGCTACTGGTTCAAATTTAGCTCAATTCCCTTATGCCAACTGCCAAACAGTAGTGGAGAGACAAACATAGGCCCTCTTAATATGTACAAGACAATGTAGTTTCCAGGTTTTCATTTTTATCACCAAGGCAAAAGACATATCAACCAATCAATTTCTACTATTAGAAGATGGTGCTCTTGGCACATTAGGCTATAACTAATATTGTCTAGAAGAGGTGTCATACTGTATTGCATAGTATACTGAACTTTTCAGGTCTGAGTTAATATTGCATATATTGCAACACATTTATTTTCCATTCTTCTTTACAAATAGTTATATATTGTTTCACTCAACTCATTTCCCTTATCAGTAGAGTTCATAACAACAGATATATATATTATTTCAGTTAGTTTCAGTTATGTGTTTGATCATAAACAAACTAGAAAAAAAAAATTTAGAAACCAACCCACTGGAAATATCACATGAAACAAGAATTTAGGTTGCTCCCTATCGATATTTGAGGTGCTTGCGGAACTCCCACTGGATACAGTTCCAGAATTTCTTGTTTTGGTGACTGCTTAACATTTCCTAGAATGAGAGTAAAAATTGCTGCGAAGGAAGTGCAGTATTGTCCAAAGCTAAATTGTTGTTTGCAGTTTTTGAAGAGTTTAAAACAAGATAAGAATAAAGAGAAAGGAAAGAAAGAATAAAGTGCTCTTTCTCAAGTAGAATAAAACTAAAGTTCAAAATGACATTTTTAATGTTTGACTTCAGTTTAAACTTTATCCCAAGTTTTCAAATTATTAAAGGCTGTCATAAAAAGAAAAAAACTTTACAGTACTAAAAACTGGAGTTTCTGAGCTAGGAAAGCTTAAAATTCCTACCACAACGGAGCTTTGAACTTGTGTATCCTAATTAGTATTACTATTGATTGGTAGCCTCACCAGCACAATCTCAAAAGCCATGTCATATTTCAAGATTTTCATATATTTTTACATCTATATCTTATTCCCTCTTGGGCAAGCAATGTTTACATTACTCGACAAGGATTGCTTTATTTCTCCTCATATTGCTATGTTGACTAGCTATACTTTTCTAGACCTCTCTTGACCATTCATCGAGATCAGTTATTCTTTTTTCAGAACTAACTATTTAAACATATTGGTTAAAAGGTACCTCAAATACCTCAAATATGTGCCAGGTTTCCCCACTTATCGTCTCATTAAGCTTTTGTAGGACCAAAACCCTCTCAAAGAAGTAAAGTGTGATCGATAAGGATCTGAAGAAGACTAAGAATGATCAATATTAAGAATTCAGAAAATAATCACTTCAGCAACACAATACTCATGGTTTTGTCTACAAGATGAAACAACCGCTTTATGACAGTAGGTGGTTATGAAACTGCAATAACAGAAGTGAAACTACCAAAGCAATCTTAAAACTGCAGCATGGATTCCACAATACCACCTGATGACAACTGGTGATTTCATCATAACTAAGGGAAAATAGAATTTGAAGCAAACGGATGACAAATCCTTAAGTTTGGGTTTAATAGGATGCACTACTTAGTTGTTATCCTTGTCTAAATTTTCTTCACACAAATATAAACAATTTCAAAGTTCATTTATTGTTGTCCCAACTAGTGAGAAGGTGAGTTTGATTTGTTGTTGTTACCCTACTGATAGGTTGGAAATAATAGCTTATTAAGGCTGCAACATCATCTGATATTGACAGTTCAATTATGCACCAAGGACTTCATAGCGCTTGTAGTTTTTCAAGAGATTTTTTTTTTTGAACTGATGTCTAATGACTAGGATTTTGGAGTATACTTGACATTTTGTTTCTTGATTCAATCATATTTTGGTATTTGTAATACGTATTGTGAGTATACATTCAACATACAACTTATGGAAAATTGAAATCAGATATGCTTCTCACTGTTATCTATTAAAAATTGATACATATACTTCAATTTGAAAAATGTATTTATTTTAAAATAAATTGAGTTAGACTGAAGAGTAAATGAAAAAATTAAGGAAACATATGCAAATGAAACATATATATTTGCAATATTGGCTACTTTCTTGTCCTGATGATGGATCCTGCAGAGAGACTTGAAATGTAGGATAATTTAAATACTACACTTGGTTCCGAGAGACTCACTCATTGCTACACACTGTGAACAATCACTTGAAATAAAATGGTAATATCTTTATATAATTGTGCATACTATACAAATTTCTATAGAGAGCAAAGCTTCAAGGACTTTGAAATAATTTTACAAGCCGTAAACAGGAAAAGCAATACTTTCCTAACAAGGTATGGATGCCAACTCATGCCTAACAAACTTCCAAGGGAATTATGGATGCTGAAATTTGCAAAGGTTTAATCTTTAATGTTCACAGGATTTCTACCTAGCACTCTAGAGATACTACACATTTCCTAGACAGTTTCTGAAACAAGATTTGTCTTAAGTCAGGTTATATTAACAGCAACAACAAGGACACAATCATCAAAGTGGTTGCTAAAGGGGCAGATTGTATGTGAAATTAGGCTGCAGGTGATAGGAATAGAGAGTGTAATCATAGACATCTAGCATGACCCCAATTGGTGCATGCAAATAATCATAAAATAGCAATAGTTTAATAAAGTTTTCCGACACTTCAATGTGCAAATTTACATCTCTCTCTCATGAAAAGACTGATTAAAAGAGCTGAATATGTGCAATAGGTAAAAATTTTAAAATTGTATGAAAGCATTATGCTTTCCCACTAGGGATTTACAAAATATATTAATTTACAATAATTAATTTTTTCCTTTTAAAAAAAAAAAACAAAACATTTAATGGTAGAAACATTGTAAGTTCTTATTAAAAGAAATAACTTGGGTTTGATGTTCAGGAGTGATAAAAATTGCTCCCTAATCTGAATTTCTCATAAAGTGCTCTGACTCCCCTACCTTTCGCTTAGGAGCCAAAAGATGTTCCTAACATAAGATACATAATTAGTTAAATATCTTGTTATCTAATCTCAAATCTCTTTATGAGGAAGGTAAAAGAATAAAAGTATAACTGTAGACATTGAGATCTTAATCAAAGCACACTGACCTTAATGGGAGCTCCATTCCTTCCAATTCTTAATACTTCTCCTCTAACTTTGTACTGTGAAATTCCTCCTTACCTATTCTCCTCTCACCATACTACCAACATTGTTTCAATATGCAAATAACAAAGCAACTATTAAATAACAATCTGCAAATGTTTTAGGAAACAACAGACCAAATACCATATGACAAAATGTAAAACAACAATCAGAAGCAGATATATAATTTGCTCGGTATTTCTTACACTAGGAGAGATCTATCTTAACCTGGATCTGATATTTAGTGAGAGCATCCATAACACATATATTACCAATTTCTATGCTTTAGAACCTAAATGGTGTGCTTATTTTGATCAATTTATCATCTTTTATGTTTAACCTAGGTACATTATAGGTTTGCCCCACTTATACACTTAAACAGGTATATTAGCAACCATCTATTCAGTATGCCTTTCAACAAAACAAGAACAAGAAATCAATTTGGAATGCTACTAGTTCAAATTTAGCTCAATTGCCTTATGCCAACTGCCAAACAGTAGTGGAGAGACAAACATAGGCCCTCTTAATATGTACAAGACAATGTAGTTTCCAGGTTTTCATTTTTATCACCAAGGAAAAAGACATATCAACCAATCAATTTCTTCTATTAGAAGATGGTTCTCTTGGCACATTAGGCTATAACTAATATTGTCTAGAAGAGGTGTCAGACTGTATTGCACAGTATACTGAACTTGTTAGGTTTGAGTTTATATTGGATACATTGCAACACATTTATTTTCCATTCTTCTTTACCAACAGTTATATATTGTTTCACTCAACTCATTTCCCTTATCAGTAGAGTTCATAACAACAGATATATATTATTTCAGTTAGTTTTAGTTATTTGTTTGATCATAAACAAACTAGAAAAAAAAAATCAAAAACCAACCCACTGGAAATATCACATGAAACAAGAATTTAGGTTGCTCCCTATAGAGATTTGAGGTCCTTTTGGAACTCCCACTGGATACAGTTCTAGAATTTCCTACATTGGTGACTGCTTAACATTTCCTAGAATGACAGTAAAAGATGTTGTGAAGGAAATGCAGTATTGTCCAAAGCTAAATTGTTGTTTGCAGTTTTTGAAGAGTTTGAAACAAGATAAGAATAAAGAAAAAGGAAAGAAAGAATAAAGTACTCTTTCTCAAGTAGAATAAAACTGAAGTTCAAAAAGACATTTTTTAATGTTTGACTTTAGTTTAAACTTTATCCCAAGTTTTCAAATTATTAAAGGCTGTCATAAAAAGAAAAAAACTTTACAGTACTGAAGACTGGAGTTTTTGAGCTAGGAAAAATTAAAATTCCTACCACAATGGATCTTTGAACTTGTGTATCCTAATTAGTACTACTATTGATTCATAGCCTCACCAGCACAATCTCAAAAGCCATGTCATATTTCTAGATTTTCATATATTTTTACATCTGTATCTTATTCCCTCTCGGGCAAACAATGTTTACATTACTCGACAAGGATTGCTTTACTTCTCCTTATATTGCTACGTTGACTAGCTATACTTTTCAAGATCTCTCTTGACCATTCATCGAGGTCAGTTATTCTTTTTTCAGAACTCACTATTTAAACATATTGAGTTAAAAAGTACCTCAAATACCTCAAAGATGTGCCAGGTTTCCCCACTTATTGTCTCATTAAGCTTTTGTAGGACCAAAACCCTCTCAAAGAAGTAAAGTGTGATCCATAAGGATCTAAAGAAGACTAAGAATGATCAGTATGAAGAATTCAAAAGATAATCACTTCAGCAACACAATACTCGTGGTTTTGTCTACAAGATGAAACAACCGCTTTATGACAGTAGGTGGTTATGAAACTGCAATAACATAAGTGAAACTACCAAAGAAATCTTAAAACTGCAGCATGGATTCCACAATACCACCTAATGACAACTGGTGATTTCATCATAACTGAGGGAAAACAAAATTTGAAGCAAACAGATGACAAAACCTTAAGTTTGGGTTTAACAGGATGCACTACTTAGTTGTTATCCTTGTTTGAATTTTCTTCACACAAATATAAACAATTTCAAAGTTCATTTATTATTGTCCCAACCAGTGAGAGGGTGAGTTCGATTTGCTGTTGTTAACCTACTGACAGGTTGGAAATAATAGCTTATTTAGGCTGTAGCATCATCTGATATTGACAGTTCAATTATGCACCAAGGACTTCATAGCACAGTTTGTAGTTTTTCAAGAGAATTTTTTTTTTTGAATTGATGTCTAATGGCTGGGATTTTTGAGTATACTTGACATTTTGTTTCTTGATTCAATCATATTTTGGTATTTGTAATATGTATTGTGAGTATACATTCAACATACAACTTATGGAAAATTGAAATCAAATATACTTCTCACTATTATCTATTAACAATTGGTACATATACTTCAATTTTAAAAATGTATTTATTTTAAAATAAACTGAGTTAGACTGAAGAGTAAATGAAAACATTAAGGAAACATATGCAAATGAAACATATATATTTGCAATATTGGCTACTTTCTTGTCCTGATGATGGATCCTGCAGAGAGACTTGAAATGTAGGATAATTTAAATACTACACTTGGTTCCGGGAGACTCACTCATTGCTACACACTGTGAACAATCACTTGAAATAAAATGGTAATATCTTTATATACTTGTGCATACTATACAAATTTCTATAGAGAGCAAAGCTTCAAGGACTTTGAAATAATTTTACAAGCTGTAAACAGGAAAAGCAATACTTTCCTGACAAGGTACGGATGCCAACTCAGGCCTAAAAAACTTCCAAGGGCATAATGGATGCTGAAATTTGCAAAGGTTTAATCTTTAATGTTCACAGGATTTCTACCTAGCACTCCAGAGATACTACACATTTCCTAGATAGTTTCTTAAACAAGATTTATCTTAAGTCAGGTTATATTAACAGCAGCAACAAGGACACAATCATCAAAGTGGTTGCCAAAGGGGCGGATTGTATGTCAAATTAGGTTGCAGGTGATAGGAATAGAGAGTGTAATCATAGACATAGCATGACCCCAATTGGTGCATGCAAATAATCATAAAATAGCAATAGTTTAATAAAGTTTTTCGACACTTCAATGTGAAAATTTACATCTCTCTCTCTCTCTCTCTCTATATATATATATATATATATATATATATATATATATATATAAGTTCCACATAGTTGTATCTTAGTAACCACATCCAATTTTTAAGATAACATACTATACCTTCTTGGAAAGACTGATTAAAAGAGCTGAATATGTGCAACAGTTAAAAAGTTTAAAATTGTATGAAAGAATTATGCTTTCCCACTAGGGATTTACAAAATATATTAATTTACAATAATTATTTTTTTCCTTTTAACAAAAAAAACAAAAAATTTAATGGTAGAAAACATTGTAAGTTCTTATTAAAAGAAATAACTTGGGTTTGATGTTCAGGAGTGATAAAAATTGCTCCCTAATTTGAATTTCTCATCTAGATTAAAATTAAAGAGTTGATGACATGTAAAACACAAGTACCCAAAAAAAAAGAACAAATGGAGAAAATTCTATTCAGATTGGTGTCATATCAATTCAGAATTAGAAACTTGATTGTTATGCTTATCTGACTGGAGTCTATCTTCATCAAATGGCTGGGCACCATCAAAAGCTAAAACTTTCAAATGCCTTTGAAGGAAACTCTGATACTAGAACAAGGCTGGAAGGAACAAAAGGAAACAGTGGAAAGTTTGATTGAAGCAGCCATCTCCGAACTTTTTATGTACTTTATACTGCAGCTTCAAATGAGAAAATGAGGATGTTAGACAGTTCAATAGATCGGTCTTCTATTTTATAAATGATTTTGTGTAAACTTCATGTATCCAAAATTCTGAGCAGAGCAATATTCAAGCACTGGCTCATGGCTCTCCCATGCCTCTTATTTGATGCTCCCATGCCCCTCTTCAAAGCATGTTGTTTGTAGCTCACACTCTTGGTTTAAATATTTTCTCCAAGTACTAACACTCTTAACCAGGTTTTCTTTTTTGATGAAGTCAAAATCTTTGACATTAATAGGAAAACCATCGCAAATTTAGGAAAAGTAATTTAAGCTAAATTTATAATGATTTTGATACTCAATGCTATGTCACAGAATCACTATGATAAGTCTACAATGGATAAGCCCTATGATATCATGTTTAGCAGTGTTAGACCAATCATGGGATTCTTGTATTAATCTTTGAGTTTTTTATGGCGTGCAGGTCCTTCATATGAGGAACAAGACAACTCTGATTTCCTCTGAAGAGAAAGAAGGTAATTCTATATTTTCCTTTCAGGTGTTGTAGGAGAATGCATGCTATAACTGGACTATTATATGTTTTCTATTTGGGAGTTTAGTTGTATAAATTTTTTTTAGTGGGAGTAACTTTACTTCAAACTTAGGTTTGTAAAAATATTATTTGTGTTTTATTTTTATGCTGAAGTTGTTTCCTCTATAAGAAAGGGAAGGTGAAATTATTTGATTAACTGATAAGAAGCAGTAATAGATGTTGGAAGACCATGGAAATAATCCTGATTATTGATCTGTCAAATGTAATATTGAATTGTTAATATGCCAAGAAAAAGAAATTACAATGCCAACAAACTACCTAGTGGCCCCTCTAAAATTGTAACTATGTTGAGAGAAATAAATAGGACAAGTAGATGTCATTATCGCATTATTCCTTTCCACTTGACTGCCATGATGGACCCTTGCATGATGGCATGTCTTGAGGTAAAAAAATAATTATATTTTAATGTGGAAAGAAACAAGCGAGCGCTGTTATGCATATTAATAATTAAAAAGTAGTTGACAATGAAATTAGGAGAGCCAAAGGGAAGCTTTCCTAAAGAGGGAAGAGAAATGATGGACTACTTGAAGATTGATATCCTAAAAGGAAGATAGTTGAGTTCCTTGAGCCAACACTAGAGAGGCTAACAAATTCCCAGATCATGTACAAACTACTCACAAAGCCACATCAATTGGAACTGCTCATGAGATCCTTATATGGTGACTCCCATAAACCTATAATTTGGGCATCTACAAAGTTTTTTTTTGAAATTCTTAAGTTAAAAATGTGAGCAGTTTAATGTAGTGCATTTGAAGTAACTTTCAACTCAACCATATGATTGTAAATTACATCTTTGTTTGCTTGATATTTATGCTACCATAATACCAAACAAAAGACTACCACAAACACTTCAAAACTAAACTCATGGCATGCAATGTATACAATATTTCAATTTCACTCATACGAAACGTTGTACTACCCAATTTGCATTTCTTAATTATTACTTTTATGTTTCTTTAATTCCTAAATTCCATACTATCACTTTGCTTGCAGGCCAACCACTTCCAATGTCTTCAAACGTTCACATGCCTACATTAACTGCAAATGCCATTGCAAACATCCTTTCAGGCATGCCTGATGTTGACCCCTTTCTACAAGTTGCATCTATCGATCCCATTCAACAACCACAAACTACACTTACCAAGTATCGTATTCAACTGTCAGATGGGACACACACACATCCTACATTGCTACCCACACAATTCAACGTGCTTGTCTTTGATGAGGCTTTAGTCAAATGATCTATTATCTACCTCAAAGAATACATTTGTAGAAACTTTCAAAAATTCGCGTACGTCCATAATTACCTTATTTATTTCAGTTCCTCTTGTTTATGTATGTACATTGCATTCACTTTCAAATTCTCCTTTTCGTTGTAGGGCCATCATAATTCATAGCTTGGAAGAAATTACAAACAATTCCTTAATGATTGGAACTCCAATAGCTATTAATCAAGCTACAAGCTATATGCTCTCTAACAGCTCTCAAGAGCCATTGACCACATCAACAAGGGAAAAGCACATTCTCTCTCTAGTAGAACCAAATCCAATTGCAACTTTAACACCAAACCATAAAATATGGTCCAGAGAGGGTCATGCGTTGAGTAAAATCCCCAATTCATTCGTACAAAAATGCAAGTAATGATGGGAAAGTCTTTGGGTTTGATTTCATAGATAGAGCTAGATCAGAGATACATGTAACATGTTTTAATGAACTTGTAGATAGGTTCTACCATGTGATCGAGTCCAAAAAAACTTATGTCATATCAAATGGTCACATCAAAGTAAGGAACACAAAATATAGTAGTAGCACTAACCCATATGAAATATTCCTCCACAACTCCTCAACCATTAGTCCATCCACCTGTGTAGACTCCACAATACCCACACACATCTACCATATCAAAAGCATTGAATCATTAATGTCATTACCTATTAATTCCCTTGTAGATGTCATTGGTATTTTTCTATCTATCTCTCCTCCATCAACCATTTGCAAAAGGGATGGCACTGAAACAATAAAGTGTACAGCTACAATAATGGACATGTCTGGCCACATTGATATCACAATTTGGGGTAACCAATGCCAAATCATTTAGAAGCAACTAGCTGACATTCCTCTACAACCCAACCCACCAATTATTTTGATCAAAAGTGGTCGGATAACCTCATGGTCTGTAAAATCTATTGATACGATCTTTCCTACAACCATCATAATCAATCCCAACTTGCTCGAAGCCTCAAAATTGCAAAAATGGTATGCCACTACAGGGATTACCCTTCCTTGTCTTACACTCTCAAAAAGCCATATATCTCCCCAAAATTTTGAAAATTTGATTCCTCTTTCAAGTATTGAGAATCCAGGCTCTCTTGACAAGCAAAATGTTTGTGTAAAGGTCACTATCACAAAGATCCACTTAGACAACTTCTACTACCTATCTTGCCCTCGGATGGTGGAAAACAAAAAGTGTAAAAAAAAAGGTTATCTAGATTAACCCAAGCGCTTTTAAGTGCCTCAAGTGTTCTGCAAAGTTTACTACATGTGATTTTACCTACATGCTCAAGATGGACTTGCAAGATGCTACAGGTCATCTTCTTAGTGTCACCGCTTTTGAAGAACCAACGACCACATTGTTTGGAGTTTTCGCAGAAGATTTCCAGCTCCTATTAGTGGAATCTAATGGTGCTAGCCAAATTTTAGACACAATTTTGAACAAGGAATTCCTACTAGCATTGTCCATTGAAACAAATGCTTTCGTTAGCCATGAATCACAAAGCATTGTTATCAAAGCTATTAAGCAAGCTTAGCTTATCTATTTCACTCTTTTTTAAGTATTCTTGTTATGTCAAGTGGAATTTACCACTTTTTGTAAGCACAACAAACAATTACTCAAAACTTTTATACATATTTGCATTGTTCAATATGGAAAGCATATATAGATATTTCAATTTACACATGTTTCATGTTTAATTTGCACACATAGAATTTGAAGGATTGCTCTCTTTTATGGTCAACGTACTTGGTTTTCAATTTATCATAAATTATGTGTGACATGTCTCATAACAATTTCAATATAAACTATGCAAAATATTTCATTTCAAATGCATCATCTTCTTTGCTTTCAAATTATATTCAATGCTCCACATTAATATTTATTATTATTTTGCTACACATTTACTGACATTAAATGTCATCTCAGTTGTATATTTTGTTACAATTACTTTAAACAATGAACATAGTTATTTACTATTTTATCATTTCAGTTTTTACGATGTAAACTTTATTTTTCCAATACCCATGCTTCCCATACTTATTTATTATGTATTATATTAAAATTATATGAACTATTTGACTTCACATAAACTTCTCAATGGAGTTAGAAAACAAAAGGTTGCAAGAAAAATGAGCTCGACGAAATGAGCTCCAACGATTATGCTACCATGTAAGAAAAGACAAGATCAATAAGAGAAGATGAGAAAATGAACAAAACCACATAGATGGCATCTCCAAATCTACACTACCATGTTCTACTAATCCCTCCCAGCTCCATCCACTTGCAAATGAAATACATAATTCAATTCAAGTAAATCCATTTTCTCATATCCATCCACAACCTAATTTTACTCAAGATTTCTATACTGCAAGAAATAACATCTACTCTAAATTAGATAAACTTGCAAATATGCCAACTTGTTTAGTCTGCATGGAAAAATACCCTGGCATTAAAACAAGGGAAATAAATAAACTACCTACTTGTTACAAATGTGCATCTGAAAAAAATGGCCACCATTTTTCCAAATGGAATAACATGGACCCGAGTGAGCAACCCCTATGTTTAAAAAAACTAACTCAAGTTGAAGAGATGCTAATAGCAAGGGTTAGCTTGATCCTTCAAGTAACCTATGCAAAGGGGGCCCAACTAAAATATAGTGGCCACACTATTTGTTTTCCTTAAGATGTTTCTACTATTGCAACCCACTTGCCAAGACATATAAATGAATTAGATATCTTATTGGTTAACCAAAAAAACATTGGCCAAAAAGACTACAACTTTTGTGTAAGTAGAGGACGTGTATACGAGGCCTTGCAATATAAAATCTTAAACCATCCATACTACAAAACTATACAATTAGATGAGGCCGCATTATCCATGCTACCATGTGATTCCACTAACATTATAGAACTACTAAATGAAAAAAATAGTATTCCTTGTCCCACATCTACAACCATGATGCATATATGTGATGCAAACAATAGAGACAAAGAAGAAAACATGCAACCCAGTACTTCATTTGTTGCTAGCCTCCATTGGCATGCAGAGAGGTCGAAGAATTATGATCATTATTACAACTAGGCGAAGGCCGGCCACCATTGTGTATAGATTGGCCACCAATTTCTTCGTCTCCCATCAATGAATACAACACATAAGGATTATTTGTAATGGCATTCCCCAGTTTGTTTCCTACAGGAATAGCCGACTTCAAACAACAACACATCAAGGAATTCAAACTACATGAATATGCTCACCACTTGCTCAGGTATTATGATAATAGGTTTAGCCAACACCCTCAGTTTAGGTACTTCATACTAAATATCATAATGCACCATCAGAGCCAAGAAACAACATTCGTCTTTGTTCATAAAAATATCCACCCAAGTGTACCAACAACTATTCTTGATCTTCGTCAAAGATTGAAGGACTTTCCTGATGACAAGCTTGCAGAAGTACTCATACGCTTTGGAGCATCAATTCGTGGAACACGCCAATTTTGGAACCATTCTAGAGCAGAGCTTTCCGATATTGTCATACAAATTGGTTGTCCAACACTATTCTTCACACTCAATGCAATGGATACAAAGTGGCCAAACTTGCATAGTATAATGCCATATAATGCACCTACAAATCCACAAGCTTCTTACAGATGGAGGATACAAAATATAGTTTAAAATCCATGCCTTACAGCATAGTACATGCACCATAGATTTACTGCATTTCATGAAGAGGTCTTCTAAAAGCTACTTGGTGCAACAAACTACTAGTACAGGTAGAATTTTCATAAATTAATAAATTTACATTGAATACCTTCTAAAAAATTCCTGATAATAAGTTTTCACTAGGTATGAATGGCAACACAGGGGTTCAACACATATCCATGACTTTCTATGGCTAAAAGATGCACCAGATATCGAGAGAATACAATGGAGTAATCTCCAATCAATAAAAAATGCAGTTGAATACATAAATAGATATGTTTCTGCATGGAATCCCAGACCCCTTCCTTTAAGAAACCAAATAATCCACCAAACTCTTCTCGATGATCCATGTCTACTGGACACAAGATTCATTTTACCTTTAGACCCTCTAATCGACTACACAAAATTAGTAAATTGTATACGTCATACAAAGTGTACCTTACAAACATACATAAGGAGAAAAGGCCCAACCATTCAATGTCGCTATAAAGCCCCTTGGACCATGCAAGATCAATCAAGTCTTGCAATAGATGACCATGGCCAACCAACATTCACCCCTTCTCGCAATGACGATCACTTAAACCTACACAACCCTTATATACTCTCTATCTGGAGGGCCAATGTAGACTATCCACCAATTCTCTCTATCCATGATGTCCTCAAATACATGCAAAGTATGCAGCAAAAGCCGAAAGAAAATCAGAAACATACCATGAAATGTTGTCTCGAATTTCAACTGCTATTGAGTCAGACAAGCCTACACCCACAACTTTCCAAAAAATGCTTGTAGAAACACTAGTGGATCGTGATATTGGAGCCCAAGAAAGTTTCCACCTATTGCTAAAACTGCCCCTCTGCTTATCAAGTAGGATATTTGTTTCTTTAAATGTTAGCCAAAATAAATTCCAACGTGTCTCAATGTCCTCTGAAACAACTATTACATCCCCAAACTACATTGATACATACACGGATTGGCCAAAAAATGTATAGTCCATGTTACTTATTGAAGTAACTAGAAAATGGACTTTCAATCCATCTTGAAATCATAGACAATGGAAAAAGTGCTCCATAGAAGCCATTGTACGTGTATCCCCACGCTTTATAACCATCCCCGCAAAAGATGAAAAAAAATATAAAGCATTTTTTTGGAGTGAACTACTACTGTACAAGCCATTTTGCAACATTCATAATGATATTGGTTCATCATCCACTGAAATAATACAACAATGGGAGAATTTTGCATGTAATTATCATCCATGGCATGTTCTATGCACACAAACAGAAGCTCCTAAAAATACAGATTCTGACACCTCTTCTGAAGAAGAAGAAATAATACAAAATAACAACCCATCTGAATGGCAACTATTGTCTCGCCTATACCCAACCCTTCCCCTCCACTTTGACAAACTCGACATGCTTGGTCACTGTGACATTGACTTACACCATGAATGGGGATCTTCCCAAATCAATCAAGAACATAAAGTATCGGCAACTACAATCATAGAATCCAACCGTCCAACATTTCAAGTCTGCCATCTTACAAATCACCCTACCCAACATGAGTTTTCTATACAACAAAAAAAAGCACTTGATATTATTTTGTCACACTTACATGCTGATACTTTCCAACCTCCTCTAAAATTAATTGTTCAAGGAACTACTGGAACGGGTAAATCACACCTCATAAAAGCCATCAAAACTGCACTCATGAGCTCAGCCCAAAATGGCCAATCCCCATTACTACTTCTTGCACCAACAGGTGTATCAACATTCAACATAGAAGTGTCAACAATCCACTCTACTCTATGAATACCTATCAAAGATATAGAACCCTTGCAAGGAAAAAAACTAGCAAGCTTCCAGGAAAAAATGTACTATAGTCGGTACATACTGATAGATGAAATGAGTTTCATTGGACCCACGTTGCTACAATGCATTGACATGAGGCTACGTGAAGCATTCCCCAGCAATAACCAAATACCATTTGGAGGACACTCAATCATGCTCTTTGGTGATCTAGGACAACTTCCGCTAGTCAAGGACATCCCTATGTATGCCTCAACATCATATGGAGGCACTCTATGGCGCATTTTTACAAAAGTTATCACTCTTACCAAAATCTTTCATCAAATAGGTGAGACTCAGGCACATATTTCATTTCGTACTCTCCTCTCCAATTTAAGAAATACAGAACCTACAATTGAAGATTGGAAATTTCTAATGTCACGCTCCAGCTCAACATTGACCTCTACAGAGAAAATTGGTTTCTTATCCTCAATACATCTCTTCGCAACAAATGAAATGGTCTTGCTACAAAACCAAAAAATGTTATTGTCTTTGGAAAAACCTATTGCATTATCAATTGCAGAGCAAATTAAGGGGCCACCAAGTTCAAATCTAGACAAAGAACGACTTCAATATAAGCTTCTATTATGTGTTCAACAAAAAGTAATGTTATGTTCAAATTTATGGGTGGAAATAGGCCTTGTTAATGGTGCACTTAGCGAAGTCAAAGCAATAGTCTACAAGGATGTTGAAAATCCACCTTCACTTCCATTATTTGTTGTTGAATTCAACAATTACATTGGCCCTGCTTGGGACCAAAATAATCCAAAAAAGTCCCTATTTCCCCATTGAGTTGTGGTCGACGTCGTCAAATACCACTCAAAATGGCATGAACCTTAACAATACACAAATCACAAGGCCTAACACTTGAAAAGGAAACAATCAACATCGACAATGTCGACCAACAAGGCCTAACATTCATAGCTATTTCTAGAGTGCATGATCTTGCAAGTCTACATATCAAACCAGCCTTCACATTTGAATGATATGCACGTATGCAACAAAGCCCATATATAGCTCACCGTAAACAAGAGGAAGCACACTTATTAGCATTATCAAATTCAACCTGCTCAACAAACACTAATAGTTAAAACAACAACAGGTTAGATACTTTTATTTTATCAGTTACATTTATTCACCTTACAACTTCATTTACAATAATTTCATACTTAGCTACAAAATCAAATTTCATCTATTATCTCTAACCAAAAAATATGCAGTTGCTCTTCTAGTGTGCAGGCGTACAGAAAGACACTATTTCAACACAATCTTGAGGTAAGTCGCTTGCCCAGGTTTGATTATTTTGAATTTGTACAACTAATTTGTTAGTTCAAACAATAATCAACAAACTCTTATTTACTTCCAAGTCATTACCCCCAATAAAACAATATTTTAGTTTCTTCCCAATCTGTCTTACTCATTGAAGCAAGTTACCTTGTCCATTTGATTTAAATTGCACTTCATTATAAAAAACACTATTCATAGAAGGTTGATTAGAAAATGGTGCATGCAAAGGAGGTGTTTTCTCTACCACCCTTTTCAACTTTGTCTTCTACCTCCTCTGGACTGTCATTCTCAATAATCAACCAGCTACATTTCATGGACATTTCAAGTTATATAGTATAATTTGAGTGGCAATTGCTTCCTTATTTAATTTTTCAACTGGGCTTTCCCAAGGGTCATGTTCAGATTTTTCAAACCCCATGATGGTGACAAGTCTTCTGCTACAATGATCCAACAAACAATGCAACTCAGTTATGTATATACAATCTTCCACAACTACAATTTTACTTATATGTCATCTTTATGGCAAGCATACATTTTCAGAACAAGGTTGTCGAGTTTACCATGTAAGGTTTTCTTTTAACCATCAAAATATATTTTTCATGTCATACTTTTACAATGTCTATGAATGTGGCTCTTCTACAAATGACAATTTAAGCATATTTCTTCATGTGGGTTGCAAATCAAAAGCTAAGAGATTTTTCTATTTGGGTATATGTTTGAAGTTTGAAAATTTTGGGGGATTCAGATTCTAATTAGAGCTCATCAATTTACACCTTACCTAGGATGGTGATGTGGGTATTCAGGTATGGATCATTCTATAAGAGAATATGATTTTGATTTTTAATCACTTGGCTGTAAAGTATAAACCATGAAAGTCCTTAGTTGTTTTCCTTGTAGGGAGTTGTTACCAAAGGTAAGTGCAAATTATATCAAGATCTGTGTATTCTGGTATGGATCATTTAGATATGGATCATTCTAAAAAAGAATATGATTTTGAGTTTTAATCACTTGGCTGTAAAGTATAAACCATCAAAGTCCTTGTTTGCCTTGCAGGAAGTTGTTACCAAAGGTAAGTGCAGATTATATCAAGATCTGTGTATTTTGTATGCCTTTTTCAATACCCTTTATTACTATTTATTTTAGTTCTGTGTATCACTTCTTAGTAGCTAAGTTTTTCCTTCCATATGTTAGCATAGTATTTTCCAACATTTTAATCACTTCTTAGTAATAAAGTTCTTCCATCCATATATGATTACTATAATATACAATCTTTAAAATACTACATAGAATGAGAGAAATTCAATTATGTTTTTAACCACCCTACAACAACCATAAATTAGGATAATGATCTATGTTATTCAATTTTTAATTTTGTTTAAATGCTTTTCTTATTATTAAATTGCTGCATATTTTCTTTTCTTTAGAGGCCAACAATTCTGCAGTTTCACTGGTATTTCAAATGTTCTGACCATGTTTTATTGGTTACCTCATTGGGGTAAAACTTTTTTTGTTAGAGGAGGTCCTCAAAAGGAAAGATTGGTTGTAGAGTCAACCTATAACAAACCACAATTTTCATCAACTCAATGTTTTTAGGCTTCGAGTTTAGCACTTGGGTCTTGTTTGGTCTTTCATCTTAGCAACATAAACAAGAGTTAAAGATTAAATAGGATTACAAAAACCTATAAAAGTAGTGGACAAGAAGATAAGGAATATGCAGCAGGCGAAGCCTGAATCTGTAGTAGCATAGTAGAAGTATTCCTATTTTCTTTTTGTGGCTGAGGTGAGATCGTGTCTGGATCTATTATGCTCTATTTTTTTTAAAAAGCTTTATGTTGACATTTTTCCCTTTTCTTTTAGTAGTTTATGAGCAATACCTATAAACATACTGACATTCAGAGGAGAGAGAGGTAGACCACATGAAGATGGCGTCTTTGTGCTGTGTGAGTCGAGCTAGGGCAGCCGAGCCCTAGCTCGTTTCTGGTTTTGCATGAGTGTGCGCTGTGGGGGGGTTTGTTTTCTTTCAGGGTTGGGCTTCCCTATTATCCTTTTTCTGCGTTCTTGTCCTTCTTTGGTGTGCGGAGGTGGGGGTTTGGACTGCGCCGACGGTCTTTGCTCCATCCTTTCTCTGTGTGCTTGGCGGCTGGGAGAGCTTTTGAGTGCTTCAGTCAGGGGAGATTCTGCTTGCTTGGTAGGCCTGTGTGGGACTGTGGTGCTTGGGCGTACGGGTGTTGTTGGTGCGCGGTTGTTCTTCTATAGCTGCATCGTGTTCTTCTAGCAGCTAGGTATTTCCTTTTTGAAGTTTCGCTTTGGTGTTTTGCGCGTGCCTTTGCAATTATCCCTATTGGTGGTGGTTGGTGGGGGCGAAGCCTGGCGCGGGGCCTCTTCTCTTGTGGTCTTGAGGGTTTGTTTGCCTATTTTGTTTTTCTTCTTCTCACCTATGGCACAAGGGGAATCGTCAGGGACTGGACCCAAGCTTGATTTCCGTTCAGCGGTTGGCTCGAAACCCTTGCTTCAAGGGTCTAGAATTTTTTATAATAATTTATTTGCTCTAAACTTGGAGAAAAACGAGATGGGTTTTTCTGGGGGATTTCGTTTGCCAAAGATTAATGGATGCCTGGAGAGGTGCAAAGAGAGGCCAAATGTTGTGATTCTGATGGAGATGCTCTCAGACGATATTGAGTATTACTCTCAACATTCCCTATACTGTAAGTTTTTGGGGTTGAAAATCTCGTTGCAATTTTTGGAGGCTTGGGCTCAACGAACTTGGCTGCCGGAAGGTGAGATGGAGATTAGGCTCCTTGCAAACAATTATTTTATGGTGACCTTCGACTGCATGGTAGACAGGATTAAGGTTTTTGAAGGAGGCCCTTATTTTTACAACCAAGTGGGTTTGTTTATCAAGCCGTGCCATGCAGGCTTTGATCCGACAGAGGAGATTCCTAGTAGGGTTCTTGTTTGGGTTAGATTTCCAAGGCTTCCAGTCGAATGCTGGCGAGATGATGTCTTGCATCTGCTAGCCTCAATGCTTGGTAAGCCTGTGGGATCTTCGCAGCAGACACAGTTCAAAAAGGTAATGACTTTTGCTCGGTTCTGTGTGGAAATTGATTTAAGTAAACCCCTGCCAGACTCCTTGGAGGTGTGTGCAGGATCTTATACTTGGATTCAACAGCTTGACTATGAGACTTTACCATTTAGATGTCGTCTGTGTCATGAGTACGACCACTTATTGTGTAGATGCCCAAGGGCCAAGCCTTTGGAGCCCATTTCTTCACAGCCTCCCAACAACCAGCCTAGAGTGGACAAGGGCAAGGGCCCTATTTAGAGTAGTGGGGCTGGAGAGGAAGGCTTTATTCCTGTCAGATCTTGGAATAGGAATAAGGGGTATAAAAGAAGCATGAAAGAGAGACAGGATGAGGATACTTTTAATAGATTTGAGGTCTTGGAGGATCTTAACCAACAGGAAGTGAATCCTAGTTTGGTGGATTTAGATCAAGGAATTTTGGGTACTGAACATCAAGGGAAAATGGTTGAGTGGGTTCAGGAAAACCATCAAGTGGTGGGCTTGGGTTTACAAGAGGCTGAGATTGTTGGAGGAGGCTCTGGTCAGGAGGGGATTGGGCTCATGGTCTCTCTTGATCCACTAGTGGATGGGTCCGTACACGTTGAATCTGAACTAAAGATGGAGGCTCAGAAAGATTCAGGTAGCATTGTGGTGAAGGATAGTGAGGTTTTGTCTCATTCTGTGTGGTAGTCTGGCTCAGAGGCCGATAAAAATAGTAAGCCATCTCTACATTTGGGTATATTACAGAAAGATCTTAAGAAAGGAGGGGCAGAGAAAGTAGCTAAATTGGGTAGGAAAAAGGACTTGGAGAAGATTAAATTGATAGGGGAAAATCTGGTGGATTCAGGGTCAGTCAAGACTTTGGATTCTCATTTCTCAAGTCCTCTGAAATGATTGTTTTATCATGGAATGTTAGGGGCTTAAACAGTGGCCCTCGACAAAAAGCTGTTCAGCATTTGATTAGATGTCAGTCTCCTGATATGATCTTTTTGCAAGAAACCAAGCTTTCTATGGAATGTATGATGAGTATTATGCCCAAGCTTTGGATGAACAGTGAGTGCCAGTGTATTGGTGCTCAGGGTTCTTCTGGAGGGGTGGCCTGCTTATGGAACCCTCAGAAGATCTGCCCCCAGTGGTGGGTGTCCTTCAAATCCTCTATCTCTTTGGTGGCCTCTTGCTATGAGTCTGGTGGATTGGTTCTGTTCTCCAACATCTATGCTCCGGTGGATATGCAGGGCAAACAAATTTTGTGGTCAAATATTCGCTATGTTCGAAGTATGGATCCTTTACTTCCTTGGATCATTGGGGGTGACTTCAATGCTATCATAGAGACTACTGAGAAACGGGGTGGTACCATGCGGTTGGAGGCTTCTGCCTTCCTATTCCAGGACAATATTTCTCTTTTGAATCTGGTGGATATCAAGCCTGGTAATGGTAATTTTACCTGGAACAATTGGAGGCCTGGTGAAAACTGCATTGCTTAGCGGCTGGATCAGTTTTTGGTTTCTTGTTTCTGGGTTGGGGATAGGTGGCTTTCTTCCTCGGAGATTCTTGACTGGAGGGGCTCAGACCATTGGCCTATAAATATTACTATCCTCTCAGCTAGGCGGCCCTTCAAGCCTTCCTTTAAATTCCAACTTATGTGGCTGCAGGATCCGGATCTCCATGACTTCATTGCTCGGTGGTGGTAGGAGGGCATACCTTCCTTTGGCACAGCAATGTATGTCTTCACTAAGCTTCTTCAATTTGTTAAGTATAAGATTAAACATTGGAATAGGAATTGCTTTGGCAATATTTTTAAAGCCAAGTCTAATGCACAAGCTAAGTTAGATGGTATAATGAGGGTTATTATGGAGAATGGGGTGTCTGAGAGCCTATTACAGGAGGAATCTAGGGCCTTGAAAGCATTGGAAGAATGGGAGCTGCGAGAGGAGATCTTTTGGAAGCAAAAATCCCGGATTGATTGGATTAAGGACGGGGATAAAAATTCTGCATTCTTCTTTCATTCTATGAGGGTACGAAGGCATGGAAACTCTATTCCTGTTTTGGTCACTGATAGAGGTGAGACTCTGACTTCTCATCAACGTATTTCAGAGGAAGCTGTTCACTATTTCTCTTCCCTATTTAGAGAGGAACCGTAGGGGATTTCGGTGGAGGAGGCTCAGGTCCTCTCTTGTATTCCTTAGTTGGTGTCGCAAGAGATGAAGGAGGATCTTATGGGTGAGATTACTTTAGAAGAATTGGAAAGGACAGTGTTTCAAATGAAGAAAGGAAAATCCCCTGGCCCTGATGGTTTCCCGATTGAGTTTTTCCAGGAGTTCTGGGAGATCATCAAAATTGATTTATTAGCGGTGGTCAAGGAGTCACAGCGGAATAAGAAAATGTTAAAGGCCCCGAATGCCACTTTTTTGGCTCTTATTCCCAAGTGTGAAGGGGCAGACAAGTTGAGCAGTTTCTGCCCTATTTCCCTTTGCAATGTGGTGTATAAGATTATTACAAAGCTAATTGCTAATAGGTTGAAAAAGTGGCTACAGTTCCTCATTTCAGAGGAGCAAAGTGGTTTTGTGGAAGGCAGACAAATTCTTGATGGGGTTGTTATAGCTACTGAGACCATCCACTCTATGGCTATTTCTAGAGAAAAGGCTATGTTCATCAAACTTGATTTGGCGAAGGCATACGATAGAGTCCGATGGTCCTTTCTTCAAAAGATCTTGGCTAGATTCGGATTCGGAGATGATTGGATTCAATGGGTTATGAGTTGTGTCACTTCTGTTTCTTTCTCTGTTTTAACTAATGGGGAGCATTCTGAGTTGTTTGAGGCTTCTCGCGGGATAAGGCAAGGTGATCCTCTCTCCCCTTATTTGTTTATTCTTCTTGTGGAAGGGTTGGGACGCCTTTTGAGACATCAGGTGGAGCTGTGTTTTATTCGGGGATGGAGGTGGGGGGGTGATTTACCCGCTCAATCACATTTGCAGTTTGTGGATGATACTGCCTTGATGGGGGTTGCCACTATTCGGGAAGCAACAAAATTTTGCAAGGTGTTGGATATGTACCTCGAGGCTTCAGGTCAATCAATTAATGATGACAAATCTTCCATCTATTTCTTCAATACTCCGGGTCCTATCCAAAGGAGAATAGCTCAAGTTCTTCGATTCCAGATTGGGACCCTTCCTCTGTCTTACCTTGGATTTCCTATTGCGGTGGGTAGATTAACAAGGGAGTCATGGCAGCCTATCTTGGATAAAATTCGGTTGAAGGTTACTCACTGGACCACTAGATGGTTGTCCTTTGCTGGGAGAGTTCAATTTTTGAAGTCTGTGATCCAGGCCCTTCCCATTTATCGGTGTATGTTGTAGGTGGCCCCCAAAGGTTTTGTGGCAGAATTGGATTCACTGGCTAGACGGTTTTTATGGGCAGGCAACTTGCTGTCTTCCAAGTGGAGTTTGGTTCGATGGGACATGGTGTGCTGCCCTAAGGAGTTGGGGGGCTTAGGGTTGAGGCAACCCACTCTGGAAGGGCTGGCTTTGGCAGCTAAACTGTATTGGAGGTGGTGCACGGAGAAGGATAGGGTTTGGGATAGGATTCTTTCCTTTAAGTATATTTAGGGCACTCCTGGGGAAGATATCCCATGTTATTCCTTGGTTGGAAAGGGATCAGTGGTTTGGGCTACCCTTAAGAAGGGAGCTGCACTCATTAAGGATGGCTTATTTTGGATCTGTCGGTGAGGGACTGAGGTTCATTTTTGGCACGAATCTTGGGATGGCCATCCTCCCATCCTCTCTTAGTTCCCTAATTTGGTAGCCTTGAGCAAGAGTTTCAGTGTTGCTGGCTAGACGAGGGTGAGTGATTTTAAGGTGCTTTCTTTACAGGGCCAGCTTATGAGAGCTAGATGGAAGACTCCAGAGGAGTGGCCAGCGATTGGTATGGCTGAGGAGTGTAGGGATCTGTATATGATTCTTTCAGGTAGACAGTGTCCCCCCCTCAGTGATAAGGATATTCTTGCATGGGCACCTAATCTGAAAGGTTACTACACGGTGGCGTCGGGTTATCGGTGGTTGCTTTCTCAAAGGGTGGAGGGGGCGGAAGTCCCTTGGTGGAAAAAGGTGTGGAATAAGTTTTCTTGGCCAAAATGCAACTGCTTTGCCTGGATTTTGACTTGGAACAGGTGTTTGACTTGGGACAATATTCAGAAGCGTGGGTTTCAGGGCCCGTCGAAGTGTGTGTTGTGCGGGAATGGGGTTGAGGACTCTTCTCATCTATTCTTCCAGTGTCTTTTCACTCTGCAAATTTGGCATTCTTGGTGGGGTGTTTGGAATAGCCCCTGTGTTCATGCTTCTTCATTAATGGAGTTTTGGACTAGCCTAGGCAGACCTCCCTTGATGGCCTCTTTTTTGCAGGATGCGTGGCAGGTCGGTCCTATCTTTCTATTGTGGCAGATTTGGCTAGAACGGAATAGGAGGATCTTCAAAGGGGAATTGTTACAGGTTTAACAGGTGTGGTTTAGAGTTCTTGGGATGGTTCAGGAGACAATTCAAGCTAAGGGTGTCGGGGAGATGCCGCTTGAGAAGAAAGATGTGGAGTTGTTGGCTCGGCTGGGGATTCAGGGGTTTACCCCTATTGCTTCGTGGGGCCAGAATGGTAGGAGAGCGAGGCAACGTGTTCAGCGACAAGGAATTTGGAAGCGTCCCCCTGTGGGAACCTTAAAGGTTAATACAGATGGGTCTTCCAAAGGAAATCCTGGTCCTGCTGGAATTGGTGGGGTTGGCAGGGATTCTTCTTGTTCGGTGGTTTTTCTTTTTTCCATACATAAGGGGACTCAGACTATCAACCTCATGGAAGGTTGGGCGATTCTTCATGCCCTGGAGAGGGCCTTTGAGCTGGGGTGGCGTAGGGTTATTTGTGAATCTGATTCTCAGGTTCTGGTTAATTTACTCAATAAAGGAAGGATGTCGGATGTGAGCTGGCAGTTGGCGGTGTTGGTGCAACAAATTTTGCAGATTGGTAATCTTATGGAGAAGGTGTCTTTTGTCCATATTCCCCGTGAATGGAATAGGGCGGCTGATTGTTTGGCCAAGTGGGCTTCTGATCATCTAGAGGATTGGAAGATTGAGGATTGGGCTCAGCTACCTTAGGAGCTTGGTCCGGACTTGGAGAGGGTTCTTGCGGAGGATAAAAGGGGCATTGAATTATTTGTTTCTGGGTCCTTTTGTGTATTTTATTCTTTTCGGGCCTCTGCCTTTGACTTGTTTGTAATGCTGGATTCCATTATTCAATAAATTTTTACCCCTTTTTTCAAAAAAAAATACTAACATTCTACTTTCATTTCTTGAAATATGTTCCCAACAAAAAAAATCATAGGAATTGTTTCAAATGTTATGATTTTTACAGGCAAAATAGCTATATGATTGTCCAACATAATTGGATGAATGGAAATGAATAATGTTTTAAACTTATTTTTTTAAGTCTCTAAATATTATCTTCTTTTTTATTGTAGGAGGACAACTCTGCAACCCCTTTGCTGACTGGAGTTCTATTCATGGTTTTTATTATCAAATTTCAACTGCCACTATTGTCATACTATTGTTGCAGACTAGCCTAGCAAACAATGATATAGATGTTGTGGATATCATTACAGAATTGGAAATCACAAAATTATATTATGCAATAGCTCTGTACAAAAATGGAGACCCAATATCTTTCAAATAGTCATGTTACATTGTTGTATAGGTGAAGATGATAAGGGGGTTGTTGATGTTATTTTCATTTATGATACATGCATAAATATAAGTAGTCATGTTGAGCTGAAAATAGGCAACATTTGTTTTTAAAATTTAGAGTTCTACAATCTTGTATCTTATTTTATTTAGTTTCTATTAAAGAAGATATAATTGTGAACAACACAATTTAGCAAGATAGTATCTTGCAAGAATCTATATATTATTCAAGTACTGGATAAAGATTTTCATTATTTTTAATATAAATGTATGAACTATTATTTTATTTTGTGAAAGTCAATTAGATAAAATATTGGTCTTTTTTTTCATATATTTGTGTTTTACATGGGGTCAATTAGTAGCTCATTTATCAAATGATGTTGTTTATCTAACAAATGTATCAATGTACAAGTGATAGCTTAAAATCAACTATGGATTCAGTTACAAAGATCCAAACACGATTGAAATAAAACCTTTAAATCAACAAAATAATCAAGCACCATTACCAACATGTACATGTTATGTTTGCAATATGTAGTTATCAATTTTTTGTATACAAACACACTTCTTGTGTATTACTCATTGTCTAATAGAGCAACTTGATGAAGGTCAGTCCAAAATTGATGAAAAAAGTTTCATAATTTATAACTAACTCTCACTAGTAATTAACTATTATATCAAGAGACATTACTATACTAACATTAAAAAAACTATAATAGTGTGAGTGTATTTACTAAAAACCCTTAAATTTGATGTTCATTTTTATAACAAATCAATAATTAGAAATTATATATAATATTTTAAAATATAAAATCATTTGATATAGTAATATAATGAGCTATCAAGTCTCACAAATAATTAACTATTATATCAACAAACATTACTTTACTAACATTAAAAAAAGATTATAATAATATTAGTGTATTCACTAAAAACCCTTAAACTAAATATAATGATTATTTTTACATCAAATTAATATATAGATGAAAAAAGTTTCATAATTTTTAACTAACTCTCACTAGTAATTAACTACTATATCAAGAGACATTACTATACTAACATTAAAAAAAACTATAATACTGTGAGTGTATTTACTAAAAACCCTTAAATTTGATGATCATTTTTATAACAAATCAATAATTAGAAATTATATATAATATTTTAAAATATAAAATCATTTGATATAGTAATATAATGAACTATCAAGTCTCACTAATAATTAACTTTTATATCAACAAACATTACTTTACTAACATTAAAAAAAGATTATAATAATATCAGTGTATTCACTAAAAAACCTTAAACTAAATATAATGATTATTTTTACATCAAATTAATATATAGATGAAAAAAGTTTCATAATTTTTAACTAACTCTCACTAGTAATTAACTACTATATCAAGAGACATTACTATACTAACATTAAAAAAAACTATAATACTGTGAGTGTATTTACTAAAAACCCTTAAATTTGATGTTCATTTTTATAACAAATCAATAATTAGAAATTATATATAATATTTTAAAATATAAAATCATTTGATATAGTAATATAATGAACTATCAAGTCTCACTAATAATTAACTATTATATCAACAAACATTACTTTACTAACATTAAAAAAATAATAATAATGTGACTGTATTCACTAAAAATCCTTACTCTAAATTTGATGATAATTTTATTTCTTGTTAAGTTTTCACATTATTATTGCATTTGTGTGTAAAAGCAAAAATTAATGTTCGTGGTAATTCAAAAATATTATATTATAAAAGTATATATTTGCTTACAAAATTCAGTTAAAAAATTTGAAGCATCTCCTATTCAATAAATTTCATTATCAAATTTATTTTATATCTTCATAATTACAAATTAAATGAAAATAAATATTTCGGATCAATTCATAGGATATTTTGAAAATTATAAAACATATTTTTAAAATTATTATGTTACTAAATATATTATTATAAAACTATATATTGGTTATTTATCTATATATTTGTCATTTTAAAAAAAATCTTATTTATTTTCACCAATCTTTTATTTAATTGACCTTCAGACCACTTCGGCGTACCCATTGCACATCAAGGTGCGATTGCTAGTAATATTACATTTAATTTTGATTTTAATATCAATTTTATTGATATTAGATTATATATATTTAAAAAATATTTAGATTGGGGGTGTAGAGATGGAACAAAAAGGTTAAGAGTAATATGAAATTCTATAGATATATTCTTTCTATAGATTAACCTATACTATATTGGTTATATAGTAAGACAATGTTTCATTTATATTATACTATAGCCATACATTAGGTCCACCATACTATTAAAAAGAAACCATCTTAGTTGGCACCCACTAGTCATATTGCCTTAGCCTCAAGCGAAAAAGGAACTAGAAAACATCTAGAGTATTATACTTGCATCATCTAGAAAATATGAAGTTCAAGTGGAAAATTATGCAAGCCATCTCCACCTAGCATAAGTATCTATAGTCATCAAATTAGGGCTTAACATTGCATGACACATCCTCATTGCACCAAACAAGCTCCTTAATTTTGAGATCATCAAGAAACTTGATATGGATGGAATTTCCCAAAGTCCTTAAGTATCAAAGTAATAAACCTCAATTTTAGATTATTGTATGAAAATTCCAAATCAAGAAATCTAATTAAATGTCAATCTATTGCTTAATTTCCTCAATGTCCTTATGTAGCATAAAGGAACTAGTTGGCATATATAATGGAGAGGTTCTTCTAAGAGGCTATGATATCAATGATACTTCTTCACTCAATTGTTTTTCTAAAATCTAACATCATTTCAATTATCCCCTCCCTAATCTCTACAATGTCCTTACAACCAATCTCCTTCGTCATTCCACACTATTTTAGGAAACAATTATCTAGACCTTTAGTGTTTATTTAAAATAAATATTGTATAAATAAAATAAGCCATGAGCAAATAAATAAATTCCCTTTCTAAGTAAATTAAAATAGTTCTTCAAGTAAAAATTAAAAATATTCTTAAATAATTCTAAAGCAAAATAAAATTCTAGAATTGGTGTTGTTCCTATGAAGATTCAAACTTCTACTAGATCTTGAACCTTTGTTGGATTATTATTCTTATGAGTTTGCAATTGTAGAGTAGTTGTTTCCTTGGATCAAACTCTTATTATAGTGCTACTAAACTCATAGGTCTTGTGTGCCTTCATTTTGGTGTTGAACTCGAATGTTTGAATTCTTAGCATTAATTCTAGTGGAAGAGGTCCCCCTTTTGACCTTCACTAGTGAAAAGCTAGGCTCAATAATCTCAATAATCTCAATTGAATTGGCACTAGAGATGTCCCAACCGGTGGCGACTAGACTGATTTTTTTTGTGGCAAAGTGGAGTTTGGTAATTACATGGGTTGGCAGTGGTGAAGTTGGTGTCCTCAATACGCGGAAGCTGAACCATAAGTGTTTGCTCGCGGGAATGTTTAATCATTCTGTCATTGTTGTACGATGGGGGTAGATGAAGTAAATGTGGGCGGACGAAGTAAATGCAATATTGAATGTTGCAATGTCAGAAAGTATACTTTGTTTAAGTTGTATTGTCGAAACAACCATTGTGGTGTTAGTTTCATAGCAGACTATTTCCTTGGTTAGTTTCATAGTAGATTGGAGGATTTTGAAACTGTTGTTCTCCGCAATCTATAAGTTGTTTTACATGGGTGTTTTGCATAGATGATTTATTGATTATTTATGTTCAAAGTGTTGTTCTTTGGAATCTGTAAGCCATTTTACATTGGTGTTCCAGTGTGGGAAAGTAAAGCTTGAAATGTGCAATAAAATATATTGATTAAGTTGCATTGTTGAAAGAGCCATTATGGTGTTGGTTTGATAGTAGACTATTCTAAAAATCGTTAGCTTCGGTTTTGTGGTTCGTTTGATAGGAGACTATTGTAAAAATTGATGGCTTCGGCTCTGTTTTATAGGAGATTGGAGGATTTTAAAACTGTTGTTATGTGCAATCTGTAAGTTGTTTTACATGGGTGTTTTGCATAAATGATTTATTTATTATTTATGTTAAAACTGTTGTTGTCCGGAATCTGTAAGTCGTTTTACATGCATGTTTGGCATTATGGTTTTGTACACTTAAATCTTCTTTCTCTTTGTCAAAAAATATGGTTAGGGTTAGTAATTTTTTCATCCCTCGTTTATTGTTTATTGTTTTTGATAAAGGAAAAACCAGGTTTTACAGGGACGAAAAACCACAGAGTTTACAGAAAATAGGAATAAGCATTAAAGTCACCATAGACAAAAATGTTGCATCAAAATAAAGCCCAAGAAACACAACAGCCACCAAAAAAACCCAAACAAAAAAACCAGCAAGAAACCCCCAGCTAACCTAAGAACTTAAGAGCTTCAGCAACCTCAACTTCAAGATTGTGCATTTCTTGAGTGCCCTTCTTCAGGACCTGAACCATCTGGGGTGTAGGATTCTTCCTCTTCTTATTGGCTCTCATCCACTTGGAAATACCAGCATCCTCAGTACTGTTTTTATCCTTACCTACAACCAGATCCACAACCAAAGAGCCTTGCAGAGAGTTCTCCAGTTTCTCAGACATTGCACTAATGATGATGGCATTATGTTTCACCATTCTATGATTATGCTCCTTAATAGCTTTCATAGTATTTTTCATTTTACCTATTTCATCTTCCAAATAGTTGAATTTTCCTTCATTATCCTCGACCTTTGTTCTCATTCTATCCTCCTTCCTCCCACACTCTGCAGTAATAAGGGAGCTAACTTTACCTTCCAAATCCTCCAGCTTGCCATTGAGGGCTCTATTTTTTAGATTAAGATCTTTAATTTCATGGAAGTCCCATTTCATTATTTTGAAGTAATCCACAACACCATTCTTGGCAATAGCTAGGATATCCCTAGGAAACTCACAGTCCGGTTGAAAATAATGGTCCTCAGGGTTTAGGTCTCTGGGAAATTTTGGCCTATTTTCTCTATCCAAAGCAGGGAAGGACAAGTAAGAGTTTTGGCTAGCATTAGGGTCCTTCAAAAATTCCTCCTGGGAATCCTCAAAGTAAGAGACTAGTTTATTAGTAGGGGACTCTTTTTGGGTGGGCTTGACACTCTAACCAAAGCGGTTGGGGTTTTTAGCTTTCATAATAGAGCAGATGGGGTTTTTGACAACACTACGATTTTTGGGCAAGGGATTACCCTACTGGGTTATCTTACCAGAATTAGGGGCCAGGGGACTTTCAACATTCCACTCAGGGTCAAGCTCCTTAACATCATTCGAAACACTATCCTCAATATCTTCATCATCTAAGGGTGAAGCCAGGATAGGGTTGGATAAGGCTAACTTATTTTGAAAGTGTTCATAAATGAGCCTAATAAGGCCAGAATGCAGAATAGGGTACTTCTTAGGATCCTTCTTATGATCCTCCAAGCTGTTGCTCATGGACCAGTAGAAATAATAAGGTAAAGAAAACCTTACCTTGTGATGGAAATGGTTGAGCAAGGCAAAGTGGTAGCCATAAACCCTGGTGAATCTACCGTCCAAAGTAATGTATTCCATCATGATTATGAGCACCTTCCTCCATAGCAATTTGGTCGTATCTACTTCAAAGTAGTTGTTAGAGACTTCTATTAGCTTGGTCTTTTCTTTGTCTTTCCTAGGGAATTTGATAACTGCTTCATCAGAGAATCTTATGTCACAAAAGAATTTCATTCCCTCAGTAGACATGCTATTCACCTCTCCAATGAGGTTCTCATCCACCTTGACCTGCCTACCAAACATAAATATTTCCCCATTCTTCCATTTTTTCTCAAAGTACTTGGTAGCCTTCAAATCAGGCCCATGAAGCTTCTCAATGAATGGGAGCAGCCCACCAGGTTCAATTTCTTCCAAGACCTTCAGATTCCTCTTATGCATTTCGTAGATTTTAAACTCCACCCTTTTCTTGTCTCCTCCTATTGTCACAAACACATTAGTACCAGAGCAAAAAGTATGAAATGAAATGTCACAGCCAAACCAAAGAACCCACAAAACGTGTCGCCTCTTACTTCCAGTTAAGAAATTAAAAGTGGCCCCATCAAATCTAATGATGTTGAAGTACTTGGCCCTACTCACTTTCATCATTGAAATAAATTATTGCTTTCTCATGCATGATATCATAATTAATTAAAGCCTTGATGTTGGCACCAAGATCACTGAGGTTCTACCACATGACTAGCTCTGATTGTTTAACCCCTTCATTAGCAAAGAAATCAACCACATTGTTGGCTTCCCTAAACGCATGAGTAATTTTAACTTTCTCAAAATTAGCGAGGGACTTAGCCTCTTCTATCCAACTCTTGACAGACCATGATGGAGGGGACTTCCCTAGGAGGCAATCAATAATGTTTTTAGAGTCTCCTTCGAGCCATAAGTATTTAATATTCTTGCTAATAGCCACATTAATCACATGAAAGGCTCTAATAGCTTCAGCCACGTGATTAGTTTGAGATCCAATGGGAATAGCCACCGCCACTAAAAAATTACCATTAGAATCCTGAATCACACCTCCACTTCCAGCCAACCCCGGGTTTCCCTTAGCCACACTATTGAAATTAGCTTTAAACCAGCCACACGGAGGAAAACTCTAGCACATCCCTGTCCAGTTTTTTTTGGTAGGTTTAGAAGCCTTGGACACATCATTTTTAATCTTCCACTCCTTGGCTATCTTTAAATCATATAGAGTGCAAACCACAACCTCTTTTTTATTCTCTTGTTGAGGAATGATATTATAGTTTTCAACAATTAACCTAAAGGTTTTTTCAAATACATTATTCTTTGACATTTCCTTGTCTCTAAAGAGTCTATTATTATGTTCTTTCCACACACCCCATGCTATATAGGGGAAATCAAAAACCCATAATCTTTGAATAGAAGGATTCAAAGAGGGAACTTTCCATTGACAAAAAAAATCTTCAATAGTATAAGGAAACACCCATGAAATAGTTTATTGTTTATTGTTATCTTTGTGCATCTTTTGCCTTTCTTTGGTCAAAAAATATGGTTAGGGTTAGTAATTTTATCGCCCTGCATTTGTTGTTTTGGTTATCTATGTACATCTTTGTCATTACATCCATTAAGATAGGACCAATTGCAGATTGGCATAGGATTGATTACATAAATATATGGCCTTATACCCATTCCAATAGGAGAAATTGTAGTTAAATCTTGTTTCTTTAGTAAAAAAATATGGTTAGGGTTAGTGATTTTAGCGCCCTCTGTTTATTGTTTTAGTTATCTTTTTGCATCTTTGTCATTACACCCATTAAGATAGGACCAATCGCAAATTAAGATAGGAGTGATTGCATATTTATATATATGTAGAGGGTTAGTATGAAAGCAGAAACATGTTGGAGATAAAATTAGTTTGGTGGGTGTTAGGTGTTATTCTTTGTAATATCTCTTTTATCTATTCAATTTATTTGTTTGAAGTTTCTAATGGGATTTTTTGTCAGCAATGCCATTAATAGGATTTTTCTTGTAATAGCTCTTTTACAATTTCTCTATTTTTCTAGAATATTTAGTGCAAGATAATGTAGCTTGAATTTTTTATTGGGTGTGTGGCATTATAGGATTTTTTTACAACTTATTGCTACTCGTTGAACTACAATTGCTCCTATGGTAATGGCTGCAACACCAAAGATACACACAGATCACCACAGACAATAAACAAAAAATTCATAGAGATAAGTAAAAAAATAAACAAAGGGCAAAAAAATAATTGCTCCTATGTTAATCTACAATTGCTCTTGTATGAATATGTTTGGTGTGGGTTTTTGATCATCTGTGATGTATGTATGATTGTTAAGTGTTTTTCTAATAGTTGTTTTACAATTTTCCTATTTTCTCTATAATATTTAGTGGGAAATTATGTAGCTTGAATTTTGAATTTAGAAGCCAACTATTACATAGAATTTGTTGTTACACCTTGTCTAGATAGTGATAGAATTTAAGCTAAGCCAAAATATGCTACAAACTCAAAAATATACATGCATTTGACTTGAACTAGGTTCTTTACTTTGAATACTCTTTGTAATTAATTTCACATACATAGATGTCCATATCTAAACTTTTTGGGTGAAGGGGAGATTGCAAAAGATCTATTAGGAAAATAGTTAACAATCATAGGAAAATAACAGATACTAGAAAACCAACATTAAATAGAACTACATTATTCCCCACTAAATATTATAAACAAAATAGGGAAATTGTAAAAAAAATATGGGGAACTAAAAAAAAGAATATCATGAAAAATAGTTTGTTGTGGGGAAGTTGAAAAAGATGAGGAAGAAAGAATATAATGAAACATATTGATATTAGACACTACCATCCCACGCAACTAGCAAGCTTCACCCCTTGCATAGACAAACCTGGGCAGTTTGTTCCAAGGAGCTTCAAGCAGATCAGGAAAAAAAGAATATCATGAAACATATTGATACAAGATTTGAGCTATGTTCTTTGTTAATAAATATTGAAGACAAATAGATAAATTGTATAGGAGGTGAACATAATAACAATTATTTGATACAAGTTTTTTTACATGGGTATTTTGCATAAATGATTTGTGTACAGTATTTAATGCCAAGTAATGTAGCTCGAATTTAAAATTAAGCCTACGGTGCTATATGCATTTTGCACATATTGTTGCATCATATAATTGTTGTCATAGCCTAAAGAAAATAGGTATCGTGATAAAGAACTAGGTTTAAATAATTGTTTTGCTAGGCTGAAAAGATATGTGTATAAGTGTAGAGGGAAAACTAGTTTGGTGGATTTTAAGTGTTATTCTAATAGCTCTTTTATCTGTTCAACTATATATTTTTAATTTGAGAAGAAAGGAATATCATGAAACATATTGGTATAAGAGAACAAGCGAAATTGGAAAAGAGTTATTAAGAAAACACTTAAGAATCATAGGAAAATGATAGATGTTCTAGAACCCACATTAAATAGAAGTTTAAAATTTGGAGAATAGAACAAGAATACTATGATAATGAACAATTTGTTATGGGGAATTGGATAAAATAATATGATGAAGAAGAGTTTGTTGTGGGGAAGTTGAAACATATGAGGAACAAAGAATATAATGAAACATATTGATATAAGACATTGTCAGCCCACGTAATTACCAAGCTCCACTCCTTACATAAATAGACCTGGGTAGTTTGTTTTAGGTAGCTTCAAGTAGATCAGAAAAAAAAGAATATCATGAGACATATTGATACAAGATTCGAGCTATGTTCTTTGTTAATAAATATTGAAGAGAAATAGAGAAATTGTATAAGAGGTGTTAGAATGACAATTATTTGCTACAAGTCATTTCACATGGGTATGTTGTATAAATGATTTCTCTATAATATTTAATGGCAAGCAATGTAGCTCAAACTTACAATTAATCCTATGGCGTTATACACATTTTTCAAAGATTTTTTCATCATATAATTGTTGTCATGGCCTAGAGAAAATTGGTATGGTGATAAAGAACTAGGTTTAAATAATATTTACTGGTAGACAATGTAGGTCAAATTTATGTCTATATATATGTATTGAATTCCCCATTTGATATTTTAAAAAACACATATAGGCAAAAATATATATCGATATATACAAACCAAGACCAATGTGTCTCGTTCGAGAATGCAGAAACAATTTATATATGCACATGTATATCTAAACGGTTGTGTATGCTATGTTTATTTGTATTTAGGTAGAATTTTATTTGAAAAGAGTTAAAAATAGCATATTTAAGTATTATTTAGCTTTTGAGAAAATTCCTACAATATAGTTGAAACATAGATTTTTAGGACCTACTATCTTTCTAACACTTCTAGGGTTTTTCACCTAAAAGGAGAAAGATGGGTCCAAAAATGCTTATGTTTACACTCAAAGATTAATGTGAAATGTGTTAGAATCCAAGATCAGACATGCAAACCAGAAAATACCTTCCAGAAGAGAAAAACAGAAAAAGTGAGAAATTTGCATGAAGATGTGCAAATGAATTGTATTCAGGAATTAGGAAAATACAAGAGATGAATTGCTTTATAAAAGTAATGTATGCATAACCCTAAAAGGAAACCCTAGTGTGCACACTTAGCAATTAATAAATAATTATTTATTAATGTGTCTAAGTTTAGCTTAAGTAACTAAAGTGATAAGTGACTTAATTAATTAACCAATATGATTAAATTAATTAAGTGAAATAACTTAAATTACTCTAACACCCCCTTAAGATGAACTTAGGAAGTAGCTAAAACACTAAAGAAAAGATGCATGAAAGAAAATATGGGTCCGGACAACAAGGCCTGATCAGGTACCCATGTACAAATGCAATGCAAACTAAATCAAACGGGGTAAAGGAGAAAACCACATGGGAACAAAACTCCTCCCCAAAATAGAATGCAAAAAAAACTAAGTGATGAAAGATGGAGGAATCCATAAGACCCCCCAAGGACACCATCCATCACAAAGATACATGAATGAACTCCCCCAGAAGAGAGGAATGAAGAGACCACATAGCCCCCCTAGAATGAAGTAGCTCCAAAAAAACTGAAGAAACTGCATCTCCTGAAAGAAGTGAGAGGGAAGAGGCCTGATGAATGCAATCTCTGAAGGTGAATCAGGTGTAGCCCATGATGTCTCCACAGAAGTAGGTGTGACCTAAACCGATGAAGAAGCCAAATTAGGTGAAGACTGAAGAGAAACCTCCAAAGATGAATGATCAACTATGTCCTCCTACACTGAAATAGAAAAAACCACATTTGTAGCCATAGAAGTATCAATAGTTGCAACAATAGGTAGAGGAGAAGGAATGGAAGGCTCAAGAACTGGATCCGAAGTGAGAACACCAATGTTCAAGAAGCCAAATGTCTCCTCTAAAGAATGATTCACACTAGAAGTGTGATGAACAACTGTAGGAACATAAGCACCATCAATAGCAAAATATGTAAAGGAATACAACCGAGATGAGTGATCCACCACCCTAGTAGCAATAACTGCTCTACTCTCCAATTCTTTGATGATAACTGGATCAGGTGTGAACTCCATAGGTCTCCCATTGCCTCCATGTGTGATATGATAGATGGAAATGAGGTTGTTCATCAAATGAGGAACACACAAGACATCTTGAAAAGTGTTGTCCCAAAAACTAATAGACCCATTCCCTATAACACTCATGTAAGTATTGTTTCTCATCAAAACAAGAGACATAGTACAAGGCTCAAAGGAAGTGAACATAGACTATAAATATTCCATATGATGAGATGCTCCTAAATCTAGAAGTCATCTCCCTGATCCATGACCTAAAGAAGCACAAAGATAACATCCCTTCATATCTGATGAAGTATGTAAACCAATTGTGCCCCTATCATGTTGCTCTGAAGAAGAAGAATGAGGGGAAGAAGATGATGCAGAAATCCTAGAAGGAAAATCAATCTGATGTTTCTAAAGAAGATGCTTCAACTCATCAATGTCCTTGTAACAACTATGTTTTGCATGTCCTTCCCTCTTGCAATATGCACAAGGACCCTTCTCCTTCCTAGATGATTTCCCCTTAGAAGAGGAGGATGAATATGAGGACTCCTTTTGCTACTCATGAGATTTGGAATCCTTTTGTTTCTATTTCTTTCCTTTTGCTATAGAAGCCTTCTGATCTTTGGTCTCCTATGATGCAATAAGTGCCTGTGATGAAGATGGCTTCAAATTGCCCATGCTAGCCAACTTGGCCTGCTCTTGAGTAAGAGAAGATGCAAAATCATCAAAAGAAGGCATAGTAAATCTAGTACCAAGTGCATCCATAGTGGCATAAAAGGTAGATACAAAAACTAAATAATCTGGTCCAAGCTTAGAAAGAATGGACAATATCAACTGGGAGTCCTCCTTCTGAACACCACACTGGGACAACTGCAATCTAAGAGACTTGAGTTTGGTGAAAAACTCCTAGATTTTGTCAAAGTCCCTAGGATTTAATCCAATAAGCTCATTCTCTAACTGAAACCCTCTCATAGTATCCTACTTCCCAAATAAAGACTCCAAAGTAGTCCAGATCTCATTGGGTGTAGTGCAAAACTCAATATGAAAAATAAGGTTAGATGAAAGACACAAACATAAAGTACCAAAAGCTTCATCACACCTATTAAACCATTTTCTATTTTTAGTAGCACTTGTAGGTTCAATTTTTGTACCCATGGTTACCCTGTACAACCCTTCGTGCTTCAAATGAATCTCCATTTGTTTTTTCCAACCAAAATAGTTGAATGGAGTAAGGGGTGCAATTTTAAGTGTATCCATGAAAAAATACAATAGAATATACTCTCAAAGCAAAAAATAATTCCTCTTGATCTAAAAAAAATAGCCTGATTGCACATTTCCCAAAAAAAACTCAAAAAGGAAAGGTTGAGATTTGAAAAAAAAATCAAATACTTGGTGAAAAATCTAGAAGAATTAGGTCTAATATATGAGAAGAGGATGGAACCAACTTTCTAACGCCTATTTTTTTCCCAAAACGGAGTCTAGACGCAAAAGTTATACCTCCTGGAGTGAAAACAACAAATTCAGAATTCAGAGGATGAAAAAGGCATCAAAAAATCAAAACTAGAAAATCACACCTACACCACTGGATAGAGCGTTGAACCAGCTTTCTGATGATATCTCATTTTTGAAAAAAGGCCTTCTTTTGCAAAAGTTATGAGAAAACAAAAAAAAGGCTTGTAAAAGACACTTTTAACGCTAAATAAGTGCAAAACTTCAGCTCTCAGGCACTGGCCCTCAGTCATGCATATGACTGTCCGCTACAAGGGCTAGAAGAAAATTCACTGGTGCTGAAGAACAACCCCTGGTCATGGATGTGACCCTAGTGGGGGCTGAGTCCAGCAAGGGGCTAGCTTGTGGGCTCTCAGACCCTGATGTGACCAGAGCTCTAGGGAAAGCTCATAGGGGCTGGAGGGAGCGATAGCTAGGTTGTGCACCAGTGGCAGGAGTGGTGGCTGGTGGCCGCTGGGTGGTGGGCGGGCGGTGTTGGCCTTTATAACTGGTAGTGCAAAAAATTTCAAAAAAAACTTTCATGTGTGTTTTGTTTTAATTTTTTTCACCTTGAACTGTGTGCCTTAGGGCCATACAGCCTAGGGAAATTTTTGGGTGTTGCGGACTCAATGGTGAGGTCCATTTTGTCCAAAAATACCCAGAAAAAAGGCTACCCCCAAATCCACAAAAAATAAGCTTGTAAAGAAACCCTTGCACAGAAAAAATCATTGTGAGGAAATATCTTCAAAAGACAAACAAGCAGCTACAGGTCTAGAGCTTTGATACCATGAAGAAGTTGAGAAACCCAACATTACAAACCCCAAGAATCACCTGTATGCAATAAACTATCACATGCAAAAGATATTCAAAACCAAAGAAGATGTTCTACAAGCCTCCAGGCAAAATGCATAGAGAATCTAATAATGACAATGAGATCAATCCTTATGAAGGAGATCAAGAAACCCTAAAAGGAAACCTTAGTGTGCACACTTAATAATTAATTATTAATGTGCCTAATTTTAGCTTAAGTAACTAAAGTGATAAGTGACTTAATTAATTAACCAATATGATTAAATTAATTAAGTGAAATAACATATTACTCTAACATGAATAAATGATGCCCCCCATAAGAGGGAATGATATGATGAAAGAATCTAGAAGCTATGTGTATCTCGATGCCGATGCCAAACTATGACTAAAACTGATCCATAGGAGCAAGTACCATGAATATTCTAGAACATTAACCATAAAATGAATGGCCCTCAAACTGAGATGTGACCCGATGTGAATCTGATGTAATTTAGGATCATTAACCATAGGCTCTCAATATGAGATGTGAACCGATGCAAACCAAAATTTTTCAAGCTATGAGCAAGATGAGGCCAAAAGAAACTACATAATCCGGATACAACTCATAAGAGTTGTCATCAATATGAAGATGAGATCAAAGTGCATACAATGCAACTACACTCTAATCAAATTATTATGCAAGAAAACCCCTTGATGAAACTTTATATAAGTTCATTTATTACAATAACCCATGATTGTAAAAGGAGAGAATGCAAAACATACATAAATTAAAGAGAAAATGCAAACCTAGTGCATGAAAACAAAAACAAGTGCATGCACAAACCAATGTTCACATTTGCCTCCATGATGAAAAATAACCTCAAATTTGTGTAGATGAATTTTTTTTTTAAAATGGCCAACACGAATGTGAAGTGCTTGAAACTAGCTTTCTGTTGATATCTCGTTTGCCAAAAATGGACACTGTGGCCAAAAGTTATGAATTTTTCAAAAAAGATGAATTTAGCTTAGAGGAAATGGGTTTTCTAGCAAAAAAGTTTACTTCTGATTTGATTTCTGCAAAATTCGCTCATTTTTTGTAGAGAATAACAAAAACCCAGAAATTTATGGATGCTAAGAACAAAACCCATAAATCATTTTTTGATCCAACAAACAAAAGATAAAAAAATAGTTTTTTTTAATCTTCAGCGAGTAGAAAAAATGACGCATGCCTCTTTTTTGTACAATAATTTTCTCCAGATCTATGCAAGAAATGAAAAATCTAAAAAATACCCAGTTGAAATTTCAACTCGAGGTACAAAACCCAGAAATCATTTTCCCTACAACTGAGTGGAAGCTGGATTTCTAAAAAAAAATAAAAAAATGAAAAATGACTCTGGTTTGCATATCTAATCTTGGTTTCTAACAAAATGGAAACTAAAGGAATACAAGAAACTAATAAGATTGATTGATTAATGAATGGAAACTAAAGGAATACAACTTGTTTGAAAACACATTGTGTAATACAAAATCACCTACAAATGAATGGAAGAATGCAACAGAAATAACTCAGATTGAAAGTGTGCACTTGGAACCTTGATGAGGACTGTAAATTAATTTTAAAATGTTGTTGATGATGTTTTTTAGGCCTAGAAGGACTCATTCGCCATACTAGGCGAATCAGTCCCAGTTCTAGTAAACTAAGCCAGAATTTGTTTCTGTCAAAAGGGTGTTAGAAAATGCAGAAAATATAAAACTAACCTAGAAAGGGGACTCATTCACCACCCATGGAAAATGAGTCCACTTTTGAATTTCTGAATATTCAAGAGTGGCTTTCAGAGTTTCCGATCTACACTTTGACATGTTCTACAGTTGTCCGCTTCCGATACTCTAATTCACGGGTCTGAAAATGAGATTTTGTTGATTCTTTGACTTGTTCAATGAAGAGAGGACTTTAACAACCTTGCAACTTTATCTTCAATGATTTTCCAAGCTTCCAAAGGACCTAAATCTATGTAAACACAAGGAAAGAAGAATAAATGTTGATTGTTAAGGCATGTGGGTTTTCCTTGGTCAAATCATGTTTAGGTAATTAAACCAAAATGATAAAAGAGTAGAATGAAACATGCAACAATGGAATAGATTACCTTGCCATGATGATAGATCTTGAAAGTCTACAACAAAATATGAATAATTTTCCCTTGGATGTCTTAGGAAGCTAAATTGATGACTTGCAATGTGAAATCCCTAACTTTCTTGACTTGATAAGTTAATGGATGAATGGATGATTGGGAGATGAGGGGATTATGGGAGAGATATGAAATGAGGAGAAAAACACTTATTTATAAAACCTTGTGCCTTAGTTAACCATTCATACCTCATCATAGGCCAACATCAAGTGTTTTTGAATAAAAACCTAAAAGGAAATTTTTAAAAAAATGAATTTGGAGCCAAGGGGGACTCATTCGCCACCTATGGTGAATGGGTCCCACCTAGGACCTGAAAAATGGGTGTTAGGAATTAATTTGTATTTAATGTTGTTTATCGGGCTAACATTCAAAAATACACTTAATTAAGGCATATGAGGGCATAAAGGGGCCAAATAAAGCATGTGAAAGGGATAAATAGTGATGTGCCTAGAAAAGCGTGAAATCTTGTTACAAGACTTTACAACACTTCAAAATAGAACTTTTTTAGTGATGAAAAGGTGAATTTTAGGTGAATTACAATAAATAGAGTCTAGAAGAATGTAGAAATGTCTTACAACACTTCACAACATCTTCCCAAGACATCATTAAAAGCATTTTATTTAGTTTGCAAAGGTCCAAGACCTAGTGTGGATGCATAAAATTCCTCACAACACTAGATTAACGTCTCATTAAGTCCAATTAATCATGAATTAATCCCATGTCAAACAAAGGGTCATTTTTCTATGACACATTTATTCCCCACTTTAGTGAGAGGATGAACTTGCTTAAAAATCACACTAAAGTAGGCATTCAAGAGAGATCCTCATGTACAGATGTAGATGACAAAGAATGGAAAAGATGAAAGGAGGTGGCCATGCCCCCAGAATCGAAGATCCCAAGTCAAGCCCCTAAGATACAAAATCATACAATGGCAAGAAGAAGATAAGAAAAGAAAGGTGGAAAAGATGTACTCACTCTGGGGCCATAGAACTTCTGGTCATCTATGGGGTAAGAAGGCCATGACATACTCACTTTTGGGCCACGAAACTTCTAATTGTCCACGAGGTGAAAAAACCCAAAAAAAGGTAAGATACATATGTTAGTTGGTATGCACTCACAAACACAAAAGTGGCTATGGGGAAAAGTCATGCCACTGGATGGGCTTCCTGGTCAACCATACCAAAATTATACCTCTTGATAACTTTAATAAGGTGCCACAAAGGAAAATTGATTTTGATACTTATAAACATTGTTAATGAAAAATAATGTAAGGATTGTTCAAATTTACTTTGTTTGTGCAAGGTCTCATCTTAGGTAACATCATGCTCAATGTCTCCAAGAGATGATAAGTGCAAACAATCTCATCCTGGGAAAGATTGCACCTAATGCTTCCAAGAGAGGGAATCAAAAGAAAAAGAAAATAACACAATGAAATGTGAGTGGTGATGTATGCCCCCACTTTAAAGCAGTTGTGAGCACCTGTATTGTGATCAATTTCTTTAAAGTAGAAGAGAAAGAGGAAGACATGAGAGCTTACTCAAAAATCCCTATGCCAAGTCATATGTTTCCAATAAGCTACATCATGAAAAGGGGGAAGTATGTCATATGCGAGCCAACTTAAGGTATGTCATCCACATCCCAAGCTTGCTCTTATGTATTCATGAAAAGTTAACGACTAGCCAAAGGAGGAAACCACAAGTGACATATGAGGAGAAGGCTATTGAACCCCTTGCCCCCACTTAGTACAGAACAAATGTGAGCCAAAACGATTGATGAGATACATGCAAGAGAGAAAATAAATAGCAATAAGAGGAATTAGATGCCCCCACATAGGGAAGCATACCAAACTCCTAAATTTTTTGGATTTTACGACTCAAAGTAGTGCATTCATTGGTAGAGTGACCATGAACTCTATGATATGCACAAAATGAAGTCTTGGAATAGCATTCCTTTCAAGTTCTTAGAGGGAGGATGATTAAGTTATTGTGAAGTCTTGACAAGATACCTCCTTGATCAAGAGGAGAAGGTGGTTGTGTGATTGGGGTCAAATATACATCTTGCTTAGATGCCATACCTACACAAGACTCTATAGATTGTTAGATTTTGTCTTCTTCACTATAGGAATATACAAAATCTAACGAATTTAAATCATGATCATTTTGCGAGATGACAATTTGAATGTTGTGGGAAGGATGATGTGCAAGGCCATTAATTGTGAAGGAGGAGTTAGGGGTGTGTTGTGTAAGATTGAATGAAGGTGGGTAAAGGATGAGAGGGTTATGAAGATGTCCTACAGGATATGTATGTGGTCCATTGATCAAAGGGGATCGAATGAACACTTGTGCATTCATATCCTCAGCAGGTTTATTTTGATGTATCTCTAAGTGTGGGCAATCAAGAACCACTTGTTTTCCACATTCTAATGCCATGATATTCTCCCTAGGAGGAGAGTTTTTAGGAGAACAACAAGCCACATGTTCTTGACAAGTAAGGCTAGGTTCTTCCAAAAGGACTTCATTGCCAATAGGGGAATGACCAACGATGGGATTATGAGGAGGGGAATGATGAATTTCCATAGGCTCATTCTCTTTTTCCATGTTATCTACCATACAAGGAGAGCTTGTAACATGTTCATCCAAGTTTGAGGTTTGTAAAGTAGCTTCATCACAAGTGGAGGAGGTATCAAGAGAAGAACCACTATGGTTTGCAAATAGATTTTCACATAGGATAGGGACATTAGGGAGGAGAGGATCAAGGTTGTCATGATTCTTAATAGGAATGTATTCTAACACTAACCTATCTTCATTACATCAAGGGATATTAGGAGTTGAAAAAGTGTGATTTTCATGACCATGGAGATTTGGTAAGGTGATGTTGAGGAATGTGTCTATGATCTCATGCTCTTATTGTGCAAGGTCATCCAAAGGGGAATAACGAGATGTAAAATCAAGACTTTCAAGGCTTGCAACTTCTTGTACCAAAATACCTTCATCACTAATAGGAGAGGTATCAGGAGAAGAACAAGTATGTGTGTTATGATTGTCTACATTTCCATTCTCACCAATGGGTGATGTAAGATTAAGGATTGTATTAATGGATTGTTTCTTAAAGTCCCTATTATGGTAGTCAAAAGAAAACTCATAAAAGGGGATAGTATGCTTATAAAATCCATGTTTAATCAAAACAAGAGCATATCTTTTGAAAGAAAACATGCTAAAATGAAAGAAAGTACAATGCAATGCAGTTTTCAGTTTTGAAGTGTTTGTTTACACAATGCAACAATCTGAAAATGATATGTTGTGATGGAAAAAGTGAAATTAAACAAGGCATGAAATGAGCTAATTGAAGTGAGATTTAACAAAATGCATGCTCCAAAAATGCAACTGACTGATATATACAAGTTAAGACACCAAACAAAAGCCTAAAAACAAATTTCTGAGTTCTGTAAAATGTTGTTTTAGGGGTCATAAGGGACTAATTCGCCCAAGGTGGCAAATGAGTCCCAATATGGACTTTTTCTAGAATTTTCAGAAATTTGTGACTGATTTTTATGAATTCTAAGTGCTATCATGCAGACCTGAGTAAAAATGCAGAATTTCAGAACTTTTCAATGATTAAAGATGCAAAAAGGCAACCTATTGTGCACTTTTACACATGCAAAAATGAAACCCTAGAATGCAAGCTAACTAATGCAATGCAAGCAACTCTAGAGCGATTAATGAATTCCAAATTTAGAAAAGAGGGGATTCAAATAGCAGGTTCACAAAAATAAAACATAAATTTTTAGGACCTACTTTCTTTCTAACACTTCTAGGGTTTTTCACCTAAAAGGAGAAATATGGGTCAAAAAATGCTAATGTTTACACTCAAAGATTAATGTGAAATGGATTAAAAATGATACAAAATACCTAGATGTAATGTTTAAATGCAAGAAACTAATAAGGTTGATTGATTAATGAATGGAAACTAAAGGAATACAACTTGTTTGAAAACACATTGTGTAATACAAAATCACCTACAAATGAATGGAAGAATGCAATAGAAATAACTCAGATTGAAAGTGTGCACTTGGAACCTTGATGAGGACTGGAAATTACTTTTGAAAATTTTATGATGTTTTTCAAGCCTGGAGGGACTCATTCGCCATACTAGGCAAATTAGTCACAGTTCTAGTAAACTGAGCCAGAATCTATTTCTGTCAAAAGGGTGTCAAAAAATGTAGAAAACATAAAAATGACCTGGAAATGGGACTCATTAGCCACCCATGGAAAATGAGTCCACTTTTGAATTTATAAATATTCAAGAGTGGCTTCCATAGTTTCTGATCTGTACTTTGATGTTCTATAAGTGTCTGCTTCTGAAACTCTGATTCACGAATCTGAAAATGAGATTTTGTTGATTCTTTGACTTGTAGAATGAAGAGAGGACATTAAAAACCTTGCAAATTTATCTTCAATTATTTTCCAATCTTCCAAAGGACCTAAATTTGCATACACACAAGGAAAGAAGAAGATATATTGATTGTTAAGGAATGGGGGTTTGCCTTGGTCAAACCCCGTTTAGGTAATTAAACCAAAATGATGAAAGAATAGAATGAAACATGCAACAATGGAATAGATTACCTTTCCATGATCATAGATCTTGAAAGTATGCAAAAAAACATGAAGAATGTGCCCTTGGATGTCTAAGGAAGCTAAATTGATGACTTGTAATGTGAAAGCCCTAACTTGCTTGACTTGATAAGTTATTAGATGAATAGATGATTAGCAGATGAGGGGATTATGGGAGAGATATGAAATGAGGAGAAAAACACTTATTTATACAACCTTGTGCCTTAGTTAACTATTCATACCTCATCATAGGCTGACATCAAGTGTTTTTGAATAAAAACCTGAAAGGAAATTTTTAAAAAAATTGAATTTGGAGCCAAGGGGGACTCATTCACCACCCATGGCGAATGGGTCTCCACCTAGGACCTGAAAATGGGTGTCAGGAATTAAGTTGTATTGAATGTTGTTTATTGGGCTAACATTCAAAAATACACTTAATTAAGGCATATGATGGCATAAAGGGGCCAAATAAAGCATGAGAAAGGGATAAATAGTGATGTTGTGCCTAGAAAAGCGTGAAATCTTGTTACAAGACTTTACAACACTTCAAAATAGGACTTGTTTAGTGATGAAAAGGTGAATTTTAGGTGAATTACAATAAATAGAGTCTAGAAGAATGTAGAAATGTCTTACAACACCTCACAACATCTTCACAAGACATCATTAAAAACATTTTATTTAGTTTGCAAAGGTCCAAGACCTAGTGTGGATGCATAAAATGCCTCACAACACTACATTAAGGCCTCATTAAGTCTAATTAATCATGAATTAATCCCATGTCAAGCAAAGGGTCCATTTTTCTATGGCACAAAAACCATAGCATTAAATGATATAGCATTGAGATGTTAATAACAGAGCATTTAATGGTGCAGTATGTGTAAGATATTCATAAGAAACTTGTAAAATTGATTCCACCTTCATAGTGGATGCCCCTATTCAAACTAAATGCATTAAAAAAGCACCAAAAATAGTGTATCTTGCATTGGCTTGTTGTTGCCATCTTGATTGTCATTGTCCAAGCAACACAGGAAATCATTTCCCATTGCACTTTAGTGCCCGAAGGTGGCCAGGAGTCCCCATGTGGTGTACATATTTTAATAAGCTCTGGAGTTAAAACATGTTGTTGGTTTGCAAAGCTTTAGTACTTTGTTTTCCCTTCACTTTGCACGCTATGCAGATACCACATGGAGCCGATACTATGCATCTTTTGCAGTGTAACCATTAACATAGGAGCAATCATAGATTAATAAATCCTCCCTTGAAATTTATGAAGATAGAAAACATCCAACTGGATTTTCCCTCAATTGACTGGCTGAGAAGGCTAGGAATTAAAACCTTATGTTCGATGGAAAATTCAATCTTGATGTTTGTTCTCTTCATAAATTTCAAGAGCAGGAGTTACATAGTGAGGAAAAAGTATGGTATACACATCTATTTAGATATAGCAATGTGTATAAAAATAGGTGTATACGTGTGTACATATGGATATATATATTTGGTTATATGTGTGTGTTTTTAAATGTGGAGACAAAAGGGAGATTCAATGCATATATGTATTTCTAGCCTTATTGTTGTATAGCCTATTGTTTTGTTAAAAAAGGGTGAAAGGACCAGCTAGCAACATATACAAATATCTACAAATAGCTATATATAGAAATATAGTAAACTAATAAAAAACTGCATGGATACATATATAAGCAACCTCAAAGATAAACAGATACATATAGTGGTATATCGATATGCATTTATAATTTTTATTCTTGTTGATGTATCCCCTAGTGTTTTGGTAGTATTAAAAGTGCATTTCTATTCTTGTTCATGTATCCCATGTTGTTTGTTAAGTTTTAAAAGTGGAATGTTTATAGCTCGATATTTCTAATTTATCTACCAATTGCCTTTGGGATGTTGCAATACATTAATATTTTATTTTTATTGTGAAATAGAGCTGTCAATTAGTCAGCTCAAATTGTAACAATTTTTTTTTTGAAAAAGGTTCCTAGAACTATGTCTATGGAATCGGGTTTTGTGGATGGATCTCTAGAGCCCCCGAATATTGATTTGTTTAGATCTACCACAGTTCCTATTGTGGATTTTGGCTCTGAAGACATGAACCACTGGCCTTCTGATCTTGATTACATAAGTATAAATTTCCTTTTTGTTATACTTGTTGCAAATTGGGTGTAATTGTTTCCATTTTCTTCGCTTCAGTATATATATATATATATATATATATACTTATATACTCATATGTATATGTATATGTGTATATAATGTATTTATATGTATGTGTATATATATGTATGTATATGTCTATGTATATGTATATGTATATGTATATGTATATGTATATGTATATGTGTATGTATATGTATATGTATACGTATATGTATATGTACATGTCCCAATTGGGAGCGACTTGACCTGGCTTTTTTATGGCGACATGGAGCTTCATAATTACGTCGGTTGGTGGTGGTGGAGTTCGTGTCCTTGATATGTGGAAGGTTAATGGTGAGTGTTTTCCCATGTGAGGGTTAATTATGCATCCTATCTTTATTGTATGCATATATGTATATGTATATGTATATGCATACATGTATAAGTATATGTATATGTATGTGTATGCATATGCATATGCATATGTATATGTATATGTATATGTATGTATATGTATATGCAAAAGATAAATGATAAGTGTTTGCTCATACGAGTGTTAATGCATCTTGTCACTATTGTGCGGTGTTGGCAGTTGAAGTAAATGCAATATTGAATGTTCTAGTGTGGGAAATTATACTTTGATTACGTTGTATTGTTGAAAGAGTAGAATATGATAGATTACATATGAAGGCAATAGATTACCCTATACTTTGTTATTGTGTGATGTGTGATGGAATTCCATGAAATTTTGTGTGGGAATTCCATAATGTCCTTTTTCATTGTATTATTTTAAACAAGGAATATAACAATAGTGAAATAGTGCAAATGATTGACACAAAAACTATAAAATCCTTTTTTATATATTTTTATATATCGCAATGTTCAAGTTCCATGGCCCAATCACTTGCTGAATTTAGAAAGGGTTAAAAACAACAATGAAACCATTTATACTATATCCAACATAGAGAGGAAATTTGTGCGAAGAGCCCTACAAAATACATGGAGCAAAGGTTAGTTGCACCGTGCACAACTGCAGCTCTACCTGTACCATCAAAAAATGGACCCTTCCCATTTTCATGGTCTTCTAGGTCTTGTTTCATAGTGTTGGAGCTATGTTGCTTTAATTTTATGATGTATCTTGGCTTGAACATGCTTATTTTGGTGATAAAACTCAAAGAATGACATCTTGTGAAAGTCTTGTGAAGTGTTGTAAGATATTTCTACATTCTTCTAGACTTTATTTAATACAGTTCACCTAAAAATCACCTTTTCATACATCAACAAGTCCTATATTGAAGTGTTGTAAAGTCTTGTAACTAGATTTCACACTTTTCTAGGAATTTTTCCCTATTTATACCCTTCTCATGCTTTATTTTGTCTCTTTGTGCCCACATATGCTTACATTAAGTGTATTTTTTGGGTCCTATCCTAACAAACAACATTCAATACAAAAAAATTCTTGACACTTGGTTTTGGGTCCCAGGTGGGACTCATTCGCCAAGGGTGGCGAATGAGTCCCCCTTAGACCCAAATTCAAAATATTTTAAATTTCTTTCAGGATTTTACTAAAAATTCACTTCATGTAGGCGTATCATGAGGTATGAATGGATCTACTAAGGCACAAGATTTGTATAAATAGTAATTTTCACTTCATTTTACATCTCCTCATTCAATTATTCAATATCCTAACATATTCAAGCAATCTTCAAGCACTCAAGCATTTTTCATCTTCAATTCAAGCACTTTCAGGCACTTTGGAGCAGCCATTGACATCACTTCAGATTTGCATATTCAAGGATGTGGTAATTTTGTAATACTTTCATGTTATTCATTTATCATTTCCCTTGCATGTCATTCATTTCTATTGGGCTCAATTACTAAAGTGGGGTTTAACCAAGGAAAACCCCTATTCTCTAACCCCCCCAACATTTTTTCCCTTTGCATGTGTCTTTGTAGCCTTTGTTTTGTAGATTTGATGGGTTTAAATGTGTTGAAAAGTGTATTTCAAGTCAACTAGGCTCTTCAAATCAATTCATCATCTATTCAAGCAATTTGAGTGACTTTCAGCCCGTTCTCTATAGAATTGACCCCGATAACCATACATTCAGTGATTTGCAGATCTGAAGCAACAATGTTGACCCTTGAATTTTTAGAAATATTGGGGAGGACTAATACGCCACCCTTGGCGAATGAGTCCCACTTGAAATTTGGAAGTTTGCATTTTGTCAGAAATCAACTCTCGACTATCAGAAATTAGCTCTCGACACTTTTTCAACAATAGGAGGACTGATTTGCCACCCTTGGTGAATGAGTCCCACTCTGAAAAATAAAAAAAATTGATCTACATTCTAGACATTCCAAAAAGCTCACACATCATCCAGGTTTACTCATATTTGACCCTGTACTTTTTTTCTACATATTTCTTTCTATTTCTTTATCTTTCATAGTTTTTGCAATTCACAATGTGTTTTCAAACATAGCATAAATCTTAGTTTTGCATTCATTTTAGATCATCTTAATCAGTCAATTGCATTTATTTTAGTTTTTTTCAATCATATCACATCACACATGTCCTTATTTGAATGAACATCTATCATTTTAGCTAACCTAAATCTCTCTCTTTCTAGGTGAAAAACTTAGGAAGAGAGCAAGCATTTCGGGTTCCTAAAATCTATGTTTCATTTTGGTGAACCTGACTTTTGAACATTTTTAAAACTTCTAATTACATTCATACATTGCATCCTAGTTTTCATTTGCATTGCAATTCATTTAGGACATTGATTTATTATTGTATTCTAGGACCTTTCATTTTGCATTAGTGAAAAACTCATTTAGTTTTCATTCTTGCATTTAATTTCATTGGAAAAACTAAAAATCTACATTTTGTGCCTATTTTTGCATTCTAAAAAGCATTTAAATCATTCTTAAAATTCTGAAAATTACAAAAATTTTGAATCTTGGGACTCATTCGCCACCCAGGGCAAATTAGTCCCTCTGCATATTTTAGACATTACTTTTGCACTATTTTTAGCATTTTCTTGCATTTATGTTTCCTGTATTCATATCTCTATTACAGTTAGTAGATCTTCTGTTATTTGCATTTTACATTCTTATATCAGCTTGCATTTCCATCCACCCTTCCTTTGTGGTACTTGCATGAGTGTTTGGTGCCTTATTGATAATACTTTAGTGAGAAGAAGTTCTAGACTCATGACATCCCACAATAACACTTTCATTGTGGACCTTGGGATCTCATGAGCTCCTACTCCTGGTATGGAAAATGGTGCATTAGGCCCTGATCATACCACTTCCATTCCTTCACCTTTCCATCCTATGCACGTTGACAATCAAAACAAGTCTCTCCTGCAAGAAAAGGTTATTAACATTCATGAGGACTTTGCACATTTACAACAAAACTTGTCACTTCAAAACATTTCCACCACTATTATACCTGCTATTGAGAACCTTCATCACTTAATTGAGAGTGATGATGGCTTGCACGTTTTAAAACAAATTGCCAAGATTTACAATAAACATGCCTCTTCAATTACCCAATCCGCAAATATTCATGTAAGCCAAGGAGCATCTCAAGTTCCTCCTCCTTCAACTATAGCTTCCATACCAACTTGCACCAATCCACAAATCCATACAACTTTACATCAATCCAATTTTGTTGGTACTTCTTTCTTGATTTCCACTAGCATTCCTACACCTTTTGTGGCATCACAACCTCCTTCCACCACCTTCACACCCCTTAATATTCCTACCACTTCTCCTAACATCACCTATACTCCATCACCATTTTCCCTTCCACCTCAACCCCATTAGCCTGATCCCTATATGACACAACTCCTTAACACTGTTTCATCCTTGCAACACCAAATTACCACCATTAGTCAAGTTCAAACTACTCCAACCACATATCTTGTTCGTAGCAGCCCCTTATCATTAGAAATCTTACGTACCCCAATGCCACAAGGGATAGAAATTCTAAGATTTGAGAAATATGGAGGAAAAGGAGATCCTATCAACCATGTCAATGCTTTTACTGCCTTGTGTTGTGATTTTGTCCTTGACGATAAACTCTTAGCAAAACTCTTTCCAAGGACATTGAAAGATATTGCCTTGTACTAGTTTTCCAACTTGCCTAATCATTCCATCTGTTCATTTAATGAATTTAAAAAAGATTTAATTAATGACTTTCAAGTGCACATGACACCTAAAAAGGCACTTGTTGACCTTATGCGATGTAGAAAAAACAATGATGAAAAAGTAAACATATTTAATCTCTCGTTACCAATCCTTATATGCTCAAGTTGATGTCCAAATTCCAGATTCCCATCTACAGAAGATGTTTATTGAGAATTTGCACATCAACCTTCAAGATAAGCTTACGATGATGAAATTTCCTTTGTTCATGCATTTGTGTACAACCTTATGTGAATATCAAAATTCAGTTTCCAGTCGAGAGTCAAAATCTACTTTTAGCTGAATTGACAAAACTAAAAACAACAATCAACACGAAAACAACACACAAAATTTTTGCAAACCTATTAGGGGTTTCTTACGATTTAGTTCATCTCCTTCACCCCAACCACAACCAACTTCACAAGTTCAAAATTCAATGGATGCCTCTAAAATAGCCATGCCTTTTCATTACAGTGATCCAAACAGAAATTTCACTCCTTTACCTAACACCTTCCATTAGACAATGACACAAATCATCCAAAAATGCATGCTTACTTTACCACCTATTCGACCACTTGATCCCACCCAACCCTTACCACCTAGCTTCAAGCCTAATGCTTATTGCCATTTTCATCATCAAAATGGCCACGATAACGAACATTGCAAGCGTCTTAAACATCTAGTTCAAGACCTCATTGACTCAGGTGAATTGACCATTATGGGTGTTAATGATCAAGGAAATAGGTCTATTGCACCCCCTAACCAAAATGTCCAAATCTTCACCAACCCTATGTGTAAACACACTACCTCATTCGTCAAGGCTAGTGAACCATCAAAGCTTGATGTAATGACTATGGATACAAATACTGAACAACTTGATACATTTCCTCTTGTTTCCCAAGCTAGTCCTATGGATGAACTTGTTGCCATGATAGACATTATCTCTCACAAGGGCCAAACCACTCAATCTCTTGATATTACTTTTTCTACTAAAGACATACTACCAAAGCTTCCTGATGGTCCTCTCTACCTCGCTAGTAGAATCTATGATAAACCTACTAATGGGATATTAATAGATCTCGCTTCTGGTGAGAATGTGATCACAGAGGAGTTCCTAGTATTACATGATCTATATCAAGATAACTATAATCCATCGACTGGATGGATTAAAACACATCATGGTTTTGCATGCTACGATTGGATCGATCGTGTTACCTTTACAAATAAGACATAAGACTTTGGAGGTAATGCTTTCTATTGTTCCACAATTCGACCAAATTCTTTTGCGGCTAGGCCTTCCTTGGCTTCGCTCAATGAAAGCAGTCCCATCAGTCATTCACAAGTGCTTGAAGTTTCCACATGGAAATGAGGTATTCACTGTAAACCATAGTTGCTTTAATCCTTTATCTTCCAAAGGTCACTTTTCATTAGAATCCTTTTGGCCTGAACCCATGGAACCTATCACTCCTCGTAAGGACTTCTTTTACATTGCTTATCAAAAGTTTAAATCCAAAAAGATTGTTGAATTATCCCTTTGTCCACTTCCACTTCTCCTATCCTCAATGAAATAATGATTACACCTACATCTGATATTCAACAAACCATCACACCCTCTGACAAATCTCTTCTCGATAATTCCTAGTCATCATCTAAACGATCAAGAGACAAAGAAATAACTCTACCTCACTTCCTTGTACCACACAAATATATAAAGCAAAAGAGAAAGTGATTGATCCTTCCTCTTCGGCTTCTTCTACTATTCCCCTTTCGGAAGTAGAAGAACCTATGTTGACTCAATCTTCTCCTACACCTCAACAACTTCAAAATAGAATTAAATAGAACTAGGAATGTCAGTGTCATCGTCATCTCCTAACTCATACTGAAACCAATCATGACAACCAATCTTTACCCTTGACAGAAGAAATAGATGACCATCCTGACCAACCACATGAAAAATCAACCCAACAATGAAACCAAATAAACATATCCAATCCACACTCTTGTTACATCCATCCTTAGAAATCACTTTTCATCCTCCCGTTGTTATTAATCTTGATGACGACAATGAAGATGTGACAATTGCTAACATAGATGAAACAATACACAATGACTTGAACTCTTTATTTTCATCTACAATGAGCTTAAATGATAAATCCTCTCTAACAAGTGAAGAACCTGGTACAACTCCTAGTTCGACTCTTGTGATTCCTCCTTTAAACAGTCAATCACCTTCGCATTCCACTAAACATGACTGGGAGGCAGATGACTTCATTTTGATTATCTCAGATTTTCCTAGTCTTTTTTCTTCGTGATTCATTTTCCTTTTTCTTTCTGCATGTATGTAATTTCATATTCCCCATATCATGGACACATGATGTTTCTTTGAAATACCTTTATTTTATGGAGCCGGTTTTGTTTCGGTGATGACGAAGTATAGACGCTCTTGTTCACCGGAGAAAGTCAATCTGGGGCCGAGACGGAGTTTTGTTCTTTTTGATGATTAATAAAGCTGTGAAGATAACCGAAAGGTTCTCCATGTTGATCTAAACAAATTTCTATTTCTTTTGTTTTGTGTTTTCCTTTTGGGGATGACGCAAAGCATTGAGACCGAAATGTCTCCTTCATGTTGACTCAAAAGATTTTTCCTTTTTCATTTCCTTTTCACTTTTTTTTTCCTTTTGGGGATGATACAAAGCATTGAGACCACAATGACTCTTCCATGTTGACTCAAATCAGACTTTCTTTTACCTTTGTTTTTGATCTCTTTGTGTCATTCTTCCAATTCTATGTGTATTTGGGGAATGATGACAATTCCAAGATCTTTCAAAAATAAAAAAACATAGCAGCAACGAACATACTGACCCCAAATCCATAGATCCCTTATGTGTTTGGTGTGCTTTCTTTTTTGGGGGGAAACTCCCTTTCTTTATTTTTTTCATTTTCCTTGACATGACATAGATTAACTTCGACACATATGACTTTGCATAGAGCTTTCCAAGTTGGCTCTCATGTCTTGTTTTCTTTTTGGAATTTTATTTTCTTCTCTACTTTCAAGTAATTTCTCACAGAACGATGTGTAGCAATTCCTATAAAGTGGGGGTATACATTACCATTATTTCATTTGCATTCTTAGCAAAGTCTTGTCATCTACATGATGCATTTTTCACTTTTTGGATGACATTGGGTATGATGTCCTTCATAAGTGTGATATATCTTAGCATATTACATTCCTCTTTATGGTTTGATGCGACACACTGCATCCCCTAAGTTGTGAATATACTATTCTTTGATTTGTCCTCTTTTGGAGACATTAGACACAATGTTCCCTAAGTGACTGACCTTGCATAAACTAAACAAGACTCCTTTGAACATATTACACATAACATTTTTACATATGACATTATCATTCGGCCACCTTGCATAACACAACTTGCATGCCTATGGTTCCATCCTATTTTTCTTATTTTATGAAACTTAAACCAACATTTTCATTTTCTTTAGCTTTGTGGCACCTTGTTAAATTTATCAAGCGAGTATAGCTTTGGCATGGTTGAGCGGGAAGCCCAACTAGCGACATAACTTTTCCCCATAGCCACTTTTGTGTTTGTTTGTGAGTGCATACCAAATAGTGTATGTATCTTACTTTTTGCGCCTTCTCACCCCGTGGACAACTAGTTTCGTGGCCCCAGAGTGAGTACACATGTTCTTTTTCAAAACAATCAGCCTAGATCTCTTTTCACAACTAGTTGAATTGATGATCGAAGCTTCACTCAATTCCTCTCAACACTTGTGTGTTCTTTTGTCCTTATGTTCAGTCTTCCTTGGGATCTTCATCCTGGGGGCTTGATCATCCCTCTTGTTTGTTGCATTTCATCTTACTAAAATAATTGCATTTGAACCCTCTTATCGATGTTCATGGCTACTTTAGTGTGAGGAAGCAAGTTTCTCTCACTAAAGTGGGGGCTAAATGTACCGTAAAAAAAATGGACCCTTCCCATTTTCATGGTCTTCTAGGTCTTTTTTCATAGTGTTGGAGCTATGTTGCTTTAATTTTATGATGTATCTTGGCTTGAACATGCTTATTTTGGTGCTAAAACTCAAAGAACGATGTCTTGTGAAAGTGTTGTGAATTTTTGTAAGACATTTCTACATTCTTCTAGACTTTATTTAATACAATTCACCTAAAAATCACCTTTTCATACATCAACAAGTCCTATATTGAAGTGTTGTAAAGTCTTGTAACTAGATTTCACACTTTTCTAGGTACTTTTCCCTATTTATACCCTTCTCATGCTTTATTTTGTCTCTTTATGCCTCATATTCTTACATTAAGTGTATTTTTGGGTCCTATCCCAACAAACAACATTAAATACAACATTTTTCTCGACACTTGGTTTTGGGTCCCCAAGTGGGACTCATTTGCCAAGGGTGGCGAATGAGTCCCCCTTGGCCCCAAATTCAAAATATTTTAAATTTCTTTCAGGATTTTACTAAAAACTCACTTTGTGTTGGCCTATGATGAGGTATGAATGGATACTAAGGAAAAATATTTGTATAAATAGGAATTTTCACTTCATTTTACATCTATGCATTCAAGTATTCAATATCCTAACATATTCAAGCAATCTTCAAGAACTCAAGCATTTTGCATCTTCAATTCAAGCACTTTCAAGCACTTTGGAGCAACCATTGACATCACTTCAGATTTGCATATTCAAGGATGTGGTAAGTTTGTAATACTTTCATGTTATTCATTTATCATTTCCCTTACATGGCATTCATTTCTATTGGGTTTCATTACTAAAGTGGGGTTTGACCAAGGCAAACCCCTATTCTCTAACCCCCCCAACATTTTTCCCCTTTGCATGTGTCTTTGCAGCCTTTGTTTTGTAGATTTGATGGGTTTAAAGGTGTTGAAAATTGGATTTCAATTCAAC